>JANEYF010002325.1:0-1200000 GCA_029963845.1 Rhamnusium bicolor
TTATTTTAGTACTTGTTCCTGATCTATCCCATCGTAGATCCACCTTTAGCTACGCTACGCTGATGAGGGGCCATAACTCCGAAACACATGTCCGTAGCTGCATAATTGTTTCTTTTTGGGGGATATGGCGCTAAACCTTCTTTGTTTTTATTTTGAACCCCAATAAATCTATCTTGTTTTATTGTGAATAATATATAATAAGTGGATAAATTGACTTTCCATTTCATAAAATGGATAAAAAAATGTGCATATAGTGAATAAAACTGTGATTACACGGTCTGGTTTCAGTTCACGAAGTGGATGTCAATTTCATGAAATGGACATTTACGCTAAGTGGGTGCGATATTTTACACTCAACGAGATAAAGTGATGAAGGAAATCGAAGGTAACCAGCACATACAATTTTATTTTTTAAAATCTGTGTCATATACTTAATTAATTATTTATAATTAACCCTACATACAGACACATTTTTTGCAATAATTGATTTTCAGTTACTGTAAAACGGATTTAATTGCATTTTTTTTTCGTCAAATAATAATTACATATTTTATGTTACTAGGTATAAAAGAAATGCAATAATGCAATTTATTTTATTTTTCTCTATAAGACAATGTTTCCCTAATTCTTCTGAAGCCCTTTAAAAAGTACGGTTAGCTTAACAAGAAAGCAAATTCACACGTTTCATTTTTTGATAAAATTGGGCTCCTCGGTTGCCAAAATTGTGGAAAGGTTTCAAGTAATCGGTTTATTAACAGATGAATGCTCCCTTATCGGAAGCTCTTTATGTATTGATCGATTTCATTGAAAACTATCCTAAGGTGTTAACATAGTAGACCATTTAAGTTGTAGCGGATTTTTAAGGGTGAACTTCGAGTTTCAACTAATTGATAAACTGCCTCATTGACAGCTGAAAGTGATGCATCTGTTCTGGCGTAACAAAAGTGACCCAAATGGAGACACTGATTGATTTCTCTGTATCTCTTTCAAAAGAATTCCGTATAAATGTTTGCAGTATTTGTTGAATCGAGGGAGTGTTATTCAGTTGTTCTAGAAAAGTTTAAAAAATAATTCATTCAGTTTAATTAATTAATCTTTAATAAATGCAATAGAATTGAAACATAAATGTGTAATAAAAATTATATATAAGAGAATATGAATCTAGATAGCAATACGTCATGCCAATCCTAATAGAATTTTTTTATGATACCCCTAATTACTAGATTTTTATACTTAACCTGAATTCAGGAATGTTTAATTATATCTGTGATCAGCTTGTGACTTGGTTGTAAACGCGTCGCATATATGCACTATATATAACGATGTTGGGATCACACAGAACTTTTAGCCGAGGAAATAAAGCACTAAAAACGGCTCAACCTCCGAAATTTCCGCGGCAAGACGGATTTTAATGCGGTTTTTTGCATTCGATTCGTGAGAGCATCAGGAAATTTTGTGAACTAATCTGGTGAATAGCAAATGAAAAATTGCATATTTGCATTGTAAAAATGCATTGTCCAAAGTGCATTTAGAATAATTAATTTGCAACTCGGTAAAAATTGATTGAGTCCAAATTTGTTACTCGGAGGTTTTCGGGGTCCTGAACACGAATATCACGGCGGCAATGGCCTCCGAGGTACCTGGAGCCCAGGGTGGATACTATCTACCTCATCTCCAGGAATTTCATGTGAATTTGTAATATATTTAGTTGAAACTCATTACTCGGGGGTTTTCGGGGTCGCTGAACACGAATATCACGGTGGCAACGACCTCAGAGGTACCTAGAGCCCAGGGTGGACCTCATCTCCTGGAACTTCTTGTGAATTTTTTAATATATTTAGTTGAAATTCGTTACTCGGGGGTTTTTCGGGGTCGCTGACACGAATATCACGGCGGCAACGACCTCCGAGGTACCTGGAGCCCAGGGTGGACACTATCTACCTCATCTCCTGGAATTATCTTAAGCATAGCATCATTTTTAAACGAATTTGCATATGTTACTCTAAATTATTTATTTAAATATTATAATACTACCAACTTTGTCTACTGGAGCCTGAAAATTTTTTTTTGAGTTTGGCGCGCTTAGTGTTGGTAGTATCGATACCTCGATCGATACGATGAGAATTCCAGGTAAAGCGTCAACGTCTCATTCTAGTTCCACACGTAACGAATTTCAACTAAATATATTAAAAATTCACAAGAAGTTCCAGGAGATGGGGTCCAACCTGGGCTCCAGGTACCTCGTAGGTCATTGCCACCGTGATATTCGTGTTCAGCGATTCCGAAAACCCCCGAGTAATGAGTTTCAACTAAATATATTACAAATTCACATGAAATTCCAGGAGATGAGGTAGATAGTATCCACCTGGGCTCCAGGTACCTCGGAGGCCGTTGCCGCCGTGATATTCGTGTTCAGCGCCCCAAAAACCTCCGAGTAACTTTGGACTCATTTCAATCAATTTTTACCGAGTTGCAAATTAATTATTCTAAATGCACTTTCAACAATGCATTTTTACAATGCAAATATACAATTTTTCATTTGCTATTCATCAGATTAGTTCACAAAATTTCCTGATGCTCTCACGAATCGAATGCAAAAAACCGCATTAAAATCCGTCTTGCTCGGAAATTTCGGAGGTTCAGTGCTTTATTTCCTCGACTATTTACGCTTTCCAACTTATATTTATAATCATATAGACAAATTTTGTGACATAAAATCTGACGATATATCACCACCGCACCTGTCCGTTGTCATGATTGCAATTTAAAGCTTGCGTCGACACATATGTCCCACTAGAAAAGAACATTTAAAATATGCAGAACATCTACAAAATATAAAAAAAACGAATTTTATGTCACATTTCTATGTAATATTAAAAGGTTAATCCTATGCTAGTTATTCACTGAAACGAAAAATCTATCTATTTCTCACAAATTAATTTTTTATTGCTACCGGCTTCGTGAATTATAGTTTGTTTCACATTTTCAGGCAATAAGAGAATGTTTTTATATGAGTATATAAAATTAGTGTCTCTAATTTTGTACTTTAATATGTCCCAATCATATTTATAAACAATTTATTTGTGGCAACCCCACACAAAAAATCTAAGGGTGTCAGATCGGGCGATCAAGCAAGCTAATCTACAGGAAAAAATTGCCTTATCATGTTCCTCGAAAATTTTCATTTAACCAATGGACTTCTCTTGCTGAAAATATAAGTTCCATCTTAAATCATCTTCCAGTTCATTAAGTGATGGTAACAAATAATTTAGCAAAATATTCCAGATAACCATATTGACTTCTGTAAAGTAAGGAAAAATAATATTGTCGTACAACAGAATTCCACATCAAACATTAATTTTCTTAAATCTTGAAATTTTAATTTTTTTTTTTAAATTCCCTAAGATTTTTTATAAAGAGCTACTTTATTCATAACTCAATATACAAAGATTTTTTTCGTGAATGTCTTGTACAGAGTGATTATTTTAAGTGCCTCACTCGATTTCATGCTTTTATTTTTTACCTAGGAAAACGTTTTAAAACTATACTTATGTTTTTTCCGAGGAATCCAAATTTGAGAAGAAAAAACAATTTAACATGAAACTGAAAATACAAAAATTAACACTCTGTGTATTAATGCTTATATAAACATGTGATAATTCGCTAGTTCCAAATGCGTGTCACAATCATATTTTTCATTTCAGGTTTAAAAGGAAATTATCCAACCTTTTTATTTTAAGAGAAACACCCTGTATATTCAGCTCAATTTAAAGAAAATTTCTTTCTGAATTCAGCAATATATAATATAATATCATTAACTTCATACGTAATTAGATATTGAGGATTAAATTTAAAACAATACATATATCTAAAACAAGGTCATCTATGAAAACAAATAAAAACATAACTGATTTATTTATTTCTGAAATTAAAGTAATTCCTTAGATTTTATCTATATAACAAATCTACGAAAGCATTTCCATTTTGCTTCACATAGTGACTAAGGCCTATGATCAAATTGCGCGTTTGTGCATAATGTTTAAATTAGGGGTTGTTAATTCTATTTTTTTGTTGAATTTTTAATTTGATCAAAGGCCTTCGCCTCCGTTTGCATAAAATAGTCTTGGTAATGTTTTCGTACGTTTGTTGTAAAATGAATTTACAGAATTTACTTTAAGCTTTGACATATGTAAATAAATTATTTAAAAAAATTATTTAATGTTATTATTTGTGGCCATAGGCGACTTTATTTTAAAATACTTACTGGTGTTATTTTAAATTTAAACTGATAACACATTATATATAGCAGAATTCAACAAGAAATATTCTTTAAACTATACAGGGTGTGACACAAAATAAAAAAAAATGATGTAAATTCTGGTTAAAGGATTCAATTGTTTTTTATTTTTGAATTCGTATTCGTCAGAAAAAACGCAAGTACAGTTCTGGAAATTTTCCCAGGTGAAAAATTAAGCAATGAAATCGAATGAGGTACTTAAAATGATCACCCTGTATATAAATTAAAATTTGAATAACTATTTAATATCTTTAAAAGAAGCAAATTTTGTAATTGAGATTGACTTTTTTCGTAAATCTGCTAAATAAAAAAGTTTCTCCTCTCCCAACCCCATTCGTGAGCACACTGTATAAATCGATAACCTAAATTTCTTGGAACTGATGATCGTTTTTCTTATCTTGTTCTCGTAAATAGTAGGGATGTGGGCAATTAAAAAAATAAAAAAGGAGAAATTTTTTTTTAACAGTTCAACCATTCGTCATTATATTAAAACATCTTCAGGACTATTTAACTTTGATTTTCCTTGTACATTAAATATGATTAATTTTAACCGTAAATAGTGATATAAATAAAAAACGAAAACAGATTATAACATTAGACAAACTCCACTATTGACTAAATTCAATCTGAACCTAAAAATATTTATAAAATTGGTTTTCACAATAAATGAAGATAAATATATGTAATTATCTAGAGAAAGGGTTGGATGTAAAACACACTAAGGGATAATATGATGTATAAATCTCGCTGAATGAGATAAATTGGAGGCAGTAAAAAATATATGTCTGCACCACGTTGGACAGTCATCAAAATTAATAATTTGCATTTTATAGTAACATCTGCAAGCTAAATAAATGCCATTATTAAAATCATTTATCGCATTTTGATGCAACAGAATGAGAATGGAAGTTATTTATATGTTGGTTTTTTTATTACAGCTGGATGTTTGTATTAATAATTAAGTTGCACAAAGAACTGCAATATTAAATTTCCTGTTGTAAAATTTTCAAGCAGACAGTAATATTAAAAATTCGATATAAGGAAAGTTACTTCTGAAAACTTCAAAACAAACTCCCAAGCGGTTCAGCTCAAACTTCGACTTTAATATGACGTGAAGCATAAAAACTCATTCTATACATTTTCATAATTGAAACGAAGCTTTACCTTTTTAAACTTATTAATTATTCGTGGAAAGAAAAACTTTCTATTCGATACAACAAAATAACTTGCTAGGGAAATCGGGCGAAAAGTTGAAGGAAAGCGTACGATGGCAGAAAAACTGAAGGAAACGACGCGGAAAATGTGCAGCTGACTTCCAAGCAAGCATCTTTGAACATTGATGAGTTATGGCTTTCTTGAAATTGCTGAAATTATGTAGTTTGTGCAGTACGGCGAAATGCAAGTTACCACAACCAATTTTTCATATTACGTCTATTTACATTAATATGTTGTTAAAATCAGATGTGACCAAGTTGAGTTGATTTAGGAATTTATTTGTTCAACTGAATGAATGAATAATATCCTCAGTGATGTACGTTTTGAATGGGATGAGGGACATCTTATTTATCTGTCATAGATACAAATAAATTGCTGTTTTATCTGAATATTTAGAATACTTTTATTAATAAGTATCTTATACAGGGAGAGTTGATAAGAATGAGCCATAGAGTAACTTAAGATTATTTGGCTCAAAATATGAGGATTTAGCCAAACATACTTAACTAAAATGTGCCTAGTTAATGAGATACAGGGTGTTGAAATTAGTTTTGACCAAAATTGTACAGGGCGTTAAATGTAATACATTAAATGATAAAATTATATCCTATTTTTTTTCAGAACATCTGTAAGGACTTTTTAATCAAAATTATGATGTATCTACTATTAACCTCTAAGTTAAAAAATATGTAGTCTGAAGTCGCTAAAATCAACAATTTTCGATATATTCAAGGATTAAAAGTTAACTGAATTTTACATAATACATAGTAGTTTCATTATTTAGATCAAGTGGACTTCTGTCGTACTTGCATTTTAGTAAAAAGTGATTGCATTTAAATGTTTAGTATTAATTTTGTGTTGTTATTGTGAAGTAAATAGTTAAAATGCCACTACATAATCATTTTTCTGATAGGGAAATAAGAGACATGATTTGTGTTTATGTCCAGAAACATTTTTTCTGGACACGCAGCAGCAAGAAAATATTTAGATTTGTATCCAAATCGGAGACAGTTTAACCATAAACTAAATTTATAAATCGCAGTTAAAATTTTTCTGTTAGTAATATCGAAAAACGAAAATATATGGTTCAGACAGATTTAATATATAAAATTATAGGCAATACTGATGAGTATTTTTTTTAGCATAGCATAGCATAGCATTGTTTATTTGACCACATTACATACAAAATATACATTTATGGCAAGTCATCAAATTACAAAATATAAAATAAAATAAGTACATAAAATAAAATATACAATACTGCATTGTAAAAACACACATATGTATATAAGTAGAAACACACTTACAGACACAAATTACAACAATATTAGAATTAGATTAGATGTGTATTCAAAAATTCATTTACGGAATAAAAGCAATTTATAGTTAAAAAAGAATTTAATTTTTCGTTTGAAATTTGAAGCGGGCAAGGCTTTCCAGTCACTGGGTAATTTATTATATAAGTTTAAATGCAATGAATTGTTTTTTGACTTTACTAATCTCTACTTGGGATTATAAAGATTATCTTTATTCCTAGTGTGGTGAGAATGTATATCACTATGTCTCACTAGAGAACTACTTCGACCGTGTATTTCTAGTAAGTTATTGTAGTTATAAAGATTTGATAGCGACATTATTTTCAGTTTTAAAAACAAAGGCTTACAGTGCTCAAGGTAAGAAACATTGGCAATAATTCTTATAGCTCTTTTCTGAAGAACGAAAACTCTGTGAATAGCTGGAGTTTCCCCATAATTTAACACCGTAATTTATGGGACTGAAATAGTACAAAATAAACAAACAAGAGAGTTTCTTTATTTACAATTTTGGTTAATCTATTGAGAAAAATTGTGCCAGATAACTTTTTACTTAATTGATCAATATGTACATCCCATTTTAGACCGTCGTCAATTGTCATTTCTAGTAATTTAACATTATCTCCTTTTGTAGATGCAGGGTCACTACCTATGGTTAATCTTTGAGTTTTATTTTCATTCAATTTTAGTTTGTTTGTCAAGAACCATTGTTTTGACCTTTTAATTGCAACCTCCGCTTGTTCATTGACTTTTGTTACGTTTTTTTCAGAACTTACCAGAGTCAAGTCATCAGCAAATATTGTGGCTTTTGTGTTTTTGAGATAGACAGGCAAGTCGTTTATATAAACAATGAATAAAACAGGACCTAATACGGAGCCTTGAGGGGAGCCCATGGCTGACAATTTGTAATTCTGAATTTACATTATCTAGCGAAACACATTGCTGCCTATTAACAAGATAGGATCTAAACATATTCAAAGCTATTCCTCGGATTCCATAATATTCGAGCTTTTGTATTAAAATTTCATGTGAGACGCAGTCAAAAGCTTTTGTGAGGTCACAAAGGGTAATAGAGGACGTTAAACTTTCCTCGATATCCTTAACTATATTGTCCATTACAGATGAAACAGCTTTAGTTGTGGAATAGTTTTTCCTAAAACCAAATTGACAAGGATTCAAAATATTATTTATTTCCAAATATTTGACTAGCTAACTTAAAAGATACGATTATTTAGTTTCATAAAATGACACCAAATAAAATATTCGTATTTTCTAAGTTAAAAAAAATACGCATTTTACATATTAAATCTATATGGTATTTAAAACGAACTGTATGTTTTAGTTATTCGATATTACTAACAGAAAATTTTTAACAGCGATTTAAAACTATCCTGGCGACGAGGGAGTGCAAACACCACCTTATGGCCGCCTAGCTGAGATAGGTTCCTTTCACCCAAAACATCATAATGACCGTCCAAAAAATTATATCTGTCGGGGATGAAAGAGAAATTTTAGTTTGTATAACCGAAAATCCTGAAATAATCCCAGTAAACACACATAGATGTTTAGAAAGATGTTTATAATGTCCGAACATCAATTGAAAGACGTGTCTTTTTTACGTACAAACTTAAATATGTCGCAGTTTTACACGTTTCCAGATAAAGAAATTATAAACGTTTAATATTAGTATATGTAAAACGCATGGGCGCCGCCAGGAAAAATTCAGGGGGGAGGGCGGAAAGAGAACAAAATCTTGAATACATAAGGTTTACACCAAGAGTCACGAATTATATTTCAGGAAGTACTTATGTAGGTATATAAAATAAAAAAGTCATTCCTAAAATTATAAAACAAACACAGAAACAAAATGAAAAATCAACATTACAAATCACATTTGAAAAAAAAACATAAGAACTAATATCAGAAACTAGGTATATAAAATAAAAAGGTCATTCTTAAAATTATAAAACAAACTCAAAAACAAAATAAAAAATCAACATTACAAATCACATTTGAAAAAGAAAAGGAACATAGGAACTAATATCACAAACTAGGTATATAATATGAAAAGGCCATCCTTAAAATTATAAAACAAACTCAAAAACAAAATGAAAAATTAACATTACAAATCATATTTGATGAAAAGGAACATAGGAACTAATATCACAAATTTTTCGGTTTTCATTATGAAAATAAGAAATGCAGTTTTCTTTTATTGTCTTTGCCAAAGATATCGTTGCTTCCACAGCAATTGTTAATTTGTCTTTCATGATAGTTTCCCTGTGGACACTCAGAAGATATGATCCGCTTAGCCTAGTTTTTCCAATGGTAGATCTGAGCCACGTTTTCACTCTAATCAGTGTACTAAAGGAACTTTCAATAGTACAGGTGGTGGAGGGAATGGACAGAAATATTTTTATGGCGGAAAGAATTCACATTTCTTCAGTAAATCGTGGAATTCCATACTTACATCATCATTGAATCTGCACTAGTCCCAGTACTGGATCGAAGTCGATGATACCTCTTCAAAATTTTCAATATTATAGGTTTCAGCGATATTTTTACTGTGAGGGCCCATGTCATTGTTCTCATTCAAATGTTTAGAGTATAAACACGATATCGAAAAGGCTGTTCTTGTATCTTCAGAGAATCGGGTTTTCAGGGAAGATATCGAGTGCATATATGGAATGAAAAATGAAATTCTGAATTATTCTTCTGCAGAAGCCGTCTAGATATTGAGTCCTTTTATCTGACGTCTTGCTATGCGAGGTTGTTCAATTTTAAAATATTAGTGACATTCCACCAATGTGACTCTTTTGAAAGATCAAAAAATACTTTTTCAAAAAAATATTAGTGATATTCCACCAATGTGACTTTTTTGAAACATCAAAAATTACATTTATTACAAACTCCACCACACATCGAGTTTTTTTGAAACGTCAAAATATGACTTTTTTTGAAACGTCAAAAATTACTTTTATTATAAATTCCACCACATGTCGAGTTTTACTACGGTGAGGAAGTTCTGGTCCCCAAATAATTGACAGCGGTTTTTGAAATTGTAATCTGATTCTGGTTTGTATGGATGTTGAAGTAATTTATATCTCATTCCATCCGATATATTTGCTTGGGACGTAATATTTTTTTCAAATGATCGTTATCGGTACTTACTGAGCCTGAAGGTATCGGTTCGTTGGTAACATCATCTAGCTTCAACTCTCCCCTAAGATTAGTAGGATTTCTATCAGAACTCGAACATGAAGATACTGGTTCAGTTTCATTAGTGTGATCTAGCTTTAACTTCTTGATAAGGGGATTAATTTCAGAATCGGAAGTCGAGCTACTTTCATCAATTTTTGAGAAAAACTTTCTGATATTCATTGTGACTTGTAACTTCACCTAGAAAAATAAAGAAAAACGGGTTACTTTTTCCATACAATTCTGTTTGAAAAAAGTATCCACGTAATAATGGAAAAGTTTATTAAGTGAAAATATATCATGGTGATGGGAAAAATGTAATTGGAAGAATACATCTATAATACTCCACCTACCTTCAATTGACGTTTGCTCTAGTCAACTGCACACTGCACTAAATAATAATTATTATGGAACTCCAGACGCAACGCGTGCACGGAAGAGACATCAGTTGTATCTTGAATGATGCAATAATGAAACAGCAAGCGGAATTCACGAATTCCCCAAAATAAAAACACCCCCCTCCAAATTTTAAAAAAAAAAAAAAAAAACAAATTTAAAAAAAACATCCACTTTTTTTTAAAAAAAAAAAAAAAAATCTCCTTTCTCCCCGGCCCCCCCCCCCCCCCCCCCCCCCCCCCCCCCCCCCCTCCCCACCCCCCCCCACCCCCCAAAAAAAAAAAAAAAGGCCTATAAACAACAATTGGTCCCCATTTAACCCCCCACCCCCCCCCCACGAAAAAAGAACACAAAAAAAAACCACCACCCACCACCCACCATTTTCGCCAGTGGAGAGACATCTACAGAATGTTAAAGTATTGTGAAAAACAAACAATTTTTTTAATAACTCTATAATTACGAAAGCTATCGACTTGAAGCTTTAGAGGCAGTGACGATTTTAAATCTCTATTGTTTCATAAAATCTTATCTTTGTACTACATCCAGTGGCGCCGCCAGAGGGTGGGGGAGATGAATTTTTCGCCGAAACTATGTTACGCCACTGTTTTGTGCAGTTGATTTTGAGATTGTTCGATTCAGTGTTCAATTTGGAAGAAAGAAGGTATCTTTTAGTTTTTTCGTACAACGCTTACTTTTCGAGTAAAACGGCTATTTCTGCTTTCTCTACTAAAACAGTAAAACCTTTCCTACATTAATGATAAAATTAATAATCCTAGTTGCCTTTGGTAAACAATGAAACAGTGTTGTCAGTCAATGTTTGACCTGTCAAAACTAGTGTTAGTGTTGTGTACCAAGCTACAAGATGCCAAGATTGTTCAGCAATGAAGAGTATGCTGATATTCATTTTATTTATGGGTTTTGTGATGGCAATGCTTAACAGGCAGTTCGAGAATACCGAAGGAGGTATCCAAATAGGAGACGACCAAATGTTCAAGTTTTTACAGACACCCATCGCAATTTTTGCGAAAGGGGATTGCGAGATAACCGACAAAATAGAAATGAAGATCGAAGAAATATTGGAAGAAATGGAAACGGAAGAATTCTTAGAGCTTTTTGGCGAAAATCCAAGTTTAAGTTCTCGCAGGGCAGCACAACAATTAGGAACATCCAAGTCTAAAGTGCTACGAGTATTACATCGAGACCACTGAAAAGCTTATCATTTATATCCCGTACAAAATTTACATCCCGGTGATACAGAGAAGCGTTTAAATTTTTGTCGTTGGCTAATTAACTCTGTAAGGGGGAATCCCGAATTCTTAAGAAAAATATTATGGACCGATGAGGCGACGTTTACCAGAGCTGGAGTAGTGAATCACCATAATATGCATGTTTGGGCACACGCAAATCCTCACCAAACCCGCCTTCGATCATTTCAAAATGAATTTAGTGTAAATGTTTGGTTGGGTATTATTGGCAACAACATTTGTGGCCCACACTTCTTGCCGCCTAGGCTAAATGCAGAATTGTTTCGGGATTTCCTCACTCATGACCTTCTCGAAATAATGGGAGATGTTCCCCTTGATGTACGAAATGAAAGTTGGATACAGTTGGATGGAGCACTGGCGCATTTTGGACGGGTGGTGCGCGAATGGTTGGACGCTAATTATCCTGAGAGATGGATAGGTCGTGTGGGAAACAATTATAACGCCCAGGAGAATATTGTAAGAGGTCCGGTGGCCTGGCCACCAAGATCACCTGACCTCACGCCTTTAGATTTTTATATGTGGGGTTATTTAAAAGAAAAAAGTTTATGCTACACCGGTGACAACGCGAGATCAGCTACTTGAGCGTATCCAACAAGCTTGCAACGAGATGAGGGGAAAATCATTATCAAGTATCCGCCGCTGTCAATTCCACAATTCAGAGGTGTCACAAATGTATTGAAATGAATGGGCTCCAATTTGAGCAACTTCTTTAATTTCCTGTGTTTCACTGTTTGGTAATGAGTTTTATTTATGTTCTTAGTTTTTACATAAATTCTGTAATTTATGAAATGAATGATAAACTTTCAATAAAGTTTAGTCACGAAAATGCTTTTTACTATTTTACTCGAAAAGTAAGTGTTGTACGAAAAAACTAAAAGATACCTTCTTTCTTCCAAATTGAACACTGAATCGAACAATCTCAAAATCAACTGCACAAAACAGTGGCGTAACATAGTTTCGGCGAAAAATTCATCTCCTCCACCCTCTGGCGGTGCCACTGGAGGCAGTACAAAGATAAGATTTTATAAAACAATAGAGACTTAAAAATCATCACCGCCCCTAAAACTTCAAGTCGATAGCTTTCGTAATTTTAGAGTTATTAAAAAAATTGTTTGTTTTTCACAAAACTTTAACATCTGTATCCTTTGTAATCACTTCCCGAGGTTTTTTTTTTTGAAAGGAACTTTTCGGCTTATTTTAAGTCCCTCTATCACGTGTCGAAGTTTGTCAGGTAAACTTCGGACCACCCTTTATATCGGCCCACCACCCTGTATCGGACCACAGTTTTTTGTTTTTGTATTGTAACTGGAGGAAATCATTCCTTAAGTTTAAAAATTTCCCGTTTTGGTGAGGCAATATTATTTGAATCTTAATATTTTGTTTGGTTCTAACACTAAGAACATTCAATGCAATTCTTGCTACTAGAGTGAGTAGTTGTCTTAATAGCTTCTATGATAAAATGTTTTGGAAGTATTGTTTTGGTTTATTATTACCTAAAACTTTTATACTAATGTAATCAGACAAGAATGACAGTATAAAATATATAGGTATTTATGTTAGGTTTGAAAAAATGCTCATGAAATACCCAAAAAAAAAATTTAATAATTTTCAAAAAAAAAAAAAAAAACAAATCAAAATTTTTTAAAATTTTTTTATTAATTAAATCCAACCCAACCCTTTTAAAAAATGTTTTTCCCCCCCCCCCAATCACCAACTTAATAATATAAATATTTTATATATTATTAAAAAAAAAATTTTATTCTTAATTTTTCTTTCCCCTTTAAAAAAAATAAAAAAATTTCCCTTTCTCCCCCCATTTAAAAAAAACCAAAAACTTAAAAAAAATTCTTTTTAAATTAGTTAAAATAACTTACTTCTTATTAATTATTTAATATTTTTTTATTTCTCCCCCAAAAAAAATTATTAATAAAATATTATAAAATTTTTTTTTTTTTTTTTTTTTTTTTTTTTTTTTTTTTATTATTTATTAAAATTAAAAATTTTTTAATAAATTTGATATGTATGTAAACATATTTTACCCTTCATTCCTATATGACAATGTAAAATAATTATTAATTTTTTTACACCTCATGTTTAAAATTATACCAGAAATCATACATTTTCTTAGCTAATTTAGATGCTCGGCCATCTGTTGGAGCAAAGTCAAACATACATTTACTTTTATAAGTTAATATTGTATTATTTTAAATTTAAATGAAAACAACAGTCTACCTGCGCACAGGTCACATTATACAGTACAGGTAAACTTGTGCATAGCTCGGTTACTGTATAGCAGTTTAGCACTGTTAGTTACATTACAGAAATATATTTGTAGATTTAATTTTTATATTCGCCAGATGAGTTAGTACTGAATATGCTGAAAATCAATAAATATGATAAGATTTTTTATTAACGTGAGTTTTCAATTGAATAATATTTATTAAATTATGAATATTTTGACAGAAAATTCAATATTTTAAAGGAGCATCATACTATATGATTTATTTCCCTTATATTCATGGTGTTCCATCTTCTGCTTTAAAACAATTACAGAGATTACTCACCAAGAAAATAAGTTCATATTATAATTAACGATAGTTGATTGAATTTCAGCGACGCATCGGGTTACTGTGGACATTTAAATTTATTACAACTAATTACAAGGACCTACCTCTTATTTTTTGTCCATGAATGATTATTTATGGTTATCAGCGTAGACCTGTATCTTTAATAAAGCTTCTATAGTATCCTTTGATAATTTTTTACACTTTGCTGAAAACGTGGATGTGAATTTTGAAACTGAACGTCAGTGGCGACTGGTGAATTTAGATTATCCTATACCTCAATATTAGAACATGGACCCCACGCAATATTTTAAGGCATGACTATCTGTACTGAATGAAAAAGTTTTGCAAAGAAAGAATTGAGAAAAATGTTGCAAAAATGCTCTGCCACAACAGATTATTTCTAGACCGTTAGTAAAATATAAGACAGAAAGCAATGTGTTGAAATAAATCAAGGAAGAGCAATTTTTACACTGTGAAATATGGTGTTCCACAAGGGACTGTACTAGGGCCATTGCTTTTTATCATATATATAAATGATTGGTTTTGACTGACTCTTCTGGAGGTATATTTACCTTTGCAGATGACACAGCGATTTTCCATATTGAACAAACCTAGAGAATGATTTTTTTAACCATAAAAAAATGGTTTGAGAGTAAAATACTTTCATAAAATTTTGAGAAAATTTTTTTTAACTTTTATTTCGTACAGAAATGCCTTACCTGATTTTGATTCACTGATGATTACACATAGGGACAATACACTAATAATACCTAAAAGTTAAGTATCTTGGAGTATATATGATAATCATTTAAAATGGGATTTACGTATTGATTATTTGGTGGAAAGTTTATGATGTTTAAATCCAATATTTGAACATTTTAGAAACATTTTACCGACAGACAACCTCAGAACTATCAATTATGTTCTGGCTGAGTCTCACATAAATTATGGCATAATTGGTTGGGGTGGAGTAAACAAATCAGTTTCAAATTATCTGGAAATCACCCAAAAAGATTAATAAAAACTGTATTCAATCTAACTCCTACCTTCCCGAATTATATAGTAAACAATACTTTTCGATCCAAGACAACTTTTTTATTATGCAATCTGTGTAAATCAATACAAAAATAAACACAAATTAATAAATATATCAAATTCTTACCCTACGCGACAAATGTCAGATCAATTTAAAGTAGAATTTATGAAGAAAACAGTATGTCAAAGAAAGTACCAATATACAAGTCCCAAAATTTATGCCATGTTGCCAGAAAATGTAAAATCAAGAAAATCAGTCAATACTTTTATTAAATAAATACTACTAGAGTTACAGGCCTTTGAAAACCGTCATCTAATATTCGTTTATTGAAACTGCTAATAATGTAGTAACACACAATTTGCGAAAAATGTAAAAAAATGCTTCAATTTTTAAAATCAAAGATTCCCCATCAATGCTTGACGTTGCAAATTTTAAGAGTCAATGTTATCATTTGAAGTTTATACAAATTTCATATTATAGCCTTATTTAAAAATTTGGACAAATATATAATTTTTCATCACGAATTTCTTTTTGTAGTTATAAATTTTTTTTGCCTTATTGTTAGTCCTCTTTCAAGCGGGTCTCTTTTGTTCGTCAACAACCACATCCTTTCCTTGGTCTCTAGAATGTGTGTACCAAATTTGAATACATAGACAGATTTTTTTGCTGAAGTCATGTTGTTTCGTCATACTTTCTCGAGATTCCTTAAAAACGGACCAAAAATTTTTTTCGTAAATGAATATTTTCCTCATTTGAGAGCTGAATATGTTTTCTTCACATATCATAAAAATATAACTTGTTTGTCGTTTTCAAATTATTTACTTCTAATTTCGAATTCCTTAAACTGCTATTTTTATTTGTTTTTGGTCCTTAGAGTCGGATTTCTTAATACAATTTTTTTAATTGCGATGCATATTTGATTGAAATAGGTCTGAATTAATCATATTAAATATAAAAAGGAAAGGGAGATTGTAAGTACCTAGTACGACATTATTTCAAGACAATTATTAAACTGAAGAGGTGAAAATACTGTAGTAATCCGATTTCAAATCACGGGAACACCACGGATGTCAGGGAAGTAATAAATAGTAGGGTAAGATACGAAGCAGAACGTCTTGACGTAAGCGCTCAGGGAAGTGATAATTGATAATACAGCATAAGCCTACTTAGATTCAATTTTTATGTAGTTGTTCGGCTTGGTTGGTTTCCTGTTATTCCTCTTAAAATCAATACGTGGACTTTTAACAGCTCCGCAGCGCTTTGAGTTAGAAAAAGACAAAGTGCAATACGTGCGACTTGATCTATATATCGATAGGCTCAGACACTTTCCAATAAATGTACTTTCTATCCATATTTTATTGTTGTTTTCTCTCACTGATTATGAATTATTTAATTAACCATTTTAATTGACATTTTCAGATAAATGTCTTCTGTTAAATTGCTTTAGCTGCGTTTATCCATTATTATTCATTTATGTTTATTTGAATTAAATTTACATCGTTAACAACATAAATTACGCTACGTTAAAGGTACCTACTCATATAACTGTACAGGGTGGCCATTAATAATGGGCCATAGTTCAAGTGTAGATTCTTTGGACTAAAACATGAGGATATAACCAAATATGCTTTAGTAAAATGTTGCTAAATTGTTGTTAAATTGATATAATTACTTCGGCTTGTCACGAAGTGCTGATCCTAAAGTGGATTGGAACTTTTGATGTGATGATACGTTAGTATCATCACATCACCAGAAAAAACTAGACCGGGGTCCAGGAGCCGAATTCTGATCATTAGAAATGTATCTTATCGAATCGAGTGTATACAAGGATCGCCTAAAATACAAGTATATTAGAGACACGCAAGAATCGAAAAAATGCAACCCTTCGTCGAAGCGTGTGATGAGAATACGACAACAGGATCGATAGCTACTGTCTCGTATGGTTGACAGAAGGACATACAAATAAAAGCAAAAGTATAAAATGAATAATGAAATGCATATCGCTTGATGCAATGTATTATTCAGAATGACTGAAATCTGCCATCGTACTAGCATACGTGTTCACAACTAATATTCGTTCCGTAATCGTGGCTGTAAAATTGGATCGATTTGATCAGTACCCTAGATGCAAAACTCGATTGTTGCACAAATATGAAATACTCGGATTTTATGTTATTCAAATATGTAGGAGTGCATTGTTTTATCCAATAATGTGCATAAGTCAGTATTTTCCATGGTAAAGTAGGTGTTAAAATCTAACTCAGATGCAAAACTCGGTATGCGCAACTGGGTATTTGCTGTTAACCAAACATAGAGCAGTTTTTATCTACAACATGGGCCAGCTCATGTTTGCTGCCAGAACTGCTGTCTGTCAGTGTTTATTGAATTAAAATCAATCAGATCTTGAAAAATTTTAATTGTAAAAATTTTAATTTATTTTTAATAAATAAAACGTTTCTAAATAACTAGCAAATATTTTTTTCTCTTAACACGTGAGATAAACCTGTCGATAAAATTCTGTACACCAAATTTCTACTTCCAAAATACTTCTACGGAATTCCACTATTTTGGTTAATAATTAAAGGGAATTCCAAAGAAATCCACGGAATGTCAAGGAAGCCGAAAAAGAATTCCAAGAAATTCCATGGAATTTCACGTAATTCCAAAAGTACATGTATTTTCTTAGACAGAAATTAACAGATATTTTTTATCATTTATTGTAACAAAATCATTTCATAAGGACATTTTTAAAAGGCATTATACAAATTTAGAAAATAGATTCTGAAAATAAAATAGGATAAAATGAAAACAATCTTTTCAATACTTTATTATCATTTTAGAATAGAAATTGTTACTATTCATTACAACAAAAGACGGGAGAAAAAGTTGATAGGCAGATTTATATAAAATGAAAATACTGATTCTGAGACATATTCCAAAAATAAAACAACAAAATAAAATCAACCTTTCTTATAAATAAAACTGGAACCAAATTGCTTTCAAAGAAGGTCTTCAAAATCAAATTAAAATTTGAAATAACCTCACTTTTGACGATATTGGTTCTAGCAAAACCAGATTGTCACAAAATATATCTAGTAATGAAAATGTTTCCTCTGGTAGTGCATATGTTCCAACGTGTGATGAAGAAGGAAACCACGATAAATGTGAAATTAATGAGAAAATATTTGAAAAACTTGTAAATGAAGGATTACCAAATATAATGAATGACTGATTACCTTGAAAATAAATTATCTGTCAAGGCCGAAAATGAATTAGTTTTAGATGGTCGCAATGTTGATATATTTTAGAAAAATGGCGACGTTATAAAGAAAATTTTTGATTTAAAAGAGAGAGTTTCTAGAAAACCGCTATGAAGTTCAAACCAATGGAAAATAAGATCAGCAATTGCAAGAGACAGAGGAGAAGAATGTATTTCTCAAAATGGAAAACTTATGCTGAAAAGCAAGATAGAACAGGAACTGTTTTGCAAGGAAAAATACAAATTGAAGTGCAGAGAATAGTTTAACCTGGAAGCCTAAAAGGCTAGTCTGAAAAATTGTTATTATTTGGAGCGGTTTCACAAGCTACTTGCTGTCTCTTATTATAAAACCAAGATTTCTATAAGCACTAGCTACTATATCCTTGATGTGATCATTAAAAGTTAATCTGCAATTAAAGATTACTCCCAAATTTTTAAACTTATAACATCTAGTTACATTAGACTCGTTAATTGAATATGTGAATTCAGTTTTCTTGTAAAACTTATGCAATTGCACTTACTAATATTGAGGGGTAATAAATTTCTTTTGCACCAAAGATTCAATTTATTCACATCTTTTTGCAGACTAATTCATTCCTCAAAGTTGAAATCGACGAATGTAGTTTTAGATCATCTGCATATAATAGAGCATTATAACTAACTTCACAGTCGATATCATTTATGAAAATAATGAACAAAGAGGCCCTAGATCGAGTCCTTGCGGAACTCCTAAATTTGCTGTCAGTTTAGCAGACTTAAAACCCTGGTACTTCACATATAGGCTTCTGTTGTTTAAATAAGAATAAAAAAACTTAAGGAATCCATAACTAGGTCCTACATTGTATAGTTTATGCAGCAATAATCCATGGTTAAGTCTGTCGAATGTCTTTGAAAAGTTCGTATAAATGACATCAGCCTACTTTTCCCAATCTAAAGTGTCAGCTAGAAACTGTGTGACACTTATTAAATTTTGGTAATAGATCTACCCTGTAAAAAACCGTGCTGGTGAGAGCAAATTTGTGATTTTAAATGACGAAATAATATTTCATATAAAGTTACTTCGAACAACTTGCCGAAATTGCACAAAATTGTAATTGGTCTGTAATTCTCTATAGAGGTTTTATTTATGTTTTTGAACATAGGACAAACTATTAGAGGAAATGTGTTCCTTTGTAGACATATATTAAAGATTATGGCAAGAAGTTTAGCTAATATAATGGCACAATCTTATAGTAGGAATATTTGAATGCCATCTGGCTCTGTTGTTAGTTTTGATTTAAATTTTTTTAATGTTTTCAATACATCATCTTCAGGAATACTTGGCATTGTTAAAAGAGATGCGTTAGATTTTGACTCTATGTTTGCTGCATTAAAATTACTTGACGAAATATAAGTTGATTGGAAAAATTGTGCAAATGCATCAGTATTTCCTGGGGATTATTTATTACAGCATTATTAAAATTCATTGAGTTGGGAATATTAGATACATTTTTCTTATTATTAGTGTAAAACCAAACCTGAGGTTGGATTTAATTTGCCTCCCAATATCCTTAATATAATTATTAAAACTTAAAACCATTTCGTTTTTAATCTTAATACGCAAGCCTTTAAATTGAACAAGTATATTGTTATTCGTTTTTTATACATGTGCTAAAATCTGGATGATTTTTGGTTAATGTCCTTGATAATGTTCCTATTAAATCACGGCGGATAATTATTTTTCCCTAAGAGTAAACTTAGGGACACTCTAGAAATACAGAATTTAATATATCGTGCAAATGCTCACAAGCATTGTTGACATCGGCTTGATTAGAAATACAAGACCAATGGACATTACATAAATCTTCATTGAGCTTGTCAAAGTTTGCTTTCTTAAAATTATTCGCAGTAAATTGGCAAATTTATGATTTTTCTAAAATTATACGAATCTATAACTGGACAATTTATTACGTAAGTAAAACACATTAATATTGACATCTCCACACTATTTAATTACAACTACAACTTTTTTGCTTACAATAAGAACAAATGAACAAAAACATTAAATCACATTAAATTTATTATCGACAAGACATAATTAGGCGACTTTTATGATCAGATAAGGACTATTTATCGTTACTATCTGTACGATAAATATTGCTGACATATTTTACGACGTAATAAATCAGAATCAAAATATGTTTCACAACTTAAGATCCAATTAACCCACTATTGAATCCTTAATGTTAATTACAAACCACAATACAGTTCCTTTGGTAGGATTCTCGCAATTTATCAATATAACGCCTGAATACAATGTTACCATGTCAGGATCCAACAGATGATCCGTATACAGCAACCCATAGGGTCGATTTTTGCAACCGTGTCACCAATTAAAGTTGGGTCATGTTAAGGGTGAAACAAGGGCGTGCAGCAGTGTAGGGTGCGCTCTAATTGTCGGAAGCAACCGCCCTCAACCTCTAATGGCTTGATCCTTAATCCTGTCATTATACATCCTGCAAGGACATGAAAGAAAAGGCGACGAAGAAATCAGCCCATTACTGAATCTCTGCTTCACACTGCGTGGTATGGTTAGTATATATTTAGGTTATTTCAGCACTATTATATAAAAAGATGTGGATTTAGCGAAAATCATTTTTGTAGATTGTGTTATAAAAATTTGGTTCATACCAACCACAGGCAATTTTTTAGTTACGACCTTTCAGATAATACGTATGACCAACAACTATTCGTTATTTTGATAAATACAATAGAATCATCATAATTTAAATTTTTATTTTCTTTCTGCAGAAATAAAATTCGAAATTATTAACAAACTTCTTTGTTAGAAAACAATTTTATAAATGAAAATATGTTATCTTATTAATATTGCAATAATTAATTCTTCATCAACAAAATCAGTATTTCTGGGTTTAGTACCTACACATTTATAGTAAAAGCATAATTGTAGGCAATTGAACTATTAAATACATGCATCTTTATGACGAATGGATAATTTAGTAATGGCATTCTAGTAAATAGCAGATACAATTGCCATCGTTGTGTAATTAATAAAGACGAACTGTTGTAGGAAATTGACTGGCGTCGGTGAGGATCATGGTATAACTTACAAAGACTTACCTCTTATATCATGTCCATTAACATTTGTTTCTGGTTGTCAGCGTATAGATGCATCATTAACAAGCCTTCTATAGTATCCTCTGCTAAACTTCTAAACCGGGATGTAAATATTAAGACGTATTTTAAAAATGAACATTTCTAAGTCACTTGCACGTTCATCACCTAGACACTTGTTAATATTACGCGAATTATCAATTTTTAGATTCGTATTTAGCTTTAGATCGCTTAAATTGAATTTATAATGAAAGTATAATCGACACCTACATTCCATTCAACACATTACAACGAATATTTTAAACATTTCTGTGGTGAGAGGCAACAAACATGATATTAGATCATTAATTTTTTTATTAGTTATTACTGAACATTACTTTGAATAATTATCACATTCGTTTCTTTTTCAGGTTGTTGCAGGTTCAGGCGTTCGAGGTTGGCTGGACGGATCTTTAGAACACCAGAATTGGTTAAAACTTATACAGAGCACTTCGAACAAAAACGGGGCAAACATGAGGCACTATTTGCAAAGTGGCCAGGTCAGTATTAATCTTATTGTTCCTGTTTTATAATAATAAATGTGACATTGCTTCTGGCTTAACCGGAAGTAAAAATAATTACATTTACTTTAGTTGACTTTGTGTTTCCGTATTCCTTGGGAAAAACTGCAATCTAAGTTATTAAACTTTTTCCTAGCTTAAAAAAAAACGAGTGATACATCTAAAATGATACGCGATGGTATTCTAGTAGGAAAAGACTGTAAACAAGCAGATGGGTCGTTCGTATTAAAGCAAGTGTTTACTCCTTGTATGATGATCACAATATCTACAGATTCTCTAATTGGTTTGATTTAAAATGTCATACCTGCCATTTTTCAATTGGTGGGATGATTGAGGAAGAAGTACATGTAACCGAATTGTGACTGAGTTCCCAATATGTGGAAATGCAGTAATGGTAGAAATATTGGGACTGGTGGTTAGAAAGATGTTTATAGTGGTACAAAATGAGCACTGACGACGTCTGAAATTCGAGTGGCCTCCTGAATTAATGGGTACAGATTGTTACTCGGATTATTATCTGGACCATTGGAGGCTTGTTTCGAGGAAGTTAAAGCAAATATGGGGTGATGGCAAAGTTTTCGAGAGGTTTGATTATGAGTGATCGTCTTAAAAGCAGTAGAGATAACGTAGAAAATTTTCAGCACTAGCCGAAGACAACTTAAGTCACAGTACATCATAGTCTTATCGATTTTCGGCTAGATTCTCAGAAGAGGTCACTGTGGACATACACACAATATACGCCACGTTTATGAAGTTGCTAAATTAGGAAAAGATGTCCCCATCCCAACGTTGTTCGCCTAGAATACAATGATAGTAATTTAGTATGATCCTTTCTCCAGTCTGTAGTCCGATGAAGTTCATAGAATAACGAAACATGTCTATTGTTATTGATAAATTGCAATATGCGACACACCAATATTGTCTTCATAAAATATTTGGTGGTATAACTTAATTGTACATGTGCGATGGTAAATAAGTACACTACCTCTAGACCGTAGTAAAGCAAACTGAAAATGCTCCTTATATTTGGCATTTGAATTTACACCCATAGTGACATTTCGAACTGATAGTAATAGGACTCGTGCGAGTGAAGAGGTTACAACATCACTGTAAACGAAGGAGGAAAACAAGTCATACTGGATGCATTTAAAGCAGAAAAGTATTATCCTGATCTTATTTTTTTTACGTAAACTTTATATAATAATAATAATTGTAATAATAATACATTTATTATTCACTAAATATTTACATATGATTGCACAGTCTTTTCTAATATATTATAATAATAAGTGGTAAATAAAATACTTAAAGATTCAGATTTCTGGATAAATCCAGATTCTGCTCTTCCACCAATGCGTACATTTGAAATAAAATTTTGACAGATAGCCAATACTAAATTAAACATATAAATACAATTTTTGGAAGGAAAAAAAAGAGAAAGGGAGACTAAGATAAGTGGAAAAAGTAGCATAGAAAAGAAGAAAAATATATAGAAATTTTACAGAAATTTTGATCAGCCATGTAAGTTTCTAGAAAAAATCAAAAAACAGCTACTGAGTATCACTTAAGCATCCTTTCAAGGACGCTATTGCAATACCTAACAACTATTCCAGCACCTTCCCAGAAATGGATAAATACGAACTAAACAAAATAGCACACTTTTTTTAAACTGTATAAGAGTATGAGATCTCTGACTGCTTAGTAGATAATTTTTATATTTAAACTTAATGTTGAAAAAGAAGAATTGAAATTTAAAAAGTCTAATTTTATGACGCTATTAATATAGGTAGCAATATTGTAAGAGTATGATTTCTTAAAAATTTCTTTCTGGTGATTTGGGATGGTGAGTAAATTTTTTCGACGGATATTTATGTTGTGGACAACTGTTTTGTAGGTTAATTTTTTATACAGATAAGGAGGTGTTTTTTGATTCAATTATTTAAAAAAGAAAAACATGTCATATGAAGTTTTCGTCATATTTAGCTATGAAGATTCCTTAAGCTTATGTGACATATTCTATGTCGTTGTCCAATTCCGTAAATTAAACGGATATACGAATTCTGAACTTTTTTATGCGTCGAATATCATTACCATCGAATCTTGGACCATGTGGTCTTAAAATCGAATTCATGTGTCTATGATCAAGCCCACAGTAGTTTTTTATTAATATTTCATTAGTACCTATATTTAGATTAATTTAAAGGTAATGGTAAAGGTCTAAGTTACCTTTACCATCGTTATTTATTAATCCACTTGCATGTACTAATTCTTCACTATCAAAAGAGCAATAGAGCTGTGTGTCGTCAGCATAAAAATGATAATTACAACATTTTAAAGATTCTGTGAAATTTGATGTGTAGATCGTGTATAAAAGAGGTCCTAAAATGTTTCCATGAGGAACACCTGTCGATACTCTAAGCGTGTCGGAAACTTGACAACTGACTTTTACATGTTGAAATCTATCGGTTAAAAATGAAGACAAGAAAACACTAGCCTCTTCGCTAAAACCTACAAAATGTAGTATTGGAAGAAGAATTTTGTGATTGATCATATCGAATGACTTCGAATAGTCCAATAATATTAAAACGGATATTTTGTTATTATCATATGCCCTAATAATACCATCCTATTACATCAGCTAGTGCTGTAGCATAGCTGTGATCTTGTCTGAACCCAAATTGTTTTATTGGTTATATATTATTAAAATTTAAATGATATCTGATTTGTAACTTCATAATCTTTTCTAAGACTTTTGACAGGGTGGGTAACAAACTTATTGATCTCAGATGACTTAAATTCCGTAGGATGGTTTATTTTTGGAAGAGCAATGACTTCAGCTTCTTTCCACTTTGTGGGAAAATATGATCTGATAATACATTCATTTATTAATTGAGTAATATATGGAAATAGAAAAGAGCAACACAGCTGAGTTAATGTTATATTAAGTTTATTGCTTTCAAATGCTTTAGACCTTATATTTAAAATGACCCGTAGTTTGTTCAAATAAAAAGTACTGCATTATTATTGGAAGAATTAATAAAAAAATCGTTGATTGCATTAACATTATCTATTTAAATTATCAGAAATATCATTATTTTCATTTTTTTGTTAAATTTAGCTTCTTCAACTCCTTCCATTATTCAGTTAAATGTGAATTCTTGATTTTGTACTTTATTTTATATTTATGTTAATGTTTATGTATATTTATATTTATATTTATATTTATATTTATATTTATATTTATATTTATATTTACATTTATATTTATATTTACGTTTACGTTTACGTTTACGTTTACGTTTACGTTTACGTTTACGTTTACGTTTATATTTATATTTATATTTATACTTATATTCATATTCATATTTACATTTACATTTACATTTACATTTACATTTACATTTACATTTACATTTACATTTACATTTACATTTACATTTACATTTACATTTACATTTACATTTACATTTACATTTACATTTACATTTACATTTACATTTACATTTACATTTACATTTACATTTACATTTACATTTACATTTACATTTACATTTACATTTACATTTACATTTACATTTACATTTACATTTACATTTACATTTACATTTACATTTACATTTACATTTACATTTACATTTACATTTACATTTACATTTACATTTACATTTACATTTACATTTACATTTACATTTACATTTACATTTACATTTACATTTACATTTACATTTACATTTACATTTACATTTACATTTACATTTACATTTACATTTACATTTACATTTACATTTACATTTACATTTACATTTACATTTACATTTACATTTACATTTACATTTACATTTACATTTACATTTACATTTACATTTACATTTACATTTACATTTACATTTATATTTATATTTATATTTATATTTATATTTATATTTATATTTATATTTATATTTATATTTATATTTATATTTATATTATTTAGCTTTCTACCATTTTTTTTTTCATTTTGCTATTTTCTAACACGTGTCATGTGTGAACGGTTTTATCTTTGTTATACACATTTGACGTTCGAATTTAACATGTCTTACGGTCCCATACTGTGTACATACTCTACTTATGCTGTGAGCTAAACCAGACCTGTTGGGAAGGAATGAAGGTGTTACAAAATCGATATAAACTTGATTTGAATAAAATGAATATGTGCATTCTAATATAAATAGTAATAAATTATAGTATACTTTTTTGACAAAAAAAATATCAACGTCATCATGAAAATAAATTGCGTGTATTTCATATCATGATGACATCCAATGTTAGAATAAGTTAATAATATGATTATTAATTTATGCCTCTAAAATGCGATTTTGATGACATGATAGCCGTGAAGTGTTTTTATTGTTAAGCACACACACTGTTTTTTTACGAATCACTTATTATTTATTGATCTATTATTTATCACCCTATAAATAAGTGTAATTTTCGACCAACATTAAATATTTATACAATACCGAAAATATACCTGTCCCTAGCAATCTATGTAAATTATGCATTTTTACCTTGTTATAGGTAGCATAATAAATTTTATTGTTATTAATATTCTTTTTGTTTTTATTATTATTATTGTTGTTGTTATTATTGTTTTTATTATTGTTATTTTTTATTATTGTAATGCATGTTGTTATTTTGCAATGCCTGTTTATTATAATGTTCACATTCTTCATTGTAATGTTCCCACCCTGTAAATGGTTACCTGTTGGGTGGTAGTATCCAAATAAATAAATAAATAAATAAATAAAGGACCACAGTACACATAAAAAAAATCATGTTTGGAATACAGGGTCGCTGATATGTATGGAAACGGTCGATTATCTCCTAAAGTAAGATAGCTATCGAAAAATGATATGACATAAAAGTTTTAGGGTTCCTTATATCTATTACAATAAAAATTAAAATTAAAAATTGAGTATACAGGATCAGTCAAAAAGTCATGACGAAACAAAGTTGCCTTATCTTTAATGGAACACCCTGTATGTTATTCCATATATCAATTCTTCTCGAAATTGTAAACAAAATTCATTATAGCACATCATGTACCTAACTTAACCGTCTTCGAGACATCAAATTTTGAAATTAACTTTTTACTACTCTCATATTTATTAAAGAAAAAGGGCCCCAAATTATGGATATTTATTTTGAAAATAACACAAGGTGGAGGATAATTTTATTGTTAGTTTTTTTACAGAAAATAAAAAACGTAATAGTTCAGGGTTGATAAAAATGTATGAAACTAAAAAAATGTATTTTTTAATGAATATCCTGGATATTTTAAATTTTATGAAAATAATAGTTATGCCAGAGAAAAAGAGAGAAAACAAATTTTAATAAACAACAAATATTTCCCTTGGAATTCTATTTTATAAGGTGCTCAAGGTGTTCACCATTTACCTTCTGACAGTAATGAATTCGCTGAACAAAATTTTTGTAGTGAATTTAAAAAGGGTGTTGGGAGGAATAGTAGAAATTTCATGCCTTATCTTTTCTTGAAACTCTTCGATATTTTGCGGCCCATTTTTGTAGACTACATTTTTTATGTGACCCCACAGAAAAAAGTCAAGCGGGGTCATATCGGGAGACCTAGCTGGCCATTCAATTCCCCCTGCGTTCAATCCATTTATCAAGAAAAGTTTCATCTAGATATGCCCGTACCATACGTCCAAAATATGGAGGAGCCCCATCTTTTTGAAACCATATTTGTTCTGTCGATAAATGGGGATTGTTATTGTTCGGAAATAATCGTCTAAGCTTTGGAATAATATGCTCTTGCAAAAGTAATAAGTATCATTCAGAGGTCAAATTTCCGTTTATAAAATAGGGTCCTATGACGTGTCCACCAATAATGCCATACCAAACTTTTACTTTCTGTGGTCGTTGGGTGTGAACTTCCTCCATCCAATGTGGATTTTGGTTTGACCAATACCTACAGTTGTGTTGGTTTACGTGCCCGTTTAAACAAAATGTAGATTCGTCAGAAAAAAATATGTGGGTGATAAAGTTGACATTTTGGTTTAATTTATCCATAATAACTTCGCAGAACTCGATTCTACAATCATAATCGTCTTCACTCAATTCTTGTAACAAATGAATTTTATATGGATGGAATTTTTCCCGTTTGCATATTTTTTGAATGGAATATCGACTCATGTTACGATTTAAAGCCCTCTGTTGTGTCGAATCTATTGGATTTTCCACCACATCTAACACGATATTCAAAGAATTTTCTTCATTTGTAACGCCTACTGGTGTTCCACGTTTTCGTCGATCTGTAACATCTCCAGTTTCATGAAAACACTGCAATGTTTTTGAAACGGTTGATTTAGAATTATGTTCCCGATCGGGTTGCAATTCATGAAAAATATCCACTACTTCGTCATAACTTCGTCTTCTATCACCATATCCTATGATCGTTAAAACTTCAATATGCTCAGTTTCACTTAAACGTGCAATTTTTTGCGCGAAAATTATTCACACTAAATGTATTTTTGACATGTGTTGTCAAGATGTTGACTATTAGACAAAAGAACGACGCGGCGTTGTTATGGAGCTAGAAACTAGAAAGGTAACTTGATGGACTATAAACTTAATGGACTAAAATATTTTTGTATAATTTATAAGAAGTTCGATATCTCGAAAACGGTTAAGTTTAGGTACATGATGTGCTATAATTAGTTTTGTTTAGAATTTCGAGAAGAATTGAAATATGGAATAAAAACTTTTGTATCTTATCATTTTTCGATAGCTATCTTACTTTAGGAGGTAATCGATCGTTTCCATACATATCAGCGACCCTGTATACCAATTGGTTTCAGGAATTTGAATGAATTTGTTCAAAGTAAGGTGCTTTTCATCGCATTAAACAATCTGTTCATTCGTGAAAACTGTGGAAAATCTTGATTAATTTAATTAATTTTTAATTTAACTTGAGAAGAGTAAATAATCAAAGGACATTTTCTTCTGACCTGTAGATATTATGCTGTCCTATAAATTATTTAAAAACATTGTTAAATAAACTTCTGTTCAAAAAGGATTAGTAAGAGTTTGATTTTTGAAAAATGTTTTTGTCTATCCAAAAAAATGTCTTACACTTAAAAAATAATAACCTGAAAATTAAATTTAAATGTTAAATATTTTAGATTAAAAGTTGACGTTTCGAAATATTTACTACTTTCGTTCTCAAAACTAACCTCTGCTTGCTTGCATATTTTTGCAATCTTCTGGCATGATCTTAATATTATGTATTCTGGAATAGTGGTTCTTAACCTTTTAGTAGTCGCGGCCCCGTAAATATCCTAAAATATTTTTCTAATAACGTAATAATTATTTCGATTAATCTTATAAATAGTGGTTTTACTTATTGATTATAGTGAGAGAAAAATCAGAAAACATACATTAACTTACTAAAATGTATTTAGTGAGACCTCTGTTGTTAAACACCCTTCACCTGCCCACCCTCTAGTACGTAATACGTCTCTACAATCTAATGCACTGCCATACACTGCAGAATTTGTATTATTAATACAAAACAATACAAGATTGAAACAAAGTAAAATAAAGAGTAAAATAACACATATTCTTTTAAAAGATTTCAACATTTTAAAAACTAAAAACGTTATAATAATTTCACGACCACCTAAAAATTTTTCACGTCCCCAGTGCGTCGGGCCCCCGGTTAAGAATGGCTGTTCTAGAATGCTACAATCTTTACTAATTTAAAAAGGCCCGCTAGAGGTTAGGGTCCTACATACAGTAGCGACTGGAGGCTAACTAACTATATTTGTTTGTTTTTAAAATTAAGCCAGGACTATATATGCTATATACCGCAAAAAACAACTATGTAGCTATCGTCACATGTTTCGAAGTTATTTCTCCTCGTCAACGCAGCGGAGCTAAGGAATTAGATCTAGGATGGGATAAATCAGAAACACAGCACACAGTACTCAATTAGTGCCTTCATGTTTTCATGCGTCACATATGGAGCCTTGATGAGCGCAGCCGATACACAGGGTTCTACGTGCACTACCCGTTTCCACCAGACAGTTCCTATTCCCAGTCTATCCCTTCCTAAATTCAATTAAATATTTACACTGTGCTGATGAGGAGCAATGACTCCGAAACAGTTGTTTCTTCGATTATATGGCACCAGTTCTTGCTTAATTTTTATTTTTGAACCTCGCTAGCCCTTTCCTTATTCGTTTGTATTTGCGTAAAATTTCTATTTATTTGAACATTTATATCTGATTAATTAATACGTATGGATGTGTTTAATGCATTCACATTTTTTCAGCTATGGTACGAAACTTTCCAAGATATTGCTTCTGGTACTGAATTAACTTTGGCCCCTAGAGAACCTCTCAATCTTCAAGATATGTTCGGTGACTCAACTTCTGCTGACGAGAGATCTGATAGAGAAACAGGTGAATATTGAATAATGTTTATATATTCATAGAAACCTAAAAATATTATATATTATAAGTAGAGTTTCCCCAAGACGGCAGCTTTCAGCAACGTCACATGTACGTTTCCAATAATTACGGTTTTGATTGCCGCAATTAATAAACAAACAAAATAACTACTTGTTATCTACAGATATAAAACTGGTTACCTTTTAAATGTCACGTACCGAGGACAATGGCTGAATTTGTGCACCAGCGAACATTTGCATGAGTTTCTATGTTTTCTGCTGAAAAAAGTCCCCTTCGTGGGGTATGACCTTTCAACATATACCGAAATTATTTGCAAACTTGGGACTTTTTAAATCACTAGCAAGATGCTGCCTATTAAGACATGGATTAATAAAACATAACTTTTCAAATCCTGCATTTGTTTTTAAAATGTCATTAATTACATAGGGAGTTTGGATGTCATCCCAGAGACGGATTTTAAACCTAAAACTGAATTTCGAAAAACGTGTGATATAATAGTATTAAATTAAATTGTTTTTAGCAATGTACTTTCACATTAATTAATTAATCCTTTGCATGTAAAACCGGCACCGATGTCGTCAACCGTCGAGAATTATAACGGAACCGATGAGCGGCAGAGGATTACATTATTTACATATGTGGTGTCGATAGGCGAATATTGCGTCCCTAGACCTGTTATTGACCTTCTATTTAGTTTACATCCTTGCTCTATGCAGAGTTTGTAATTGGTTCATTTCGAAAATACTCTCGCTAGCGATCTGTTTTGTCTACGGCGAGTATAAAAATATCTGTTATTTATTCAATATTTTCTATATAGTAAAGTGTGGATGATAAAGTGCGAGGCAGTCCGCGTTAAGATTTGCGATAGTTAGTTGAAGTTCTCTGAGCAGATGAACATCTCAAATTATAATATACATGACGACTTATTTGAAACAATAATAATGTATGGTAATTGGGGCCACGCTATATTATTGGACTTTAAATTTATAATTCTGAATTAATTTTCATCTAATTGCTCAGATACATATAGGTGCCCCATATGTAATAATACACAGAGCAATAGCATATTCTTTACGCAAAAGTGTAGCGATTTAGCCAAACCTACCTTACTCCAAAGGCTAATAGTAACCAAGATACATGTCAAATTTATTTATTTTTTTATTTTTTTTTAAATAAATAAATTTCAATATTTTAACACCATTTGGTGACCGGGGTTTTTTTTGAGGTGAGGAATTCAAATATATTCATAGTTTTGTTGTTATTTCTATAGTGCGCCACCTACGGCACCGTGCGTGTTTTTAAAATAATAAATAACTTTTTGCACCTTAGTGTATCTTTCTTTTTAAGGAGAATACCTCTTTTCCAGTCTTTCATATGTAAAAAAGGTATATGTTGTGAAAGTCGCTACGAGTAACCGTTCTCAAGATATTTGGTTTTAAAATTTCCAATGCACTATTTTAAAATATGATTTAGAGATGTACAATTTTTCAAAGTAAGCTTTGATTAAAATAATAACTAACAGACGCTTTCTAGATTAATTTCTGTCAAACTTATTTGTTGTCTGTCAGCATTTTGTGTGTTTATTAGAAAATATCTACAAAAGTAAGTTTAAAATGCCAAGGCATAACTTATTTTCACAAGTAGACATGCGAGATATGGTATCCGTATACGCGCAAGTAAATTTTAATGGACGCATAGCTCATCGTCGATATTTGGAAATGTATTCAAACAGGAGGCAGCCAGATTTTAAGATAGTTCAAAATCTTTACAGTAGATTGGGAGTCTCTGGTGCTTTTCATTCCACAACGAAATACCGTGGGACGCCCAAAAACTATTTCTGTAGAACAGGAAGATGAAATGTTGGTCCATGTTGCAGAAAACTCAAAAATAAGGACAAGGCGCATGGCTACAAGTAAGGCAATAATATCAAGGATTTTTCATAAAGAAAAACTTTAACCGTACTATTTCCCGCCTGTTCAAAATCTTCTGGAGGCCAATCTTCGAGCCAGGTGAAAGTTTGCCCAAATAAAATGAATTTAAGATTAACATTTGGTGTGAAATTATTGATAACTATGTTTTGGGACCGTATGATTTACCAGCTACCACCTATTTTAAACGGTGTATCATTCTTACATTTTCTACAAACTCAGCTAATCGATTTTTAGGATGTGTTACCACCGAATTTAAGAAAAAATATGTTTCCCATGCAAGATGGCGCTCCAACGCATTATTCTAGAACGGTCAGATACTAACTAAATACTCAATTTCCTGATCGCTGGATAGGTCGTGGGAGTCTTAGCCTACGCGAAGCCCCGATTTTAATCCGTTGGATTTTTTGCATATGGGGAGTATATGAAATCTCATGTGTATGAAGATACAATAAATAGTCGGAAAAAATTATTGCAGAGAATTGGAGATGTCAAGGAATTATTTCGAAACAAACAATTGTAATTTAAAATCAAGCGGTCGTTTAATAAGCGGGTCGCCAAATATATTGAAATAAGTGGAAATCACTTCGAACATTTGTTACCGAAGACATATCTCTTTTTTTTATTAATTATTGTTATTTATTTATTCATTTTTAAAATGAAATTTGTATTTAAATAAATCGTATTTTCTTAAATACATCTGTTTATTTATTTAAGTCATCGTTTCTTCTACTTTTTTGCTAGTGTTGAAATTTAATAATTTAAAAAAAATTAAAAAAAGAAAGAAGAGTTTAATTTTACACCATTCGCTTCACTCTCAATTATTCTGTAAATCAAGCAATAATAACACTATTTTATTTATTTTAAAATAGTTCATTGGAAATTTTAAAAGCAAATGTCTCGAAAATGGTTACTCGTAGTGACATTTACAAAGTATACCTTTTTTTATGTAAAAAAAAGATAGGGAAACAGGTATTTTTATTAAAAAGAGATACACTAAGGCGCAAAAAAGTTAGAACGTTTTAAAGACACGCAAAATATCGTAGGTGACGCTCTATTGAAATAACAGCGAAACTATGAATAGATTTGAATTTGTTACCTTAAAAACCCCCTACCACCAAATTTTGTTACTGTTGAAATTTTTTAAGTATTTAAAAAATTTGACAACCTATATCTTGGTTACTATTAACTTTGGACTAAGGTAAGTCTAGCCAAATCGCAACATTTTTACGTAAGGAATATGCTACGTTAATGAAGATTTTGTAGAAAATTATTAAAAACGTTAGGCCATGCAAACATTATTTCTCTAAATATCACAACCCTAATAACAGCAATTGTATCCTGTTTATAATAAATCACCCCATAGATTTATGCCAATTACTATGTCAAGTGAAGTCAAAAGTTTTGAAAATTCACTGGCATCTGGCCGGATACGGTCACCGTCTTCCGGTCTATCTGATAAATCGTTGAAAAAAATCAAAAGCAAAATTAGTCGCGTGTTTGGAATGAGTTTTGAAACTTGGCACGCGTTATTAGACGGTACCTCTTAGTTTTAATAAGTGAAAGAGGAAAATGAGGGTTAAGTGAACCGATGCGTTATTGTTTCATAAATCCTCTTATTCATAGCCGACTGGATCTTGTCAATGCAATAATCACGATAGCCAACGGTTACTCTGATTGCAGTACTTCCGCCAATTTAATGAATACAGGAAGAGATATTCTTGTGTAAACGAGTTTATTTTTGTCATTTATAAATAACAGATATTAGATATAAAGTGTTCTTTACTGCTCAAGTAGGTATAAATCTACATAACAGATTACGCTTCATTATTCTGTGCTAAGAAATGTCGATAAAAGATACTTTGTTACTTTGTAATATATTATTATAGATTTTTATGCCGAGCTATAAGATGGATATACGTATTTCTTTATTTTATCTCATTTTTTGTTTTATACTTTTTATGTGTGTTGGAAAAATTCCTGAAAATTTGGCAACTGAGAACGTATTCAACATTTTTCAATCTTGATTGTAAATTCTTATTTTTATTAAAAAATTTACGTCTAAAATCGTAACCCATAATTGTTTTTGGCATATTGATTAACATAATCGTATTTGTCAATTTTAATACCATTATTATTCTGGGTATATGATAGTGATTATCATTTGCTATATCATATTAATATTTTTTGAGTTTCCTATAATTTGTTTGATATCTGTCTTATGACTGCTTTCTTCAGTTTTAAATATCTGGCTTCTGACTTTCTGATAAATTACTCCAGTTACTTAAATCACGCATAAGTGAAAAACAAGTGGCTGACTCCAGAACTAAAAATATCTGATGTGGCCAGCACATAACTTTCTTATACCAAGATATATCATTCTGATGTAAACAAATCATTCTTTTTAATTCTTTACTTACCCCAATTAAATTTTAATAGTTTACTAGTAAAGTTTCATTAAAATTATTAAATAATTAATTATTAGCTTCATTGGATACTGTCAATAACAGTTCATGTTTTAATAATTTCTTCTTAACGACATTAACATTTTGTAACTAAATTAGACATTTCAAATATCAAACTGTTAAATTTATCCTAACCCCATTTTATGAGGTCAAATGTGTAAAAAATTTCAGTTTATATCAGCTTTATTTAAGTACTTGGAAAAATGTATTTTATTGGCTTGATATAGTAGACATGATTTTAACCTTTTATCAAGAATTAATTTTTTTTGTAAAGGCAAATAAAAAAAAGTTTGGGGCACCGTGGACCTCTCTTTAGTTGACCAATTTTGCTCATCATCGAATTTATCATTGTCTTTGGCCTTTAGAACATGTGTACCAAATTTGAAAGCTTTATTTTAAAAACTGTGGCTACTATCGCGATACTACAGACATGCAGACAGATTTTTTCCATAGAGTTGTTTTTTCATTATAATTCGTCGAGATTCGTCCAGAAATGCAATAACAAATTTTAATTTTAAGATACAAATTCCGGAAAAAATTTTTAAAGAAATGTTATTGCATTTCTGGACGAATTTCGACGAATTATAATGAAAAAAAAACTTTATGAAAAATAATCTGTCTGCATGTCTGTAGTATTGCGATAGCAGCCACAGTTTTTGAGATAAAGCTTTATAATTTGGTACACATGTTATAAAGGCCAAAGCAAAAAAGAGAATTCAAATATATTTTTCAAAAGCTGATGTATACGATATTGCACATGCTAAAAGGAGGTCTAAGGGATTGACATTTGTAATGTATAATGTAGTTACAAAAAAATGTGATTGTTAAGAAAAAAATATAGTTTTGACATCAGGATTTTTAAAAAGGTGCTTTAATTTAAGAAAGTGGATGATATATACTGTTAGAAAATATGGTACACATTAGTGTAAAAAAAATTACATCTCATTTCATAAAATGGGTGTATAAAGTATAGTATAATAGCAAAGTATTGACCTTTTATTAAGGTTTTAAAAAAAATGTCAATGTGAAAGAGAAAAATAAGGAATTTTAAACTTACATTGCTATTGTTTGAAACATAGGGTGTGTTGATTTAAAATTAACTATACAGCCGACGAAATAGGTTTCAGGTACCTAACAATTTGTTTAGCAGTTCACACTCTTTGTAAGAATTTCATTCACACAGTAGCTTAAGATCATCTGCGTAAATCAGATAATGGAGAGATGCCTGACAGAATATAGATGAACATGATAAAAAGGAGAGGTCCAAGGGTCGAACCCTGCGGTACCCCAGATAATTGTAAAAACTCTCCGACCTCTAATCACGATACTCAACAAAGTGATATATGTTTCTCAAGTATAAAAGAAAGGGATGCACAAGAGGGTTAAATAGTCCAAATGCATCAAATTTTTTCAATAAAATTCCATGGTGAATTCGGTTGAGAGCTTTAGCAAAATCAGTGCACATTACATCAACTTGGCTATGTTGGTCAAGTTTATTACCAATGAACTCAGATTTACACACAAGATATTTCACTGTGGACCTACCTTTTATAAAGCCATGCCATTCACATGATATCAAACCATAAACACGATTGTAGATAACAATATGCCGAATTATTTTTAATAATTGTCAGTAATGTATTGTCTTTATCATTGTCTTTTTTTATAAAACGAACAGACCCTAGACAGTTTCCACAACTCTGGAAAACATGATAGTTTTATAATTAAATTATGTACAACTATCAGACAAGCAATAAAGGCTGATGTACAGTTCTTGATTAAGAAGGCAGGTATCAAGTCCCATAGTACAGTTTGATTTGAGTTATTTAATCGCTTTACCAACTTCATTGTAAGTAATGAATGGAATATCGATCGTATTAACCATTAGTTGGAGATCTTCAATACCTTCTCCATTATATGTAACAATAGAGATTCCTTTTAGAATTTATATAGGACCAACATTTATCGCGTTATTTTTTATTTCAATTTAAATGCCTTGCAAGTAGACTTTATACAACACGTCCACCTCAATTTTTATTTGCGTTCTTAGTGATCTGAGGCTAAATATTTCATGACTAAATAGTTCATATTACAGTTTTTTGTTTATTTTTAAAGTCTTGTCTTTTACATTTATCTTATTTATAATTTAACTGTTAAACCAAGGTGAATAAGATTTACCAGTAATTCTTTTTTTTATGTATATTATTTTTGATAACATCATTTAGTTTATTGTTTAAATCATCAATAGCCATATTTGGATTTGCATATTGATTGAGAAAGTCCCGGTCAGTATTATTAACTTCATATAAAGATAAAAAGCGTGCTTGTTTTAAATTGAAATCGGAATGTGCTTTGGAGGGAAAACTATTTATTTTTTTATTAAACTGTTAGACTAAGACCAAAGAGATTAATGAAATTTTGTATCTGCTCAAAATTGATCGTCGATTTATTTCTATGTTCTTGTAAAGCAATTTATATAATCAGGTATATTAAAATTCCAACTATTAATAAATCTGAATTGTAAAGAAGGTATATAAACGTTAGAGAATCATAACAATAACTCATTATATTCTTCAAATTTACGCATTTACGCCAAATATTCTGGAAATTAAAAAACAGTTTTTTGTTAAAATAGAAAAAATATATTTTCTGACAGCCCTTCATCACTCTGTAAATCGGTAATGGAGCGTTGTCGGACCCATTTTCATGGGAACTTATTTTCTTATTGTGACATATGTAATATTCTTCCGAATTTGTGACGTGCAATTTTGGAACATCCTGTATTATAGAACGATATATTATGAAAAAGTCAGGATATTCATTTTGTCTAAATCGCTATTATAGAAAATATACAAAATAAATTAAGCCAAAATCACCTCCTAACAATACAATATGGCAAACATGTTCATCAATCACACGGTTACCACCCAAACATAATATAACCCTAAATAGTTTATCTCTAATATGACGCAAACGTACGCGTATAAATGTTAAAATCCGTGACTTGTCGCATCTGTCTGCATCTCAAATAAGGGCCTAAAGCACCGTATACTATTTCGTATTACTCATAATAAATACGTAGGAACCATAAATAATGTTTGACGTCCCGCGTCCTATATGACAACTCCATCTGAAAGGGTGAAAATATCCTACAATAGCCATGATAATCCATGCAGACCTCGACACCAATCTTGTCACGTGACTATTATACACCACATTCAATTGTTTGTCTGGAAACGCGTGGCATGTAATTTTATAGTTTTGGCTAATGAAATAATACTTTAATAGTAAATATTTCTATATGGAAATTTAACTGTTAATCAGAACAAGGGCCACCTATTGTTTATATAGGTGTCTCGTTCGACAAGATACCTGAAATTATTAACAACATTTATTGATTCAGGACCAGTTGCATCGACGACATGGTTTAGCCTAAGTTCAACTGACTTTTGTTTAAAATCCAAAGTTATGTTACAGCAATCGTAACGTTCGATTTTAAACGAAGTTCAGTTGAAATTTAGCCGAACTACGTTGATACAACTGTCCCTTGGTATTTGTAAAATGTAGGTATAGTTCGATCCAACATATAAGAAACGGAAAAATCTTGAAAGACTTATAGTTCAAGAACTCGCGTGCCCATACGTAGTGATAAGATAGTAAACTACAATATTTAAGGAAAATATTTATTATTTATTTATTTATTTATTTAGATAATCATTTAACATATTCATCAATTCCTGGATGAAAACATCAACCATTGCAAAAAAATTACTACATTATAATAAAAATTACAATACAAGAAATATAAGGCAACTAGAGAAGTAAAGAAAATTAAATATAATTCAAGTAAGAAATATAAAAGACAAATAACATAAAAACGGTAGAAAACATATACAATGTCAGTTTTTTTTATACAGGTAACAACAATTAAAGATATCTAGCTTTTTTTTCTTGCAGACAGTTGTAAGTACTGCACATAAAATATAGAGAATCTTAAAATATTATCCGAGGTGCAATAAGATAAAATGTTGTGTGATGTCGAGCACCGAAATGTGACACATGAAATAATTCTTCATTTATTTTGGGAAATTTGATTTTTCTATTAAATAAATTGTAAGAATATTGATGTTTGTTTTTTTCTACGGATATTTAGACTATAACACAACATTTTGGGGATATCTAATAGGAGGATACTCTCCATTAATCTCAAAAGCTAAACAATTTTAAGGAGCGTTTCTGAATATTCTAAAAGAATTTGGTACATATGCCATATTAAGGACGCATATTCTATTTTGGATATAACATATGTATTAAAAGTAGAGTGAGGAGCTGGATATCAGTAAAACCTGCCGAATTTCTAATAACAAATCCCATGTCCTTACTTAAAGGCAGAACAGTGTTTTCAACATGTTTATTAAACGTAAGTTTAACGTCAAATATAACAAGAGAAACTTTAAAGAATTTAATCTGTTTTAGCATTGTAATGTCTACTTTATAGTCATAAATAAAAGGTTTTTTCTTCAAAGAAAAATGCATTACATTATATTTGCCAGAATTGGGAGACAACCCTAACACCAACCCTGTAACGTGTCAAGATTTCTCTGAAGCTATTGACAGTCATCCAGAGTGTTGACAACAGAACAATTTTTGACATCAGCATATAAAAAGACATCAATATTAAATATGATTTGAACGAAACAACTACTCAGCGGGCAAATACCCCGACCTGCATTGGATTATACCTTCAAATCCTGATAGATCGATAGCCAATACCATTTGTCAATTCCTAACCAGGCATAGACCGGTTTAGGATTATTAGTTCTCCTCAGTATGCCATAGGTTATGGAACAGACAAATTATAGTGGCCAACCTGCTAGTCATATACTGACTAAGGTAAATTATTATTGAGTAGTGGTGAGAGGTATGTGAAACTTCTCATATGGTCCAAATGCTGCTATCCGACCGACATCATAGATGTCTCTGTGGCGGATAGCGACTTGTGAAGCAAGTACCGAGTTTAGTAAATCAATCAGTTAGAGCCGAAAAGAAAGCATTTTTGAAATATAAATTTAAACCTTTTGGAGAACATTAAAATTTTTAAATGTTATTGGTAGCAATAATAATGTAACTAGTATTGATCCTTATTTGTTTAATGACTACTTAATTAATAACTTACCTCAACTTACAAATAATGTCAATACTGATTTAATTTTAGAGAGGTATAATCATGAATTCCCAAGTTTAAAAAATAGGCTTAATTTCACTGTTGTTACAACAGCGAAGGTAGAACAAATTATTTATGAGATTAAAACACAAGCCAAGGCCTCTGATGAAATAAATCTAAAAATATTGTTATATATATTTCCTTATGTATCTGATTACTTTACTGATATTATAAACACTTGCCTGATTACTGGGACTTTTCTTACGGTCTGGAAAGACTCTCATGTTATTCCAATTACAAAGAAGAATAATCCGCTAGCTCTCGCTGATAATCGCCCTATTAGCATATTACCAACTCTATCTAAAGTGGTAGAAACAATCATACGTGAACAATTAAATAATCATCTGAAAAGAAATTATACACTACCCCAATATCAGTCAGATTTCAGAGAACTACACAGCACAACAACTGACTTTGCTTCATGTTACAGATGACATTTTTAGAGCCGATTACAAAGACCTAAATACCTGTTTAATATTGCTTGATTTTAGCAAAGTTTTTGATACGTTAGATCACACTATTTTATTAAAGACACTAACATATTTTGGACTTGGCGACAGTGCAATTTTATTTTTCACTAACTATCTAATTAACCGTAGACAAAGAGTCACCCTGTATAATTCAGCTTCATCTATCAGTTTGTTAAACAGGGAGTCCCTCAGGGTGGTATACTTGGCCCTATTCTTTTTTCTATATACACTATGGACTTCTATTCATATTTAAATCCATGTAAAATTCACCAATATGCAGTTATACTTTTCTTTTATACAGGAGGATAGTTCTGTTGCAGCTTGCCATATTAATAATGACTTAAAAGTAATGATTCATGTTGACAATTCCCATGGTCTAATTTTAAATGGGTTAAAGACCAAAATTTTGATTTTCGGAAAAAATTGTAATAATTTAATGGAACATCCTGATTTTGTAATAAAAATAAATGACCACTCTTTAAAACCAGCTAGCCAGTGCAAAGATTTGGGTTTATATTTGGATACGAATCTGAGATTCAGTAGTCATGTTTGTAATCTTGTGCAAAAATCATTTAGCACTTAACCTAAAATACTTTTGAACGTGACACGAAATTATTGGTCTGCGATTCCCTTATTTTGTCTCACCTTAATTATTGCGACGTGGTGTACTGGCCGGCTTTTACAATGAAAGACAAAAAACACTACAAAAAATATAGAATAGTTGTTTAAGATATTCTTATAACTTACGTTTGATCATCTGACTTCTACTTTTCCGCAAATTTGGAGGAGAGATTTGTATATCACATGTCTTGTCTGACTTTTAAAATTTGAAGTTTTCAGTTATCCACTTACCTTTCTAATAAACCAATAAGAGGTAGTGATGTTTACGAGCGTCCGACACATAATCGCGATTTGTATGCGGTGCCTAAACATACAACGGCTCAATTCGAAAGATGTTTCACATATAATGCAACACAAATATACAACAGAATTTCCACAAATATTAAAACTGCTTTGAATATAACTACATTCCGAAAACGAATCAAAAACTGGCTGCTATGTAATCGCTTATAAGATTTAGTATAGGTATTAATATTATTTTTTTTAAGTTAATTAGTATCGATTATGTTTTGTAATTTCCTGCCATGTAATTGGTATCGTCTGTTGGGTAGTTGTAACTATAAATAAGTAAATAAATAAATAAATAAATAAATAAATAAATAAATAAATAATAGTCCTAAATTGAATTATCACCTAATGTTTATAATTCTCCACCAAACTTACCTACTACATATATCGTTATTTTATGCTACGCCTATTTCGGTTATGGTCTAAAGCTTTAAACAGGTGGCGACTTGCCGGCAACGTAACTCCCACGAAGAAACGGTAAGGTACCATCCGTATAGCCCATAAGGTACAACAATTTAAATTATAACGTTTTAATTTAATTATGTGTGGGAATTCCGCTGATCCATCGCTTCTGGAAGTTTGAACAATATAACTTTATTTACTTAACACGGGTTGATGGCTGTGAAAATTGAGTTTTAATAGAATTTAATAAAGCTGATGATAATTTAATTGTTAAACAACTCGCTTAAGTATGACGAACTACTCAATAATCAGAGATTGGTGGATCTTTATAAATATTATTGTTTCTCTTTGAACTATTGGCAGCTACTAAAAATGGTTAAGTCCTATTGGTATGTGTTTTGTCAATTATGGCTACTTTGATTTATAAAAATAAAATATTAAGAAAAGTTTTACATTTTGGAAAAGGGTTTAAAAAAAATAATTTGCAGACAGTTCCAGCAATTCCCAACTTTAATTTACTTTTGAAACAATTAAAAGAGTTTCTGTGAAAATTCTGAAAATTCCTTAAAAAAATTAATGTCAGAAATTAACTACGAAACATCTTGATCTTCGGTAAAAAATATCAAGTTAACACATAAAATTTAAAAAAAGTTGATATTTAAATTAGAGATTTGAAGCTACTTTGAGATAAGACATTTTTTATTATACGAAATTTTGTTTCTCACATTACTCATTTATCAACAGTTAGTTTTCAAGCTTTTTTGCAATAAAATCTAATAGATTACACCGACTGGTATTTTAATTGAGTTTATTAAATAGTATAGGCTTGAAGATGATCAGTAATTTCATAATTTTTCAGTAATTTTACATTTATTTTACTTAACAAGAATATCACAATAAAATAGTAAAATATAGGAGAAAGTATATATTTTGAGTCATTCTCTTCAAAACTTCGTTTAAATGTCGCGAATTTTTCGGTTATGAAAATAGTCTTAAAGCTATAAACTACGTACAACAGGCCATACATAATAGAATAAAAACGAATTAATGGCACTGTGCGAGTGGCCATGCTGCCACAACTATATATTTGATTGTAAATAGATAGATTCATAGAAACGAATTAAATATAATCATAATTATATAAATAATTATAACAATGGTTGAAAAGTTACCTCGTTGAGTGGAATGTATCTTAAATCTTTTAATTAAATTTTGTGTGCCATTTTCAAAAATAACAATTAAATTGTATTCTATTAATTTCTTCGATTATTCTGTTTTGCACAACTTGAATATTTCTGTATCTATTCTTATATACAGAACTTTTTAAATTCCCCATAAAAAAGTCAAGGGAGGTCAAGTCAGGACATCCTGGCAGTCACCTTATTCACCCATACCTTCCAATCCAAATATCGCATCTATTATTTAAAAAAATAAGTTACCCAGCTACATTACGAACAGTGGCTTCATACTGGCGCCAATAATATGTACATATTCTCCTATGGGAAGCTCTTCTAATAAGCTGTCAATGTCATTGTTTAGCCACTGCAAATATTGATTGCCATTGAATCGGTATTGATGAAAAATGGGTCCTATTATTTTATTGCCTAAAATACCATACCACATTCCAATTGCTTACCAATCCTGGTTTTAAACTTCTTCCAGGACATGAGCATTTTTTCTTGCTCACACGTGGCATTTTTCCTATTATACTTGTAAACTCTAGATGTAGAAAAAGCAGCTACATTGGTCCAAAGAATATTACATAGAAAGGTGTTGTCTGTCTGATATTTATTTAACATTCTTCTGCAATATTGATGCCTTTGTTCATTGTCCCGTGCAGTAATGTTTAAATCTATACGGCCTCATATTATGATTTTTAAGAGCTCATTGTATAATGCTTTTTGAAATATTTAAATCTCAGTTTGCATCTCGGATTGATTTTTTTTGGTTTATTGGTAAATTTCTATTTTTTTCATTTTTGTCAGGAGCCTTATTTCTTTTTATATTTCGTTCAACCGATCCATATTTACGAAACTGATTATAAAGTTTATTAAAAAAAATTCTGTGTAGAATTTCTCTTTCTGAATATTCTTCTCTCCACAACTGCAATAACAGCAATGCATTTTTTTCATTAGAAATATCTCTGTTTGCCAGTTATTTAATTCAAATCATTCTTTTAGAAGCTGGCTATTTCTCAAAGATACGAAAGGCATATTTAGTAAAACCCTTACCTAAGACAAATAACCCTAAAGTATACAATGAGCCTCATCCCATTGGTATATCTACTTCCTACAATGTCGGAAGTTCTTGAAAGAGTTTTAAGAATATACATATATACGATTACGCGACAAAAAATAATATCATCAAATTTGCAATCAGGTTTTAGGAGAGGGTTTAGCACGACAATGTTACTACTAAATGTTACAGATGTAATAATTAGGTCTCTTGACAACGATTTAACAGCTCTTATAATTCTCGTTTTTTCTAAAGCCTTCGACACATTGATCATGTTTTGCTCGTTTTCAAACTGGAATATAAGGTTGTGATCCAATTTCTATAATTCATTTTATAAGTTACCTTAGTAATTATCAGTAAGGTGTAATAGATAATACCGGTTCAAAAATTGCACTTATAGTATCTGGTGCTCCACAAGGTTCTGTTTTAGGACCCATATTGTTTTTATATATACTTCTGATATCTTCAATGTAGTCAAGTATTCTGAAATACAAACATTTGCTGATGATACCCATATATCATATTCTTTTGAGCCCAAACCTGTTGATATTGACTGTACGCACATAAATCATGACCTTAGATCTTTATTTGAATATTCTGAATCACATAATTTAAAACCTAATGTGGATAAATAAATGTAATGTTATTATGTTTCGTCTAAAACGTTCAGAACAATTCGTTAAAATGCACCTAAAGTTTAATGATACAGAATGAACCCGTTATTATCGTTAAGGGTGTAAAATATCTAGGAGTTATCTTTAATGTAGATTACGATTTGAGAAACATGTGTCTGTATTTGTTAAAAAAGCATATCTAGCATTAAAATTGTTAAATAATAATATTAAAATTAAATATTCTCAACTACACAAGAAATTGTCAGAAACGTTAGTATTGCCAATATTAAATTATGTATTGACAGAATTGCACAAATTAGGTTACCAAAAATTCAAAATTGTTGTTGTCGTTTTGTTTACGGTTTAAGAAAATGTGACATATTTCGGCAAAAATAAAGCAACTTGGATGGCTCAAACTAGATAACATTTACAAATATCATGTGTCGGTACTTATTAAGCTACTTCATCACCTCCGTGTTTGTGAACACAAATATTTAGGCATGATTTACACAACTTAAATGTGTGACACAACTGTCAAATATCATTGCCTAGATTTTATTCGGCCTTGCTTTTTAGATCGTTTACATGTAATATGGCTAAAATTTATAATAACATAAATTATGCCCTGAAAAACCTTCCCTAAAACAATTTTTATAAAAATTTAAGCATTCCATGGTCAGTTTACAATGAATTATTAAAAACTAATGATATTATCCACGGCATGATCTGTATTCTGTTTGTATTCTGTTATCTAATCTTTATTATTATTTTTATTTCTTTCGCAATATTATCCGATCTATAATTTTTTTGGTGTTTTTTTTTCGTTTTACGCTTTATGTTAATAACTAGTTTATTTTTAAAATCTTATATACTAGTTCTACTTAGATATAAATTGTTCAGTTTTACTGGCGTTATGTAGAGTATCTTGCTTGTAAATAAAGGCAATTTATTGTTTTTTTTTTTCAGTAATAATCGATTCCGGACAGTTCTACCGTGGCCTCCGCCGTCTCAGAGGGGTTGCGTCGGCGAATTAATTACAGCTACTCCCCATATTCCGCATGGTTAGTGACTGTAGATACCAGAATCGTGTGCCCTAAGCAGATGGAGAGAACCCAGAATTATTATTATTATTATTTTCTTCGATGCCGGACAGTCCTTCCGTGGCCTCCGATGTCTCGGGGAAGTCGTGCCAGCGCATTAACTACAGCCACTCCCCACATCCCACAGGGTTAGTGACTGTAGATACCAGAGTCGTGTATCCTAAGCAGACGAGAGAACCCAGAATGACCGCCTTCTGCATTTGGCCTGCCAGCCACTCAGCTGATTTTTGGTAGGCCGGTATGATATTCAGTTCCGAGAGCAGCGTAGGCTTTATCCCTCCGAGTACATCGATTATTAGAACGACCATTTTTAGCGAGTAGCCCGGGTACAGCATTTGGAGCTCGTAGGGAGATCGCGATATTTGGTCCGTTTCTCCTCCTCCTTCAAGGTGATGTTTTTCTCTGCAGGTGCCGAGAACTCGATGACATACATCACCTTGAGTTGATGGTCGAGGACGACTATGTCAGGCTTGTTGGCTTGGATTAGCCTGACAGTCGGGAACGAGTAGTTCCAGTAAATCCGGCATTCCTCGTTCTCGACAACGGACTCAATATCTCCGGGGACGTAAGGCAGCACTGGTGTCTGGTCTACCCCGTACGAGTGCCTTAGATGGTAGTATAGCACTCGTAACGCCGCATTATGCCGGTGGATGTAGGCCGAAATCGCATATATAGGGCATGCAGATAGTAAGTGCATGAGCGATTCCGGCGCCTGATGGCAGGTCCTGCAGTTGATATCAGGAACCTCTACACGCCACACGCGGCTACGGTAGACCAAGGTGTTGATAACACCATCTTGACAGGCCATAATGAATCCCTCGGTCTCCGACTTAAGCCCTGCTGACCTTAGAAAGGCGAAGGTCAGCCTGGTCGATAAACCCAGTGTTTCTATGTTCTTATAGAAGACACCATGCTGGGGTTTATCGACGTGCTGCCGAAACAGATTTTCCTGTTCGGCAGCTCTGATTCGGGCTTTCAGACGATTTGGCTGAAGTTCGGTGACTGACTCAACATCAGCACCTCGCCGGCCTCCTCGCCTGATGTCAAATGCGAGACAGAGTTCATCTGCGGCTCTTTTTGCTGCCTTGAACAATCCTGCTCCCACTCCTACAGTTTCGTGATGTTTTACGAAACGCAGGAGGGGATCTGAGCTCCTGAGTATGTTACATGCCATACTCAGTACTACTCTGCCATGCGTACACTCCAGGCTCAAGAGTCCTCGGCCCCCCCCCTTGACGTGGGAGGTACACACGAGGAACGGACGATCTAGGATGAATACTTCTGTGAATATTCATCATCTTGCGGGTATCTCTGTCTAATTGGCGCATCTCATCTACCCTCCACTTTACTACTCCGAAGGAATAGAGCAGAATCGGAACGGCAAGCATATTAGTTGTAGACACCTTGTTCTTCCCCGAAAGTTCGGAAGACCAAATCTTTCGGAGGCGGTGTCTGTACTTGCCGCGGAGAGAATCCTTTATTTGTGTTACATCTTGGATGTGCCTTTGTTGCACACCCAGGTATGTATAGGTCTCTCCGGCATCCAGATGTCTTAGGATGCTTCCGTCCGCGAGCTGCGCATCTTCAGGGAATTTCCCGCATCGTCCTCTCTTGAGGTGGACGACTGCACATTTGTCCAACCCGAACTCCATACCAATTGCCCGCGTATATTCTTCGACCACCCTAAGAGCGTTTTGTAGTTCACGCTCTCCGGAGGCATAAAGTTTAAGGTCATCCATATAAAATAGATGGGTGACCTTATGCCTCCGGTCGCTGGGTGGCCCACATTGATATCCGCGGGTTTGGCGGAGCCCAACAGACAACGGCAGCAGTGAGATGCAGAAGAGGGAGAGGACTCAGGGAGTCACCCTGGAAAACTCCTCTCCTAAATGCCACCTGCTCTGTCGTGACCCGCTGCGCACCTGATGTTATGGTGAAGCGGGTCTTCCAGAGCGGCAGCAGCTGTTCTATGCATCTCACTAGTGGTGCTGGTACCGCAAGACATTCGAGCAAGTACAACAATAGCTGGTGCGATGTTGTATCAAATGCCTTGCGGTAATCAATCCAGGCCATCGATAGATTCCGCTTGTATTGCACAGAATCCTGTGTAATACAGCGGTCTATCAGCAGGCTGTCCTTGCAACCTGCCATGCCCTTCTTGGCACCACGCTGTTCGTGTATCTGCTGGAAGACCGGATCAACAGACCTCAGTGTCCTAGCATACAAGATACGTGTAAATATCTTGTAGCAGGAGTTGAGGCAAGTGATCGGCCTATAATTCCTCGGGTCGGAAAGATCCCCCTTTTTGGGGATAAGCGCAGTGCGTCCCTCGACGAACCAGTCCGGAATCTGCTGCCCCTCGTTCAACCATGAGTTGAAAACTCGCGCCAGACGGCGGTGAGTGGAAGGAAATTTCTTCCACCACCAGTTGTTAATGCCGTCTGGGCCCGGGGCAGCGAAGTTCTTGGTACCAACAAGTGCTTGTTGAACTTCCTCCGTACTGATTGCTGGGCACACTTCTTCTGGCTCTTGACGATGTCTGTGGCACAGAGCCTCGAAGTGTGCAATTGATGGAGTGTCGCTATTGAATGGATGCGTCGTTTCGTAGATTCCCTTCCAGAAGGTTTCGACACCTTCTACAGTCGGCGGATTGTCGACAACACGCTGTGGCTCTTGAAAGAGGCGGGAAGGATTCGTACGGAACAAATTGTTTTGTTCCATACTCCTCACTCGCCTCTTTAATGTTTTCTTTATCGCCATGAGCGCTCGGATCCTATCTAGACAGTGCTGCTTGATGGTATGCATCAGTGTCAGATTTAGAGTATGGTGTTGACGTCTTAATCCGGCAGCTATGCGCCGGATCCTGGGAGTAAAAACTCTACCAGTCGTCTTATATTCCACCACACTCTGGATCCGAGAAGCGTGTTGTCTGGCCGACTGTATCTTGCCTTCGATTTTTTGTACACGCCGCTTGGCTTTCTCGACCCCGTGATTGGTTGACCTCTCACGGGGGACGAGTTGCTTCGCGGCGTTGTACACGGCACTGTTGATTTGCCAGATGTCGGCATCTTCCGGAATTTCCTCATCGATGACCTCGTCCATTCTAGCCAGGTCTTGTGGCTTTAGGTTAGCCCTGGTGTTAAGGCTAACCCTCGTCCTTAAGTTTACATCGGTGAACTCTAAAGGATGTTCCCCATCAGCTGATAATTGCCGCGGTGGGACTGCGGCTGGTAATTCTTCCGGCTGACGGGGTGCCCTTACGTAACCTGTCCTGAGCAGAAAGGATACTTGATCTCTCAGATGTTGTTGAGAGAAGGCGCGATGCTCTGGATGCATTTCGCACCAAAGTGCATGCAATCGCGCCATGTATCCCCTTCGCTCAGGTTCGCTACTCTCGCGGCAGGTCAGCAAGTCATCCCGAAGTTCCCTCGTCCACTTAAAGCGTCCTTGTTCAACACCATCTTTATTATTATTATTATTATTATTATTATTATTATTTTAAATATGTATATATTTCTGTCACACCTTTCGGCCAAAAAGAGGATCGGCTTAATAAGGCTTATTAAAAACCTTCAACAATCGTATGACACTTCTAATACGTTCGTTATTTTATATAATTTGCACGGCCTTCTTTCAAGAAGTAAAGAAACAGCCAATGTAGTTAAAAAAAAGAAAATTTCAGGCTTATTTCAATAAACTTAATATACGGTTTTTTGACCATACATCGTATATTTGTTGTTTAATTTTTAATGTACATATCTGCAGCATCGGATTCCTGTCAAAAATGCTCAAAATTAGATTTAATTTTTTTACTACGCTCAGCAATGAAGGCAGGAAATGCGTCTTACATGTTTCAAGTAACATGAGAATGTGTGTTAAAAATGCTTCCTAAAAATGTTTCGTCAGATTAACCGTTTCTGAGAAAAACGATGTTAAAGTTTATTTTATATCCGATATAAAAATTCAACAAATATAAGTGTAAATTAAAACTAATATTCCAATGAAAATTATTTCCATCGTTTTAAATTGGATATGGCGATAAGAAAGTACTATCGAAGTGCACTTAGCTGAGATCGATTTTTTGCATTTGCTTTGCAAATGTAACTGTCATTTTTATTATCTTCTACTAAGGTTCTCGCAAATAGATACATTACCCAAATGAAACCTCAACACAATAAACTGCTCCATATCATTTCTCCCACCCATAAAAATGATTAAAATATCTGACACACGCCTTTTACACATGTATTTTTGGCGAGAACTATTAACTACAAAGAATAAATATGTCACACGAGCGTAGGACAACCCCATTGTACCCCAGGGTAACAAAAGGTGACGATATCAATACACCCCGTAATAAATCCGATTAATCCCAGCTGTGCATTTGGCAAACATATACTGATATCACAACCCTTAAAAAACTAAAATCACCCTCTAAAAACCCTTAACTGCACTACATCTAGTGACTTGACTACAGAGATTATTTCGACTCATTTGAAATTGGGATGTCCGCTAGATTAGGTTTTGAAGTACCGGGATTATGCCTGTCGTATGCAAGGCAGATATTTTAATTTAAAATTTAAAGTCTTTTTAAAAAGGTAAATTATTCGGTGAGTTCTTCATAGTGTGTGAGATATTTCAATTCGATAAGGAAGTACAGGGAGATTCTGTTTGAATGAATCAAACCTTATCAGGTGATAATACATCAAGAGATAAGTTTATTTGTCTAATAAAATAGTGTCTAAGGGAGTTACAACCTCAAAATAGGGAATAAATTATAGGTTTTTCGGTATAACTCCGAAACGTTGAGAAGAATTATAAGATGTTGATATGATGTGCACAGTTAATAGAAATGATTTTTTTTTTGGCTAAGCAGCTTTTGTACATTTCCTTGTAAATGAGATATAAATAACTAGTTAGCCAAAAAACGTATTTATTTATTGTACCATTGTAATAACATATGTCTTTGATTATTGTCCCAACCAGTATCAAAGTCACCGCAACTGAGAATTCTAAATAGCCTTTCAAGTATTTCGAACAGTCCGGTTACTAATGAGAATGACAGTATTTGGTACTGTAATGTAGTAGTTGCTAATAGCGACGATGATTCTATATTTGTTAAAAGTAACTTAAGAGTTAGCACTATTTTAAATTGGCGTTAACATTTTTTATGACGTCTGCGGAACATCTACTATTCTTTCTCAGTTACAGAACTTATTATTCAGTTTTAATATGGAATCTACGTTCTCACTACTTAAAGCAGAAAATTTCAAAGTGATTTTCATTATCCGTATGAGATCAAAACGACTGAAGAATAGTTGTAATGAACTTACTTTCACCAAATACTGTTCTGGTATTCAACAAAAATATCTGGTCCCGAAGTCTCGACAACATTTTTGATCTCGAGACTTAAAAACGTAAAGTGCTATAATTTCCTCATGCAACGCATGTGAATATTAAACCCATTTTTTTAAAGATCTGTGATCTTGTGAACTTTGATTTATGTGAACTGCATCGTCCTGTATATGATATAAAATATATTATATAATCGAATTACCATCATCGAAGTGGTTAATAAGAACTGGATAATTATGAATACTTATAACTTCAGTGAGAAGTAATTGTAGTAAGCGAGTTTTTTTAAATATAGAATTTCACTTTCTTAATATCTTGTAATTGTGAGTTATACATTCAAATACTGAAAGTTAAATTACCATCTTGTAAATTCAAAGATATTTTTCATCATGCAAACTCAAGAGGCACAAGCAGCTTGATTTATATTTAATTTCCTTCCCTGCAGTTTTATTAAAATATTTATTAGGTATAAAGGTTGTGCAGATTTAATGTTTCTGTATAAACGCTATTTTTTTTGTCAAGTATAAAATTTTCCAATTTTTTCCTAATTTTACCAACTCTTACAGTTTTCGAAAACTCAGTGGTTAGCAATTAAATAAGGTCAGATCGGTTCAAAATTTTGCTAGGTCAGCATTGTATTGTGCATTTTTTAAATATTTTAAATAATTTTTTTTTGTTTTTATTTTAAATAAACAAAGAAAATTTGCTTTAAATATTTCAAAATTATGTTTTCCCTCTACACGTGTTTCGGCTTTTTAGGCCCTTTTCAATAGTACAGATGAAAGGTACTAAATTATAATTTGTGTTCCTTGCTTATATATTGAATATTACATCTGGCAACTTATACTAATAAAAATGGTTTGAAAGATTTGGAATTTTTTAGAAAAGTTAAATTAGTTTATCTAAAATGTGGTAACTTGCGAATATTTGTTGTTCATTTGTAATCGTTTTTTTTATTTTGGAAGCTTTCTTAATTTCTAATATTTCTAGTAAGTCTAATTTTTTACTTTTCTTTTCGGAATGAAGTAATTCTACATTATCCATATTTATAAAGTGATTGTTTTCTATACAGTTTGTTGTCATGCCGGTGCTATATACGTTGTTTACAATAGACTTTTTTATGCTCTTCAAGTCGCTTTTTTATGGTCTGGCCAATATATATATATATATATATATATATATATATATATATATATATATATATATATATATATATATATATATATATATATATATATATATATATATATATATATATATATATATATATATATATATATATATATATATATATATATATATATATATATATATATATATATATATATATATATATATATATATATATATATATATATATATATATATATATATATATATATATAGCATCGCAGTCACTACATTTTAGTTCATACACTCCTGTCCTTTGTAGTTTTTCTGTTTTATCCTTATTGTTTATTAACATTTTTCCTAGGTTATTTTTATTTACAAATATTGTTTTGCAACCTAATTTACTTAATTTATTGCTGACTTTATCACTAATTCCAGGTCTATAATTAATACATTTATGGATGATATTGGCGTCTTGTACAGAACCAGAATAAAACTCCTTATACATATTTTTCTTTTGTTTTGTTTTTATTAAATTATCTATGATACTTTGTATCCATTATTCCTTGATATTTGTTTTATTGTGCTGACTTCTTTTTCAAAATTGTTTGGACTTAAAGGAAAGGTTAGCAGACAGTGAACAAAACTATGAAACGATGATATTTTTATTTGGAAAGACTGGTTAGAACTATTGTGTATTACTGTATCTGTACAGGTAGGCTTACGGTAAATATCGAATTCTAAACAACAATTATGATTTTTTATATTGACGTCTAAAAAGTTTAAACCGTTTTCATTTTCTTTTTCTAACGTGAACTGAATTTGTTCATTAAAGGAGTTAAGTAAATTTAGAAATCGTTTTAACTGTCTTTCCGTACCTTTCCAAATGCAAAATACATCATCTACATAGCGTATCCAAAAAGACACATTTGTATTGTGCATTGATTTCGAATGAATTTCATGTAGGAAGAATGCGAAACAATCAAAAATCATAAAAAATATCGAACTTTTTGATAGCGCAAAAAATTTAAAACTGTGAATAGGTACTATCGAGACTCAGTAACTACAGCTTGACAATTCTACTAGGTAGAGTGTTCCCATTTTTTATGAATTTAACGATTAATAAACAGCATTTCTTACATTATTTATTATAATTTAAGTAGCGTCTAGATACGTCAAGTCTACTTATTAAAAAGTTGGTGATAAAATTAATTTCGGGAATGGTAAATTGTTAATTTCATGTGTTTCCTGGTCGGAAAATCGTATCAGCATGAAACGTCAAAGATGGCTGTGTGATAGCCCGTGCCATATGGCGTTCTTTTGTTTTATGGCATTAGTTGCTTCGATCTCTTTTTAATCGTGTGTATTTTTACGTGATGAATATGTTAAATTAGGGGGTTACGGACAGATGTTTAAATACGGTTAAATACGCACCTGACTTTTGACCCAACCGACATGATTTTTATGGGATTTGTTTTGTTGTCATAAAACGTTTGCCATTATATTCTGGTTAAAGAACAAATAAGAACCTACTTACTTTTCTCAACAAACAAAAATACTTGACATTTTTCTTTAACGAAATTTTGGTAGACAGTAAATCTATGACATTGTTACTTGTACCATCATTAAATATAAATATGCATAAGAAGGGTAAATTTAAAAAATAATAATAAATTGTAATCGTTCAGTTAGGTGTAGAAAAATAATTTAAAAATATTTTACAAAAATGATTGTACTCGTATTAAGCCAATGTCCTATAAATTATTTAAAAAAAATTATAGGACAGTGGTTTAAAACCCAAAGAAAATGTGAGGAAACATTTTAGCATGTCATAAATACATAATACTACTATTGACAATATATTTGTCTTATTTTCAACATTTACTAATAAAAATACTGTTAATAATATTATTATACAAATTGATTTAAGTATTATTTAGTTATTATGAAAGATGCAATTAATTCAATAACATTCCTGATAAAGTTAGGAAACTTGTAAGATGATACGTATTCAAGGGCCGACATACATTTTGGTGTCTATGATGTTAAGCGTTTCTGGGTAACTTTGTGTTGCAGTATCCAAAAATGCCGTCAGATTTGCTTAATTAGATCTAGTTTTTGAGATACAGTATCTGCCCTATTTTCTTAATCGATAAATAGATAACAAAATCATCCTTTAACCTATGTACAGGCTTATCCATTATAAATTACCCACCCCTTATCATCGTTATTATTGCCTATAGAAAAAAAGTTTTAAATAAAAGTTGTGTGGTGATGACTGAAATTTGTTAAAATGCTATCAAAATTACAGTAGCTTGCAGATTTCAGGAGATACAAAAAAACAACATTTTATTTTAAATGGGATACCCTGTATGTTATAAAATTTTTGGAATGATCCTTGTTCCTGATTTCAAAAATATACCATATGTTACCCCTATCATGTAACGTTTTTGAGTTATTAAACGTCGAATATCTTAGTTAATATGGAAAAGTTAACATTACTAAAGTGAGCTATGAAAATGACAACTAGTATGTTTGATCATTTCTTTAATGAAATAATAAAAACGGTTTAAAGTGAGGAAGAAAAAACCAAATATTTATACAAAATAGATAACAATGATTTATTTAGGAAATATAAATATAAATAAACGATAACTCATAAAAGATGTTCGATGTGTCCACCATTATTGTCAATGCACAATTGAAAACGTCTTCTTATATTTATAATTTCATCGGAAATGGCTTCATTATTTACATTCAGATTGTTTATTTCAAGTCGAATCCTGTCTTTAATGACTTGAATACTATTATTATTGACAATGTCCGGAAAATTCTGCGAAAGAATATTTTCTGCTTCAGGGATAATTATTTCCAGGTAGGTAACTCCAGACACAGGATCATCATAAAATATAGACCCAACAATTTGTTTCTGAAAATTCCACAACAAACGCTAACAGATTTCCTTCCTGATTTTTTTATTTGTTTTACCAATCTTTTTCTTTTGTGCTTGTGTTCCCACGACCTTCGATTTTTCCTATTAAAAACTCCTACCGGAGAAAAAGGATGATTCATCAGTCCATAATATTTTAGTAAGTCCAGCCTTTTCCTTTTATGAGCCTCTGTTAAAACTTGTATGGGTAAAATTTTATATAGTCTGTAGCTATTATTATTTAACGTACGTTGGATTTTGGAATAACTTTTACCTAATTGATCGACTGCATTATTTATACCACATTCAGAATTTTATAAAAAATAACACAATGTTTCAAAAAAAGTCTATTCGCGAATAAATATGGATAGGCTTACCTTCGAAATGAAGCAGTATATCTAGCTGTTCTTCCAGGTTTGCTTGAACTACACACTTTTTTGATACTAAAACTGGAGGTATTATTCACCTTTCGGTAAATATTTTTGAAAGTATTTTCTGACGGTGTTGGACTATTTGGATACAACACCCTATATGCTGTTTTTGCTGCACGTTTATTTTTGTTATTTTGTATATGACAAATAAATATTTGGACTTTTTCTTCCTCACTGTAAACCATTTTGATTATTTCATTAAAGAAATGTCACTTATCAAACATACTAGTTGTCATTTTCATAGCTCATTTTAACAATGTTAACTTTTTCATATGTACAGTAACTAGTTTAACTAAGATATTCGACGTTTAATAACTCAAAAACGGTATACGGTAAGCGTAACATATAGTATATTTTTGAAATCAGGAACAAAGGATCGTTCCAAAAATTTAATAATATACAGATTATCCCATTTAAAAAAAATATATTATTTTTCTGTATCCCTGTAATCTGCACGCTACTGTAATTTTAATAGCATTTTAACAAAACTCAGTCATAACCACACAACTTATATTTAAAACTTTTTTTTCTATAGGCAATAATAACGATGATAAGGGGTGGGTAATTTATAATGAATAATTCTGTACATTTCAAGTTGTTACTATTTACTACAACTGTAAGAAAATATATAGTAATCTATTTATTTCACAAAATAGACATATACATTGATCAGTCATCACTTAAAAACTTTCTTTTATAAGACTTCGTTATGAGGTTTACTAGAACAGTCTCACTGAAGACTCCAGCAGTGGTCGGCCATCATGTGGGTATCCCATCTTGCTTGATATCTTTCTTCCATAGTTTGATATCCTGGTGGAATCTTTTCCCATGTTCCTCACTAAGATCATCCAGGTTTTCTGGAAAACGATCTATGTGGCTGCGGAGGTGGTGAACCTTAATGCTCATGTTACAACCGGGCTTATTTATAATTTGAAAAGGATCTCTTCCACTAATTCGATGTAATTCTCTGCCTTATGGCAAGAAAATTTTTAACCACTTGAACAAACGAACACCAGGCATTAGACTCAGCCTAGTTTATTGATTCTGTGAAATGTGGATCTTTTATAAGCTGCCTTACAGTTTTTCCTTGCTAATCCAAGGAAATTTACGTGACAAGTAGATAAATCAAGTTCCATCTCGATCCAATGCTTCCACCATTTGCTTCATAATCCCCAACTTGATATGTAATGGTGGAAGGATGATTTTGTCTCATTCAACCAATGGTTCGTTGATGACGTTGTGTGTTCCTTCAACCGTAACTTCCATTGTATGCTTTTTCTCTGAATCCAGTGCTCATTCTTAGCTCTGCTGTCCCAAAGACATAAAGACATATTTCGTATAATCACTTTGCTATTCAAGGAGGAGGTTTACTATTTCGACACAAATCACCCACTGATGTTCTTTATACTTTATTTGTTCTCTAGGAGGCCTCTTATAACATTACAGAATACGAGGTTATTTTCCTGAGAAAAAAGCAGCAGCTCCTTTTCTCTCTTACGATAAAATGTAATAAGTAATTCGGAAGATTCCTTTGAGAGGCTCAGGTCTCTAATGAGATCATTTAGCTCTTGTTGATTGAAACGTTGGGGATTTACTAAAGCTCATTCAAAATCACTGTTGCTTTCTCCAGATCTGTTATATTGTACTTCGCTTGACTTTATGTATCAACCTCTGGAAGCATAGGCAGGTTGCTGAATGATGGAACAGGTATTTCTTTAGAATGCAGTAGAGGTCTCCTCGCTGAATTCAGATCAGGATATGTCCATTTGTGCCAATTATTGCGATTGATGCTTTTGATGTTTGCGAAACATAGGCATAGCAGTCATCAAGATGGTTTTTTTCGTTCTCACCGAATCATTGGTACTCCAAACTTTAGGCACTTCCTCTTTCCATTTGTCCACTGTCACAAATGTTTAACGCATGTTTTAAATTGTGGAGCCCAACAGTTATCCTGGTTCCCTAACTGGACACCAAAGTAAGCCTGATATGCCCTTTTCACAGTCAGAAACAGGTTTTCTACTTTCTTTTAAAGTGTACTCCTCACATGTGTAATAAAAAGCATATAGATGATTCACACAGCTACGTCTGTTTGTGGAAGCCATGGTTTCTATTTAACGCCGGAAATGTACAGAAAATGGTGGCACATGTTCACCCACGAAAACCAAACTGAATACCAAATTGAACTGTAGAATGCGGGTGTAGACACGAGCGACTATCAGCCAGCATGAATTAATTGGTGGGAAGGCATCACGTGGTTGAAGGTTACACAGGTAGGAAATTTGGGCTTTATGGTCATGGAGAATACTCAGTACGACTATGTGGACCATAATTTCAGATAAGAAAATACTATTTTGGTCTGAATATGCCATTATATCATTAATTTTGCTATTTATCAGTCCCAAAATTATATTGTATCTCAAAAACTCTCTCTCAAAAACGAAAAAAAAAACATAATATACATTTCGAATCAGCATATCAAAAATATCCTAAATCAGGGCTTTATTATCGGACACCAAGACACTTTTTTTGTAGGCCTGTGTTATAAGAGCATGGTAGCTGTGTGGGTAAGGCGCTTATAGTTATTTGCTTGATACCGAAGGATGATGGTTCGAACCTGGAATAAGTTGGAAATTGTATTTGTAATTTATTTGGGTCTAAGATGGGAGATGTTGCCAATGCTCTAGATGTGGTTCGGACTTCACAATAAATTGTAGGGCCTTATCTCTGTTATCTCTATTACACAACATTCTAGGATTTTTCAGTAGTAATACCATAAATAGTTGAATTTTTGCGATAATTTTGTCAATTTATTAAGAAACGAAATAGTAAAGACAGAATTATAAAAAAAATAAGCCAGAAGTCGTATTTTATTAGATCATTTCAGAAACAAAATTAACAGCTTTTATATACACAATTTGAACATAATTTTATTTTCACAAACTGCTTCCAGATGTATGTTTGAACTTTGTTGTGTCCTTCTTGAAGGACAGGGTCTGGCACGAGGCTAAGTAAAATGATGAGTATGGTTATCCCTTGCACGTAAACTGTTAATCATACCTAAAAGTGTGAAATAGGGATTGTGTCCGATGGAAAGTCCCCAAGGTTTTTACCCCATCTTTTTTCCTATTAATCGGCCGGAGGCACCATTTTATCAATGAAAGTAGAAAAAGTCTAATTATTAAGCTAATCAGACCAAATCTAAAAGAGCCTTCTCCCGATGGGAACCAGGTGAAAAAGTGTGTATTTGGGATACAAGGAACTATCTAAAGATCTGTTTTTAGGGACCGACACCGCAAAATCCATAGAGGAAGAAATGTAACCTTAGTGAGGAGAGGGAACCGCGATAGGAGGACCTCTTATCGCAAAGAAAGAGGCAAGGTACAGTACTGGATAAGGGTAAGTTAACTAATCCTTTCCTTAAATGGACCAAACCCACTAAAACATGACACGACCAACCACCCTCCCACAAACCTTGCGGGGCCGGTAGTAAACCGACCAGTGCCCTTGTCCCCGGCGGCGCGGGGAGAAAAAAACCCCCTAAGTACAAGTCCTCACCTTGTCCATATCCAATGGAATGTGTAATTGAATTTGTGTATGGCAGTAATCCCAAGTAAGAATATCCACACAGTCCCTACAGACAGATGACTCCCGAGGGTGACAAGCTGGCGAAGAGAAGACGAAGACAGAAGAGCGCCGAAGAGGGCCTAGCCGGGGTTCATCAGCCAGGACCCAGGGAGGTTGAGAGGATCTTCGGCACCACTCACTGTGAATGGGGCCGTTCGTAAGTAAGTTAACCCGCCCTGCACGAGGCGGTCCGGGTCTAAGGATGACTAGGGTAAAAAGGCAATAGTCCTGCCTCTAGATCGAGACCGTCTCTCAAATGGATATTGGCGCGCCTTCGGTAAATTGCTTCTTACTTTCTCCTCAATAAATTTAACCGGATATTTTCCAAATCTACTCATTTTGGATTTGAAATGATGTTTATTATACATTTTGGTCGATTTAATCACTGTGCATGAATCAGAGATATTCGTACATTCTGCTAGTTTCGAATCTACTTAAAAGTTGCAACCCCACCTCATGACCTATTAAATGTCAGTATTATGGGTTTTGGTTTGCCAAATCTATAATTGTAGCATTATATCAAGCTTATGAAAATATTTTAAAGGCTTTTTCAGAATCACTAACACCTCATTGTTAAATTTTATGATCTCTCCAGTGAAAAATGGCTTGCTAATTGATAAATTAGAATATGTTGACATAGGCCCCCTGAATATATTTAGATTGTATCTAGAATATACAAAGCCCCCGTTAAATGGGAAATTAATTTTTTCAAGTTTTATTGTAGTTAAATATGGAGTACCACAGGGCTCGGTGTTGGGTCTAGTATTATTTACTATATGACATGGTCGATTTCTTACAAACAACTGGAGCTGATAACAGATCCAAATATTATATAGTACCATGTATTACTTTTAGTATAGATTAACAATTCCTAGATAGTTGATAACCATGTTAACATTTATCACTCAAAAATGCATAAAAATATATAAATATATAAAAACACCACAGAAATTATACAACGCCCGACTCCAATGTCGATGTTGTACAGGCGAGAGTTAAACTTATGAGAAAATGGGCACACACAACCATTCCCACCGATATTGCCAGTGCCGGTGGCGGAATTCCAAACTACAGGACGATGGAGACATATCTAGTCACAGTAGCCAATTACTCCACCGAGCCGGTGCGGTGGACCATAACATTTTTATATCATTGAGTAGTTTAACATTAATTATATCTACGAAATGTTTACAACCAACAGATTTCTTGTGTTCCTCAAATCGATTTTTTACATTTCGTTCAGTTTGTCCAATGTCACTACATGTCAACTCATATACTCCTATATTTTGTATATTTCAGTTTTTTCTTTATAGTTCATTAACATTTGATCTAAATTATTTTTATATACTAAAATTGTTTTACATCCGTTTATTAAGTTTAATTCTATACTTAATGAATTTACAGATCTTACTGAAATCCCGTGAGGAACCGGCATAAAATTCGTTATGTAAATTTGTCTTTTGTTTGTTTTTTATTAAGCTCTTTTTAATTATGTTGACTTTTTGAAATTCTTTTAGCTGAACAGGAATATTAAAAGACAGTGTACATAACTGTGAAATTGTAGTTTTTATTTGTAATGATTGATTGATTTATTATGAATGACCGTGTATGTAAAAGTAGGTTTACGATCAATTCTAAACAATTGTTACGATATTTATATTAATGTCCAAAAGAATTTAAAACTTCGTCGTTTTCCACTTCTAATATAAATTGATTTTTTTGGGTAAATGAATTTAGAAGACCTAAGAATTTATTTAATTGCATTTCTGTACCTTTCCTAATGTAGAATACATCGTCCACATAACAGAAAAATGTTTTTAACTAATACATTTTCTGTATTAAATAGTTCGTTTTCCAAATCTGAGAAATAGATAAATCCACTGGTAATTAGGTTTATAAATTATAAATTTTCCCATTAAAATTAAAATAATTTAGGTTAGTACACTTTTTCTTCATTAAATTCAGTTGTTTTTTAATGTTCATATAATATTGGAGTTATTTGTGTCTGTATAGCAGGACTGAAGTAAAAATGTATTATACGTCACCGAGGATAATTTGGCGTTACTAGGAATTGTGAGATTTTTAACTTTTCCTATAAATTGAAAAGATATTTTAATAGAATATATTATTCGAAATTTGTGAGGGAAGGTTCAGTGTATTAAAAATGTAGTGAAAAAAACTTTAAAATCGTTGCGTTTAAAGAATATTTTAATATGTGTTAGTTATAAATTTGTTGTTGTATTACTCACATACACTAATTATCAGACCAAAAAAAAAAAAAAATTATTACTCGGTGACATAAATGTATTATAGTAATGAAGCCGTTAATGATAAAATCACTTATCAATCAAAATCCGTGGAGAAAGTGCTCTTTGGAAACGGAAGTCCCCCACTGCTAGCCAATTCTCCAACAATATAATGTCCTTATCTAGTCCACGTAAAACACCCCTAATATATGACATGAACGGGGTTAACGAAATCCTTTCATTCATGCGTTTGATGTTTCAACCCTCGCCTGTCTCTTTCTGGCTCGCTTGAATCGGGGGTGTAAAAGAGAGGGCGAAAGTCAACTATGACCCGCCAATAAGGACACAGGTGAAGTTGCAATATGTTGTGGTGACTTTGATATTTAGTTTATATTTGTATTTTAGTACCTGTGGATCATTTTCATAGTCTTTATCATCGGTGGTGATTTCATATATTGAAATTAGGTGAAAGTGGTTTTCGACCAAATATTTTGGAAAATATTTTCACCGTGTTGTTTTGGAAATAAGGTTCGTAAATTTGTTTATTTTGTGGAATATTTATTCAAGTAAAAATTATGTTAATTAATACATGCAGTGAGAAAATATTGGCTAAATCCTTTATGCGAATTTACCAAAATTTTTGTTGTTTTATTGAAAAGTCTGTGTTGAGAGGTTTGTACATATATCGAATAATTATTTTTTTCACTCATTTCTAGTATTATCAGTAATACACAGATTCTGTTAAGAATATTATAATATTTATTGCCATAGTATTTGTTCAGTTTAATTATTTATACAAACAGATACGTTTATGATTTAATCCTTTTAAAAAAGTGGATATTACAGTGCAATTTATAAATAAAATAAAAATGAAATTTTTTACGAAATATTTACAATAACGAACATTTTTTAAAGGTGGTGTATATACAGGATTTTCCCTCATATTCTGACACAGGATTCATTTCAACAGATGTTAAAAAAATGGTAATCAAAAAAGCTTTTAGGATTTCTCCTCAACTGCTAAAATTTATTACAAGAAAAAACAAGTTAGGAACAAAAAATCCAAAGTTGTTTATAAAGTTATTTACTTAGTTTTTAATTTTTTAATCAACTGACATATTTCTGATCAGCATTATGCGTTTGTTTCAGTTCATTCCAAGACTACCAATACTTACCTTATACAAATTACTCCAAATTAAACATTAATTATCTCAGAAATGTTTTGCCCAAATATTTGAAATAAGAAAATTCTGCTCTTTCTTAAAATGCACTGATGTATAGGGTGTTCCATTTAAAAAACATACGCCTATACAAATTTTGGGTTTTCTGATGCTCCTTTGAATTCCTTTAAATAAATTTTGGCAGTTTAGTAAAATCCTAAAAGTTTCGTATTTACAATTATTTTATACAAGGGTGATTCATTAAGAATGGGAAATCTCGAAACTGGAGATACTAGAAACCAGAATATGACGATTGAGCCCAATTTGTCTTGTACAAATGTTGCCGGTATAAAAGATATCGGTTTTCAAAGTTCGAATTTTATCTTGAAATTTCTCAAATTTTTTTAAAGTTTTCATAGTATCAACTTAAAAATTGGCAGCTTTACGTTATTAGGCATGACAAATAAGAGTTTGCTACTAATTTTAACGTTGCTCATACTGCTTTATTATTTGGTAAAAATCCTATCGCAATTAAAGACTGATCACTTCTCTTAATATTATACAAATTTATAAATCATTAAGAAGTGTGTGTTAGCAAATTTGTTTAATCTACAATTACATAAATTGAGAGGACCTCGACTTTAGTACTGATTTAAGTATTATTTCAAGTTTTAAAAAAATTATGCATTCTGGGAAATGTAACCGACATACACCTATATGTAACGCTTCATATGTAGGTCAAACAGGTAGATCGTTCGGAGTAAAATATAGAGAACATATTCACACACAGAAACAATACTCTCAACTTTTATAAACACCTAACAGATTCCGGTCATACAATAACTGATGACCATCAATCTCAAATATTACATATTTGTGGGAAAAGTAAAAAACTTACTTTATTAGAAGCGCTAGAAATAAATAAATTAAAGAGGAATGAAAATTACAACATATTAACCGACCAAATATATGTAAATAATTCTCCATTATTAAACTTGTTCAAATAACCTAACGCTGTTAATAAGAATCACACCGTAATATAATTTACTATCTTGAAAAACCCCTACATTTAAAGACATAACATCTGTACAAATTATGAATTATATGATCGATCATAAAATGACCCATCCTTGTATTCAGTTCAGTTTATATTTAAATGAAAGTAAAATCTGTGTATAATTTAGTTTATTTGAAAATGTCCGAATAGAATGAAACTAGTTGTAAAAATAACAAATGAAGTGAAAATTAGGCAAGTAATAAAAAGTGTTTATAATTTTCTTGAATCAAAATAGATTTTCACAAAGTAGCTTCATTTTCAATCAACTATTTATTATTTTTAGTATTTATTACTATCTTGTAAATTAACTTTAATCCTCTCTGTTGGACTGCTTTTTTATTATACCGTTATTAGTAAATATTAAATAATAAACTCCATAGAAGTTAGACTACCTTCGAATCCAAAGCCGAAACTATCTATAGGGGGTTACACATAGAAAAATGACCACATTCAACCATTCTCACCGACATTGCTAGTGCCTTTAGAGTGTTTTCTTCAATTTTATCTTAATTTCTGATGATAATACGTTTCCCCAACATGCTGACTCTATTTTTTACCTAACATTTTATTTTCAAAGCACGGTGACAAAACTGACAATGTTGCATTTGTGTATTTAGTAACTATGGTAACTATGGACGAGTGTTATAATCACTGATTTATTTTGAGCAGTAGAAAATAATTGACTAAATTTTTTCATTAGTTACGCGTTAGGTTTTCTATAAAAAGAAATATATCTGATTACCCAACACCATGACCAACAACAATAATATCCTTGACAATCCGGATGATATTGCCATTTCATTTGCGAATAACTTTGGCTCTTCCTATATTCTGTCAAGTCATAATATAGACTAATTCCACAGATACTAGTGATAATATTAACATTACAAATATAATGGTAACTGTACAAACTATGTTAAATGCTCTTAAGAAAATTAAACCGAAATTTACTGCAGGTCCTGATAACCTGTTAGCGTTTTTTTAAAGACTGTTCAAGCATATTAGATGCACCACTTTGTCACATTTTAAACTATGTTTTTAAACAAATACATTTCCTGATAAGTGGAAAGTCCCAAAAACTTGCCCAATTCACAAAGAAGGCAGTAAATCTGATATACAAGACTACCACGCAATAACAATTATAAATAATTTTTTTTGACACCTGCTTCCGAAAGTGACATTTTCTGTTGTTTGTCAGTGTATTTTCTACTAGTGAAAATAGACGCTTGTCTCCCTTCAGTGGGTTTCCAATAGCAGCGGTACAATATACATGTACTCTTGTTGCTATTAGAGACGGGAAGCCAATATTAACGTGAAACCAAATAAAATATTAAAATTTATTTTTTTATTTATCATTATGAACATTAATGGTACAATTTGTTAGATTATTAAAACAAATGGCAATAGAAGATTTTGATGAACAGCTTAATGTTGTTGTGTTAACATCAATGTCCTGATTTTCGCTCGTTATTGTTGATAGTGATTCACAACCCTCAATAATAATTTGCTTGTCTTTATTTATATTTTCGCAAGTTGATACTGACTGTGATTTTTTACCTCCAGTAATAATTTGTTGAGCCACATTACACTTTTTTGCGATAGAATCTTCTAAATATCCTTCAGCAACTGCTGAGGATCTCCATCCCCCATGCCTCTTCAAACTTATTACCACTCCAGCTTCTACCAGAAGCGATGCGGATGTTCTTCTGAAACTGTGTCCAGTATAACTAGAAGGTTCCGGCAATTTAGGATACTCGGCAATTTTACGGGGTATTTGGGAAAATGTATTTTTTCCAACTGCTTGCACTGTGCACATTTCTTTAATGTAATTTATAAAAAATTTGAAGTTTTTTTGCAGATCAATGCAAAATACTTCCTATTTTTTTTTTTTTTTTTTTTTTATATATATATATATATATATATATATATATATATCAATAACGTTATTTCTATTAATCTTATCATGTTACAATAAAAGTACGCGCAATGTGCGTTTTTGTGTCTGGAATCGTAATAACTAAAATGTTGTTTTTATCTTGAATATCTTCCAGACATAAATAGGTTAATTCGTCACACCGACAAGCCCCACAAATTGCCATAACTACAGCAACCGTAAATAAAACAAGATGTGTGAGAAAAACTACTAATAAGTTAAAGAACAATTAAGTTTACCTTCATGAACAAATATATTTCGTCAGGGGCTTCTGAAATAAATTTATTTATATCTTCCCTACTGAAAGTTTTTGCTTTTTCGATTTATATCCAACTGCTTGCCTTTTTAAAAAAATTATCAGTTTCTGTTTCTTTATCTCGATATCTTCTCTTAAGAGAAGCGTAGTACTTAACATCGAATACTTTGCCCAAAGGGTCGACGACTTGTATTTTTTACTGGCAAATGAAAAATAAACCAAAATGACATCGTCATTTATTTTTTTGACGTTGCTGGTTGTCATCCATTTTTGAACGTATTATATTCGTTTTCATATTTTAATCTCGATTTTGCTGGAAGAAGATTTAGTGTGGCAATTCTTGCTTCTTCTACCATAGCCTTCAGGAATTTCACAGTCACTATTCGAACTCATTTTCTTTTTCATAATGCACTAACTCGCGTTGCAATAATAATTGTGCAGTAAACAATTTTGTTTGACTATTACTTGCTACCATAGAAAATGGAAACATTTACTAGCCTGCTCATGGTTTTTATATTTAAATATTTTTGATTTCAGCAAAATATAAGAAATAAAGCTTTATCATAAATAACATGTGTGAACGAGTATGTGAAGGTGTCAAAAAAATCATATGTTCAACTCCGGAGTAAAGTATCATTTCCTCCTTTGGATGATTGCAACTTTTCATCCGCGGGAGGAAATGATACACCTTCCTCCCTAGGTAAACAAATAGCTATTATTAATTTTGGTAAGGTATTCGAAATTATCTTACATAACATGCTTTACCCAAAAGTCCATCGAAGCAGTTTTTGAGTTAATCAACACTAGGAATCTGCTTTGCATAACACAGTACTTAGCGGAAATTATAGATAGTGGTGGACAGGTCGATGTCATTTGTATGAATCTTTCTAAAATATTCGACAGAATAGGTCATGGTATTTTATTTAAAAAAATATATTCCTTGGGCTTTAACCTAGAATTAATTCATTTTTTTGAATCCTAACTTAGTAACAGAAATCAATTTATACAGTATCAGCGTCATAGACCTATAGAACTTAAATCTCAATCAGGCGGTTGACAGGGTTCGGTATTGGGTCCCTTTTTGTTTATTATATTCATAAGTGATATCGCATTTGACCTCCAATGCCCACCTCTTATATGCTGATGACTAGAAAATTTATCATAAAATTGACAGTATATGCGACTATAATAAATTACAGACAGATTTAAACACACTTAATAACTGGTGCCGCAACTGTAGATTGTCTCTAAATATCAGTAAATGCAATATGGTTCCATTTACCAAGAAGTTAAACAAGTTACAATTTGATTACTACACTGAAACTTTGCGACCATTTTAATGATCTAAGTGTCACTTTCGATTCCCAACTTTCTTTTCGGGACCATATACTGTATTGCCATCCTTTGATATGCATGGTTTTATTATGTGAAACTTCTCATATGGTCCAAATGCTACTATTCGACCGACATCATAGATGTCTCAGTGGTGGATAGCGACTTGCGAAGCAAGTACCGAGAGCGGCGACCTCTAGCCCAGGTGGACTAAACTACTGTTATTAAATATGATTTGAACGAAACAACTACTCAGCGGGCAAATTCCCCGACCTGCATTGAATTATACCTTCAAATCATGATAGATCGGTAGCCAATATCATTTGTCAATTCCTAACCAGACATAGACCGGTTTCGAACTTATTAGTTATCCTCAGTATGCCATAGGTTATGGAACAGACAAATGATAGTGGCCAACCTGATAGTCATACTGACTAAGGTAAATTGATTAGTGGTGAGAGGTATGTGAAACTACTCATATGGTCCAAATGCTACTATCCGACCGACATAATAGACGTCTCTGTGGCGGATAGTTACTTGCGAAGCAAGTACCGAGAGCGGCGACCTCTATCCCAGGTGGACTAAACTACTGTTATTAAATATGATTTTAACGAAACAACTACTCAGTTGGCCACTATCATTTGTCTGTTCCATAACCTATGGTATACTGAGGAGAACTAATAAGTTCGAAACCGGTCTATATCTGGTTAGGAAGTGACAAATGATATTGGCTACCGATCTATCATGATTTGAAGGTATAATCCAATGCAGGTCGGGATATTTGCCCGTTGTATATATATATATATATATATATATATATATATATATATATATATATATATATATATATATATATATATATATATATATATATATATATATATATATATATATATATATATATATATATATATATATATATATATATATATATATATATATATATATATATATATATATATATATATATATATATATATATATATATATATATATATATATATATATATATATATATATATATATATATATATATATATATATATATGTTTATGTTATTATAAGAAATTTGTAAATACAAAACATATTGGAAAATTCTAAAAGGCATGGGTTAAGTGGAAGAGTGTAGTCATTAGACTACAAACTTTGCCTTTAATGAAATGCAATCTACTGTTTCATTAATAAAGATGTATGTTATTTTTTTTTTTTTTTTTTCGGTTTCCCGATGCCGGTCAGTCCTCCCGTCGCCTCCGACGCCTCACGGGAGTCGCGCCGGCGCATCAACTACAGCCACTCCCCACATCCCGCAGGGTTAGTGACTGTAGATACCAGAATCGTGTGCCCTAAGCAGACGGAGTGAGCCCATAATGACTGTTTTCTGCATTTGGCCTGCCAGCCACTCGGCTGATTTTTGGCAGACCGGTATGATCTTTAGTTCCGAAAGTAGCGTAGGTTTTGTCCCTCCGAGTACACCATTTTGACTGAGTAGCCCGGGTACAGCACTTGGAGTTCGTAGCGGAGATCGCGGTATTTGGTTGGAAAATGTGAAGAGACTTGCGTTTAAAGCAATTTTTAGTAATTGTTTTTTTTTTTGAAAATATTTGTTTTTCGACCATATTTATTTTAGTTATTCAATTGTGTTTCTGCTTTCATATTTGAATTCTTTCGAAAATCATCAGCGAATTTGTTTTTTTCCTGTATCAAAAATAAAAGCCAATAAATATAGTTTAAAAAAACTAAAAAAACACGCTTTTAAAGCACATCAAACTAAAAAGTGAAAAATAATTATTAATATAAACTGAAAATAATAATGAACGAAAAATACTAGTATTATTGTGAAAAAAGCGTGGGGTGCTCGATATACGAAAAATATTGCACAAAGCACCCCACGCTTTTTTCACAATAATACTAGTATTTTTCGTTCATTATTATTTTCAGTTTATATTAATAATTATTTTTCACTTTTTAGTTTGATGTGCTTTAAAAGCGTGTTTTTTTAGTTTTTTTAAACTATATTTATTTTTAACTTTTTAGTTTGATGTGCTATGAAAGCGTGTTTTTTAGTTGTTTTAAACTATATTTATATTGCTTATTGATGCTGATATTATAACATATTACGATCCAACAGATATTTCTGAAAAAAAAAAAATTTTATTTCAGCCGTGAGGTTCGAACTCACGCCGGAGGAGTCTGTCGTTTCGCGTCGACTGCCTTAACCCACTCGACCACCGGGCTAATTAACAATTATGGAATCTACTGACATATTAAGCCTTTGCTTTCACGCAGGGATACGTGAGGAAAGGATTGGCGATCCTGATCAGGATAATGATATAAACTTATCAAATTATTGTATTGTTACCGGTTCTTAATAAGTGTACAAAGTTTCAATTAAATCTGTCCGTTTAAAGTGGGTTAAAATCGAGTCCAAAGAGTCGGTTACAAACAAACAAGCAAACAAGCAAACAAGCAAACAAGCAAACATACAGGTGAAGCTAATAAAAGCGTGTTAAAAAAGAAGGTGAATCCTCTAAAATGATCACCTCGGTGATAATCCTGTCAATTTTAAGTGCCAGATAATAGCACTTTAACTGAGATTACTGGTAGTTGTCAATCAATTCATTGTTAAATTAGGACATTGTATGTTTCAGCGTCCCAACACAGTGGAACAGTTGATGAACGTGAAGATGATGAAGAAGACGAGTCCGAAATACGATGTTGCGTGTGTGATCAAGCTTATAACGATGTAGATAAGTAAGTACAGGCTTAAAATGTCCTCTAGGATTGTATGTCTCCTATTGAATAAATAATTCAAAGTGTTATCATATACGTTCATATACCACTTAATTAGTTAACAACGGAGCTTATCTGAGAAATAAATCAACTAGTATGTTTTTTCACCATTTACAGTGTATTCGTGACAAATGCTTCAATACGTGTTGGATTTATTATTTATGAAGATAAATACTGAAATTAATGAAAGATTAACGACAGCGTTCCATGATGTTTGCATTTTACGGGAAATTATTTTCTATTTTTTGTTTGTTTGGTGTTATCAGTTAAATACCTGAACGCCATACACATATTATATGGATATCATGATTGACATAGTAATTTATTGGTAAAATCAATGTTTAAATTTTGAATCAATCCAAAATATTGAGAAAATGTGAACAAGATTTGAAATGATATTATTCTTAACAATATTTTTGTGTTTCTCCTAGTCTAAGATGTTAAATCTTTTAGCATGTTTCGAAGAAATTTGTATTAGATCAATTAGGCAATACATTCGTTTCGTTAATAATATTTCCTATTATTTAAAATTTTAACTTTAGAATATATTGAATAATATTGTCTGAACGTTATTTTTGATATTCTCTAATTTTTTCTTTTCTTTTTTGGGACTTACTACCACATGAATCTAAAAAATATAGTTAGTTACCCAGTATGTTACTGGAAAAATAAACCTCTGCGCTTGTGACTTCACTACAAAAGATTAGTCACAGGTTGTTTTTTTAAAACTAATATGAGACACAAAAATAACAATGTAATTCCCCAATGTTTTGGAAAACGAATCTGTTTCCTTTTTCAAAGTTATTTTTCTCTTTTTTTATGTTACGCGTACAACTTGACACATATATTATTTCTTTATGTAATATCCATAGATACTTACATAGAACTACTATATTATTGAATGAAGAAAAATGTTTATTCCATTGCTTTGTAGATTTTGATACAACGTGGTTACTGATGTTAAAAGAAGAATTGAACAAAATTAATATTGTATCAACAGTTCTATGTGAGTGTCTATAGATATTACAAAAACAAATAATATATATGTCAAGTTTCAGGCTTGACATATTAAAAAAAAAGATAAATAACTTTGAAAATGGAAACAGATTCTTTTCCCAAAACGTTAGGGAATTATATTATTATTATCGTGTCTCATATTAGTTGTCAAAAAAACACTCTCTGACTAATCTTTTGACGTAAAGTAACAATTATTCATGTGGTAGTGTCCCAAGAAAGAAGAAAAAAACGTATTGAATTATGTCATTCAAATCTGTAAGCACCCAAGTTATATAATTTACTTGTACAATTATAAACTTAATTCTTTCCCCAAACCAATATGGTTATGGAGAAAATGCAAATCTACTATTTTAGCATTGGCAAGTTTTTTTGGCTATATTTACAAAAATCTTGAAAATGATGAGAAGTTGGCCGCATTATTTATTGATATTTCCAAGTCATTTAATTGTTAAATCATGTATTCTCTTATAATTCTGATAATTTAGACCAGTCAAATTAAGGGTTTTTCAAAACGATAATTTCCAACCATTCCCGAACAATACCATTCGATTCAGTATGTCTTTTGAATTCCCATGGTCAATTTTGCCGTACGTTATATGAGCAAGAATTTAATTTGTAAACAATTAAAGTTGTGAAAATGATGAAAATCGATGTTTCTGATTATTCAACTTCAAACGCTACAAAAACGGCAACAGATAGAGAAAAATTCCTCAGAGCATTTTTTATAGAGCGTTAAATTCCCTTCAAAAAAAGTCTGCGACGGCATATCTCTACGATGAATAGTTAAGGCGTTACAATGAGTTAAATATTTATTATTTTTCTGCTGTATATCAGTCAGCTGTACAAGTAACGCGCATGCGCGATCAACAAACTCGTACGCCGCATAATGGCCGCCTGCGCAGAACATTTTAAAGTAGACTTGCTGTAAATTTTTCATAATTTTCTTATTTTTACAACGTTAACAAATGTATTTATCACTTTTTTTGGTCTAGATATAATTATTATATACTTTTATGCATACTCAAAGACCTGGAAAATTATTATTAAGTTATAATACCAAGTACTATAGTGTCCTGTGCCCGATGGTATCTACATATACGCTCCTAGCATTCTTGAGAAGCAGGTGTTCCAAACTAGACTATTATACAGCTGACCAGTACGTAGTAGAAAAATAATAAACATTTAACTCATTGTAACGCCTTAACTATTCATCGTAGAGATATGCCGTCATGGACTTTTCTGAAGGGAATTTAACGCTCTATAAAAAATTTTCTGAGCAATTTTTCTCTATCTGTTGCCGTTTTCGCAGCGTTTGAAGTTGAATATTTAGAAACATCGATTTTCATCATTTTCACAACTTTAATTGTTTATAAATTAAATTCTTGCTCATATAACTTACGGCAAAATTGACCATGAGAATTCAAAAAAAAAAACTGATTGAATGGTATTGGTCGGTAATGGTTGGAAATTATCGTGAAAATGGGCCTGATTTTTGCTTAATTTGATTGGTCTAATTATGAAATACGTGGTCAGTGCAAAAATATAGTAATATTTAGCCAGTAGGAACAGTATGTTGATGTTTTTGGTTAAAAATCAGAAATGCAAGTAACTAATATTGGTTTATCTCAAGTTTGTGTTTGGTTCCACTACTTTTCTTTTTACGCTGATAATTTAGATAAATATAAATATAATTTAACTGTTCTGTGCATTTGCTGATTACATATCTCTATTGCTCCATGTGGAAAAAACAGATGTATTAATAAATTCTCCATTAGGTAACAGCAGCAGTTTTGCTTTGAAGAGATTACGTTGCATAATCTTAGACTATCAATAAAAAATAGACACAGCATGCCAATGATAATAATCACAGTGATGGTAAGGTGAGGAAGTGGGAATGGTGGGGATGCTCACAGCTCTGTTTGCATTTTTAGATTTAGGCGCGCACGCGCTTTTTGTAGTATTTCATAAAATATTAATATTTATCATTGAAATATGGAAAATTTCCAAGCCAATTATTACCATTAAAAAAATATGTGGAAAGAAAATGAAGAACTTTCACAAAAAAGGACAAATTTACTGTTTTAGTAACACGCCAGTGAGTTCATCTCAGCAGAGCCACAAGTTAACCTATAAATTGATGTAAATACCGATGAAAAGATAAATTTAGATTACGTGTACTTTTGGAAGTGTCTCACCATTGTTCAATTAACTATCAAATCCTTTGGACACTAATTTCAACATCTAATTCATGAAAAGCATAATAAAAAACGAAAACAATACAAACATGCAATCACAGAAATATTATGGCAATGACAGTTGCTCAGCCACAGATGTACTGATATCACAGAATAACAGTCTGTGCTGATGTCTCCAAGGCGCTGCATTACGAGAGGTGTAATAATTAAATATGATTTGAACAAAACAACCACTCAGCGGGCAAGTACCCTGACTTGTGTTGGATTACACCTTCAAATCATGATAGATAGATAGCCAATACCATTTATCAACTTAACCAGACATAGACCGGTTTCGAACTTATTTGTTCTTCTCAGTGTGCCATAGGTTATGGAACAGACAAATGATAGTGGCCAACCTGCTAGTCATATACTAACTAAACACTACTCAATTTATCTTGGTATATGACTAGCAGGTTGGCCACTATCTGTTCCATAACCTATGGCATACTGAGGAGAACAAGTAAGTTCGAAATCGGTCTATGTCTGGTTAGGAATTGACAAATGATATTGGCTATCGATCTATCATGATTTGAAGGTCTAATCCAATGCAAGTCGGGGTATTTGCCCGCTGAGTAGTTGTTTCGTTCAAATCATATTTAATAACAGTAGTTTTGTCCACCTGGGCTAGAGGTCGCCGCTCTCGGTACTTGCTTCGCAAGTCTCTATCCGCCACAGAGACATCTATGATGTCGGTGGGATAGTAGCATTTAGACCATACGATAAGTTTCATACCTCTCACCACTACTCAGGTGTAATAATATGAGTTCATAAAGTTCAGTACTCATTTCGAATTTTCTTTACTCCACCAATGATAGTTTAACTGTTCTGGAAATAACTCCAGCAGATATTACAGATTTATTTAACTGACCAACATAATAGTTTTAAAATCCATGCCTCTCTGCAGATGCGCTCACTTCTTAACGTGCGTATCTTGTCCTTTTGATTTGTTATCGTTTTCCTCATGTCTCTTCGAATGTGCTTGGTTCTCTCCGACACAGTATAATGTTAATAGATAGGTTTATTTTTTATTCATGGTATAAGTACATACATAGCCTATATGAATACAATGAAAATATTTTATTTTTCTAATTTAGAGTAGACTGCGATATGGTTTAATATTCTAGGAAAATTCATCTTCATCAAATCATATATTTTTACTGCAAAAAAAGAGCTAAGCATAATATATTTGGTTTGAATCACAGGGAGGCGTGTAAAAATCTACCACAACATTTTAACGATACCCTGTATACAGAGTGTTTCACTTCGAGCATGCCAAACAGAAACAAGTAGCAGAGAATGTTATTTTAAGTAAAAAAGTTCATATTAACATATGTGCGATTCGTTACCGTTATCGAGATAAATAATTTTAAAATTTTTCAATCGTTACCGCTCACTTTAATAATGTTAATTTTTCCTCCATATTTACAGTAACTAGTTTATATTCGACGTTTAATAACCCAAAAACGGTATATGGTAGGGGTAACATATGGTATATTTTTGAAATTAGGAAGGATCATTCAAAAATTTAGTAATATACAGGGTATCCCATTTAAAAAGAAATATTAATTTTTTGTATCCCCTGAAATCTGCACGCTACTGTACTATTAATAGCATTTTATTAAAACTCAGTCATAACCACATAACTTTTATTTAAAACTTTTTTTCTATAGGCAATAATAACGATGATAAAGGGGGTGGGTAATTTATAATGAATAACCCTGTACATATAGTTGCTACAAAACAAAATCCGTTGCACGTCATCGACAGTAAAATACATGACAGAAGAATACTATTGCTAGGTCTCTACAATAGTATTACAGTTTAAGAAAGTTCAAACAAATATTTTGTAAGGTTACAGTGAAGTAAAATAAATGTAATCTAGCTATTTGTATCTATTAAAACTATTGATGTCGGCTAGGGTCGCGGAGGCGGACGCTTCCCCTCTTTGTAAATTCTGAGGACGACAATTTTGACTCCTCAAAATGTTATGCTTATGTTAAGTTTTAGAAAACAGATAATTTACATGCAAATAACGACAAATACAAACATTTTATTCTTGATTACTTTACACTTTATTTTATTTTCATATTTATATACATGTATTTCAGTAAAGATAATAATTGTAAGAAAGTACAATTTTTGTAAAAGATCTTCAATTATGGATATAATCATATCATAATATTACCCTGTCTGATGCATACTCACTGGAATCATCACTATCATTTTCAGTATTGATAATTAGAGGAAGAATTTCCTTCCTATAAATATTAGCTGGCTTTCATTCCATTTAAAAATATCGTTTTCTGTGTATCTGATAGAGTTTTTACATGTTTGTGGGAGACGTATACTTTGTGTCCATATTGTTCTGCTAGGTTGTCTACTAGATATATCCGTGGAGGCTTATTCCTGAAACAGAAGTGTGCGTAATAGATATAGTTATATAAAATCTTCTTATTACACACACCTTGTAACAATTTTCAACAGTTCACTTTTAAACATATCCATTGAAAATTCTATATTTTGGTTGGTTAGCCATTCCTGAATAGCGGCTTTGGTCCATGAGGTATTTTGTATTTTAATTAATAACATGGTGTGATATGGAAGCATTATCCATAACAATTACTGATGGCCATGATGGTCAAGTATTTCAATAACTGGTTGTCAAACCCTTTTAAAAAATTCTGCTGGTTCACTTCACCACGATAATCGCTTAGAAATGAAAATGTTATAAATGAAAATATAACCTCTGCACCCTCAACAAATCCATTTTCATTGTCAGCATGAAGTACAATATACCTAAAAAATTTATAATAGTTCAAACTTTTATATTTATTTTTGTATAATTTTCATTACCTATTCACCTTTTACTGTCAACTTTAATGGTCCTTACACTTTTTTTATTATCATCTTGCCAAGACCGGCTTAGCGTATCATTTTCAAAAATCCAAGTTTCATCAATGAAAACAAACTAGTACAAACCTCCGTCCTTTTCTTTCATGTACGATCTCAAAAATTTTACTCGCTTTAAAGCCTCATGAGAGAGTTCCATAAGCCCTCGTCTTGGATCATATTTTTTCCATTTAAAACCTATTCTTTTAATAAACTGACCAGTGACATGCGGCAATCATCAGATAATTGCATTTCTCTTAGTTTTCCCATAGAAATAACAGAGTTACATGCTCCCCTACAACAAATTTTAATTAGATGTTACTTTTTTTTACTTACTATTTTTGTACATGTCATAAATAATATTCTGAATACCACTAATATCCATTATCAAGGTACTGGTGAACCTCTTAGTACAAGATCGTGTCTTTGGAGGAGATGACAACAATTCGTTATTTTTCACTGCTTGAGAAATCTTACTAACCGTAGACACATTTAATTTCAATGCCGCTGATACTCCTAAAAAAAGAAAAGGATGGTAAAACTACTACACATTTTTAATAATTAACGTACTTCTCTAAGAGCAGTTGGGGGTAGTAGTGGACCATTATTTTCACGTTCTTGCTTAAAATAGTTTATTAAAGTGGCTACAAGCTCCTTGCAATGGCCATTCAACTGTTTTGGCATTTTCGTAAACAAAAGTCCAAGTACAACTTTCACCTATATTCTTAAAAGAAAAGTCTCTTGATCGATCACAATATCAGATGATTTGAAAGCTTATGAAGGGCACAAAACTACAAAAAACGTCGAGAAAGAACTAAAAAATGTAGAACGCCATATAAATGTTATGTCAAGCGGAAGAAAATTTGACAACCTAGGAAATTCGCAGAAAAAGTGGCCAACTGCGTTGTAATCTCTAAATTTAATTTCCAGCGGTATGAGTTTATAATTGAATTGGCATAAATGACACTGTCTCATTACGCCATCGATGACGTGCAACGGATTTTGTTTTTGTATCAACTTATAGACTGAAATTGTACAAAAATTACCCATACCATATGTGATTTACATTTTATAACATATAACATAAGTAATGATTAGTAATGAAATAAAAAATTATAGTAGTATAAACAGATTCTTGACAACATAAAAAAAGTATTCTAAGAAATGCACTCTTTTCCAGTGAGAAATTTTTTAATGCATTTAAGTTTTCCACTTTTTTGTATTCGTTCTATTTTTAAAATAAAACATATTATTATATTATAAATTAGTCTTCTATGGTAGGATATCATTTTCCTTATGAAAAATTTATGGTAGTGATTGCCACGCTAGCATTAGTCAGGTACTTGGTGGGAATTTTTTCACCTGATGCTCACTCTATTAGAAAAATAAAAATTGATGTGCGCGTGAATTATACATAATTTATTAATTAGTGTCCCATCAGTGTGATGATCGATCGTCTGACTACTACTTGGTAGCAGCAGGTAGTAGTTTAAATTGGTGAAAAGTTTCAAAGCTATTATTACACAAATTGAAGAGCCTCTTTGCGTGTTATAGTGTGATAAAGGGTGCAAAGCAATCGAAAATAATAATAATAAATTTTGAAATAGAATTACTTTCACAGTAAAGTTTAATAAAACTGTAGTTGTAGTTATTGGATTTTGATATTTATGATTTGATCGGAATTTAGTATGGAATATTTTTATGTATGAAATTATTTTGAAATTGATACTTTCAAAAGAGCATTCTATGGTTTTTCGCGCCACATGCAAGAGTGAGCGCGGTATTAATCAGAATTTATTTATACATTTGGCATGTCTTATTTATTTAAAATATTTGAAAGTTAAAGCAATACTACATCTGAAGCTAATTATTTTTTTGGGTCCCTATCGCTAACTTAATAAAAAAAACAAAAAACTAAATATTCAAAATTTACTTGTAATAAGAAAATAAGAAAAATAGGCTGATAAATTTTATTCTAAATGGAACTAGTCCGAAGGACTAAGTACATTGTAAATACATGAAACTTGGCAAGCGTATTATTTATAACTAATTAGTAATTTTAAGCGTTGTATGCGTCAATGATATGTATTTTGAGCCGCAATATGGGCAAATTGCGGTCAAATGCCGTTTTCAGCCTGTAACTTTTGAATGAATCCGATTTTAATTTTCCTCTTTTTTTTTGTTTTAATACTCTCTTTAAGACAGTAGTTTTAGGTTATTACAATATTTTATTTAAAATTTCCGTACAAAGTCTAAAAAAAGGATGTCTTGTGTCACTTTTAGGACTAGAAGAAAGGATAAGGATAATTTCATTAGCTTACGATCGATGTCCTACAGTTTCCTCAGGAATCGCGATGAAAACTAAAATATCAGATTGTGCAGAACCCTTAAGTTTCAGAGAAAACAATAACTGAAAAAATTTGGCCTTCTAAAGAGCATTAAAACGAAAAAAAAATCTATAAAATTATCATTTCAAAAGTGACATGCAGAAAGCGAATTTTTGTATTCATTTTCCAACATGACCGTTCAACGTGTAATCCACCGATGTCGATAACGTTTAAAATATTGATTACTAAAGCCGGCCAGTTTTAAGGAATTGACTGGTGTCGGTGAAGGGCTGTAACTTACAACGACTTATGTCTTATATCATGTCCATTAACATTCGGATATAGTTGTCAGCGTACACTTGCATTATTAATCAACCTTCTACAGTATACCCTGTTGTTTGTGCAGCCAGGTGTATATATTTTATTTTTTGACACTTCACATGTTTAAAATAAAAAATCTGTAGAGTCCATAGCAGAATGAACCAAAATACACTATATGCGGATGCAAGTTCAACGCTTCTCCCACCGTCCCTCTCTATATTGCCGCCCTAACACGAAAATCAAAACAATTCGTGAAAATTCGATGAATTGTTATAGAAAAGAAATCGTTTTTTCTTGACTTGTTGTATATTAATATTACAACCTGTGAATAGATCACTTAAAACAGAAAACAACTGCTAAAAAAAAAACTGAAAAACTATATTTCATTAACTTTAAAATATTGTATAAAAAACTAGTTGAGGGTGAATACCTACACAACACAAAATATCTTAAAGACGTTTTTTTTTGGTCCAAATTTTGTTTAAACACCTTAAAACCTAATAAACACATCTTTATGGATACCTTCTTAAAGATTTTCCATTGGGATATCTTTCAAACGCGCACACAGGACATTTTTAGTAAGGCATTCACTAAAAAAGTTTATTTGCCATCAATCTTCATTTATCTCAAATTAATCAAAAAAAGAGCTTTATACATTTTTCTAGATAATGTATTTTTACAATTTCCAAAAAATGAACAGGAAATAATTTGAATTGTTATTACGTCAAATGTCAATGGTCATTTTTCATCACAGAACAAATAAAAAAGAAATAATAGGATTTATGAATTAAATTCACTCCGAGTGCTTAGATTGCCGTCTCTGTTCTTGTGATCCTTATAGTTTGTTTAGTTCAATTTAATTTAATAATATTCACATAATTGTTTAGAATACTGAATTGTTTAGAATACTGTGGTAATGGCCTTCCAGCTGAAACGCTGTAGAATGAGCATCGATGTGACTATATTGTACTCCCATGTTTTTGCAAATTTTCTTTATTTTTGATGTAGAAACTGCAATATCGTGCGTAATGTTAAGCAGTAATCATATTAAAATGTTGCGAGCAACGGGCGATGGTGGGCCTACCCAGCTGCTCAAAAAGAGAAGGCGATTTCCGAGAAATTGATTAACATCAGATAATAATTATGAAAGCTTACGTCAACGATTAAAAGTACATACATTTTAAAACGCACTATAAAATTATTAAAATGCGTATGATAGACATCTATAAGATGTAGAAACACGTCATGAAGACGCTATCTTTTGTAACATCAGGGTAATATAAAACGTCTTATGGATGTCTTTCATGTGTCAAAGGACGAAATCATATGTATTTTGGTCGTCTTACGATGATTCTGCTATAAGTTTTGACGAGTTTTAGCCCCATTCATACTCAGTTGTGTTCATTATTTTGTATATTTCTGTTCTGCATAATTTTGTAGCCATTATTTTATAATATTTTGATTACTTCATTTGAACACCACTGATGTACAATTGGACTGGAACTGACTACCGAGTTTGTTTATTGAAGTTTTTCTATTTTAATAAAGAAAATCTAAGCCATCTTCCGTGAATAACAATCCGTTGTCAGTCGATTCGAACGGATATGTTCGCCAAGTTTTGCTTCGAAACCCGATCATAATCCTTTAATCGGCTTTTGTGGTAAAATTCCTGGTCCAAGCAATTTTGATTATCCTACCGAAATCCACTCACCTCTCGAATGCAACTAAATATGATAAAAAAATGTATATCTCGTTCTAAATTGTAAATACTTTTTAAAATGAATTTACCGAGATGGGAAAAATTATTTTTTTTTTTTTTATTTTTTTTTTATTCTTTATTTTTTTTTTTTTTTTTTCTTTTTTTTTTTTTTTTTTTTTTTTTTTTTTTTTTTTTTTTTTTTTTTTTTTTTATTTTTTTTTTTTTTTTTTTTTTTTTTTTTAAAAATTTTTTTTTTTTTTTTTTTTTTAAATTTTATAAAATTTTTTAAAATTTTTTTTTTTTTTTTTTTTTTTTTTTTTTTTTTTTTTTTTTTTTTTTTTTTTTTTTTTTTTTTTTTTTTTTTTTTTTTTTTTTTTTTTTTTTTTTTTTTTTTTTTTTTTTTTTTTTTTTTTTATTTTAAATTTAAACCTTTTTTTTTTATTTTTTTTTTTTTTTTTTTTTTTTTTTAAATTTCCTTTTATCCTGTCTTAATGAAACATTATTGCTGTACTAAATAACACATTTTGTCGACTTTATTTTTAAGAAAATAATGTTACTCTTTTACTAATTTTTGTTCTAATAATCATATACTTTTAGGTTAGACGAACATTTAATTTCTAAACACAATTATCGGCGAGACGAATATCGATGTGATTTTTGTCCAAAGTCCTATTCTCATCGCCCTTGTTTAATAAAACACAGAGCTGTACAACACGGAGAACACAAAAAATACCACTGTGAAAACTGTCCTAAGGTAAGTTTAAATTCTATTTTGTCCTTGTACCGTACAGGTAATAAACGAAACATTTTCTTCAAAAATCCCCAAAGATTATTTTATTATATTTTTATATTAGTAACAGTCCACTTTTTTGACCACCCCGTATTTTGCATAAAAGGAAATTTAAATTTATTTTAGACTCTCCTAGTTAGACAATTTCCTAAATTGCATAATTAAATAGTATGTTGTATAACTAGATAGTTTTAGTGAATACCTCCTATAGCGAAAGAGCCGGAACTAGTAGCGAAATGGCTTGAGTGGGAGAACCCGGTGGGACGTTGGCCCGCATAGGTTAAAAGCACGAATGTGCTTATTTGTTTTGTACCTGAAATTTGATTGATTAATTATTATTGCTTAACGCAAAATCAATATTGTTAGTTGTATGGTATGCGACTTTAGAAGTGCTAATTTTGGTGCTAGGCAGGTAAAATTTGTCTGCTGTGGATAGAGCTGACGTGCATAGTCACAAGTACCGCCATTTTTATTTCATGGAAAGGGATACCAAGGAAGGAGTTATTACTGTTATTAGTATTGCCTTAAATGTGATAGTAATAGGGTAATAAGTGTTGTGTTCTATTGGTGGCGGTGTATTCTTTTGTTTGATCTCAGTGTTTTTTATCTGTTTTCTTGCGATGTTTTGCACCCATAAGCTACCTATAGAATTTAAGTTTTTTTTTTAGCTTTTATTGGTTAGTTTAATCGTAGCGTGTCATTCTATACTATTTGACTATTGGTTAGATTTTACTTCTATCTTGAATGTTAGCATACAGTACATTTTGCTGTATTAATGTTTTAGTTATGTTTTTATTAGTATAGACCCTGTTTATTTTTTATGGTTGTAAGAACCGGAGTTGTAACGTTTACTCAAACATTGGTATTTAAAATACAATGTAAATTAAGGTTATGCATTATTTTACTTTTCATGTCTGTATGTGGTAAATACAACAATTTAAGTGAGACTCGAAATAAGTACCAGTAATTCTTATGCAGCCTATTTATATTACATTGAGATTTATGTGGAACTTTACTAATAAGATATTTCCAGTTTAAAACTAACACCCATCGCTTTTCAAACTTTAGCATGGAATGTACTCTACCGTTTTGTTAAATGTCAAATTATTATTATCATGTTTAATCTAATAAAACTGGTAGCGGTCAACAAATATAAATAAGAAAGATCTATTCTGATTCCAACGCCACAACCCTAGAGATTTTATTTGCCTTAAGAGCTAGTTGGGGCATTCTTCTGAATAACTGCCAAATTTCTACACATGAAAGAGTTTGAGTTTTGTAGAAAAATCCGTAAAAGTTATAAGGATATAAATACGAGTTTAATTCTATTAGGCATATTAAATAAGCTTTCTTGTCAAAAAAATACAAGCAGTGAAATTATATCAAGAATGATCTAATCTAATTTAGTTTTGAATGTTAAACTATGAATTATTTGATTAGTGACATTATTCATAACTTTCATCAACAAGTTACCCTTTCACAACTTATCAGTTTAGTTGTGCTTGTGGATATTAATTTCCTTCTCCACTGATTACTTCTTTATGTCATGGTTGATGGAATATCAACAAATATTCACTTCCAAATTTAGTGTTCAATAGTTGTTTGTCTTTTCACACACTTTTTCAAAATAAGTTTCTCCCTACAACGCTTTCAAATTAATGATAAAGCAACTTGTATTTAAAATAAATAATAAATAAAAGAAATAATAATATTTGTTACTTGTCACGAGTGATTTCGGCGCCCAGTGGCATATCCTGCACTGCAGTTGATATTAGGAACTTCTACACTACAAAAGCGGCTAAAGTGGACTAAGGTGATGATTACACTATCCCGACTGGCCGTAGTAAGTCCCTTGGTCTCCGCCTTAACAACAACTGATCTTAGTTAGAAAAGTGAATGCCAAACTTGTCGACAAATCTAGTGTTTCTAACCATGCTTGGGCTTATTGACGTGTTTCCGTAACAGATTTCCCCGTTCGGCAGCTCTGATTCGGGTCTTTCAGGCAATTTAGCTAAATCTCAGTGACTTGACTCTATATCAGTATCTCGTCGGCTTCCTCCTCTGATGTCAAATAAGAGACCGAGTTTCTTTATGACTTTTTTTGTTGCCTTGAACAGCCCTGCGCCCACTCCTGCAGATTCATGATGTTTTTCGAACCGCAAATGAGAATCCGAGCTCCTAAAAATGTTACATGCCATACTCAGTGATGTTTGGATAACCACATCTTTCGGAGTAAGTGTCTCTCCTTGACGCGCACTTGTTTTACATTCTGAATCTCATTGTTGCACACTTAGATCTGTACAGGTTCCTCCGATATCCAGATGTCGTTGTATGCTTCCGTCTGCCCGTTACGCATCTTCAGAGAATTCCCCAGATTGTGCTCTCTTGAGATGGACGACATCTTAATTTTTATTATAATTGCCCGCTTGTACTCTTCGATCTCTTTAAGAGCGATTTATGGTTCGCGCTCTCCGAAATCGGAAGATTAATTCAGGAACAATTTAAAGTTCCTAGAATAGAATAAATTCCACTTCAGCATTAAACCACGCCCTGTATCCCTCAGGTAACCATATGAAAGAAGGACTACATATTTTCAGACAACGAGCACATACAATATTGAAATATACTTGGATTAGTTTCTAATTCCGAAAGAACATTAGTTGGTTGGCTAGAGATACAAGCCGCAATCCCGGACTGAGAGACAACTCTCGACAATTTCGTTGATTACAATCTTTACATAAATATTTGTTTCAGGTTTTCACTGACCCAAGCAATCTACAAAGGCACATAAGAACTCATCACGTAGGTGCTCGCTCACACGCTTGCCCAGAGTGTGGAAAAACATTTGCGACTTCATCTGGTCTGAAACAACATACTCATATCCATTCTTCTGTAAAGCCTTTTCAGTGTGAGGTCTGTTTTAAGGTAACTATCATTAAATTTCCTCTTAGTATTTTTATATCAAAATAGTTGCATAGTTATGTAGCTTTCGAAATTGGCTAATATTATTAGATATGAACAATGTGAAAAATTGTCTTTGGCAACGTTGATATCGTATTGCCTAGATAACAGAATTTTTTTAAATAAAATAATTTAAGACACGTTTAACAATGAGTTAATAATTTGCATCACAAATAAAATTTAGTTATACTAAATACTATTATTTTAATTTCAGGCCTACACGCAATTTTCCAACCTTTGCCGTCACAAACGAATGCATGCTGACTGTCGCATGCAAATCAAATGCGTGAAGTGTGGTCAATCCTTCTCAACAGTGACATCTCTCTCGAAACATAAACGTTTCTGCGACTCCACTACCCCAGCCCCTTCCCTCCCTAACTTACCAATGCCTGGTAATAATTTCTTGCCAATGTATAGACCGTCTGGCTGCCCTTTCCCTTTTCCTCCACATATCCCTCATTATCCACCAATGTTCCCTTCACCTTCCGTTAATAATTCTTTCATATCATTTTTCAATCTCATTCCAAAAATGAAAACTGAAGAAGATCAACCACAATCGAAAAAGGTAAAGCGGAGTCCGGAGAGATCGTCGCCATTAATAGAAAGATTTACTCCACCGCGTGAGCCATCTGTTGTAGCGAAGGTTAGCCCTCCGACTGGTTTGGAAGCGAATTTAGTTCCATCACCTGCCAGACCGAATAACATTTTCTCTCATCCAAGGGAACAAATTACTACACAAACCTCTGAGGATGAAGATAACTTTCCAAAAGATTTGTCGAAACCCTCGGAAAAAATATTATCCAGATCGCCATCTTCCAGTAGCGAGGAAGGAGAACAACCCTTAGATCTAAGTGGCTGGAAGAAGTCTAGACTAGTTCCAGAAATAACAGTGCAAAAGATTGCGAACAGGAGGGAATCAAATACCCCACCAAGCTCTTTAAAAGAAGAAAAAATTGAGGTTGTAGAAGTCGAGGAAGAAAAAAAAGCACATGTTGAAAAAATTTCCATCACCCCGCCAATGGCTTATCCTAGACCTATTCACCCGTTGATGCTAGACATGTGCAGGCCTAACTTCGCATACAATTATCAGTCACCACACAATACTGAGAGGCTACTTCCATCTCCTTTTGCACATCACAGATTCCCCTTCCTAAATACATTGCCACCTCAAAGGCTCGACTTACTTCGACCTGGACATCAAAGCTTTAATAGCGTTAAGCCATTCCATGATGTGATTCAACAACAAAACCCGGGAAAAATTAAAGATAGGTACGCCTGCAAATTTTGCGGGAAAGTTTTTCCACGATCAGCGAATCTCACTAGACATTTAAGGACGCACACAGGTGAACAGCCCTACAAATGCAGGTACTGTGAACGATCTTTTAGCATATCGAGTAATCTGCAGAGGCATGTAAGGAATATTCACAATAAAGAAAAGCCATTTAAATGTCCCTTGTGTGAGCGTTGTTTCGGACAACAAACCAACCTGGATAGGCATCTTAAAAAGCATGAATCTGATGATGGAAATGGTGGCGTTGCAGTTGCCGACTCACCAGGAAGCAGTAATGAGAACGAAAGGGAAGACGCCTGTTTCGACGAAATAAGAACTTTTATGGGAAAAGTGACATATGGTGGGCAGGATTACTATAATCCCACTAGGTTGTACGATTCACCTTCAAATCAAGATATTGACGTTGTTGGGAAGGAGGATGACGATTCTGAAACCTACTCAGAAGTAGCTGAGGATTTTTCATCTCATAAATCGAATTTTGACCCGAAGATAAAACAGGAAAAAGAGGAGTTATTAAACAACAATGAACATACTATAAAAATATCTACTTAGTGACAATTTTATTAGAATTTGGATATCTACATGAAAAAAAAATCAATTGGATACTCGATTTTAGCCAGTTTTGGAACCATTTACAATATTGTATTTGTTTAATAGGTACTTGTTACTGAAATGGGACATTTGATGTGGAAAATATTAAATCGTATTGTACATAATATGAAATGACTCAAAATCTGTGTTACACTAAATTTAGTATAGGAGTTATTTATAGGACTAATAATTTATTGTAAATAAAACTGTCTTGTTAATTGGAGTAAGAAGGTTGAAAATAAAAAGTTTTTTAAAGTTCCTACACAAAGTTTGTCAATTTTCGACACATCTGCAGCACTTTTGAAGTAATCTTAGCACACTGTTTCCAACATTGTATTTTAAATTAAAATAAAAGTTACAAAATACTTGTAAAATGTTCGTACTTGTAAATACTTGTTTTTAAAATTGTGTGGCGAATTTGCTGTTTTTGTATATATTAGATAACTGTTCGCAATTTTTGTTGACTATTGTACTATTGTAGAAACGTTTATATTGTAAGCTAACTAGAAATTTTATTGATTTGATATTATATTAAAAGTATTTATTTTGAAACGGTGAAATTTGAGCCAAAGTTTAATTTTATATTTTATTTTGTATAAATTCCTTTAATTTTTATAGTGTTGGACGTATTAGGGTATAGTTTATTATTAATGGAGTTTACACTCACTTATGATTCACTCATATAATAATATTAGGGTATCGACACTGATTGTAAAATAAATTAATAAATTTATTATATTAAAAAATATTAAATTTCTATTTAAATACTACCTATTGACACACATATATTAAGATACCTATTTCTGTATCTTATCGAAAAAATCATACAAGATATGTATGTTAAAATAAGACAAAAAGTTGCTATGAAAAGTCCACAATATTTGACATAATTGATTAGAGATATATGTCATACTATTTATTACATATCTTTTATATTTGTGGAAGATAAGGGTGCCTAGGGTTTTTTTTAATTGAAAGAAAATTGTGGTGTTTTCAGCAAATTAATAAAAAGATAATCTTGTAGGTGTCTGAGAAAATCGAAAAAATGTGTTTTTGAACCCATCAGAGAGTAATTTCCCAATTTTAATGAAATTTAGTATTATTGTTAGTGCGAGGAAATCATATCGATGATGGTGTAGCGCACACATATGGTAAGCATATTTTTGGGCAAAAGTGAGTTAAATGCCCTAAACAAGTGCAAACCACAAAACTAAATAAGGAGAATGCTTACTAATGCATAATTATTTGTGAATATGAAGTCGCCATTTGTACGGACAATATGGCAATGATCATGGAAAGTAGTTTGGACACATATGATTTGAAATTAATCATTTTGATGAAAGCTTCATACAAAAATAGTAGAAAAGACTAAATATGCCTGTTTCATTTAATAAATTACTCTTTACAATAAACCTTAGCCTTCGCTGATTCTCACTTTATCCGCAGAAAAATATTTAAGAAAATAAATAGTACAGGAAGAAAATATGAAAATTATAGTCTACAAAAATGTTTTTCAAAACATTACTTTTTCTGGCGATGAACGAATAATAATCAATAAATGAAACATTGTCTCCCTTGCTTTCTTGTATGATACCTTCAATGCATAAAAACGTAATGCTACGGTAAACATTTTTGTAAAGTTTATTATAACACATTTTTAAAACGTCGCTTTTAAAAATAGGTCGTTTACGTTTCTTTAAATTTTATTGCATAAGCTAAAATATTTTAGGTTTTCGAAAATTATAATGCGTTTTTTAAATTTTATATTGGTGAAGGTCGAACACCCAATTACACATTTTTTATATATCCTTCTATGCCTGAAAACATGTTTGTCCTGTATATCAAAGAAAACCAAACAATATTTCAATAATTGAATGGTGGAAGCCGTTACTTTGGGATAATTTTTATTGCATTTCTGGACGAATCTCGACGAATACACACAGACAGAAAAAATTTTCTGTCTGTGTGTCTGTCTGTCTGGTTCGCGATAACAGCTACAGTTTTTGAGATAAAGCTTTCAAATTTGGTACACACATTCCAGAGGTCAAGGTAGAGATTCAGTTCGTTGATGAGCAAAATCGGCCAAAATTTTTGAAACATCAACGTGACTTTTTTTGAAAGGTCAAAATGTGACTTTTTTTTTAAGTCAAAAAATGTGACGTTTTTTAAACGTCAAAGTGACTTTTTTTGAAACGTCAAAATGTGACTACTTTGTAACGTCAAAAGATGTGACTTTTTGAAATGTCAAAAATTACTTTTATTATAAACTCCACCACACGTCGAGTTTTACTACGGTGTAGAAGTTCTAATCCCCAAGTAATTGGCAGCGGTTTTGCTCTTAAAGAGATTTTTTATCAAATTAAAGATTTTAATATTTAAAAAGAGCTTCAGGAAATGTTTCAGGGAAGTTTCTGTAAAACAGGACTACAAAAATAATTTTTTTTTGTTATAGAGACCTGACCCTACTATTCTTTAGTGAAATTTTCCGATGAAGCCGAAAATGAAAAAAAAAATTTTATCGTGTGGGTTCCCCCACACACCCCAATTCCCCAAAAATTAAAAAAATGCAAACTAGGCGAAAGAACCTACCTATCTTTAGTAAAATCTTCCGCTGAAGCCAAAAATGAAAAGAAAAATAAAAATTTTTATCCATATTTAAAACTGGTAGATCAACAGACGAGACTGATCCGTAGGTTACATCAGCGTTGTGAAATTTACTTTTTATATGAACAGACGCCTGACAAAAATAGCAATCCAATTGGTTTCTCCATATCATTGGAACCTTGAACTTAACTGAATGTGAGGAACCGTTTTGCTTCCTATCTATAGCTCCTACGCAAGCATAGCAAATTAGATCTGGTGTCCAATTGTGCTTCTTGATATTTATATTAAAACGATATTTGTATAAATTTTCAATTCTTAGTGTTATTTTTTCCAACTATTTGTGGAATTTCCACTTACCACACATATAATAAAAGCTATTTGCAGACGTTCTGCAATTATTGTGACGGCTTGTTGCATTAGCTGCATCGAGAGCCAAGTTACCCAGCTCTGATGCATTACGGTTGCAGGATGAGGACCGGTTGAAGCCCGCTTGCACACTTCTAGATCTGCCCCTTCTGGGTTTCCGAGGCCCTGTCGCGTAGGATGTTTCTCCTTTAGCACTTTTCATGATGGTTTTTTTTCTGGGTACCAGCCCATAGGTGAAACTTGGTCCCTCCAAGAGAATATAAATTGAAAATTTGGAACGACCAAAAAGATCAATTAATATTCAATTGAAGCTCAAGCCCCGACGCCAGGGCAAGGCGTTCACCACCTCGGGGATAACACCTATGTTAGGTCTTTGAAAAAGATCCTATCATGGAACAGATTGAAATGTGAATGGCAGTAAAGGTAAAACTGGACACATTGCATGAGATGAGAGAATAGTTTCGCCTGTATAAGATTCAGTTTGAATTTTCCTTTCCGAGGATAAAATTGAGTTTCACTGTCCGATGTTTTGAAGTCCAATTTAATTTTTTTTAATTTTGGGAAGGGTGTGTTGGGGAAACCACATGGTAAAATTTTTTTTTTCATTTTCGGCTTCAGCGGAAAACTTTACTAAAGATAGGTAGGTTTTTCGCCCAGTTCGCATTTTTTAAATTTTTTGGAGAGAATTGGTGTATGTGGAGGGGAACCACACGATAATTTTTTTCATTTTCGGCTTCAGCGGAAAATTTTACTAAAGATAGGTAGGTTTTTTCGCCCAGTTTGCATTTTTTTAATTTTTGGAAGGAATTGGGGTGTGTGTGGGGGGTAACCCAAAGAATAAAATCCAATGTTTTTGATTTAAATTATTGAAATTCTACGAAAATCAGATGATTCTGATATAGTGATTCAAACTCACATTTTATTTTTTTTAACCAATTTGAAATATTTAACAATCTTTTTGTCATATCTGAACTATTTCAATAGTTTAAAATAGTTTAATTTAAATGATATAATAAAATTTTGTAATAATGATTTTAATGTAACCTATGTTTTCATTAGGCACATATATTTATATTTTGGTTTAGTAAAATAAATATAAAAGAATATTATATTTTGATGGCATACTATTTAGTTTGTGATATTATGCAAAAACAATATGTGAATGAATATTCCCCGATAAAATGTTAGTCTAGGAGGAGTCGTCTAACATTTTTATGAAATCTGAATTTAATTGTGTTGTTAATTTTTCTGTCAATATGGTGATTGTTATTATGTTTTACTACTTTGCAACATTTTTAGTTTCAGTATCCAGAAACCACTTGTAAATATTGATGAAAAATGTGAAATAAATATACAATGAAATTACTTCCACTTTCTTAAAACAACTGTTTGTGATCATCTCCCAAAAGTCAAGCCAAATGAAAATAGGCAACTCTTACAACAAAATAAACTAAGTATATAATATTTGATTAGTTAAATGTGTAGATATCAACAAAATCACCCTCAAAATGGCTGCGCCCATATGTTTGCATGTGCAGACAGATGCACGAGGCGTAGGTAACAAGTCTAATTACCCAGACAGCACACAACATTCCACGAATATTCTGTAAATCTTCAAAATAGAATATATATATCTATATATTCGTCTATTATTAAAAGAATATATATATCTGAAAGAATATTGACGGAATATTCTTTTTAAAATATTCACTGAATAATCACAAATGATATTCTATTAATATTCCTAAATGAATATCTTTGAAGTATTGTATAAGAATATTCATAGAATAATAGATATACTATGGAAGAATATTAACTGAATATATTTTTTTAAATATTCACCGAATACTTAATTACAATTATTATTCATAGAATAATTTAAATGGATATGCTTGTATTTTATTGTTACAAATAAACACAATTTATAAAGATAATCACTAATTGAAATCATGGAAATTAGCTAAACTCTTGTGTTACTTAATGTGTTTATTTGGGCATAATACATAATTAATACATGAGTGCAAAACATATATTAAACAATACAATTGAAAACATTTAAAGATAGGGTTTAATAATGCCTGACAAATTTAGTATTATAAAATTATACCCCATATTAAAAAATTTTACACATTATAAATCCCTGAAGCAGATTATTTACATCTCGCATTGTTTAAAATTACCGCCTTAAAATAATAACAAAGACGGCAGACGCGCGCCACTCTACGTCATTCGTCAACCGACATTATTTTCTCGTTTTTTGAGAATGCTCCAGCTTTCTGAGTGAATCTAATATCTGTTTTATTTCGCAATTGGAAAGAGTTGTTCTGTGGGAAAGTGTTTTAAACTGTGATAAGTGCATGCATATCATTTTCGTAGATAGAATGCGTGTAATTAAATCAATATAAAAATATTAGTTAGTACAATCTATAACCTCAAATCTTGCATGTGGCTACATGTAAAAGAATTAGTTGTCTTCCTTTTACCAGCAATCTTATTAGCTAACCTAAGTTGTTTTACGGTTACACTGCGTAAATAAAATAACATTTTTTTTTAATAGTTTACGTCAATTTCTTGTGACATACCTATGTACCTAGTCTCCATAACCATTAAACAAGTTAGCTAAGATCGGTGGTACAGTACACAGTCTTAACCGTCTTTTATGCACTCGCTCATGTTGTTTCAACATAACAAAAAAATCAACACTTGCTTAAATAAATATTTATTAATTTTTCTCTCAAGGTAGCGTAATGTTTAAGGGCCAATCTTATTCAGAATTGTACAAGGGAATTTTTATTTAACGAGCATAATATGCAGTAAAGTTTCATATAAAAATTAATTTCCTTTTATATTGTTCATAAAATAAGTTTCCATGTAGAAACTTCACTATATACAACTTGACGATATAAGATTGACACTTGAGATTCGTACAAAACCATAAGACATATATATTGAATATATACAATAAAACAAAGTGTGTGACGGTGTGATAAAGAACCAACTGGACCCACTCCACTACTTATAACATATATTCGGATTGCTTTGTGCATCCCGAATCTCAAGTTCTACTTTTAGTACGATTGTACTGATGATAACCATTTCCATTTTAATAGATCTATTGTTTGTTTCATATTCTACATTGCATGTACGTGGAGGTGGTATTATTGGCGGGGTAGTGGGTAGGGTTATCAGGACTGATAATAACCAGTGATGTACATGTTTTTTAAGGTGAGTTTTTTGGAATTGTAATGTAGTATTGGATTCTCGGTTATTAATCTTCATTGCATGTTACTCCTGGCAGCTTCATAGATGATCTCTCCAACTACCAGATTGAACAGTCGCCTGAAAATATCAATTGCAATTTTGTCGAAATGTCGTATCAGTATTCAAAGTAAGGAGCAACATGCAGTATGGATCAATACCCGAAAATTTATACATTTTATATGTGTCGTATTTGGTAATCCAAGTGAAATTTTGTATGCTATTTCTAAAATCTTTTTCTGAAAGTTTCTAAATTAATTCTTTTTAATGTTTTAACATTGTTGTTTCTGTTTTGAGTATTTTAAAAGTACTAAACTTTTTTATCTCCAGTAATATTTACAATAATTGACTTCTCTTATTTTCAGAAATTATAATTTCTTTTTAATTTCAGGGTGTCCCTAGATAATTGAACGTGGTACTGTTGGGATGAGGATATCGACTAAACTAGTGTGATTAAAATTTGTGGCATATTTTTTAATCTTTAATTCAAGTTATAAGTGACATGTTTTATTTTATTTAAATAAATATATTTAAGTTTACTTATACCATACATTTGCAAGGTATGGGATTTTTTAATAGTTTATTTACAATCACTATTTAAAAATGTAGGATACACTGTTAGTAAATATAGAATCAAATTTGTTTGAATATATTTTGTTTATTTTACTTGCATTATATAAACAATTCTACTAAAATAGTGTATTATTGCCTCCTGCAAAACAAATCGAAAATTTACATTTTTCAGAAAGTCGATTAATTGATTATATAAACCCAGCTTAGTTACTATGGCACCAAAAAGTGTGCAAAAAAAAATCTGAATACAAAAAAATAAGTATGCTTTTAGCATTGAGGTGACAATAGATAGATTGCTGCATCCCATATATAATTTTCTATTTTTTACGTTACGGAAATGATATATTTGTTTTCTAAAAAAATTTTTACACAATACTATAATCATAGGAAAACATTGTATTAAAGCTGCCTGTGTCCTTTAAAATTTCGTAGACATAATATGATGGTTTTACGTTTTCATAGATGCTGTATGATGTAAGTATTGATTTTCTAGATTCTTGTACTTGTTGAAGCCTGAAAAGAGCTGTGGTCACACCCGTCACCCTCAAGTTCTTGTAACTGCTTACTGTTATACTCCTGTATATTCAAAATGAACAATTTGGTTTGGACTCCCAGTAAGGAGCAAGTTATTGATAAGATGTGAATGAAGAAGGTTGAAACAATTACAGTCCCTCTTAACACCTTATGGCGCCTATATATACTTTTTTTTTTTTTTCGAAATGCATATACCCAAAACTTGTTCCACTTCCCAAAATTGAGCTCCAAATTATCGCCAAATCGGTTAATAGTAATAGGTCACACAAAAACCATGAAATTTCCCATTAACCTAACATGGAGAAAAAAAGAGAACTTGTAATTCTGCATTTGAAACACAAAATATATAATAAAGGTAAAAAACATACAAAAAATCCCTCATTCAGAATGTGGCAAAGAATAGGAATCAATGATAACTTTTCAATTTCCACTTTTATAAGGCCCAAAAAACAGTATAGGCCCTATAAAAGAAAAGTATAGGAGAAATTAATCTGTGTTCCTTGCATGAAGATTCTGAAATGAGGGACTTTTGTATGTTTCTTATCTTTATTACACATTTTCTTGTTTAATCCGTAGACTTAAAAAGTTGTCTTTTTTCCTATATTAATGGAAAATTTCATGGCCTTTTGTATGACTCCTTAATATTAACAGATTTTGCTCATACTTGGAAATCACTTATTTGGAAAATGGAACAATTGGAGGGTAAGCAAAAAAAATTTCGAAAAAAAAAAAATTTGGAACACCCTAATTTATATATTCTGTACAGCCCTTTTGAATATTCTACAGATATATTTAGTTATTTGTAGAATATTCTCTAGCAATATTCTCATAATTTTATAGGTCTGTATATTGTCCTCTGAATATTCCTATAACCTAACTGAATATTAGGTGAATATTCAGTACATATTAATTTATTTCTGTGAATATTATGTGCGGAAGTATAATTGTTCATGCAATATTCTATATAGTCATTTTGAATATTCAACTTTGTCGCTGAAAGCAATCTTAGAATATCTTATGAATATACTTAATTATCTATGGAATATTCACGAGAATATTCTATAGAAATTTTTTTTTGTCCCATTCGCATTTTGTAGGAATATTCCCTAAATATCTTGAATATTTAAATACTTTTCTATGAATAATCGAATATCTTGAACATATATTCTTAGAATATGCAGCGATTATTCTTGTGCTGTCTGGGTATTTAAGTCTGCAGTTTGAACACTTACAATTATTGCTATTTAGTGTATTTAACTCATTTTTGTCCAAAAACGCACTTATCATATGTGTTTGCTACACCATCGATATGGAATTTAAATTCAAATATATTCTTTAATGTTCAAAATGGTCGCCCATTGTGTTCTTTATATCCACTTTTCAATGGCATGAAGAAATCGTACTTCCATTAAAAACCTATTACCTTATTACCTTCTCTAGTAGTGAGAACTTCGTATAGTGTACAGGGTGTCCCAATCAAAAGTAGGCACCCTGAATAACTTTGGAGATAAAAATTTTTGAAAAATTGGTGAAACACGTCGACCTTGTTTCCAAGGGGGACATATTTTAATGTAATACTTCTATACGTACCATAATCCCTCTACACTACACGTCCACCCCTCAAAAAAATTCAAATGGCAAGGGGGGGTCGAGTGATACATCTTTTGAAAGGTCTTTCAATTCCCTACATAACTGTGTATTTTTTTTAACTTTTATCGATTCGTTCTTAAGGAAAATAATTTTATTTTTGATGATTACAAACAATCGAAATCGTTTAAAAAATCTAAAATACACGGCACTGGGTATTGGAATTTATAGAAAAAACTACATTTTTTAGTGCTCTTAAATCAACACGAGTTTTTTCGACAAAAACCACTTTCCTTGTCCGTTTAGTTTTAGAATAATAAAAGACTCATAAGTATTTGATAGTCCTTGAACATTAATTTGTTCACAACCAATTTTAAATCGAGATACATTTAACCAGAGCGAATTCTCAAAATGGTTTATACACTTCAGGAGAGAATAGAAATTGTCGGCATTTATTTTAAAAACGATAATAGTGCTAGAGCTACGGAGCGCATATTCAATAGAAATCACTCAGATAGAAGGGTTGGTTCCCAGTATGTTTTACAATTATTGACAAAATTTATGGAAACAGGTTCTGTAGGAAACAAAAAGCACGAACCTCAGCGACCGATTAGGAATGAAGCAGTCGAAGTGGCAGTTCTGGGTCATTTTCAGATGGATAATACTCAATCGATCAGGAAAGTAGCTGAGGCTTCCGGTGTATCACGAAGCAGTCATCATCGAATTGTAAAGGCCCACAAATTTCATCCATATAAACTTAAATTGGTACACGAATTAAACGAAGATGACCCCGATCGTCGGCTTGAATTCTGTGAGATTTTTAGTGAACAATTAAACGGTAATGCCAATCTACTGTACAATACGTGTTTTCCTGATGAATTGACCTTTCAGTTAAATGGAGAAATAAACATGCATTGTAGGTATTGGAGTGAAATCAATCCACATTTGTTCATGGAAACTCATACCCAAAGGCCTCAGAAGGTAAATGCTTGAGCTGGCATCTTAGGGATTCACATTGTCGGGCTATTTCTTATTCCTGACAATTTAAATGGTGAAAGGTACCTCGATCTGTTAGAAAATAACATCGACCCAATGATTACCCAAATCCTGGAAGAAGACGATAGTCTTTTAGAGGGCGAACTGTTTTTTCAACAGGATGAGGCACCCCCACATTTTGCTATAGCAGTCCGTCAATTTTTGGACAATCGGGTTCATGAGCGATGGATTGGAAGAAGAAGTCCTGTGGAGTGGCCCGCTAGGTCACCCGATTTAATTCCCTTGGATTTCTTACTGTGGGGACATTTGAAGATATTTGCAACAAAACCCGCATCTCTGAAAGAGTTATCTGAAAGAATTTTTCGAGAATGCCGTTTATTGACTCCAAATGTATTCAGAAATGTTCGTACAGAATTTCAAGAGAGATTATACTACTGTATGGAAGTCGGTGGTGGTCATTTTGAACAATACATACGGTAATTTAAACTGCTTCTTTTATTTTTATTTCCCGAACCTAAAATAATGAAATAATTATTTCTCAGGAATTAAAATATGTCCCCCTTGGAAACAAGGTCGACGTGTTTCACCAATTTTTCAAAACATTTTTATCTCCAAAGTTATTCAGGGTGCTTACTATTGGTTGGGACACCCTGTATAAACAAATATGTCCAATTTGTAGCCCAATATAATATGCTGTTTTATGACCATATAAAGTTTTTTTGCTAAATTGAATTTATAAGACGAAAAAAGTGGGTGAACACTATAAGTGACAGACTGTATATTACCAATCTATCAATTAAGCATATACAGTCTGATTTCGTATGAAAGAGTAATTGGTGGTTTGTGTCACAATCACCTGTCACTAAAAAACTAAGCTATCTATTACATTACCTTCAATAAATCTCTTCTAGTCCTAATCATATTTTTACTGTTGTTACAAGATGAAGCAATCAGAATTTCTGACCTAGAAAAAACTATTTGGTCAAGCCAAGGTGGTCGGTAGAATTTGCCTGCCGGGAGCATGAAAAAACTATTCAGTAGCGGGTAACAGCGCTGTGGTTACCCAGTCGTACAATAATGATTTATCGTTCTTCTTGGTTACGCACGAGGGCGGGGTGGGTGTAGCCACTTTCACTGCGGTAGCCAGAGTTCCACTTGCGTCACCAAGGACAAGTGACTATCACGCCCAGCACTCTAGATACAGTTTCATCAGGACGTCGTACGTTATGCAGATCTGTTCAGTAGCGGCGGCGTTGCAAATGATTGCTAAAATAACAGGCCTTGAATTTTACCTATATTTGTCTATAACGAAGTAAATTAGTCATCACTAATAAACATTTTTTTGTAACTGCGAGAGTGAATAATTTCGCAAATATTTTTACACGAATGGCGATGTAATAAATAATAACATACAGTTTATTTCAAACTTGTTTGCAACATAAAAAAGGAATCAAAGTCGCCGACATGTTTTATGTGACAAGGAAGTTTGACTGAACTTTAATTTTGGATCTATTTGAAAATAATGCAAGTAATCGTCTGTTATTTATATAAATTATAGCATTTTTGTGTATGTTCTTAAAATGTATTGAGAATTTATTGTCCACAATTTAATCTCAACTTACTTAGGTTCAAATAAAATTTTTGGTTTAGATGGATCTACAAACTAACTTAAGACTGTATCACTTCTATTTTTTAGATTTTATCCGATTTGAACCAAATCGGTCTCAAAAGATAGAGGTTATTAATATCTTATGACTTATGACCACAAAATTATTTACCTTTTTCAAAAGAAAAGCCACCTACAATGCAAGATTAGAAAAAACGCAAAAAACGTATTAGGCATTAAAAGAAAAAAGAAAAAATTTTTCAGAATTTTCTCGAAAGGTCAAATACAAAATTTGATTGAAAACAAAAATTAAAAAATGTCATCAACAGTTGAAAAAATAAAAAAAAATAATTTTTTTTGCCAGTTTTACAATTTTACTGTGAGACGATTCAACATTTTTTTCTTAATAAAATTTTTTGTGCACTTTTACTTTTCAACTGTTTAGGTGAAAGTTTTTATTTTTTGTTTTTAACCAAATTATAGATTTACCTAGGTCCTTCGTGAGTGGCTTTGCATTTGAATAGGGCAAATGATTTTATGGTTATAAGTATATCTTAATTACCTGTATCTATTGAGACCAAATTTGGTTTAAATCGGATAAAGACTAAGAATGTTACAAGTATATTACAGTCCTCAGAGAGATACTGTAGAACAAATCAACAGAATCAGCTTCATACAGATAACTAGATCTTGCATCTTTCGAACTTAACCAGGTCAAATTATCATTAATATTCGAGTGTTTGATATTGTCGATTTGGTAAAAAAGAAATGATATAATATTGGTATACATTGTAATATGATCGATTCATACCTGAGAAATATTATAGTAAAACTGGAAAATTGCATAGCTGACCTAGAAATTATAATTGGTGTTCCTGTAGGATCAATGTTGGGTCCACTCCTATTTATACTGCATGTGAACGATTTACCCGGTTTCATTATCCAAGATAGTGTTACTATGTTTGCTAATGACACTACCATTACAGTTACAATCTATTTGTATATTAATTGGATGTGGGTACATTGTCATTAAACCTCACCTACCCTACACCTGCAAGGGCTTCGTAAGGATTCTATTTCTGGGAAAACGTTAGCCAGGCACAACGATAATATTTCAACTGACAACTTTGACACATCCGATGTCATTTATGACTATTCATATTTTTCAGGTGTGGATATTGAACGGATTCTATATTTTATTATGTTAAGTATGAAAAATCGAATTTTGTGACCCTCAATTCCATGGTCAAAATATGGAAATTTTTAAACAAAAATTGAAACAAAACGATTATCCTAATAAATTATCCAATTTAATTATCAATAACACTACACATAGTAACATAACCGTCACATCGAAACAACAACTAGCTAACAATAGTAATGATAATGGTGATAATAATAATAAATATTTCAAGATACCTTATGTTGAGGCCTTTCACCACAAATGAAACGAATTTTGAAAAATGAACATTTCAATATAGTTTTTCACCACATGAAAAAAGTGGAAAATTTATACTCGGCAATGGACAAATTATTGTTTGAGTATAAATCAAATTTGGTATATAAAATTGCTTGCAGTTGTGGTGCAGTATATATAGGAGAAACAAAACAATTGCTAAAAATGAGAACAAATGAACATAAATATTCGTGTAATGCAAGACATTTTAACAAAAAAAGAAAAAACCGCTCTTGCAACACACCATTTCGATTCAAACCATGACTTTCAATTCGATAAAGTTGAAATTTTAGACAACCAACCAAATTACAAAAAAAGATTAATAAGCAAAATGATACTTATTAACAGACACAGTAATACTGTCAATAAAAAAACGGACACTGAAAATTTGAGCAGAATTTATAACAACCTAATAGAGAAATATATAAAATTACAACCATCCCTTGTACACATTAATAAACAACAAACTGATTCTTTGTTTTTAAATTTTTTAAATTTTAGTTTACAAACGTAGTTTTTCACCGACTGATATATGAATAAATGAAGATAACGTTTTTACAGAGTATTTTTATTTTGCTTATTTCAAAGTTTTTTGATAAATTACTGTTAATTTTTTCAAATCTTTGTACATATAAAATTTGTTTCTGGTCAGACTGCATGAAAATATAAGCACTGAAATCCAATATTTGACGATGATGATTGTATTGACAAAAAACCAAATACCTCATTAGGTAAGCGTGACTGATAATTTATTTATTTATTTTTAAACTTTTTTTAAATTTTTAAACTTTTAAATATTTTAGTTTTTACACTTTGAATGTTTTACATTTACCATTATCTATTTTTTTTATTGATATATGTAAGAGCGATTAGGTGAATTTATGAAATTTTAAAAAAAATTTTCAAAATATAAATATTTTTAATCTTTTAAGAAAAATTTTAATTGTGTGTATATACTATATTTCCAAAATTATATAGAAAATGTGTGTTATTTGTTGTAGTCCTGAGGAAGACAATAAATATTGTCGACACGTTGACTTAATGAGAAATTGAGGTTTTATTACATTTTTATCCAATTCCGACAAAATATCAACATAAACAATTATATTATGAAAACTGATTTTCAGTATTGAGAAAGTAAAATTGAATAAATGAACCAAAAATAATCAAATGTTTTTGCTTGCAAATATGAATAATTTGAGGAGAAATGGATTAATTTATATCCTTTTTCTTCTTAAGTGTCCGCACTGGATATAGTAAACTGATAATTAATTGTAATATTAATTTACTTAGATGACCTCATTTTATTTAATATGTTTTAACGCTCATTATTGTTAATATACATTTCACATAGTTGATTGAAGATGAAGTTACTTTGTTAAAATCCATTTTGATTTAAAAAATTATAAACACTTTTTATTACTTGTCTAATTTTCACTTTATTTGTTATCTTTACAACTAGTTTCATTCTATTCGGACATTTTCAAGTAAACTAAAATATACACAGATTTTACTTTCATTTAAATATAAACTGAACTGAATAGAAGGATGGGTCACTTTATGGTTGATTATATAATTCAAATTTGTACAGATATTAGGTCTTTAAATGTAGGGGTTTTTCAAGATAGTAAATTATATTATGGTGTGATTTTTATTAACAGCATTAGGTTATCTGAACAAGTTTAATAACGGATAATTATTTAAATCTATTTGGTCGTTTAATATGTTGTAATTTGTATTCCTATTTAATTTATTAATTTCTAGCATTTCTAATAAATTAAGTTTTTTACTTTTCCCACAAATTTGTAATATTTTAGATTGATGGTAATCAGTTATTGTATGACCAGAATCTGTTAGGTGTTTATAAAAGTTGGAATGTTGTTTTTGTGTGTGAATATGTTCTCTATATCTTACCCCGAACAATTTACCTGTGTGACCTACATATGAGGCGTTACATTCTGGGCATCTAACCGACATACACCACGTTTTTTAGAGATATCAGTTTTTTATTTTGCATTGAAAAGATATTTGCCTATATTTTTGATAGAACTAAATGATGTTTTAATATTAAATTTGGAAAAAGTATTGCTAATTGCATAAGAGAGTTGACCTGAAGATGGTAATGAAATGTATGTTTGACCTTTTTTCTCGTTAATAGTGGGGTAAAGTTCTTTTAAGACGGACTTATTTTCTTTTTTTGTAGATTAGATTGTTGATTATATTTTGAGGGTACCCGTTTTTATGTGCTATAAGTCTTATTGTGTCTAATTCTTCTTTTAAATCTGTCTTAGATAGTGGTAAGCTGATGGCTCGGTGTGTCATAGATGGATATGCGGCTAATTTGTGGGAGAGAGGGTTATAGGAATTAAAGGGGATAGTGGCGTCTGTAAAAGTTGGTTTGCGGTAAATATAGGAAAATGATGTTTTATGACTTTTTATAGTTGTCAAGAAAGTTTATTGATTTATTATCACTTTACTATAACAGTAAAGTTTATTTTCGGTGGCTAGATAAAAAATATTTTATAAAGTAACTTTACTGTCGCAGTAAAGAAGAAATTTAACAAATTGTAAACATGTAATTGGTTTTTATTTTATTTCTTTAAAACGTAACGTTGAGTCGTGTTTATTATGGCACTTAAAAACGAAATGTATAAGGTTCATATTCGAACATGAACAAATATAACGATTTTGTTATAACTTTAAGGCCCGGTTACTCCTTCACTTTATTTACTTCAAACAGCTTGTGATTGTGACGTACGCATAAAGATCCAAACAACAAAGAATATCTTTGAAAGGACAAGGAGCTTGTTCTTTCCTTTCCCTTTCAAAGAATTCAGTTATTTCTCATGAATAGTAAGGTGGGTTGGAAATTGTCTTTCCAGGGTGTAGACCCCTGAACTGTTTAACACAATAACATAAAATTATGAATAATGTTTACAGCTCGTTTAGAGATAGGTGTTATATGCCAATGTGGCAGTTTAATACGGGAATTTTACGTAGAGGTAGAACTGAGTGCGCCATCTAGTAGACAATGGCAAAAGGTGAAATTTATATTTATATTGTTTTGTGCATAAAATATATATTTTTCATAAGATTATATCTATTTTCATAGGAACACGTATATTTGAAAATCTTTGTATATATTTTAAAAGAATACCAGCTTTTTTCAAGTCCTTGAAAATGATTAATTAATTTTTGAAAAAAAAAACACGCTCGTGTTCTATTCACAGTATGACTTCTCTAAAGGTAGATCCACCCAGGTTGCACTTTTTTCCTTTTAACTCGAATTGTTGGATAAACTTAACTCCATATTAAAGCTTGTTGTCATTTTCTATTACTTCACATGCATAATATGATATCACTCTCTACTATTAAATAAACTTTCCTATTATGGAATTCTTTGGCTGGAGATATACCTAATAGGAAGATACAGTTTGCGCGAATTAAAATTGTGTTTCGGAAAAGGCGTCTATCAGTACAGGTGTTCTTCAAGGAAGGGTACTAGGCCCCTTACTATTCATAAATTTTATTAATGGTATATTAGGAACATCCAGTCTTTCAAAATATTATTTGTCGACGACACCTCTTTAATTGTCTCTGTTAATAACCAAGAATATTTAAAACATAATTCCATCACGTATGGATGAAATTCGGCTATATTTTTTCGTCTATTCAAATTGCGTGATTGGCGAAACCATCCAAAATGATATTGCCCTGCTTTCTTAAATATATCCGAGAGCCGAAGATGCATGTGATTAATGTTTGGCATAATTACTCTTATGTCATCGAGCCTTAATGTTATTAATCACAAAATTCTATTTATGACTTAGGTGTAGGTTAATAGTTTATTCAAGAATATAATAGAATTTATAATAATTTCAATGGGTGCACGTGGCTTCATGCACCCATATAGCTGGCGCCCGTGAAGTCATTATCAAAATATGATTACACATTTATGTTAGGGATTATGTTTTTTATGTTTTATAATTAAGTTTTAGAACTAGATGTCACAAAAATGGAGCTCCGCAAAGATTCAGCTAGATACTTTATTATGTATTAACATCTTTTGCCAAACTGAACTTCTAACGAAAGTGCTAACCTTAAAACCGATTGAAAAAATTTTTTCCGTGACGTTTTAGCGTGCAATAATTTTCCGTTTTGTGTCCATAGAGCCAAATCCTATTACAAAATAAACAAAATGCCTCGTATCTCATAAAGTTTGTACGAATTCGTAATTCAAACCATAACTGTTACTATGTCGAAACATTTGCCACATTTGTATATATACAATTTAATAAAGATTGGATTAGCTCACCAGGTATAATAATTTATTACCTAGGACCTGAATCATTAGAAATTGCAAGTGACGAGGTATATCTCGCGTGCTTTGGACTCGTGTAGCTCGCGTGCCAGCATCTGACCTACATTGTGACCCTTCACTCTCGCTATGCATCTCGATCCACGCCCGGCACAGTCGTCTAAAGCTAAATATTTTACAATTTAGAAATACCATTCAGGTTTTGCTGATTCGTTATCTTATTACATATATATGAATAATATTTGAAATGCATTACATGTTTCTTTATTGTAAAATAAATTTCTCAACTATACAGGGTGGGCAAATTTCGATGTTTGTATAAGGTAACTCGATAACTGTAAGAGATACCAAAAAATGGAAGACACATTCTCTATCTCTTTTTTTTTAGACAAATTCACTGACGAAAACAAAAATTTGTTATCTTTGTTTGTTTTTTGACTATCAGACATGTCAATATCTTTGTTATTTGTAAAGTTATAAAAAAACAACTTTTACCTATATTCATTAGGCATTGTCTGCATAATACAGTGGCGTCGAGAAAATTTTAAAAAAGGTGCAATTTAGAGTTATATGCCATATATTTTTTAAAATGGGAATCATCTCTTTCAAACTATAAATCATATGTGGGATCGCTTTTGATATGTAAGTTTTTATAGCGAAAATAATCTTTTAGTAAATTACTTTTTTTATATTTATTTCAATTAGGCGTGTGTCATCTATGAGAGTGTTTATCCGTTTTTCAGAAAACTGCATATTAATAATTTTGCTTCCGTCATTATTACATCCCATTTAATCGTAAAAGTGAATATGTTTTACGAAATTTACGAGAAATATGATATGCTAGAATGCTTTATTCAAAGGAATAACAATTGTGATATTGCATCCGAAATATAAATCTATCGCTATTCAGAAAGAGGACAACCTAATAAAGCTACTTTTAAGAGGTTAAAAGAAAATCTCATTAATTGTGGGTCCTTCAACCAGCCAAAACCAAAAAATTATAACATTGAAGATACTGAAGAAACTTCAATAACTGTAATTGGAATGGCGGTTGCAAATCCTTCAATTTCAAGTTGTCAAATTGAAGCTGATTCTGGGATTTCAAGACGGCGAGCTTTGGGTATTTTGAAGACACACAAATTCAGGCCTTATACAACAAAGGAAACAACATCATCTTCAACCAACTGATCTTCAGCGACGATTGGAGTTTTGCATATGGTATCGTCTTTTTGACGATACCATATGCAAAATATACCATGTAAACAAGTTCCATTCTTCTTTAGAAATGTAGTTTGGACATATAAAACCCACATTAGCAGTGCAAAAATTTTCAACAAGCAGAACGAGCACTATTGGTCTGATATGAACACTCACCGTACCGTTGACGTGCGATCTCAGGGACATTTTGGTTTTAGTGTTTGGTCTGCTCTATGTGGCAATCGTATTTTAACATCTCACATATATCAAGGAACTCCTAATGGCCATCGGTACTACAAAATCTTAAACCAGAAAATTATTGAGAAATTTATGGACAATCTGCCCTTAATTGAGGCGAGAAATCAGTTCTTCCAACAAGATGGTGCACCACCTCATAGCATCAGGATCGTTTCAGAATTATTAAATACCAATTTTGGAAATAACTGGATGAGAATTGAAGGACCAATTAGGTGGCCATCAAGATCACCCTAGCGCCACTGGATTTTTTCTTTAGGGGCCACAATAAAGACAAATTCTACAAGAAAACCAGTACCGACAAATGAACTCAGACAAAATTTTATAGACTGTGTAAAAAATTCCATTTCAAATCTTCATATTTATAATGCAGTTCAGAGTGTTATGAAGAGGTGTAATTTATGTATCGAACATAACGGACATCATTTTTTGAACATTTACTTTAATTTGAATTTTTATTTTGTATATGTAATGTATTATAAAGTTAGGTATAAATATCTGATTTTTTTGGTCTTGGTTTGTTGAAAGACCCATAATTAATGAGATTTTATTTTAATATCTTAAAAGTAGTTTTATTAGGTTGTCTTCTTTCTGGATAGTGATTAAAATATATTTGGGATTCAATATCACAAGTGTTATTAGATTGAATAAAGCATTCTAGCATATCATATTTCTCGTAACTTTCGAAAGACATCTACACTTTTACGATTCAATGGGGTGTAATTATGACGGAAACAAAATTATTATTATGCAATTTACTGATAAACGGATAAATACTGTCATAGATGACACACGCCTACTTGTAATAAATATTAAAAAAACGCAAAAAGTAATCTACTGAAAAAAATTTTTCGCTATTATATACTTACACATCAAAAGCGACCCTACATATGATATATAGTTTGAAAGAGAAAAAAATATCCTTCTTAACTAAACCCTAGCCAACTATGATTCCCATTTAAAAAAAATACTACTTTATGCCATAACTCGAAATTGCACCTTTTTTTAAATGTTGTCAACGTTACTGTGTTACACAGAAAAGAATGCCTAAAGAATGCAAAATTTGTTTTTTCATAACTTTACAACCAACCAAGATATTTTAGTGTCTAAAAGTCGAAAAATCGACTTTTGTTTATAACTCGAAAACAAACGACGATAGCAAAAAAGAACGTAGAACATACTACGATTCTTACATTAAACTCTGATAGCAAAAAGTAAATCATTGAACTTCTGAATATTCTTTTGGAAGATTCGAGTCTTCTAAGGATCACCAAATAGGAACGAACCAGAATACTCTATGAATGTATTCTGGGATACCAAAAGTTACACAATTTTTAATACCTTCAATATCATACATGTATTTTAAGTTCCATCAACCTATATTTTACCTCGTGTCTGATAAATACGTGGACTACCTGCGTATAGTTTAGCCCAAACTTACGATTTAACCTAATTTAACTAGGTATATACAAAATTGCACCTCTGAGGAGATTAATTCGATCTTAAGTTGTAGTATAAGGTCAAATATACAGAATAGGTTCTGAAGATCTTACAGATCCTTATTGATGTGCGAAAAACAAATAACTAGCCAAGAAAATTAAAATGTAAATAAATTTATTAGAGTTAGGCAAAAGACCAAAAAAAATTCTTACAATATAATAAATATGAAATGTTGCCTAGGAATCAAAGTAATAAGATTATCTAATTACTAATAAGTCTACGAAGTTGTAAAGATTGCGATAAAAGTTATATTGGACAAACTAGTAGATATCTAAAAACAAGAAAGAAAGAACATATGAGAGAAGTCAAAAATAAAAACAAAATAAATATCACTTCTTTGGTTGAACACTGCAAATTTTCCTCTTTATTTTCTCCTTTTTTTTTCATTTTTTCTACCAGTGTTATTTATATACGTTCTGTCCTTCCTTTTTATTAAACATTCTTTTTAATTATTAAACATTTTTTTGTCACTTCTTGTCACAATCAATGAACAATTAATTTACATTTTAATGCCTTAAACAAGTATATTTTTTTTATTAGTGTATTTTCATATGTTTTGTTTCATAATTTTATATTTTGTAGTACTCTGAAGAAGGCAATAAATTTACCGAAACGACGGCAAGTTGAAAAACTAGTTTTTCTAAACATTGGATCTTTTTCTCCAGCTATAATTTATTGGTCTAAAATTGCTACGTATTTAATTATAAACTATAAAATACACAGTATAACAAAAAAAAAGGCAAATGATCTTCAAATAAACACTTAAAATATAGCTTATCTTAAAATATGGCAACACAGCGAACTCCAGGACTCGAAGTATTCCGCTCGAGCTGGTTTAACAAAAATCAACTATGTAAAAGTTTCCAAGATAATAGTTCTACACTAGGGACAAGTAGTATAACATAATCTCCAAGAATGAATTATCAATAATTAACTCGCCAAATTTCCAAAACACAATATCCAAGTTTCAATTCAAAAATAAGATAAGTTTTTCTACTGTATCAAAAAACTGTGGGCATCAAAATGTAAGGTCCAATATGTATGGTGCCAAAAATGCACGGTGTCAAAACTGAGGGTGTCAAAAACGTCTAAGATAAATTAAGAACAAAACATATTTGAAGTTAACCTTCAAACACGTGGTCGTTAATAAAAGAAATTATAAATTACAACTCACCAAACAAATTTGGACGTTTAGTTTGCCAATAAATTCGATTTACAAATCGAAAGCAATCAATAGATACTTCTATATTAATAAACAAATGAAGCAATAGACAATTTTATCCGGAACTATTTCGAAGCAACCATAAAACCAAATGTGCTTTAACAAAAAGTCTATACTTTGGCAATATCAAATGCTCTTTATTAATTTCTTTACAGACAAGAAGGACTTTTTCGGAACTCTGGCTATTTAAAGCCAACGAGGTTAATAAAAAATAATGTTGTTTGTAACCACCAATTCAACGTTAAAATTACTAGATATTTAGAATTTGGACATTTCAAGAGAGTGGTAGTACGTCACCAATTCAAGTTGGGAGACTAATATTTATGTGCTGACTTTTAGGATGTAATAAGATACAGCCCTTATAACAGGATAAGCTGGTAAAAGTTCTTAAACTTTTTTACATTATAAAGATAAATGTGTTGATGTCTTATAATCCTATTTAATAATACCCTAGGGGGCTCTCTAGGGTATTATTAAATAGGATCATAAGACATCAACATTTATCTCGACAAACTCGGCTGAGTTTGTCGAGATAAATTTCGAGCACTTATTCCTGGATTCTCTTCAACCCTTTGTGAAATTCCTTCTTGTTCCACTGTTACTGTATTGGGATGTTCTGGGCAGTTATTTCTTTACACTGATTCTGCGGTTGGCTCCTTGTGAAACATTATTAAATATTTTAAATATATGAAGGAAATTTGCTTTTTAATGTTTCAAAATTTTTTTATTAGGAACTCTACACGTGGTTCGGCTTTTTAGGCCTTTGTTAAGAGTACAGGGAATACTGAACAGTAAAATTTGTGTTCATTACTTATCTAACCACATTTGGTACCTGCTATAAAACTATTGTAAAATTGGTTTAAATTGGACATAACCTTATTTTTTAAATCTAAATTATTTTATCTAAAATAAGGTGACCGGTAAAAATTTGCTGTTCATTTGTTAAACATTTTATTATTTTTAGCAGCCTTAGTTATTTCTAATTATTCTTATAGATCAAGTTTCTTTCCTTCCTTTTCCGAATTTAGTGATTAAACATTATTTAAATCTATAAAATTGCCGTTTTCTATGCAATGTGTAGACATTGTTTAAGATAGATTTCTTGTGTTCCTCGAATCGCTGTTTTACATTTCATCCTGTGTGTCCAATGTCCATCGCTGTCACTACACTCATATAATCCTGTTTTTTAAATTTTCAGTTTTGTCTTTATTATTAATTAACATTTTACCTAAATTACTTTTATTTACTGAAATTGTTCTACATCACAGTTTATTAAGTTTATTACTAACTCTGTTGCTGATCTTAGGCCTACAATTATTACATTTATATCCCTTATTGTATTCACCGGCATAAAACTCTTTACGTATATTTTTCTTTTGTTTGTTTTTTATTAGATTATTTATTAGGCTTTCTTTATAGCCATTGTTTTTTGCAATTTCTTTAATTACATCAACTTTATTTTTAAAAATTCTCTACGCTTAATAGAAATGTTAACAGACAATGTATGTAGCAGAGGAATGGTGCCATTTTTATTTGCAATGATTGTTTAGATTTACTATGAATTACTGTATCTGTGCAAGTAGGTTTATGATAAATGTCAAACTCTAAGCTATTGTTGATATTTTCTATATTAATTCCTAAAAAGTTTAAACCCTCGTCAGGTTCCATTTCTAATGTGAATTGAATTTTTGATCAAGTGAATTTAGAAGAAATAGGAATTTATTTAACTGCCTTTCTGTACCTTTCCAAATGCAAAACACCTCGTCTACATAACAGAAAAATATGTTTTCAACTAAAACGTTTTTTTGTATTAAAGAGTACATTTTCAAAATTGGACATACAAATTTCAGCTAGTAAGGGAAAAATGGGTGAACCCATTGGTAATCCGTCTAATAATTTATAAATTTCCCCGTTAAATTTAAAATACAATTTTTAATCATAAAATTTAGTTGGTTTTTAATGACACTGTCAGTATTGGAGCTATTTATAAGTTTGTCTATTATTTTAAATAATGTCTGCAATGGGACCGATGTAAAGAGACTGTTTACATCGAACGAAACTAATTTTGCGTTACTAGGAACTGTGATATGTTTAACTTTTTTCTATAAATTGATAAGAATTCTTAATAGAATATCTATATTCAAAGTTTCCGAGGGAAAGTAATAAGATATTTAATTCCTTACAAACTCTAAACAATGGGGCGTTTACGTAGGATACGATTTGTCTAATGGGTATATTTTCTTTATAAATTTTGGGAAATCCATAGAATAATGGGGGTGAGGAATTCATTATCTTGAATTTATATATTTGAAGCAGACACTTTAAACACCATAAAACATTATGCATCAATTATCCCACCAAATCAAATAGAAAGAGTATTCTTTAATTCTCGAAAAAAATAAATTTGTGCATTGCAGAGAATAGTGGAAACATAATCTTTCACGATTTTTTATTTTAAAAATTCAATATTTAATAGAAAACTCAGAGCCTACTTCTATGTTGTTTGAATAAAACCATTTATCACTTTTTTATTTTACTCCTAAAATATTAATTTTTATGAAAATCGCCAAGAATAAAAAAAAAAATCAAAAGGAAATTCTGTATGACCTCAAAAAGATTACAATTTTTCAAATTAACAAAAGTATAAAAAAATTGTCCCAAAATTTAGGAAAAATCACCCTTTGCGGTATATCAATTACTTTCAAATTAATACGGATTAAGACTTGTAATGTACTTTAGTTGTGTGCCAAATGGGAATAAGGTACCTCAAACAGATTGCAAGCTACGCATTTTTTTCAAAAATGTTGGGGCAACTTTGAAGAGGTTATCTCCTTAGGGGTGCAATTGCATGTATAGCTAAATTAGTCCACATATTTTTGAAACATCTTGTATATACATAAAATGCAAAAACATACAATATACAGGGTGTTCCATATAAGAAACTTTAAGTTTGGTTTGATTTGACTTTTTTAAATTCAATTGTCTTTCTTTTTCATAGTTTGTATTTCCATAAAAATATCCATAAATTTCATATTAATCTTTAAATATGACTCGAAAAATAGATGGGAACCCTAACGTAATAAATCTACTGACAATTTTTTTAATTATGGGAAATTTGACAAGATATAATTAAGATATGACTATTATAAATAATCCAATATAAAGTACGTGTTGTATCCCATGGAGAAATACTGTAAATGGATAAAAATCTGTTCATAAGAAGTTCTTTGATTAATTATCGATCGGACCATTGATGTTAATTATCTTCTTATTTGGCATATCGCCTAAAGAAAACTTGCAAGGAATTGTCCCCTTGGGCCGCACCAATTACTACTAGTTAGTAGGTGAGATTTATCATTAACTAAAAATAGAAATGATAGTATAGTTTTATAAATTTACTGCTTTGAAAAATCATTAATTTTAATCTCAACTAGAAAATAATCGTTATAGATCAGGGCCTACATCATATACCGACAGTGCACAAAAACAGAAATGAAACTACGTAGGTAATGAATGAACTGATATGTAGGAAGAGCTCTGGTTAGTTTATTCGCGATAATTTGCTTACATAATTGTATTCTCAACACGCAGTAAAAAAAAGATTAATTACTCTCTTTTGACAATCATGATGTAATTACAAAAAAAACGGTTTGGTTTTGTAGACCACTTTCATACAGAAAATGCTGTTATAGATTTTTTCAAAACAACGGTGGGAGCCTTGGGCAAATCAAAGAAATTTTTAGCCATCTTTTTTTATTTGGCCAAGGCGTTCGACATAGTGTCACACGATCTACTGCTAGATAAGTTGTATAACTATGGTATCCGAGGACCAATTTTAAATGTTTTGCGAAATTATTTAATGCAAGATTACAGACAGTTAAAATTGATGAGTATCTAAGTGATTCATTGGAAGTTTATTTGAACTGCCGCAAGGTACAGTGTTAGAACTTTTCCTTGTATACATCAATACTATTAGCTGAATAATCTCAACTCCTATGCGGATGACACTGTCATTATATACAGAGGTGGTATATAAGACTGCGGAAAACGAACTACAAAACATACACATATAAGGTTAAATTTTTAATTTGCTTATATTAAGTATTTCTTAAACTTTTAACTTTTATTTTATTGCAAAATCATCAACTTGTAGACTATAATCTGAAAGTCCATAACATAATCTGCCTAAATATAACACACTGCAATAGATGTCCTACAATAGTGAAACAAAAAACAATTAAATATCTTGGTGTTATACTAAATCAGTACTTGAGATGGAAAGAACATGTCTCCTACATCATAAAAAAACTTAAACAGTTTATTTATAAACTTTACACTCTAAGAGAAATTCTAACACATAAAAATATGCTTAAAATGTATTACTCTTTAGTAGAATTGGCATTAAGATGCGGTATTAGTATGTGGGGTGGTTTATTCAACAATATATTAAATAGATTACAAGCTGTGCAAAACACAATAATCAAAATAATTTTTAAAAAAAGTAAGTTACACTCAATAGAATTATTATATTAACAAACTGGTCTGTTTAACATAAAAAAGATTTATACTTACTAATAATGTTTTCAAATAAAACAAATTATCACCCTCGTCAAAATTTAAGGGAAACCAGATTTGTTGAGAATCTGTCCACTAATATACCATTATTTACGAAAACTCATATACAAAGATATGTCTTTTTCTTTGGTCCTAAATTATATACAATCAGTTACCTATCGATTTAAAAAAAAATAACAAATATAAGTAAATATATAATTTAAAAACTGATAGTGTTAAATATGATACACTCACTGGTAGTTCTTTAACTATGCGAGGTTTACCTTTAAGTTTACTACTATTAATATACTCATAATTATGTAATTATAATTATGCAATAATGTTTGTTACTTTTTTTTTTCAATAAACTTATTTTTTCTTTATATATTTTTTTTCATACCAGTTTAAATAGGTAATCAATAAAATGGGGTTTGGAGACTTATTTGGATCACTCAGTATAGGAAATTAAAAAGGGATTCAAAAAGTAATCAGTTTATAAAATATGAAAGTGAAATGTAAAATATTTAAAGCATAATATCTGTGATGCGTGTAATATTATTTAGTAAACATTTTATCCTAAAACAATTAATTCATGCGAAAAACTGCTCTGTTACTAATCTGTACCCATAAAATTTTAATTTCAGTTTACGTATAAAAGAAAATATTACATCCATAGGTATGTAAAACAAATAACATTTTAAATAAAAGATGTAATGATAATGTAAGACTGTTTTCTTCGGTAAATTCCACTAAGAAATATTTAATTAATAGATTTTTTTTAAGAACTACTATTACTTTCTTGTCTATATATAATAATTATAAATTTATTATTGACCACAATACCTCCCAGGTTGCCAAACCACAATTTTTCACCTTGTTTAACGTATAGGTGTTAAGAAAATTATTATCCATATAGACAGCATTGAACACATGCATTAAAAGTAAATGTATGTAAATGTCTTGAAATATGAATTATACTATTTGATTCCAGGAATACACATTCAGATTTTTTTTTGAACTTGGCAACGATTATAACTGTTCATTACGGTTTACTTTAATCCTTCCCCCCGTGCTATTATTTACGTTACCCTAACTAAATCCTCAGGATACTGTAAAGACATTGTCCTTAAAATGTGTTCAGTAAAGCTATACACTTTAAAATGTGTGATGTCCTATATAAATGGTTATAACAGGAATAACCCAGATTGTCCTATTACTTGCGAAAATTGCAACTTGTATATCTATGAAAGCTCTTATAAGGAATAAATATAATAAAGATTATTTAGCACAAAAAAATAATTACATTTTTAACTTATAAGTAGACTTGGCATATCGGTCCGTAAGTCAAGGGCGGTGCCAGGTGCAGAAATACCCAAATATGTAAGTGAGACTGGTTACTATCTTAGCAAAGACTAACATTTGATTCTAGTCTATTGTTATGCCACGTGGTGTGTACAATGTAATTTATTGCTCTCCGTTGTATTGTTGATTATGTTTATTTGTTGTATTTTTTCTTGATATTATTTTAATAATCAAGTATATGAGACCTGCCAAGGGTAAAAAATGGCCATATGCTAACAAAGTGAATAAATATAACAGTGAATTCTCAGTTACAATTCCAATATAATCCGCTTTATTTCCTATTTTATATACATTTGTAATTAAGGCTACTTTTATTTTATTTATTTCATATATAAATATATAAAAACAAACAAACAACATGAGGGACAAAGTTGAATTGCATCCAGCCAGGACGACAATATCGTCCAGGTACAGCTGGGCCCTCCTGGTTGCCGGTGTTGTGGCAGCTCATGTCATTTTTCACCTTTGATCATTGTGTGATAATGATTTGTACGGTGTGGGAAACAGATCTGATGTGCTGGGATAAATGTGATTGTAAACGTCACGTAAATTCTGTGCAACATAAAACTAAAAAAAATGGCGTGCCTTCGACAACACAGTTTATGATCGATTTACTCTTAATGGTGATTGCCTCTGATGTTCCGCTGCATATACATACTCGATAAACAACCATTTAAGGAGTTCTGGAATAAATACAATTCCAAGGTGAGGTTACCAAGTCGCACAACGTTGCATAACTATGTATCAACTGTAAGCGAAGACATTGTAAATAAGATCAAATGTGTACTAATAAATACACGGCTGTGGTTATGTGTTGACGAGACGACAGAGTGCAAAAAAAAATCTATTTTAAATGTTATACTACTTGTACTGGACCCTCTTAAACCGACATTTTCACTGTTACCATCTAGCAAAAAACTAACTGAGTGTACTGGCCAAACAATTACGAGGGTAGTGCTGGAGACGTTAGAAAAATTTTACCTGTAAATAAGCCAAGTGTTGATGTTTGTGACTGATGATGCTGCAACAATGTGTTTGATAGGCCGTTTCCTTCAAGAACACGGTTGTAGGTTGGAACATGTTACGTGTAAAGTGCATGCTTTACACCTTGTGGCAGAAACTATTCGACAAGGATTTCCAGAGGTAGATGCATTAATAGCAAGTACAAAAAAAGTATTTCTTAAATCTCTCCAATGTCTTCGCGTATTTCATAGCATACATGAAGCTGCAAAGTTTTTACAGATCTTTTCCAGTTTGTGATAACCAAGCTAGTTAAGAGAGTAAGTTGTGCATACATTGTTATAACATGTAACAGTTTATTGCTTTTATTGCTAGTTCTTTTCTTTTATTACACTTATTATGATGCGTACGTCTATGTCCGGCATTTTTGCCAACTCTACTTATAAGATATAGTAAATACATAATGTGGTAAATTATAGTAATATTTTACATTATTTATTAATTTAGAGTCATTTTTCGATAAACATTTATTAGGTATTTAAATACGTTCTTGTTACGTGCTTAAACTCTTGAATGTTTTTATTCTTGGATTTAATTGAATTTACCAGTTCATTAAATAGTTTAAGGTCATCATTAAAAAGTGATTTTTGAAGTGTAGCTATTTAAATTAAATCTTTCTATTTAGTAGTTTTCGGGATTTCTAGAATCGGCTCATTTAACATTATTTTTCATTGCATATTCTGAAAGTATGCACTGTGTTTAGCAAGTGTGCAACAAATTTTATTTATGAGTCATCGCTTTCATATGCAAAAAAATTGTTACGCTCCGTTTTCGAGCAGTGATGTCATCGGATCCTATTTCCCTACAACTGTTTTCGTATTTTTGTTTACTATTTTAATAGTGGTAATATTTACTGTAAAATTGACATTAATTAAAAGAAGCACCTATAAATACTGTATAGATCCCGAATGAATAATACTACTTTGATAATGTCAGGTAAAATATTTATTTATTTTTAAATTAGTTAGGGTAAAATAGAAGACAGAAGTTCTAATATTGGTCTCATTATAAAATTAGTTCACACATTTCACTACAGAAATTGCATGGAAATGATCGAGTTAGGTCACTTTTTCTAAAATTTGTAAAAAACGACATTTTTTATCGACTCAACAAGAGTACATTTTCTGTGTATTCTGAATAGCTGTATCATAAGAATTTTAGCAAAAAAATCTGATTCATTCGTAAAAAAAATTGAAATACAGCTGCAGTACCCTCCAGATCTCCGCCACTGGATGCAAATGTTAATTAAATGAGCAATTAAAAAATCAATAAACATAAGTGTAGAGAAAATTAATATTTTTAATAAAAAATTATATTCCATTTCCTTCATTTAAAATTTCATGACGATGATGAAAATGCTGTACTTGGTCAAGATCGATTACGAAAGTAAAATGTTTCTTAGTTATATTTTTGACAGGTTACGTTTTACATGTATCACTAATTCAACTAACTTTGAGATATTAATAATTAAAATTTCAAGAATACTTGTGTATTTGTATAGTAATATGCATAAGGTGAATATTTATAAAATTTTGACATGAAGATATATCTAAAAACTTCGCAGCTGTCCAACCATATTATTATACACAGGACTGCTTCCAAGTTAGACCGAAGCCTATCAATATTATATCTCATGTAGTAACCAGACAACTTCATGGCTAATAAATCCATGGTTATAAACAAAAGACAACGGTCGTTTCTTTACTGAATAATTATAACCGATTGGGTCGTGACTAGTAAGGGACAGAGACCAGTCGGTCTTTGTGTACTATAAGTAGAGTACACATTCAGCTATAGCTATATTGAAGGTGATCGAACATAAATACACATCGTTAGATTGCACCATCTCGACCAGAGCCACACCCAGAGAAAGTGCTGGAACTTTAGACACAGCCAGAGAATCTGCACGCGTCGCTTTGTCCTTGTATGAATACTCTGGAGTTCGTAAGGACCTTATTATAAAAGTTTAGTATTCAATAAATATGTTTTATCTATAAACATATAGCTAATCATATAATTAAAAAGGTTACTAATTTGAAGAGATTTCCTTTTCCTTTGAAATTTGAAAATAAGATTATAACTGCATCTGAGGAACCAAATATATATACAGGGTGAGCCACGGTGGGTGAAGTATTAAAAGTGTTGGGGACGGATCAACCAATTGCTTTGAAATTTTGGTTACCAAGATAATCGAGTATGACCTCTCCAACTAAAATATTTTCTAAATTGCGGTGTTGCCACTTATACGTAAAACTGGCAACATCTTCGATTATTTCAAATAGAATACCCTGTATATTTTGCATTTTTTGGATCGTCGTCTCTTTCTGAGTAACTTTTGATAATTTTTTCCTATACCTATCTCAAGCCGTTTTCGAGATAATAATTCTTTTCTGAATTTATTGCCAAAAATTTGACTTTCAGTAAATCGTGTTTTCTCCTACCTACGCAGCAATCAAAAGATAAGTTTTTAGTTACGGCTAGGAAAGGCCTGGAGGCATCTCCTCCATTAATCAAATGTTTCGAATTTCATACAGGGTTAGTTAGAGAACGCTTTCTATAAGTGACTTAGAAAAATGCACGAAAGTCAATTTTTTTAAATGGAATGCCCTGTATATTATTACTGATTCGGAAAGGCGATCGATACATTTATCTATTTAAAAAGTAATATACTCTATACCTAATGCGCACCGTTTTCGATTTATGGGCACTTTTCTGTAACCTTACCAAGAATATTAGTCTTTTGGTATATCATAACGGGTGGGCAATGAAATTTTTGTTTTGTCATTTTGTAATGACAACAGATGTTATTTTTCTAAATAAATTTGACGTTAGTGATATTAGCACCTAAGTTGAATAGCTGTAGCACAAATATGGCAGAAAATAATTATACAAACACAGTTTTAATGGATTTGTTTATTATCCATGGACAGTGCAATAAGATTTCAGCAGAACTTGGAGAAGATTTAATGAAAAATATCCGAATTTGCCGCAAATGAACAACAGAAAGTTTCTAAGAAATCAGAGGAATTTTATAAATTATAATATATCAAAAATAGTATACATCTAATTGGTGTGTCACTATATGTACCCCGTGTGGTGTCAGTTTAGTGTGACATTTTACACCGTATTTTCCACTGTGCATGCAAAATTAGAATATGTGTTCCATTTAAAAAACCGCTGCCAATTATTTGGGGTTCAAAACTTCCTCACCGTAGTCTCGACGTGTGGTGTTTATAATAAAAGCAATTTTTGACGTTTCAAAAAAAGTCATATTTTTTGAAGTTTCAAAAAGTCGTATTTTGACGTTTCAGAAAAATTCGATGTGTGGTGGAGTTATAAAAGTAATAAAAGTAATTTGTGACGTTTCAAAAAAGTCACATTGGTGGAATATCACTAATATATTTTTTTTGACATTTCAAATTGACGTTTCAAAAATTTGAAAGCTTTATCTCAAAAACTGTAGCTGCTATCGCGAACCACATAGGCAGACAGACACACAGACAGAAAATTTGTTTGTCTGAAATTTTGTGTATCGTCATAATTCGTCGAAATCCGCCCAGAAATGCAATAAAAATTTTCTAAATTTTTTTCACGAATACACACCTTGCTTACTTTGAGGGGTGAGGAAGTAATTCAAAATTGATGACACTTCCGGTGAAACCGGATGTGGTTTTATAATGTGTTTGTCAAAATAAGCCTATTTTACTTCTCTTACGTGAGTTTTTAATTTGAAAATTTTGTACCAATTTGTAAAAAAATGGCGTGATACATGATTTCGTTGACACCGGGTATGGGCCAAAGTGGCAGAAGTATAGAAATAAGGTTAAACGAACATAGAAAGGATATGATAGAGAAAATCCACAGGTTTTACAGAACATTGTATTAGTCAGAACCGATTCTTTAATGATAATACAGCTAAACTTCTACATGGTGTAAACAAAGGAAGAACCTTTAGATCTGTTAGAAATTCTCGAAATGAAAGAAATAATAAACAAGTCACAAATACTCAAATTTAATTTGCACATACACTCATAATAAACACCATGATATATTTTCAAATTGATCAATATTTCGCAGTGTAAACAGATGAACTGTTTGCCTTTATTATTAATTTAGTTTGTAAACTATTTGGTAATTATCGTGACACCGAAATATAACATATAAATCTGAATAAATTTGTGGAACTAAAACCAATTGTTTATCTTAATTAATCTTATGTTATCTAAGTATGTTTCACCAAGAACCAACCGCTGACTCCAAGAAATAATTAATTTATAAATAAAATTTAGTTAACTCGGTACATCACCTCACAAATGAGGAAGTTATGCATTCGCGAAATAGTTAAAAAATTGGTTTAATTTCTAGGCGAGTTTTGACCAATTTTGAGAAAAAGAAAACGTGGTCAGGAAAAACGCTGTGTCCATATACCGAGCTCGGTAACGCAGTGGGCCAGAGCGTTAAGTGACAAACGTAGCTGGTTTACTGCCTATCATTCCCGGGTTCAAATCCCGGTTTCAATTCTGGCAAAATCGAAGGGTTTGGTTGTAGTGCGTCTGCGTTTTTTCAACTGTGTAACCCCTGTCCGAGCAGCTTCGGCTCTGGTTTAGGGGTTGTCTAATTTATGTTGTGTGTTTTATGTTTTATATATATATATATATATATATATTTTTTTATATATATATATATATATATATATATATCGTGATCAACCACGGTACGGACTCCAAATTTTACAGTAGTTAAAGATTTGGTGACTTTAACGACTGAATAGAAGACGAACCTTTCTGTCACTTTATCCAAAAAGAACTTGCACTAGTATTTGGTGTTTGCATAATTAAAATTTGGTATACGCTTTTTTGAAAATGTGAAATTGTCAATGTTTTAATACTATTTTCTCACATCTCAAATTTGGTTTGATGGCCACATATCAAAGTTAATATTAATTATAAAAATTAAATCTATCCCAGTAAACACACATACATTAGAAAGACGTTTATAATGTCCAAACACCATTTGAAAAACGTGTCTTCTTTACGTACAAACAACTTAAAAATGTCGCGATTTTACGCGTTTCAGATAACTAAATTGTAAACATTAAATATTAGTATATGTGAAACAAATATGTCAAATATTTTAAAACGTATCACTAATATAACTTCAAAACTTTTTAAAACATTTCTGTTCGATCTCAATAGACTATTTAGTTGATATGGGCCTTTCATGAACGTTTAAGAGAACAGTTTTATTTAAATGCTTTAAATAACATTAATTTAACGTTGTCAAATTGACTGTCAACATTTTTCGTCAAAAAATCATGTCTTTTTAACGTTACAATAGACCGTAATTTTTCCAAGAATAAATGAACGGTTGATTCTTTAACGTAACGCGAATTATTAACCAATGGCACGTTGAGAATACGTTTTAAAAACGTTGTAAATCATACATCTTTAATTGATAAAAATTAATTTTTTAAAATGTTTGCCACATTTAATTCCAACTAAACATATCGAACTGGTTGTGATTTAGCGATTCAACCTCAGGAGCGAGAAATACACTGAGAGAATGATTTAGTTGGGAGAAATAAATTTTATTTCAACCAAATAAATGATTTCTTTGTATTTGGCGAACTAAACTTTTAATTGGGAGAATTAAGGCATTTATTTGATTAAAAGCCGAATATTTAATATTATCAATTGAATCAAAATACTTATTTGTAAGAAATATTTGTTTTTGAACATTAAATATTTATTTGTGAACATTAAACATTTGTTTCTGAACATTAAATATTTGTTTCTGAGCATTAAATATTTATTTCTCAGGAATAAGACTTTTTACAGAAAATTGCGTGGATTTATTGTTGATGAATACATTAATTTCAGGAAAATTAATTTCGTTTTTAATTTATTTATAGTGAACAAATATTTATTTCTCAAAAACAATGAAACTTTAGTATATTCATTAATATTAAATAGATTGTTAATTTTTATTAATAACGCTGTTTAATTTATTTATAATAAAAAAACTATTTCTCCTCGCACCTACTTTTGGTATCCACCATCTTATAAATTATTTAAAGAATTTGTTAAATAAAACTCTGCGCCAAAAGGATTAGTCATAGGTTAGTTTTTTGAAGAAAAAAACAATCTGAACAATCCTTTTGCTATGCATGGTTTATTTAAAAAAAATATATATAAACAATTTATAATAGCTACATAATACCCAAAGAAGGTTCGAAGACAAATTATACGGATACAACAAATAAATGAATACAGAAAATTAAAAACATATATAAAAATGTTTACTTACCTGGTTTATATTTGCGAAACTAAAATTTGACTTATATTAAAAAAATGTATGCCCCACGATTTGTCTACAGTACGTATGTATTAAAAAATTAATTTTGCTAAAAATTATAGTAGAATTTTTTTTATTTTTTTTTACAAGTTGTAAAGCATATCGTCGGTCCACTGCCAAAACAACGAATGCGCATTTTTCTAATTTTTCGGAAGAAGGGAAATAAAGTTGTTAAAAATCCAAAGGTAATTTATTTATGGGTATAAGTTTCCTAGTATAAAAATATTGCAAAAATACTCAATATTCGCATTTGCGGTTTTGGCACTGCAAACTGAAAAAAAATATATTATTTTCCAACAGCAAAGTCGAAACCGGCAAATTTGCACATTCGATGTTTTGTCATTAAAGCAACGTTATGGTAGATATATATTTGCGAAATTAAAATGTATTTTATATTAAAAACATGTATGCTTCACGAGTTGTTTATAATAAAACATATTCTAAAAACTGATAGGGTAGATATCATATAATTTTTTATATCATTTTGCGTAGATGTAGGTACATACATAATATATCACTATCAGTATAATCAATTACTCTCATGAACTATAACTTCATAATATCTCCATAGACAGGATGACGTTAAAACATATATCTATTATGTTAATTCTTCTTCCATAGGTGTTAAGGTATTCATGTTTAATAAAGTTCTAAATTTTTTTTAACTAATGTGTTTTATTAGAATCAGCTAAACCTCAAATTTATTATATATAAATCTGGATTTCCATGTCAAATTTTAAGAGAAAATTCAGGAAAATTGTAAATATCAGGAAATGCAGCCATTATAAGCTTATATCGAGTAAAAATTTTGCATTGACATAATCTTTAAAATAAAACGTAAACGAACAAGAAAAAATAATACAATGAAAATTACTGCGAAATATCTTATAGATTGTATGGTAATAATAATATAAAATAATACAGTCTATAAATAACACCTAGTTAAAAAAATAATCCATTTATTTTTATGCAAGAAAGAAAGTAATAAAAAAAGAACATTCTAAACCGATATATTTGAGTACAGATTTTTATTCTTTTCTTATTTTGACTGTAATGTGCTTAACTGAAACTTTTCAAAAACACCAAATAAGTGAGTTTATTATTAACTTAGAAATAATAGTAGAAAGTTCAAATAAAGATTAATTTTCAATTTTCTTTACCGCTTGTTTATTGTAATTTTTAATTGATGTGTCAGGTTAAGGATACAGGCAAACGAATGTCTGTGTTAAAGGTAAACAAAATTAAATATATGAAAAATATTTACATATACTTATTAAAGAAATAACAAAAATAAATAACTCTGAACAAATTTTCACAACTAAACAGTTTTTGGCTAGGTTAGGTACTTTAATATGCTATGATAAACAAATTACCACGTACAAACATTAAAAACACATTTAAAATCTTCTTTGAGGCTTTCCAGCCCCCATATTCTTCTAATAAACTATACATCTACCGAAAGGGGCACAACACTTAACACAAAGCTTTTAATAAGAGAAAAAGGGAACAATGGCGTCTTGTTGAATCTTGTCTAATGCGCTACCGCGGTTTCGCCGGTAGAGAGCCAACATTTAGTTTTCAGAAACAAATTTATTAATGAGGAATAAATATTTCTTATTAGAATTAAATATTCATTTCCGCTATTAGGGTATAAACTTTAATAGGAAATATTTCTTTCTATGAAATAAATATAATGATGTAATAAATTTGGCAGATACAAATGTGTTATTCATGAGTAAATTTATTTCTTATAAATAATTATTTAATTACAAAAAAATAAATACCAAGAGAATTTCTGAAATAAATCATTTAGTTTTGTCAGTTAATCCAATCTTCGAAATATGCTTATTATAACAAAATTATGAAAAATAATTATTTGTCTCAATTAAATATAATGCAGAATAATAAATATTTATTAAATTGAAAAAACTAAGGCTTCTTAGTCATTTCAAGCCAGATATTTCCCTCAGTGTAACAATAATAACATTTTTGTTTAATCACTGAATTGTTTTTTATGCACCATCATTGGTATAAGAAAATAAATTACACCAATATAATGTTTGTGTATTCATTTTAATTTTTTAATTGCCAACATAATTCATACTAATATTCACGTTTTTAAATTCCATGCATGTAGCTTGTTTCTATTTGTTCTTACATGTTCTCTCTTTTGCTACATTTCACAATACTAGGTTTCTTACTGCAAACCACTATCTAAAAACTTTTCTCATTTAAATTGGTACACTTTGTATGCTTAACATAAATCGTAGTAATTTCTTTTGTAATCGGCCATCGTCCACATATCTTAAAGTGGTCAGTGCTTGGGCGTAGGTGGATAATGCTGATACGGTTATTGCCCTATTGCAGTTTCCAGTCTCCTGCAGCTACGAGAAATCTTAGTTATCTAAACATGCCACTAGCAAGACGACTATCGTTCCATGTACGCATAATTGTTGTAACAATAATAATTGTCGTGTTTATTTATGAAAATAGTGGAGTAACTACGAACAACATGATTATTTTAAATTTATTTGCTTTTGCATTTTGAGCCCAAGGGTCTTCTAAAAATACAGGATATTTCTGAAGGGATTGATGAACGAGAAAATAGCTAAATAATTTTCTATAGTGCGTCCCCGGATTGCTACCTGAAGAGACTTCTTACTTTCTTTGTTTTTCGAAAAAAGTTACTATTTATAAAAAAAGTTTTGTTCGTCTAAAAGACGATATAACGGGTGCCCGTAACACCAGATACCTCCACTTTTTTCTTTATTTTTTCAAGATAAAAATTTTAAAATATTTGGCATAAAAATATATTTTTTGACCTAACCACACCAAAAAAATACACTTCCGGTCCAACCGGGAAACTATAAAAACAGGGTAGGAGAACTATCCCCTATTTTAACTTTAGAGAAAAATACCAAACAAAAAAGTCTCTTAGGATTAAGAAGTTGATGGGATTTTATTTTGAGGTAACTTTTCGATGAAATTTTTGAGATAAAATAGAAAGGAGGAATCAGTTCGCCGCTCAATCAAAAATTTAAATGGAGAGAAATCAAGAAAGTATTTATGGATTTTTTAGGTATCTGAATGTAAATATAACATTATTTTTCTAAAATTCCAGATACTTTTTCAAGTCATTCCCATTAAACACACATACGTTAGAAAGACGTTTATAATTTCCAAACACCATTTGAAAAACGTTTCTTTTTTTTATATGCAAACAACTTAAATATGTAGCGGTGTTACACATTTCAGATAAACGTTTAATATTAGTATATGTGAAACGAATATGTCAGATATTTTAAAATGTATTACTAGTGTATACAACTCCAAAACGTTTTAAAAACGTTTCTGATTGGCCTCAATGGACTACTCAGTTGATATCGACGTTTTATGAACGTTTAAGAAAACAGTTTTATAAACGCTTTATATAACATTAATCTAATGCTGTCAAAACTGTAAAAGGACTGCCAACATTTTTCTTGAAAAAATCACGTAGTTTTAACGTTACGATAGACCGTTATTTTTCCAAAAATAAATAAACGGTTGATTTTCTAACGTAACACGAATTATTATCCAATGATACGTTGAGAATACGTTTTAAAATCGTATGTGTGTTTACTGGGTTGATTTGACATCCCAAGCAGCACCAAAGTGACGGAAAATGGCATCGGAATTTTAATATAATAGGCATTACATAACTGTCACGAAATTTGTGACTTTAGTGTAAAATTCACCTTATAGTATGCCTGTGTTGTAACAATTACGTAGATTCTACTAAATTCAGATACTGTATAGTTATTATACTTTTAAGTAACTGCTACAGTATGTACAACGTTGCAAATACTACTTTGTGTTACTTCAAAGCATTCTCAACTTTAAAGTGAAAATTGATAGTAATGCAGACTGCAAAGTGTTACTAAAGAATCACTTCAAAGTAATGATGACTAATGTGTTCCATTTAAAGTTCCTTTGACGTTGTCCGGAAATTTTCTGGAACTTTAAAGTTGTGTAACTCATTAGTGACATCTTGAGTAAAAATAACGTTACTTCTACGAACAAAGAGACTTTAAAGTAATTTTTACTACTCCGCACTAGTTCAAAATGACTACAAAGTTACGTATACCTTGAAAACCTACTATAAAGTGATATCAACTTTAAATATATTTATGTAAACAGTTTCTTGTTCCCAACCATCGAACATGGCGTCGAAGAGCAGTAAAATAACAAAAAAAAATTTCCGACATTCATCGACCTTTTATATAAAGTGAAGTCACAGTTGAATGATGTTAACAATTTAACAAATTTTTTGGCTAATGCTGAGCTGGCTCCTTATTCCGCGAAACAGGTAAATGTAAATGACCAGACTAGGAAAATGGGACCTGAAGAACCTATTCTGTGTGAAGAACCAACAAATGTTCAAGTAAAGAATTCAATTGATGCTGATGATGGGGCTCTTGATTTTAACATTCCACGTGAAGATTTATAGGACAATTCTATGATTTCGCAAATTTCCTCTTTGGAGCAACTAATACAGTGGTGCCTAGTACATAGATTGACGCATAGTTCTATAAACAAATTGATCCACTTATTAAACGCAAATGGGATAAAAGTACCACATGACAGCCATACTTTATTGAAAACTCCAGATTAGTAAATATAGTTCCGATGGGAAATGGAGAATTCTGGTATAATGGTATCAGGAATTGTTTATTTATGGCGTTCTATAAAATTAATCAGCTATTATTACTGTCACTAGTTTTTAATGTAGATAGTCTACCACCGTCTCGCAGCTCACCACTTGAATTTTGGCAAATTTTATTTAAAATTGAGAAAATGCCCGAGTTAAAACCAATTGCTGCCGCAATTTATTGTGGTGAAATTTATGAAATTATTAATGCAGACGGTATAAGTAAAAAAAAATCTTGGAAACCACTAACAAATATAATAACTGAGGGGGTCGATGGGTAAGGATATTATTTAGCAAATTGCTAATATGTCAGAAAACAACATTTTTACCAAACTTTATTCACCAGAGACACGGATTTACGTTGGTTCTTAATTTCTTTATCCATTCAAAATTATAACATCTACCTCAATAGAATACTCTAATTTTTGAAGCAATATCAGTTAATATCTTTATCCATTCACCCCTTAAATTGTGTCATGCTATATGCGGTTGAATTAAAAGCTTGTACAAGTATGTTAAAATGTACTAGGTACCATCAACAATAAAATAATTCATGTCACTTCCGACTAAACAAGAAATTAGATTAAAATTATTACTTATATTTAAAAATTTACATTACATTTAAAAATGTAAAAAGTATAATAAATAATATTTGTACAATAATTGTATTTTTTTTAATCCGTCACTAAGAAAAAACTTTCATTTTCTTCTGACACATCCTGCGCCTAGGGTCATTAAAGTGCATCTATATTTATCATGCACAGTCATTATGTTAATTTTTAATTATAAAAAGATTAATAAGATATATACTGTCTCATCAAAATTAGCAAAAAAGAAACGAACATATCACTTTAAAAATATAGTCCTGCAAATGCAAAATTTTTTAAAAAACAAACTAAAATATACTTTAAAAACTAAGGACATTAAACCCACATAGCACATGATGGTTATTTAATGTAGGCCCCAAATACGTAAAAATATACATATGATAAAATTAATTAAAGCCCGGGCTACTCAAATGTGGTACACAGTGTGTTCCGACACACTGTATACAAACAAGTATATTTGAAAATTGAGAAATAGTCTCAATGACCCTGACAAAATTAACAATTTTTCTGAAAGTTTCACTGCTTGGTTGTAAGGCTCTCCTCCTTCACCACGAAATCCTATACAGCGTTTTAATTGTAGCACAAAAACTAGATATGTTATGCTTTTAATTTTTATTATAGTTTCTTTTAAAACAAACTTAATCTTACAAGAAACCAACGTTGAACGTATAAAAGCTTTTTTATCTGATCACTATTCACTAATACCGCTATAACAATAAACACAAATTTAATAAAATACAAATAAGTGAAACGCAATTATTAAAATTGCGCTGAGCCCATAGACATAGGATATAGGTTTGAGGTCTGTGACGGGGCCGCGGGTTGAACAGCTGACGGTTGACGTTTAGTACGTGCGTTTTCCAATACCAAACAATAAAATTATCTTTACCGACTTAAAAATAAGTTAGGGTTGTAAGGTCCATGAATCATGAAGGTCATGTTTGTAATACTAAAAATGAATGTCGTACACAGTTTTACAAAAAACAACGCAACAATATATGAATATGGCTGCAATAAGAGAAAACTTTGCAGTAACTTTCAATAGCAGGGTAGTAGATGCCAGTATAAAGCTACTTATTTAATGACGTGTTTGGTCGCATTTGCTACTTCTTGGTAAAAAGAACTACACAGTGAAATTGTTATAGTTTCCGCCACCACTTTTTGAGTAATTACAACTATTACGTTAGTCGCAACTGCTACTTTATGGTAAATGCAACTTCGAAGGGAAATAATTTTGGTTTTCGTCACCTCTATTAAGTGAAAAATACTTTGTTGACATATATGTCACTATATAGTGACTCAAGTTAAATTCTCCATTATTCTGTTATTAAGTGATGACGCCATGTTGACTGATAAAAATATAGTTCAGAATTTTTTTTTTTTATTAATTGTGGTCATTTGTAAACATGTCTTATGAATAGAACATTATTACTATATAATACATATAATAAAAAACCGTTTTCCATAAAAAATGTTGCAGTGTAAATTGTATACATAATTTTTGAAAAAATATTGTTACTCGAAAAACAATTTTTTTTATCGAAGTATCATAGTAACATTTTACAGAAGACATGTACTCGTTTTAATTTCCACACTCAGGGGTGACTGCAAAACATTATTGTTTATTATCTGTATTTGATTCAATCAATTTATCTTGAGTATATTGACTTTAACTGAACCCGGTAAGTTCGATTGCAATACATTCTATTTTGCTATTTAAACGAGAGAGAAAGCAAAACATAGTTTGCTGACAGATCTGTTACAAAAATAGTCATTTCTACTATTTGGTTACGTTCCGTTTACGTAATAATCTAGTTGTTAACACGTAACAGCGACAGTTCCGGAATAGTAATTACTACGTAATAACTATATCCTATTTTGGTTAATGCTTGGTAGAAGGATCATTGCTATTACGTAACAGTCATTGGTTAAGAAAACTTTTAAAGTTCCACTGATGGTAGCTACTACGCAGAGAATACTAAATGTGCTGATTGGGATGGCATTAGAGAAATGTGCAGTATAACCGGCGAATTCGAATGTTTCAATCAAACAAATACAGGCAATTAGAAAAAACTAAGTAAGTTCTAAAAGTTACTTTGAGGCACGATGTTGCCAGTTTAACAAAACTTCCAGATGTTTGGCTTTAAACTGTCGATAATACCGGGGTTAGTGTTGTATTCACCAATATTTTCAGCCCCCAGTATTAATTTTGGATGTTATCGAACTAGCCAAAATAACCACAAGGTAAGAGGATATTGTGTTATATTGTGTTGTATTGAATATATTTACGCATTGACATATCACCTAGCATCAACTCTGAAACTGACATCATTTTTTTTACCTCTAGTAATAAGTAATAGGTAATAAAGTAGTAAGTAATAAAATAATAAGTGACAGCTAAATTACAAGAGTGCCCATAATATAATATTATTTCTTCAAAATCAAGTTTAATGGTTTAAATCTCAAGGAATTTGATTAAAATCAGCGATTTCTAATTTCATAAGATGAAACGAGAAATCGCTGATTTGAATCAAAATCCTTGATGGGTTCAGTTTCCGGTTAAGTTGGGTTTTGCCATGAGAGATATAAAGCATAAGTATAAGCACTAGGGTTTTGCAGAGTAGATATAGTAAGCGACCTCATATGGTCAATTAACTAAATCATAAATTCAGTTTATGAGGAGTCACTAAAAATTATTACAGGTTCTTTTATTTTAAAATTAACCTAGACAACGCTGAATTTAGTAGATAATAAAAATATTAAAATAAATTTACAAAGGACAAAAGAAAAATTAGTTAGCGTCATTGGAAATTAAATTCGTAAATCAAGTTTTCCAGTCACTATCTGATACACAAACGTATTTCCGGTTTTACCGAAAACAATGTCAGCTTCCAAATTTTAATCAATAGAAGAGACACATTGTATATGATATTAAACTTAAGAGGAAAATGTAGTGTATGTTAGTTAACCTCACTTCTAGTTAGAGCCTACAAATTTACCTTATTTTCGAACTAAATCTTACATAATTTTGAAAAATAAAATTATTGACTTCATTTTGAATAAATGTATTGTTCATATGTACTTTGCATCCATCTTCTAATTCATGATATAAAATCAATTTAGAAATACCATTTACACACATACCAAAATCAGAACTATTCTGCATTGTTGTTAATAAACTACATTTTCAGTCCTAAAGCAAATTTTTTCTTATATATTTCATGTATTGAGTTGTACAACATATACTAGTCTAAAGTAATAATACATATCCGGCACGAAGGACTACCGCTAATTTGAAAGAATAATATATATATATATATATATATATATATATATATATATATATATATATATATATATATATATATATATATATATATATATATATATATATATATATATATATATATATATATATATATATATATATATATATATATATATATATATATATATATATATATATATATATATGTATATATATATATATATATATAATAATAATAATAATAATAATAATCCTTTATTAATCCAAGAGATCATAAAATGATATAGGACAAGTCAACTAGATAGTAATGCTAGTAATATACAAAGATACATAGGATATATTAAAACATTAAAAATTCTTCAACAGAATAAAATGCATTACTTATAAGAAATTTTTTTAGGAGTTGACAAAAACCTGTTTAGACTAGACACATTTTTAAATTCGCTACTTAACTTATTATAGAGTACACATCCCATATAATACGGGTTATGTTTAAATAATTCAAGTTTGTGGATCTTGTACTGCAAATTATAACCATGCCGTGTTGGATAGGCATGGTTAGCATTTAAAAGACTGAATGTAGAAAAGTTATTCTTTACAAATTTTAAAGTTTCAAATATATAAAGGCAGGGTAATGTTAAAATCCTTTGCTCAATAAAGGTGGATTTACATGATTCTCTAAAGCTTAAATTAAACATATTACGGATGGCTCTTTTTTTGCAGTATAAATAAACGATTAGCAGAAGGTGAATTTCCCCAAAACATAATGCCATATCTTAGCCTAGATTCAAAATTTGCAAAATAAAATATCTTTACAGGATTTAAATTAGTTATGAGACGTAATCTTTTAAGCGCAAAACAGTTACTTGCACACTTATTGAAAATGTAGGAGACATGAGATTTCCAGTCAAGCGCTATATCTATATAGATACCTAAAAGTTTAAAAGAATCCATCTGCTGTATTGATTTCCTATTTAACTTTAAAAGTAAACTTGAGGTAAAATGAGCCCGGACAGGATGGAATTGTATAGAGACTGTTTTTTTCTTGGTTCATTACTAATTTTTTTATTGACAAAATAGTTGTTTATGTTATTTAAAGTAATGTTTAATTTCTCAATGAGAATCTCTATATTTTCGTCACACACAGCAATGGAAATATCATCAGCAAACGCACAAAAAAAGTCTGATATACACTCATCTAAGTCATTAATATAGAGAAGGAAAAGTAGTGGCCCTAATACACTACCTTGAGGTACCCCCGTGTTTGTTGATTGAAATTCCGAGCAAGTATCAAAAAAGTTAACATATTGTTTTCTGTTGCTTAAATAAGATTTTAATAAGTCGTTACATTTTCCACGTATCCCGTAATTTTGTAAAGTATTTAAAAGAATTTCATGATTTACGCAATCAAATGCCTTAGAGAGATCAATAAATAACGCAACAACTTTTTTACCACTGTCAATATTTGTGTAGATAAAGTCCAAAAAGGTTACCAGAGCAGACATAGTTGATTTATTTTTCCTAAAGCCATGTTGCTTATCTGAAAAAACTGAATTAATATCTAAAAATTCCGTTATTCTAGTTGCAATTAGCTTTTCAAAAATTTTTGAAAAAAATTGATAAAATGGCTATTGGACGATAATTACACAGCAGTTTACGATCACCCTTTTTAAATAAGGGAATAATTTTGGCTAACTTTAATAAATCCGGAAAAGTGCCCTCTGAAAAACAATGATTTATAATGTCAGTTAACGGTTTAGCTAATTGACTAGCACATTCTTTAATAATTTTAACGGAATAAAAATCAGGACCAGAAGAACCGGAGTTTTTTAAAGCGTTAATTGTATCAATGATTTCGGATAGGTTAGTGGGTCTTAAGTAAATATATGTATATATATGTATATATATATATGTATATATATATATATATATATATATATATATATATATATATATATATATATATATATATATATATATATATATATATATATATATATATATATATATATATATATATACGGTGAAGTTATACGGCTGTAGTAATAATTTTTTGTTCAGTTGGTGCTAATAATTTTTTGGTTGCTCACATGAATATTCAAAATGATCAATACCGTCTAATGCAATTTTCTTTGACTGGTTTTACTTGTTTCATTTTGGACACACTGAATTACATCTTTCTTTTCTTTTTTATCACACTATTACTTCCTCACCCCTCAAAGTGATGGTTGTGTATTCGTGAAAAAAATTTTGAAAATTTTTATTGCATTTCTGGACGAATCTCGACGAATTATGACGATACACAAAATTTCAGACAGAAAAATGTTCTGTCTGTGTGTCTGTGTGTGTGTGTGTGTGTCTGTCTGTGTGGTTCGCGATAGCAGCTATAGTTTTTGAGATAAAGCTTTCAAATTTAGTGCACACATTTTAGAGGTAAAGGAAGAGATTGAGTTCGATGATGAGCAAAATCGGTCCCAACGTCTAAAAAAAAATATTAGTGATATTCCACCAATATGACTCTTTGAAACGTCAAAATGTGACTTTTCTGAAACGTCAAGATTTACTTTTGTTATAAACTCTACCACACGTCGAGTTTTACTACGGTGAGGAAGTTCTGATCCCAGGTAATTGGTAGCAGTTTTTTTTAATAGTAAACACTTATTTTTATTAAAAAGATAGGTACTCTAGAAATCACTTATATGATATATACTTTATGTAATTTAGGAGCAAACGATGATTTAAGTTAATGGTTCTTTATTATTTTATACAGGACGTCCAGAAAATTCAGGATATGATTCTACTCATACAGGTTGTGACACAATTTCATGTAAATTTTTTGATATTTTACTACTAGCAGAATAATATATCCTACGTTTTTACGTGTGTTGGTTAAAGTTTAACAGGATTTAGGGAATTTTGCAAATTAAATATGTTTTTCTCAAGAACAGTTGATTTATCGATTTGGACCAAGAGAACCTTTTTGTAAGATTTTTTAATGACCTTTATTAATATAATGAAATTTTTGAAAAAATTGCAAATAAAAGATTTCTAGACAAATTTGTGGCCAACAATGGCACAATAATCTTTTTGCCAAATTCGTTAGTACAGTTTATTATGTTTAAAAAATTGAAATAAATCGCTTCAGTAGCAAAAAAGTTATGACAAAATATTAACATGAAGAAAAAAACTTTAAGGTTATGTAACTCCGCTAATATTGACATTTCGAAAAAGGATTACATGAATTTGTACAATTATTTTTGTGAATACAATCACCTCCTGATTTTTTTTGTCATAATTTCTAGACTCCATGTATATGGTTCTATGATCTCAGCAAATAATATTTGAGTGAGGGCTGAAAAGTTTTTATAAGTTATTATCTATAATTATATAACTAACTAACTGTAATGTTCCAGCAAATCTACATAAATAAACTTTTGCTTTTTATTACATGTATTCAACGAAAACTATTATATTTGAGTTACTGAAGTGAGGGAAGTTATAAATGTTACTCAAGTATCATTGACATTGTGCTCTTGATTCTTATGTAATGTATTTCTTTAATCACTTATTTAACTATCAAGGCTAATCATTGATACCAGCAGATAATCTCTGAATAAACAATGATATTCCCAACCTGGAAATTTTGCCGTACCCCCCACTTTGGTGTTGAGGGTAGGGATCTTTAGCATGCTCACATCACAGATATAGTAACCCACAGTTTTACATATCTGTCAAATGATGACACGAACAGGTTCCCTCAATTATTATACCTAAATGATATCGACATGGATGTCGACATTGACGGTGTAGTATTATTTCATACTGCAGCCTAGGATTCAAACCTGGACGGACGAATTTGAAACCTGGGCATCTAGACGGATGTGCAACCGTTCTCCGATTACGTGATATTTAAATGCTTTTCTACTAATGATTGAAATGGAAATTCTATTTGCCAGTCTGTCATCTAGCCTCTTCATGTTAATACTGATATGTATTTGGGTAGGGTATCTCTGGTTAGTTATTTAATAGAGGGATAATTATGCGTTAATAGCTAATGAGTTAGAAAGAGGGTGGTTACGCGCGGTTACTGATAAATAAATGTCGGTCATACTCTAGCTAATCACAGTGATGCATAATAACGTGAAAATTTTGTATTTTTAACTCAATCTATTTAGTAATTTCACTAGATTAATTTTTTAGGGGTTTAAAATAAGTTCGTGTTGTGACTTCTCATTAAAGTTTCCGAAAGTATATTACCTGTATGTAACATTTAGTACATGGTAATTAATATAAATAACAGTCTAACGTGGTAGAAATATTGTCAGAATAAGTAGTGCTTAAAATAAATAGTAAGAAAAAATATAAAATTAATAACAGTGATATGAACATTTAAATGTTATTTACGGAACATCTTTTAATGAACACAACACCTTGTCGTAAAATTAAGAATTTTAAGAAAAAATTGAGCAATTTTTAGAAAAAGTAATGAAATAATTATTGGGAAAAAAATTACACTTAGGAAATGCTTCCCTCTAGTTAGGATACGAAAAATAATACTCTTAGTACGTTATATTATCGACTTTCATCATAGAAATGCATTAATACGAAGTAACTAAAATGTCAGATTGTTTAAAAATTGAGCAAATTGCGATTTTTTAATTTAATTTATATAAAAATAAAATATGTTATTAGAAACTATATTTAACCTAAATTAAATATAATAACGAGTAGGTAATACTCTTTTTTTATTGCGTCTGGTTATTATACACATTTTGCTCTTCACATTTACATCATAGAAGAATATGGTACTATAACCTATGTTTTATCTTTTTTCGGGCGCAGAGAAAAATTAGTTAATTGATCGGGAAACCTTTTTACCGAAATGTTTGTTATTGAAATGATTAACATTGTAATGAATGTCCTATATAATAAGGTATGAGTATCTACCTTCTGTGTCGGAAGAATGTTGGATATTTTTGATCTTCACGAAATAATATACTATCCGTAATGTTTCGACTTTCTGGCGAATGCGCTGGTCATAGCCATACAGGGTGTCTCACCAGGAAATGCATCGATTGATATAAGAAAAAAGTACGCACTAGAAAATTTTGAAAATTTAGGACGCTACTAACGGCAGTGTGGCCAATCCAATTAAACTAATTGCAAGCATCTGGCACATCCGGTTATACCGGAAGTCGATACCAATTTGCTTATTTTAAATAAAACACCCTATATATTTTAGGATTGTCGAAAAGAGCATAAAATTCGGAGAATTCGTATAAGATACCCTATGCCTAAACCCAGCCATTTCAGAGATATTTGATATTTTAAAAAAATGTTGAGAGGTGTAATGGTTTACCATAACCTTTATAACTGTCTTGGTGTAAAAGATACTCATTTATTTTTTGGCACGCAGAAAGACCATAAGATGAGCTACGCTCTACAATTTAAAGAAATTCAATCATAGTATACCAATTGTTCCATTTTTGACGTTACATTTTGTAAATTTCAAACCGCGAAAACTTGTTTAAGTCAAATAGAACTGCCTATATTTTTTTATATCAAATTATGTATAATTAAATTCCTTTTTTTCTGATATAGGCATTGTGGGGGTTTAAGTTACAACTTTTTGAAATATTTGCGATTTTCTTAGAAATTCAAAAATTCTTAGTAAAAATTTTATCAAATTAGGCATGATTGGAAACAATCAGTAATGTCAGTCATTCTCTTATGTCAAGAAATGCCACCGCATTTAAATTACACCCACGAAGATTTTTTTGAATTTGTTCATTATTTACGGAGAATGTGATAAAGTAGTATCAAGAACTTGTAGTACATTTGTTACTAGATATCCACAAATACGGAAAATAACACTAAACACTGTAACGTGCCTATTAATTGGATTGAAGACACTTTGCATAAACTAAAATAGCTAAGATAAAATCAACTAAAAAGATAATTCCATTTTAATTTAATAATTGTTCAAAATTCCGTCCTCTAACCTCCACACATTTTTCGCAACTTCGGATTAGATCTTCATGGGTCTTCTCATTGAATCCTGTGATAAGTTTTGAAATGCATTTCTTACTCTCTGCATACAATCCTCAATAGTTGTTAATGGGCTCTCATATTTTAATAGTTCCCCAAATAAAATAATCTAAAATTGAAAATCGGGCGAGCGAGGAGGCCATAGGAAAAGTCCATTATTGGCGTTCCCATTGATCGTAAAAAGTTTCTTGTAAAAAATTATTTATCAAATACGCGTTATGCGGGGGAGCACCGGTAATCAACTACACATATTAACAGAAGAAGAAATCTTTATAACTTACTGTTTAAATTTTCCCGATAAAATAATGCGAATTGTGTCGATTAAAAAGTCCATTTTTGGTAAATTTAGCTTCATCTGACTATACAGTATTTCCCAAATAAGAATCGTCGCCTGCAGATCTTATTAGAATAAATTCACAAACATTTTCTCTTCTTAGGAAATCTGTTTCTTTTAATTATTTCTTTTAACTATTTGGAACGAAAACGGGTGAAATTTATGTTTAATTAAGATTCTGAATCCTTGCATAGTCCCGATTCCAGAGCAGATTGTCTTAATGATATCATTGAAAATGCATGAAAATATCCCAGAATTGCTATTTCTACGTTTTCGTCATCAACAATAGGCTGTTGATTTCTTGCCTTGACAGAGCCATAGTTTTTAAATTTATCCAGTATGCGTTTGTCAGTGTTTGATGGCGGTTTCCGTTTTTTGGATATCGAGTACTACAAGTTCTTGATATTACTCTATCACATTCTTCATAAATAATAAACAAATTCAAAAAGTCTTCGTGGGTTTAATTTAAACGTGGTGGCATATTTTGACATACAGAATGACTGACATTATGATTGTTTCTAATCATGTCTAATTTGATAAAATTTTTACTAAAAATCTTGAATTTTTAAGTAAATCGCATATATTTCAAAAAGTTGTAAATTAAATCCCCATAATGCTGATATCAGAAAAAAAGGAATTTAATTATACATAACTTGATGTTAAAAATTACATGGGGTTCCATTTGACTTAATCAAGTTTTCGCGGTTTGAAGTTTACAAAATGTAATGTCAAAAATGGAACACTTGGTATACTTTTATTAAATTTCTTTAAGATATAGAGCGTAGCACACCGTATGCCAAAAGGCAAATGAGTATCTTTTATACGAAGAAAGTTATTGTAAACCATTACACTTGTCAAAATTTTTTTAAAATGTCAAATATCTTTGAAATGGCTGGGTTTAGGCATAGAGTATCCTACATGTAATTGAATTTTATGTTCTTTTCGAAAACCCTAAAATATATAGGATTTTCCATTTAAAATAAGCAAGTTGGTATCGACTTCCGGAAATTCACTAAAGTTTCAAAATTTTCTGGTGCGTACTTTTCTCTGTATCGATCGATGCAGTTCCTCGTGAGACACCCTGTATATGTTGACAATAGTTAATTATAATTTTAATATTTAAAAATAATATTTTCTCCTAGAAGATATATCAACTTCATACTACTTTGTTTACTTAGAGTTATCCTGCCATCTGTAAAAAAATTAATAGTAAATTATTATTGATAGTTAATTTATTTAAAATAATTTGCTGAATTCATTGGAACTAATTACAACAATAATAAAAATAATCTTTCTAAATGTTCTTGTATTCTTGTGTATATATAGTTAAGGTCTTTCTTAAATGTATGTTAATAATTTGGAAGTAATTAAATATGATTTGAACGGAACAACTACTCAGCGGACAAATACCCCGACCTGCATTGGATTATACCTTCAAATCATGATAGATCGGTAGCCAAAATCATTTGTCAATTCCTAACCAGACATAGACCGGTTTCGAACTTATTAGTTCTCCTCAGTATGCCATAGATTATGGAACAGACAAATGATAGTGGCCAACCTGCTAGTCATATACTGACTAAGGTAAATTGAGTAGTGGTAAGAGGTATGTGAAAACTTCTCATATGGTCCAAATGCTACTATTCGACCGACATCATAGATGTCTCTGTGGCGGATAGCCACAGCAGCACAATTACACCAACTACTAACAATTTCATCAAATTTTCGCATTCTAGGTTTTACCGTATTGAATTATTTATTTATTTAACCCACTTCTGATGTTGACTTTTATATATTAAACAAATACATAATATAAAATTAAAATAATAACGACCATACCGAACAAGGCTCGTGACTATTCTGACGTGCGATACATAATATATGTCAATCAGAGCACTCTATCACTGAATCATCACTTGGACGTGTAATGATTAGGTACGCTTGGCGCTAACATCAAAGGATTGTATATGATTATTCATTTTAAATAATGAAGATCAACAAAATAATTAAAAACCTACAAGAAATTCGTTTGCCAAAGTCAAATGTGTCTGTTGAAGTTAAACCTGATGCCCCATAAACTCGACGACATTAAGTAATGCGAAATAAAGAAGATTGCATCGAAATTTTTTTATTTAAATTAATTTGTTAAACACGACTTAACCACAACTACCTTAAGTAGTAAATCAACAACTTGGAAGATTTATTTAAGTGCAAGACAGAACAATAATAGAAATGCAAAACAGGTGGTCGAGTACAATGCAATTATAATCAGTAAGATAGTGAGATAGCCATCTAGTTTATATGTATCCATAGACCATTCCCGATGCATAACAATTAGTTGTAAAGTGGACATTTGTGTTCGTAAATTAAATACCTTTAAATACCGCGAATTGTTTTTCATTACAAAATTACATTCTTAGATGATATTAAGATGTTGCTAGATACGTAGTAATGCATGATGTTTTAAATTTAGTTCTATTGTAGCTCGGCCACGAGAATCTCCATTGTTAATACATTTATATTTTAGATATTACTTGTAAATGTTAACTAAAAAGTTATTAGCAAAGCAATGCTTTAACATAGAAATTCTAGAAAACTATAGAGATTGAAGACAAGTATCACGGATTTATATATCAAAAAGTTTGGAGATAATCGAGGAGAAAGTTTATACAGGGCGATTCACAAGGAATGGGTAATATTTTACATGCCGATTATATATCGAAAAATATAAATTTTTTGCATAATAACTGGTGGTCAAATATTAATATTTACTGAGATACAGGGTGTTAGAGTTAAAAAAATAATTCAGTAATGTTTTTATATTTCAGTTATTTTTTCACACTTGGGCATAAAAGTCGGTACAATCAACCAACATTTTAGAAAATCCTGAGCACCCATTTTTTTTTTACTTTTTGCAGTAATCCTCTCTTTACTCCTCAAAATGCATAATTTTTAATAATCTATTTGTCATTTTAACAAAAAATAACTTTTAATACCAAATATCTGAGGAGGTGAGAAAAAGTGATTATTTTTAAATTTAAAAAATGGCAGAAATAAATTAAACAATTTAAAAGATAAAACTATAACTTATTTATCAACTTGAATAGAAAGAACGAAGTAAAAATAAAATATTTCTAAATTACAAATAAAAGTGTTACATATCTATGTGAACATATTCTACATGGCCACTACCCACTTCAATACAGCGTTTTAGTTTTAGAATTCTTCACAACTCTTCGCGACTACCTATTGTTTTGGAGTAAATAAGAGATTTCATGTAACCCCAAACATAAAAATCCATTGGGTTGAAATCCGGGCTACGAGGTGGCCAAGGAAACTGACTCCTACGACCTGTCCAGCAGTTTGAAAAAACTTTATTCACGTAATTTCTTACTTGTAGGGGAAATGTGGTGGTGCTCCATCCTGCATGTACCACATGTTCATTCATACGATTGGTGGTATATCATCAAAAAAGTCCTGGTAACTGGATTCTTAAAAAATTTAGGTAAAGTTCTCCGTTTAAATTGGGAGGCAGCACAATTGGACCTAAAAATTTGTCTCCAATTATGCCACACCATACATTAATCTTAAATTCATGTTGCAAATACCTTTCCCTGAATAAATGCGAATTTGCTAATTGCCAAAAAAGACTATTTCGCCAGTTAAAAACACCGCGTCTTGTAAATGTAGCTTCATCTGTAAAGAGGATATTTTTGTAAAATGAACGGTCTTCATTTTGTTTTCTTCGCATCCTGCGACAAAAACTAACTCTAGTTGGGTAATCCCGTGGAAGTAAATTTTGAACGGGAGTGAAATAGAACGGGTGAAACTTCTCCTTTTTCAACAGTCTTAATATTGAAGACTGATTAATTCCAGTAGCTAATGACAGACGGCGTGTACTGGTTTCGGGATTACCAGTTAGTTAAACTAAAACTTCATCTTCTTGGTTAGGTCGTATAATTTTGGGGCATCCTGTATGGTTCTTGGGGCGAAATGAACCTGTTTTGCCTGATCTATTGAACAAGTTTTGAAAAATCTTATAATTAGGCTGTCTCCTATCAGGATATGTTTGTCGATATACTCTAGCTGCAGCAAAGTCAGAGAAATTTTCTCGTGCATAAGGCAGTGCTATAGCCTTTGTTCAAATTATGAAAAGTTTCACGGGTGACACTGTTCTGTGTTATTATTATTCTATTTTTGAAGTTTTCAATATCCTAGGCGGCGTTTTGTAGATAATTGGTTCAAATGGCACCACAGAAAAAATCAAGTGGGGGTAAATCAGGGGAGCGAGCGGGCCATTTTATGGATTTACTTCTGCCTATCCATCCGTCAGGAAACCTGCCATTTAACCACTGCCTTACCGGTAAAGTGTAAATGGCGGAGCTTTAAATTGTTGAAAAATCAGTTCTGCATTAATTAGCCAAGTACCATCTGCATCTTGTTGATTTGCTATACTTTCCGTGAATATCGTGAAAAATGTATTTTCTAAAAAATACCCAAGTATAATGGACCCGTAAGATTTTCATTAATGAAAAGAGGACTAAACACTGAATTCTCCAAAATATCTGCCAAACATTTATTTTCTCTAGTTTTAGTGTGTGTATTTCATGACACAATGCTGATTTTCAATATCCCAGTATCTGCAATTCTGTTTATTGACAAATTCGTGAAAATAGAAGGTACATTTCTCGCTAAAGTATAGATTTGTTTAGAAATTTTGTGCGCTCTCATTGATCAAAATCATCTTCGTATAATTCTTGGACGGATTCCATTTTCTATGACTGAAATTTGTGTAGTTTCAAAGTTTTATGCACCGCATCAACAGAAACATTGGCTAAAGTAGAAACTTTTCTCACTGAAGCACTGAGGTCCATGCCAAAATTACCAAGAATTTCTAATTGTGTAGCCTCGTCCAACAATCTAGGTGCATTCCGTTTCTTTTATACACCCTCAATTTCTAAAAAGTTTCGTATCAGTTAAGTCATATATAGATGAACAACATTTTTGTCAGAATATTTTAATCCTGAAGTGGGCTGGAACCTTTAATGTAAAGACGACCTTGACGTAGTTTTCCACGAAACATCAAAACGCGCATATACTGCACTCGACGCGCATTTCGTCAACCAAGTTGTTATCATCTGGAGGTGATTAAAGCTAACCTTATGCTAATAATGTGCCCTATTTATACCTAAACTACTGTCACGGTCCAGTGAACCGTGACCCACTAACCAAAAAAGCGGGCTATTTGGGATTGGCCCTTTGTCACTATTCATACTATTTTTACACATTGTGATTTCCAAGCTTTCTAATGCCTCCAGCTGTCTAGTATTTGTCACATTCATAATTAATCTTAAATTACTAATATCTATTTTATGGTTGTCCTCAAACGCATATTGGATACTACTAGACTTATCTGTTCCACCATATTTCAGATGGGCCAAATGCTCTTTGAATCTGATTTGAATTGATCGTCTAGTTTACCCAACATACCTTTGATTAAAATTCTTACAGCTAATTTCGTAAATCCCTAACTCTTCGTTTGTTTCAATTTTGTCTTTTGGATTGCCTAAAAGGTTATTACCCGATGAATGAATCTCTGTCATACCTATATCTTTAATTTTTACAAATATCGCTGGTTCGTCTAGCACATTTATTATTTTTGCCATACCCTTGCTGTTCAATAAAATTATTTAAAACACACGACAAATAGTTTGTCAATTTTGAGTTAATAAATAGGTCCAATATATGTTATAATGGACCATTTATAACATTGATAGTTTCGAATCCTATAAAATCCGAAACAGGCACTGCCCAGAATGATATAGAACTTTTGAGTTCCACATTTTTGATCGATAAATGTTAACATGGGTATGACTGATCTATGTGTATATTTAATCTATATTATAAACAACATCCTGCACAACGGTCCATATATTGCATCAATTTATCTTCAACAGCCTTTGAAATATTTAATAATAGCAATACTTTTCAATACCCTGTATCTCCGTAACGGTGAGGTGTGAGACATAACTTTATTCGAACTTATTTTTTGATAGTATTCATTGTTCTTGTACATATTGATATTTACAAATTGAATATGAAACTTGATAAGGGGATACTTATTTCGTCGCTTTGATGCAGAACTAACCTATGTCCAATTTTCACGAAATTTACTTTTAAGTTGATATATATAGTATAAGACATGGTCTACCTAGTGTAGAAATATCTTATCTGCATTATACATGAAAAAGTTGATATTACTCAAAACTAAAGTATCCTAAGTCCTAAGTATCTATTCATTCTGTGCAGTAGTATCCTAAGTGATAAATTCGGTAACATAAGATATAGTGCTATAATATAATATGGACATAGGATAGTAGATGCAGGAGATAGACTGGTTCTGATCTAAAGAACAATTATTTGACGTAGACATAGACTAATTAATAGATGTGGTTTTGATGTTTACACTTCTTACGAGTGAAAATACGTACGAATGTGATTTGACTTTGTGCCGCATGTGATTCTGCAATATTAATTATATTTTTGTGTTGCTGTGAAAAGTGAATAAACTGTAATATTTCTTATTACTAAAATGTTTAGTCAAAGATCTCGCAAGATTTTGAAAATGATAACTAAAGGCGCTAATGGTTGGTTTTTAATAGAAAGAAAGTTAATCAACTAAACCAAAATAAAAATAAAGTTAGGTATTAAATTGATAGACAATGTTCAGCTTCCTCAACTAATTCACATACATCATTTTCTTCCATATCTTCTTCTACATTCTCCTGAAGCTCAACATTTACATAAAAGTTTAGTAGTTCATATGTTCTCCAATTTTCTCCATAGTGCGCTTGTAAAAGTTTGGAAACGGACACCACTTTGTCTTCCCTAACAGCAATATTGCAGGGCAATGGTTGAGGATTAATAGAGCTGATATTATAGGATTTTTTAGTTACAGACCTAAATGCTCCCAACTCGATCCTATAATTTACTTCGCCTTTTATCAGTATATTATTATGATTGCTACAAGCCCGCATAAATTTTTTTGTGGGGTGGAATTTGAAATGCCACTGGAGGTTTAATGACGTTTTGAGTAGCCCTTTTCCAATTAAAAACAGCGACCTCTTCACCTAGTCGTAAGACTGTTCCATGACGTCCAATAAGAGTAACATATTCTTCTGGGGAAACTATGATTTCTTTTTTTTTAAATCCTTCTCAATATTGCCAAAAACCCTGTTAGGTGAAATATAGCTATGGCCAACAACAAGAAAAATAACTTCAACTGTTTTTATGTTTGAAGGTGCATGCGACTCCAGCCACTTACAGCACATGCCAATAAGAATGGTGTTCTTGTTCTGGTCACCACAGCAATCAGCAAAAAGCTTAATATGCACCTTTCCTGCCAAATTTGTGTTTACCAATCTGTGAAATAAGGCACTAACAATTTCGTTGGAGCTTTTGGGACGAACTGTTTCATTCCAAACATAACAAAACACATTTTCCTTGGTTAACTGTTACTTGGAATTTTCAACAACAATCGTAAAATTATAGAACTTGTATTGTTTGGAAAAATAAGCTGATCTGGCAATTTGGGCATCAATAAATTCTTTTGGCAATCAAAAGACATTAAGAGATTTTCTGGATTTTCGTCACGAAGGTATTGAAAAAAAGCTTTAGCTTTTAATTTATGTACTGTTTTCTCAGCCATTAATTTTGATTTTTGAACTTCATTATTCTTTATTGATTTTATATTTTCACTTAGCTGTAAATAGGTTGAACACAAATCTGTTTGTGGTGTACCAAACCCAATATTATATTATGTACAAAACTCTTTTCTAAAAAACGACTCTTTACCTCCTAGAGATACTTGAACTAATGAGTTTTGATACATGTTATACAATTTCTTTACGTAGTTCAGGCGGTAAATAGACCCGGCAAGCACTTTGTGATCTACAGTAATCTGGTTCAGTACATTTAAGACTTTCCATAAATACATGAATAGCACTTCGACGATTTGTATTTTTTTCACTTTTCCGGTCCCCACCACGTCTTTTTTTCGCCATTTCGCCTGATTCTAAAAAATCTCTTTATTACGCTATTTACTCTCTCTTTCTTAATACCTAAAATTTTCAAAAATGATGGTTTACAGATAGGTACGCATTCATTGTTTCTTTTTCTCAAAAAAAATTTACAAGATCGTTGTCTTGCAGGTCTAGTCATTTTTCGGTCGCCGCCGTTTAGGTTTGTCGACTTTGGTATGTTTTAGAATAAAGTTGTCCTGGTAAAGTTTTGATGAATATTTGTAGAATTTTGTATGGAAAGCAGAAATATCAAATTTTGAAATTGCACTGCATTTATAACTTTTTGTATGATGCTCACAGTTGGACACCTCTGGCGGTTCTCTTGCTTTATATCTAAAAAAAATATATAATTATGTAACTTTCTATAAGCCGTAAAAATACATGTATGGTTATAAAAGGTTTTCAATATGGAAATAAAAATGTTTCTTTGAACAAAATTTATTTTTATTTAAACTTGCTAGATACCTACTAGCAATTTTTTTCTTTGGAAACTTTTCATTGACTACGACTATAATACGTAATAAATTTTTGATTTTCAGATTAATATGAAGTTTTTGTCAAAAAGATACGTATTTGCTTCTGTATAAAATAATTAAATTAAGTTAAAGAAAACAATGCAGTTTAAACTATCTGTCTAAACCAGTAAATAATTACTTGGGAATAATATTTTAATGATTTCGTTTCAACAGTCAGCCACTAAATAGTAGAATAGCCCGGAAAAATATCTCTTATTATTGACAATAGTGCTTAAAATTAAACTAAAGAAGGGCCTATCTACTTACCTTTGAAGTTTCTCTTTTGTCTTTTTCCACTCATTTTTGTTTATAGCTTTTTTGCGAGCTTTATCAGGTGTACATTGTGACACATTTTTATTATATTCTTCCATTTTTATAAAGAATTTCTTCTTAAAACGGCACAAAACTTTTAAAATAACAGATAAACATGTGTTCAGTGTGGATTCAGATCAGCAACTACTCAAAACAATATTTTAGCGCGAAAATTCTGCAATCTCATTCGTCGAAATGGAGTTAGCTGACATTGATTTTAATAGATGGTTGGAGTTAGCGGATTTTAGAAATAAGTGTAATTTTTAAATGCGTTTATAAGCGAATATAGCGGGATTTGGTATAAATGAATTTTACAGATAGATTCCTAAGAAAATTTGCTATGGAAAGAGTTACTAAACTTATTTTTAATAAAAAATGGAGTTAGCGGATTTTGATTCTAGAGCCCTCATTCGAGTACTTTCAATTAGGACATTTTATTTCATTCTATTTCTTCATTCCATTTTTCAAATACCCGTATAAATGTGATTTTTATTACCATTTCTTGTATCATATTGGACATAGGATACTATAAATAACTAAACACATACTCTTCTAAGTCCATTACGTGGACATAGAAATGCTCCACAATTTCTTGTAAGTATCCTATGTCCTCTAATTTTTGCAAAAGACAAAAAAAAATTCTCGCCTAATATTAGTCACACACAAAATATTCATTATGGGTACACTATAAAATATGGTTCTCGTATAATTATTTAGAAGAACGTTATTCAATAAAATGCTTCTCCTGTAAAATATGTTCTGAGTGACTTAGAATAGTTCTGCATTAAAGCGACGATTCATAGCTGACCGTGTACATATTCTAGAGGTAGAATTATTACCACCTCAGATTAAATAATACAAATCTGAGATTACAACAGCAAGTTTCCATTTTAATTAAAATTATTTATTGATTACGTTTTTCGTTTTACAGATTTCATATATGATCATAAATCAGAACACAACAATTGCGAGTTATAGATCTTTTTTTTAATCTGTTATTATAATTATTAAGTCTAGCCATAGTTACGATTTAGATCGTATCAGATGCTAGTAAAGCAATAAATTATCTATTACAAAATCATCAAAAATATAGATCAGAGTAGTTTTAATTACAAAAAACAATGGATAACACAGTTCGATAACAAATAATATATACATACCTCGAAGCGCATAGGTAGATAATCATTGCTGAAAAGAATAAGAGCTTTCATTTATCATTAAAAGAAAAAAGCGTATCAGATTTTGCACAATACAGTAGTAAAACCTGCATATGTGCAAGTGACACGCATTAGCACGAACTGGGTAGTTTAGATTTGTAATTTAGATGGCTTTATTGTTAACTAGAAGTGTGAAGGGGGCCGTAAGTTAATGCACTCATTGTCTACTGCCCCATGTTAATGTGATGTTGCCGTATTTGTTTAGAGGCAGCGGCGTAGTTCCAGAGTAAAATTATATAATAGAAGATTTTTGATAAAATAATGTTCAGATACATTGTGGCTTTGTAGTCAAGTGGTAAGGATACTTGCCTCTCACCTCGGAATACGGATTAGATCACCGGTCGAAGAAGTGGTATTTTTGTTCTAAAGTAGATATCAATCTCAGTACACTCGGATATTAGGTGTATATCTGTTGTTTATAAATGTGTAACTCCTCTACCACACAAGGTACCTTTAGGTACCTTTAAGGATATAATTGATTCTTACACAATTTTGATATTTGTTAAAGACAAACGATTGATAATAAACATTTGGACATTCACCTAAAAGTTCAATCATATTATGCCAAGAAATTATTATTTCTAAGACTACTTATAAACGTAAATAGTCTGAAAGAACTCTATAAAACTGATTTAAAACCCTTATAAGAGTACAGGGTTTCAACTTGACAACGGCCTAATACTTTTTTGTAAAACTACTATTAGAACTTTCAAGTTTTAATTAATTATATAAATATTTACTCGTAGAGTATTTGAAGAGTATTATAAAAGCATACTTGGTTTAGAATAAGCGCCATGTTAAAACTTAAAAGGCACACAAAAATATTTTGAGCGCACGTTTTATATTTAATGAAGTAAACATAAATGCAAATAAATCTAGGGCTACGCTCACTTGATCGACTCACGATATTGTATACAAGCCTTATGCATATTTATAAAATGAACATATGGCGACAACTGAGAACGATTCAGCTTATAGATCGACTATTTATAATGAAGTGCTGTGACTCCTCATAGCGGGCTGAAATTTTCAACGACGCTATGTTTACTGTAAAACATGGATTAGATAGTTCTTAAAAATTAGTGCGCTCCCTAAAAACACAAATTTTTAAAAATAGAAAAAAGGAAATGGTGTGTCCTTATTTCCTGCTCGAGCTGTACAACAACAAACATCTGACCTGTGTGGAATTTCGAAAATTGTATCATACTGTTTGAGTACCGCTGACAATTTAACTGAATAATATTATTTATGGCTTTTACTCTTTAATAGTCTTTAAGACCAAAATTGATATCTTACAGCGACCCGACTATAATGATATTTTAAAACATTGTATTCTGAGAAAAGGGAACCTTTTATGCTATAGATTGATTTGTTATAGATTTTTGTCTGCTTCATTAAAACTCTAATAAGTACGTGGCTTTATGACCTGAAACTTGATGATCTCAAAGCATTTTAGATTTATAACCGGGCATTAACAAATACCCCAAGATAATTTCATAGAATAATTATAAAACCACAACACGTCCTAAAGCACTAAATACTCCTAACATGGACTTAACAGCTATAAGTTTTATTGATGGCTTGACAAATGCATTGATAAGTCAGTCATAAGCCATTAAAGACTAAAAGATAATTCAGTTTTGATATAACGTCTTGAAGATTTTTTTTTAAACTTTCTTTAAGGCAAAACTATCTTTAAGTGCACTTGGAATATAATAATTCTGGCATAAATCACTACTTTATGAACTGGCCACTATAAAGCATTGAAAACCCTAAATAAATATAAAAGGTATTTAAATTGTTACTTGGGTAATTACCACCTACCGTTTATTAAGGACATCCTGGATCTCAAGCTCTATGACATTAGCTGTCGTATTCTCTCATTCCATGAGCTTTTGGTAATCGGTGTACGTTTGTGAACTAGCTTGCTTATCACAAACTGGAGAAGATATGTAGCCATTTTGCAGCAACAGGTATGTTTCTATGGTTGTCTCCATGAGTGATGTTCGCTTTGGTGAAAATATATTCTTATATTTTGATAACGACCGTTCGACATCTAATGATGTAATACACGTATACGTAAAATAGTCTTTGAACGCACTTAACGGATCTGGGGCTGCACCATCACATATTTGTCTTAATTTGGTAAAACCGGTGTCTTTATATAACACACTTGCGAACTTCTCTTTAACGCGTTCATTTATTGCGTCACCTATAGCGTGTGTCAGTAAATTCACTTCGTTCACTATTTGCAGTGACTCCGCTAACGACAACGCACTGTTTTCTAATTTTTTTATGCTTTCATGTAATGGTTTATAGTTCTTCGCAATATTTTTTAAAGCTGTTTCAACGGAAATATCTTCGAATTTTGTCTGGCTTTCCTTAATAGCTGCAGCCTCATCTGGATTGAATTGTAGTATCACAGCCTTTATTTGTTGGAAATATTCAGTATAATAAAAAGCTGCCTGCAACCATGTTCCCCAACGTGTAAGAATTGACTGTGGTGGTTCAGGAATACCGGGACACTTGATATGAAATGCACGGAGACGTTTAGGAGATTTAAGAAACACTTTTTTTGTACTTGCTATTAATGCATCCACCTTTGGAAAATCTTTTCGAATAATTTCTGCCACAAGAGATACACTTTACACGTAACATGTATAAACGTACAACCTTGTTCTTGCAAAGAAGTCATAAACATCAACATTTGACTTTTTGACAGTTAAAATTTTTCTAACGTCTCCAGCACCACCCTGGTAATTGTTTCGCTAGTACACTGACTTAGTCTTTTACTAGCTAGTAACAGTGGAACTGTCGGTTTAAGAGTGTCCGGTACTCGCACTATAACATATAAAATAGATTTTTTTTTACAATCTGTTATGTCATCAACAGATAACCACAGCCGTGTATTTTTTAATTCACATTACATCTTATTTACCATGTCTACGTGTACAGTTGGTAGATAGTTACATAACGTTGTGCGACTTGGTAAATTCATCTGGGCATTGTATTTATTCCAGAACTTTCGAAATGGTTGTTTATCGAGTATGTTCAGCGGAACATCACAGGCAATCAGCATTAATAGTAAATCGAACATAAACTATGTTGTCGAAGGCATGCCATTTTTTTTTATTTTTATGGTGTACACTATTTACGTGAAGTCCACAATCACGCTTATCCCAGCACATCAAATCTTTCTCGCACACTTTACAAATTATTTTAGCACCATCATAGAATAAATCCGGGAATTCACTTATGAATTTATTCACTTTGTCAGCAAATTACCGTTTTCTACCCCTGCGTACGTCTGTCATGCTTTATTATTAAATTAATATCGACAATACAGTACAACAAATAAAATAAAACCACAGAAACAATATGCAATACGCCCAAGTGACTTAACGTGTACACAACTCGAAAACTAATAATAGACTGGACTGGAGAAAGAGTTTCGCGGTCAAGGTGAATGCCGGCGACAGTAAGTACATCTGTACTCTACGACCATGATACACACAAACCATTTGCAGCTTTAATTATTACTATAGTTTTACTCCATTTCAAGGGATGATTTGGCAAAGAAAACTGACTTTTTTTTAAATATGGATTCGAATTCAGAGTAAAAAAAATACACTAAATCCATGTATTTTGGTCATTACATTATTACTATAGTTTCACCCCATTTCAAGGGATGTTTTCGGCAAAAACAAACGTATACGATAAATCTTTTTTTTAACTGAATTCAGCGTCGAAAAATACACTAGATGCATGTATTTTGGTTAGTGGTAATGAACTTTTTTTTTGTGTCTGTGAACTGAATGTCGCAAAGATATAGAACGCACACTTTTTAGAGAGGCGAAACACTACTAAAGAATTTCCACATAATTTTTTAACTCCGTTTGTTGGAGATTTCATTTTCAGAATATTAATTTACACACGCTACTGCGTCTGTTGTTCTGTACCAATATAATTAAAAGGTGTGGTCGTGTTGACCTCATTTTTAACAGCTACTTGGCAGATACTTCGTAGCTTCTGATCTATGCTGATTGATCTGGATGTCGCAAACAGAACACCTTTATCGATGGGTCAAGTGCAATAACAATGCCTGGTAATTGTTAGTTAGGAAATACTCATTACAAAAGGTGGAAAGAACTGTTCAGCTTAGCGGGTGTCAGCGACAATTAGATTACGACATTAAAGTAGTTTTATTAAAATCGATTTGGATAACGAATTGGCTAAGTCTTGATCTGACTTAAGTACATATTGGTAATGATATTAAATTTTGAAGACTGCTACAAAAGTAGGAATTTTAATTGGATTCAATTTAATTATATTTGCACATACCAATGTTGTAGGTATATACAGGGTGTCCTATAATCAAGTACTTTCCTTCAATGAAGCATGTAATTTAAGAAATGTTTATAAATAACCAATTTATTTTTTTATTCTTAATGATCTTCTGAACTTAAGACACAAGCTTAACATAATATTAATTAGAAAATTATTGCAAATAATTGTAATATGTGGTTATTTTCTGTTATTTCATACTTAACCTGTATTACAATAATAAAATACAAATAACTCCAAAACGATGGATCCTATCGAAATTTAGTACGAGCAGCCTTTTATAGAGTTTTTAAGACTGGTGTCTTTTTTCGTTTTAAATGTATAAAAAAAAATAAGACAAAAAAAATTATAGCGACAATTCCTCACCCCTCTGTAACTACGCCAATAAATTATGATATGTGCATAAAAATTTTACGAAATATGTAATATTATGAAATTAATAAATGGTCCAAATTTAAATTTTACACCTTAAGAAGTTTCGAATTTACTCGCAAATAAGTATAATGTACATACCCCTTTAAGGGGGTTGTAGCTCCCTTAAGAACTGATTTAAGGCAGATGTTTATATACAAAACTCAACTTGTTTTTTAACTTCCCGCTAAGAAAATTGAAAATTTTCAAAAATCGGGAAGTTATCGGTTTCACCCCGATTTTCGAAAATCGAGTTTTTGTCAGATCTCGACGTTATGAGGTCCTAAGAAGCTATTCTCATTATTCCCACGATGGTGTCTGTATGGCTGTATGTATGTATGTGTGTGTATGTGTGTACGGTGTATGTAAACCTCTCATAACTTTTGAACGGCTTGACCGATCGAAACGCGGTTTGCGGCATTCTAAAGGACTTGACTCAACTTGGATTTCCTGACAATTAGAACCGACTCATCCTGGTAGACTTTGAGAAATCTCAAAAATAAAATTTTTAAAAATTTGTTTTTTTGGAATATCTTTTAGATTACTGAACCGATCAATTCCAAAATCTAATCAGCTCTTCTCCTTATAAAAAAACGTCGATTGTCGCAGACTGCATCAAAATCGGTTGATTCGTTCGAGATATATCGATTACGAAAAACGCAAAGAAGTATTTTTTTAAATAACATTCAAAATTCCTATCGGATCGATTTTTGGTACTAAGATAACTTTTTGTACTTAAAAAGCTGCTTTGCATGCCGTAAATCGCATCAAAATCTGTTGATTGGTTAAAGAGATATCGATTACGAAAAATTCGCAAAAAAGTGTTTTTTTTTTAAATAACATTCAAAATTTTTGTCGGATCGATTTTTGGTACAAAACATAACTTTTTTTACTTGAAAAACTGCGTTGAATGCTGCAAACTGCATCTCGATTGGTTAATTGGTTCAAACGATATCGCAGTTGAAAAATTACAAAAAAGTGTTTTCTTAATATAACTTCGAGATTTTCCACCTAATGGTAGAGCTCAAAAATGTATGTGTATAATATATTGAGCTCGGAGAGCTCAAAAATTAATTAATACGTAATTTTTTGAGTTCTTTAAGCTCGAAAATAGAGGGAAGTTTCAGGGATGGCCTGCAGGGTCAACTGATTTTCAGATTTTTTTTAGTTATATAACATCCTTGAAGGAAGGTACTTAATTATGGGACAACCTCTATACCGCGTGTAACAGGATTATCGTATTATCGTATTATTATCGTATTATCGATTTTGCTTTAGTTTTGAAGAAAACGATTGAAATTTGGATCATCCTATATACTTAATAAACGTTACTTTTTGACACATAAATGATTTTTTCTATTTCCGGTTATGCTGGAAGTGACACTAACTTTTGATTTTCAAATGGAACTCACTGTATATTATTGCATTTATAAATTATGCATAATTTTAAGAATCCACATAAGTGACATCTCTAACGTCAATATTTGTTTTAATTTAAATTTTAGTTTTCCCTTTAAGTGTGTCATGACTGTTCCGATTTATTCTAATTGACTTGTGTAATGCTAGAAGAATTGAAATTAAGTCGAAAATATTAAATTATGTGATTGATAGGAAAATGAAGTTAATCAAAATGGTTTTTGGGACGAAACACAATTGTTTCGAATGGAACCATATTGGTATTAGTACTATTAATAAAGAATTTATTCATATGCATTATTATAATATGCGATAAATACAATCAAAATCTCAGCTAAGAGAAAATAAGAAAATAGAATTTTGTTGTAATTAAATGATAAGAAATAACCAAGGTGGCTTTGAAAACAATGAAATATTTAGGTTGACAAACATTTGTTTGTCCACCGGTGTTTTTATAGTGTTTTTAAATATTGTTTAAAATTCTTGTTAATTTGAGAGATGAAAAAGTGAAAATGTTAATTATTTATAGGGATAATTGGGGAATGTAGAAAAAATGCAGTTGCAGCTTGCACCCTTTTATGCCGAATTATTTTAATCGTGTTTAAAAACAATTCCGAAGAGTTCAGAAGTGCATTGACGTTAATAGATAGCATTTTGGAAAACTTTGTAATATTTTGTGTTCCTATGTTGTACTCCAAAGCCAACTAATGTAGGTATACTTAGATAATTATAATTAAATTGATTTTTTATATTTTCTCAGATGTAATTTTGTTTGTATTTATCGCACATTTTAATAATACATATGAATAAATTCCTTATTAATAGTACCAATAAATGATACCTCGGTACCAATATAGTTCGATTTGAAAAAATTATGATTCGTGCCAAAAACCATTTTGATGAACTTTATTTTATCTTCAAAACTAAAGGAAGGAAAGGACGTGCCATGATAAAGTTACACCCGGTATAGTTATAAGCTAGGTTGCCTTATCAAAGAAATCATTCAAATTCAGCAAATTTCTTAGTATCGTTATATAACTATGTAAGGTATATTTTAAATATTTAAATAATTTAAATAATAGTAATAATTTTATTTACTTATAAAAAGGAAGTAAATATACAGGGTGAGTCTTAAGTGTGTAGTTATATTTAAACCACCGATTCTTGACATCTGTAGAAACCCTCTGACACATTTTTTTTAATTCCCATGTGTAACTGAGTTATCGACTTTCAAATAAATATGATGAAACTGTTTTGGAACTGCTGGTTACTGGAAACATTCTATATAAAATGATGTAATGGACTGAAGCAACGTTGTCGCATATCTTATGCGATTTTCTCACCTAGGCGCGATTTTACAATCGTGAATTAACATAAGTTGGAGATTACCTAGCATTATATTTTCATAAAAATCGATGAGATTCTAATACAAACCACTTTAACTAAAAGTTACTTTAGCATAAAATATTTGTCGCTATAACCACTTCCAAAACAAATGTAAAATTGAAAAAAATTCGAATTCTAAAAGTGTGAGTTTAGCTAACTCACGATTGAAAAACCGAGCCCTAGCATTAAGTTCATTCCCGAAATTATAATAACATTGGATGAAATAATTACCTACTTAAATGATTAATTGCTCCATTTGAAATAATTTTTAAACATTTTGAATTAGCTTTCAATGTGAGAAATGTACAATTTTGACTTTTTCTTGCACCAATCAACATTTCCTTTTAAGCATTTCATATGGAATGTACAACTAAAACTAAATTTTCCGATTAATAGTAAACTTTTTAGGGAATCTCGGGAGGAATTGAATGTTTCATCTCATTTTTTCAAAGTTTATAAAAGGATTATTATTTTTAAGAAGTAATTACTTACCCTCTGCTATTACAATAATTTGAAATATGTAGGGGTTCAAAGAATAAATCAGCTCTCTACTATTTTAATTGGCCTCTAGTAAAACACTGAAGGTGCAATACAATAACAATCAGGTGATAGAAAATGGTTTGCAGTATTTTCACACACTTTTGTCACTTTTTACACTAGTCATACCTAATAGTTTGCATTTTTTTCCTCAATAATACTCTGGACGGTTAGGAGGATAGTATACGTCATTTTTTATAAAAAAAGATCAATTTTTTCTTGAGAAAACAGCACTTTATTCGGGATAGGCCATTACATGATAAAAATTCAACCACGCCATAATGTGAACTGCGATATTAGCGTGGCGTATGTAACCTATGACCTTCACACATCTAACAACGCATCTAATCAGTGTTGCCAGACATACCATTTTCGATGGTATTTATACCATTATTTTCCCTTGTGTACCTGCACTTTTTTTGAGTAATAAAACTATTATTTAAAATTTTCTACCATTTTACACCAATATTAGCAAAAGTTAATAAAAAAGTACATTTAGGTCGTCAACCACGACCTCGGTCAGTTCTTCCATTAGAAAAGAGTAAACTGATTTAAATTTTATACCGTGTACGTAGATCTTTATAAATCGGAACCTCGCGTAAACAGGGCTAGTTGTGCAAGCCCAAATAAATAGTAGTCTTTTGCTGTTTCCTGTTGTTTCTTTTGAGATGGTAAGACCCATTTTTTCAATGCTCAGTTAGCTAAATTAACCGTCAGTTAGGTGAGTAGAAATTTTTTTGAAAAGCATCATGATTTATTTATAATGAAATTTATGACCTATGTCACACATCTGGCAACACTAAACCCCATGTAGAAATCAATGTTATTGATTGTTCGTGAGTGTTCGCGTACCTCTCTGCATTGGCATTTACAAAAATATGTTTAATACCGTTATGTATAGTTTTTTTGTGAATAAATTTGTGATTCGAAGTTTTGAGTTACCATGTTACCGAAATTTATTATTTATAATTTGTTCCTTTGGTGGTTCATTTTGTAAAAAGTAGTGATTAACCATAGAGATTAATTTTATTATTCTAATGCTGGATATGTTAAAGGCATATTTTCAAGTAGATTAAAATACTTGACAAGCAAAACGGCTATGGAATGCTATCCAAACGTTAAGCCCATATGATATATTCATGTAGTAACTGTTGTATTAGGTAAGTAAACAAATCTGCTTTTTCGTTCTTTTAAAGTAAATGCGTCTTTTTAAAATGATTGTTTTCAGCTTTGATTCATTTTTAGAAATGAATCATATTAAACTTAAACTATAAATTAGAGATAATAATAATAATTTAAAATACACAGAAAAAGTACTGCATATTTTTAATATTTGGTGCTTACGTGACGAGTTCTGTATATTTATAAGAAAAGTGTCAGAATTACCTAATTTTACAAGGAAAAATAGATAAACAGATACTTTTAATACCTTTTATTTTAAGAGCAAGCTACAAGTGACAAGTGTCGCTCTCCACAAAGGACTAATCAATCGCGCCTTGGCCGCCTTGAGGTTTATTTCTTATTTTCGGCCAGTGCGTACAGATATCATGCTTTCTTAAAAATAGCTCAATGTTTTATGAACTATTACATTTGATTTGGTGCGACATCTACACTGATATTAAATAAGTCTAATATCGTCTCACAAAATGTTCGTGACAAAAGGGTAATCATTTTTTTAAAAATTCAAAATTTGCAATTCATGCAATGCATGCAATTATAGGATAATTGTGATGACGAACTCTGGCAGTGGCAACACTGCCTTCAGTTTCGTCATTTCTGCGAACGGCGTTTACAAAGTTATCCAGTGACTATCAAAATATCAATTGCTGGAGGACGAAAAATTTATAAGAAATTAAAAATTTTTCTTTGTTCAAAAAAAATTTGTTGACAGTGCCAATCAATTGTACACGATGAAATATATTGAGAGTTAAAATATAACTAGGTACGCATTTAAAACACCCTGTAGATAAAAGTAATATTTACTAACTGGAGACCGAATCCGAGAGGTACAATGACATTTTCTGAGAATTATTGCACCGGACTCTTGTGCCATCAAACTCTAACTTCATTAAAACATTTACCCATTGTTCTACAGTACTTGGCGAGGAAAGTGGATGCGACAATTTTAAAATGTTCCACGATAATATTCTCAATTTACCCCTCTATTAATAATAATGCAGACACGGACACGGGTTCTGGAGTACGTATTGTTACGTGTTTGCTATCCCCACAAACACCTACACTCGTAGATTCGTTGATTGAAAGTCCAGGTAACACTTATTCACTACTTTATTTACTAATTAACAATTAATAACAATAGATTAATTAATGTCTTAACTATAATCACAACTGAACACTTATAAGTCTCTTTCTTATTTCTTCTTTACTCGTTCACGTTCAACTTCAGACTAAGTCTCGACCCACCGTGCGTCTTATTTATACATCCATTCGCACGATCTAGAGAAGTCCAGAATATTCCCGGCCGTTAGCGTACAATTCCAGTCCCATCTAACCAGTCTACACAGTCCAGTGGCGTAACAGTATTTTTCAATCTTGTTTCTGGCATTTTTTATTCTAGAACCAATTTCGTAGCTATGATGTAATATTTAATATTAACTCCTTCGAACTGCTGTATAATACAGAATTTTTAAAATGACTTAAAACGCATTTTTATTAAATGCAATATAAAAATATATACTCAATACAGATTTTTTATATTTATTTGGCAAAAAATTAAAAACATTTACAAATATTAATAAATACTGACAGCAATACCTAAAAGAAACAACATCATGTTTTTGTCTCAAACTTAACGGTATTTATTGGCATCTTCGCCATTTAACTGTTTAATAATTAATACACTTTATTAATTTAAAAATGTAAACAACACTGTGCTGATTCGTAATAATCAGTTAAACAGGAACTAGTTTTTTTCAACTGTAATCCTATACAATATAATTTTTTTGCAATGGAAGGCCGTCATATCTTGTTTGAAATAAAGATTTATCCTTGCAAAATAGTAAATGTAAACTAATTAATATAGATGTTTGGCTAGAATATATACAAGTGCATTACAAGTGTTTTGTAATATTAGTGAGATGCATTTCTCGATTTGATTGTAAACAAACACTAATAAACCAATTTGTGTTATAAGAATCACGATTTCCAATATCTGTCTCGGTTATTACAAAATCTTATATCCGTGTTATTCGAGAGTCGGTAATATAATACCATTACCTGCGTCTAGCCCAATACATGCAATACCCCCATAGTTACAAATTCAGAAAAGATTATACTTGTCTGGTGAAATAAAATGGTTTTCCTTAATTAACTTATTCACATAAAGGGATACCAAGCGTGTAAATGGCAGGAAGAAACATATTTACATTCGAATCCGCTTCTGAACACCCAAATATTACAAAATGTACACACATGTTTGTTGCAAGAATTTATGACTTTGTACATGTTTTGATTAAAATTATTAAAGTTAATAAGAATGTTTTTCAAAAAATCGGCGAGACATCATCTACAGCAATGCCGAGGTTGACATATTTTGACACAAAAAAATGTACATGTTATATCATCTTCCACCCCATCAAAATCTAATATGGGTATCCTGTTCTCTGTCCAACTATATAAAAATAAAAAAACGGTTCGTTTTAGAAATAGGGGAGGCGCGGGTAATAATGGCCAAACCATCTAATAGTGGACCTAGGTATTTTTTCCTTATATAACTTCTTTAATAGAAGTATGAGAAGTATGAAACTCACTTAACCCATTAACGCCGAGAAATAAAAATTATCGAATTCATCAAATTTTTTCCATAGATATGAAAGAAATGAGACTAAAAAACATGTTTTTGCCTTTTTTTAATTTTTTTTTGGCAGACACAAACTCAAAAAATGGTGTTCCCATATGGGACCTTTAGGCGTAAAGCCACTATAATATTTATAAGATGTTACATTATTTAGAACGTATAAAAAATGATAAATAAATTATAATTATAACAGTAAATATAATTATTGAGTATGAAAATTGCGAAAGCAGTCAACGCAAAGTCCAATATTGCACTTGTTCATTGTTCTACCTCGGCTGCCACAATTATCACCACCACATCTTCTTTTACCTTTCGGTACCGGAATCACATAGTGGTGTACCCCATCATATCGTATGTCATTGCAAACTGTGAAATTACTGCCTGCATCTTTTGGTACCCTGCCAGGAGCACGTGCGGGCACTTGGTATCTCGTTAGGTATGTCTAAAATTTGCAAAAAGATTTAAATTATATATCCCAAAAAATTACTAGGTATATCTGAAAGACTATACCTGCGAAAGGTTTCTTCGAAATTCCAGTTGAGTAATTTTTCGACCACTTTTTCTGTAGAGTATCCAGGCATCTTGAATTGCCGCATCAATTAAATAGGTGAATATGGGCCAATGCCATTTTTTGGAATGAATCCCAATTCGATAGCTGTAAAACTTACAAAATGTCAAAATACTGTTACTGTTTTTGAATTATGGAGGATCGGCTTACCATCATTGTCTTCCATTCCCAACCTATTTTTATTCCCAAAAACGACCTCGGCCGGAGCCGAAAGTTGTGGGGCACTCAAATTATCTGCCACTCCCCCCATCCTCATCCGCGGAATCCTCATATGTGAGAACAGTACTCTCAGGCGGTTCAATATATATATCAGTAACATCTCCCTCATCGTACGCAATATCTAAAGCTTCTTAAAGCGATATACCACTAAAATAAAGTACTCGATAAGTAAAGATAATCGTAATTCGGTAACGCCTAACGCGCCCATATGGGAACAGCAATGTTTACAACAAAAATTCGGGAAGAAATAAAAAATATTCTACAATTCTAGAAATGGCCAAAGAAGTCCTTATATATTAGCAATTTAACTCATAACTCATTATAGAATAAAAAAGAAACATATAATAACAAAATCACTTACACAAAGTTGATGTCCATATTTTGTCAACAAAAAATGTTTGTTGGGTATTCTAACACTGATAAATTCGTAAGATTTAACACTTGAACAGCACAAACTCTCTCAAACACTTATTGAACTGTACTAATGCACTACAGTTAGACTAATAGCAGATAAGTCGTAAAATATGGTGTCCCCACCCCTCTAAAATCCCGCCTAAAATGTGGATCCATATGGGACCTTTAGGCGTTAATGGGTTAATAACAGTAGTTTAGTCCACCTGGGCTAGAGGTCGCCGCTCTCGGTACTTGCTTCGCATGTCGCTATCCGCCACAGAGACATCTATGATGTCTGTCGGATAGTAGCATTTAGACCATACGAGAAGTTTCATACCTCTCACCACTACTCAATTTACCTTAGTTAGTATATGACTAGCAGGTTGGCCACTATCATTTGTCTGTTTCATAACCTATGGCATACTGAGGAGAACAAATAAGTTCGAAACCGGTCTATGTCTGGTTAAGAATTGACAAATGATAATGGCTATCGATCTATTATGATTTGAAGGTATAATCCAATGCAGGTCGGAGTATTTGCCCGCTGAGTAGTTGTTTCGTTCAAACCATATTTAATAACAGTAGTTTACTCCACCTGGGCTAGAGGTTGCCGCTCTCGGTACTTGCTTCGCAAGTCGCTATCCGCCACAGAGGCATCTATGATGTCTGTCGGATAGTAGCATTTAGACCATCCGAGAAGTTTCATACTACTTCTCATCACTACTCAACTTGTAATACATTTGCTACTCGATACCCAAATAACGGAAACCGTCACCATACACTGTAAAACGCATACTGGATAATTTTAAAAACTATGGCTCTATCAAGGCAAGGATTCAAAAGCGGAAGCCTATTGTTGAAGGACGAAATCGGGACTATGCAAGGATCCAGTTCACAGAATCTTAATTAAACATAAATTCACCCATTTTAAAAAAATACAGGGTGTTTTTAACTTAAGCAAGTTTTCGCGGTTTGAAGTTTATAAAATGTAACGTCAAAAATTCAACAGTTGTTATATTATTATTGAATTTCATTAAACTGTAGAGTGTAGCTCACCTTATGGCCTTTCTGCATGACAAAAACCAACTGAGTATCTTTTACACAAAGAGAGTTATAAGGGTTACTGTAAACCATTACACCTGTCAAAATTTCTTTTAAATGTCAAATATCTCTGAAACGGCTGGGTTTAGGCATAGAGTATCCTTCATGTTTTTGAGTCAGAATTTATGCTCTTTTCGAAAACTCTAAAATATATAGGGTTTTCCATTTAAAATAAGCAAGTTGGTATCGACTTGCGGTATAACTGGAAGTGCCACATGCTTGTAATTATTTTAGTTGGATTGACCACAGCCATTAGTAATTCCCTAAATTTTCAAAATTTTCTGGTGCGTACTTTTCCCCATATCAATCGATGCAGTTCTTGGTGAGACACCCTGTATAAAGAATTTGGGTATTAAGGGACATACTCAATTGTCCTTTATTAAAACGCAACTTGATTTTTTTTACATCTTTTTATTTCAAAAAGTTATGAACAACTGAACAAACGACCAAGTAAATAACTCAAAACTCAAAATTGCTTTAAAAAAGTCTAGTTAACTTCTTTGTAAAAAATATGAGTTCCTCTATTAATCTTGGGTTCTTCAGAACCTTTCATATTTGTTTAACATCGATTTTTTATTCATCTGGTACATCTGGAAAAACAGACTTTATATTCCCGCAAGCATATTGCTTTGTAAAAATTATTATCGCTGCTTTCGATCATTTTTATCTGCAAACTATAATTCAATTTGTTTGATTTCTTGTTTCACCTTCTGTATATTTTTTTTGTAGTCAGTTTGTCTTTGTTTATATGCTTGTTTTAATTCTATGTCTCTAAAATTTCTAATTAACCAATGCCAATTTTTTAAAACTTCACTATTATTTTTTATGTTCTCGGTTGTCCGTCTACTATTATCCGTTTGTTTACTTTTAATTATTGGTATTAGTGGGCATGTGTTATAAATATATTTATTAAAGAAATTTGTATGAAAATATTGATATTAGCGTACGAGCTGAATCCGCCACTGATATTCGAGAGGTGACTACCTAAGATGCGGTTGTTAATAATCAAATACGTTTTGTCAGTCGGAAACATCCAAAATGTTACTAGTTAATATCATTTAACTGTTACCTAATAGGATATGGGGAGTCCCAAAATTTTGTTAATGGGTGAATGACTGAGAATCGCTTTATTTAAGTATGACATTTGTCCAGTATAAAATAAATTTAATTCTAATTTATTTTAACTAACTCCTTTCCTTTACTTATTAAAACATTATAATATTGAGTAACGTTGAAATAGATTATGCGTTTGCATTTTTTAATGGTTTTTGTAAAACTTGTTGACACGTACGACGGTAAAACATGGGACTGATTTAAAAACAATAATTTAAAAGCAAATAATATTTCAAAAACAGTTATTAAAAAAAAAAAATACAGTAAAACAAAAACAAAAAACTACTTGCATATTACTTGATTTTAATCAGTCTTATACGAATCCAAACCTAAAGTAAATAAAATTATAAAATATAAAAACCCTGTTTAATAATATGTAAGGTAAAAATAATAGTCTAAAAAAAACTGATATTCTCTAATACCAAATTAGTACCCTTTGCTAATACCTAAAACAGCCATATTTTTGACTTTTTGTCAGTCTTTCTAAATTTGAAACCTGATGATGATTTTAATAAAATTACACCACTGGAAAAGAGATTAAGTTATTAATTCTATGTTGGCATGTATAATACATTTAACATTTCCCTGTCATGCACCCTCATTATCTTTACCCAGAGGGGCGACACGGCAAAAAATCTGTAGCTTATATTTATGTTTGGGTATTTCTTAACAAAATCCAAGTACAAATTTTTCATTGTGTTAAGAAGAAAAGTTTCTGTTTGGTGATTTTGTTTTTGGTTACAAAGTGTTTTTCCCTGGGAACTATTATTGATCTCTCAAATAAAACTGTGTTATTTTTTGTATATTTTCTGTAAATTTTCTTGCATTTCCCAGAATTTCTTTCATACAACATTACATTTCCAGTTTTCACCGTAAATTTTCTAAATTTTATTTCTTCGACATACATTACAACATTTATATTTTTTAATGACTTTCCCATCCAAAATTTCTTTAAAAATTTGTTTAGACCATCGTGTTCAAAGAACTGTAGCTATGTGTAAGTTGTTCCTTTATTACCTACCGAGCAGTATTTGTTTTTTTTTACTTTCTCCGCCTTTGCTTTGTCTTTCTGCTGATGTAATATCTTGAAGCAAAATGTTTGTTTTAGTGTTTGGCGTTAGAGGGTCTTGAGATTGCTCTTGAATTTTAAACGTTGATACCGCTTTTTGAATTTTGCAGCTTCGCTCTTGAGTTTCTTAATTTTTTCTAATAGTGTTTCTTCTGTGTGTTTTATTTTGTTTTTCTGAGATTTCTTTGGTCGACATGCTCCTATTGCCTAGGTAAATGCGGTCGTTCTGGTTCAATTTTTCATATCATTGGGTGGGGTAGTTTGTTTAAATATTCTTCCTGTTGTAGTTTTTCGTTGTCTATATTTCGAAGTAGTCTTCCAAGCCTTTCTTTTCTGCCGCTGTTCTCTTGTACTTACTCTGAAATACTTCTCTTATTTTCTCTTGCTTTTGCCTTAATATTCTTGGTGCTCTTTTTCCTTTTGCTCTTGGTTTTTTATAGGATTTCTCTTTCGCAGTTCTCTCTTTTCGCTCTGATAGTTTACTTTTTGTTTCTTCCAAAAATGAAATAAGTTTTCGAAATACGATTAAAATTAACGATTTGGTCAGTCCCATGTCGACGTCAGTCCCGTGTCTGACGAGGGACATGGCACGGGATTGACGAAATGTAGGTAAAATAATAAAATTGCAAAATACTATGGTGTTCTGTTTTAAACAAAATACTAACTGTTTTATCTTCAAAAAATTAAAAAACTTACCGTATTAACGGCAAAAAAAACAACACGGCTGACGGTCTTCAAGGTTAACTTAATTCGCGCTATTCAATAGACCTTTCCTATAAAAGCCAAAACAAACTACGTCGTGTCGTCTACATAAACAAATACTGTTAATTAGGGAACATGGTGCTGCAAATTGCGCGGCTTGAAAAGGCGTACTACTCTGTGGGGACAAATTTTATCGCTGAAAAAACAAATGGATTTAATTTTTTAACTCTATAAGTTAAATTAGTTAAATATAACTTTAAACGTTTTATAATGGTTATTAAAGGATTGTTAAAATATTTTTGGCGCCGTAAAAATAGTTCTTGAAATCTCTTCACGAGTGCTTGGGACAGGCACGGGACTGACGATTTGAGTATTTTCAGGAAAATAGCTCAATAATATTTGGATTTGTACATATTTTAATTAGAAATCTATAATATTACAAAAAAAAACTGACAACATATTTACTTTTATTTTTGTGTTTTTTTCCATTTTATTTAATAAAGACATAGAATGTGACACTTTTCAGTCATTCACCCTAATATATTATATAGGTACATAAAAAATGAATTTCACTAGTATACTAAACACCTTTGAAATTAAAATACAGGCATGTGATAATTAATAAAAATGTTAATATATGTCTTCTGTTACGAGCGACATAAAATGTGGGATCGCCATAAATTTGTCATCGAATTATTTAAAATTTTCGACATTGTAAATTGAATTTAAATGCTATAAATATGTCTGCCTTATGCAAGGTAGAAGTGTTGGATTAGATATAAATCTTGATATCTTGAAAGTTAGTAGTAATATGAATACCTTGTTTTATCATAAATAATTTATTTAACATAACATAATCTAGCTAGTGTATAGCAGAAAGAATACCTTGAACTTATTTTTATCAAACTTGTTACTCATAACTCTAATAAAGAATTTTCTTTGGGTATAGTTTATTTTGAAAATGAATTTAAAAATTTTAAAATAAAAACACGAAACTTTTTTGATGCCATGTAACTTTTTAGTCGAATAAAGCACAATTTTTTGGAGAAATTCCAGGACCGCACTCAATTTTTAAAATTTTGCTCTGTGCCGATAATATCAACCTGTGTATCATTTTTTGTCAAATGTAGTAAACGTTTAAAAAGTCAATGGACCAGTGTATAAAATAATATCATGATATTAAATGGCACGTTTATGATTATTCTCCAATAAATTTTTGAAAACGTTGATGGACCAAATTTTAAATTCCACAAATAAGGCAGGCATCTTCATTGTTTTGAAAAAGAAATATACATTTTTTGAAAAATTAGTGATTCTTGCAGGGCTCGACTCGCTTAAAATTCCATGATTAAATAAACTTTAGTTAAGTTTATTATTCATATTATTTACATCATTTTTGAAGTACAATAATAAAAATTTTTCTATGTTCATTATTAAATTGGAATAACTTTGAAAATATCATATGACTTGGTATACGGCAATTTGGAAAACGTCCACACTCTTTTCACAGTCCTCCAATTTTCCTTGCATAAACCATATGGAAAATTATTACCTTGACCACATAATAGGGCATACTATAAAAAAAACAATAAACCCTTCTTATCAATAATAACTTTTTAATCTCTTATTATTGTATTTCAAAAAATGATTTACATGATGTGAATAACAAATTTAAATTAGACGTACTTAACCATGGAATTTTAAGCGAATCCAGCCCTGTACGAACCATGAATTTTCCAGTAATGTGTATTTCTTGTCCAATGATTGAATATGCTTAATTAGTGTATGATATTTAAGTATAATTAATAAAATAGTGAAGTTAGTTAGTTAATTGTCTTATTTGTAGAATTTAAAATGTTGTCAATCTACTACGCACCTTTTAAGAAGGTGGAAAATCACCAAGTTAGTGGGCAGTTGGCTGGAGCGTAGTCGCGTAACAAGAGCTCCCCGCTAGCTCAGATAATGGGGGGGTAATGTTTATTTATTTATGCGCCACTGGTTTCCCGCGCATATCTAAACCAGCAGATCACCTTGATTAGATAGGAACCCACTAACTAATCACACTCTTGTTACAAATATTTGCATCAAGGAAGAAAACGACTTACTTATTACAACAATTGTTTAATAAATGCTCGATAATAGAAAACCCACAATATTAAGTTACCCTAACATAAACGCCCCGATCTTGACGTCAAGCTTGGTTTACAAATTTTAAATAAAATAAACAAAAAAAAGTATTGATTCTATATAACAGGAACTAATTTTGAGCAGTTAATTAAAATTTTGCTTGAATCGGCCCTATTTTTAGATGAATAAAATTTCTTATTTGGTTTGCACTTGTCTGGTTAGCAGCTTCGAAAGTCTGAGAATTCAAATATTTAAGGTTTTAAATTTCCACTGTTATAATAAAATGAACTCTCTGGGTAGACCCTTAAATACAGAACAATACTTTTGTCCGCTGAGTAGTTGTTTCTTGTAAGTCTCATTCAGTATATAGTTTAGCTTACCAGGGTTAGACGTCACAGCTCTTGGTATCTGCTTTGCAGGTCGCTATCAGTCACTAAGACATTAATGATGTCTGACGGGTAGTAGCATTGAACACCAGAGGGATACACTTAACACTCACTATGTCTGTCTTGCTTAGTCTGCTCTAGGCTAGCCTGGTTTGCTATTGTTATTTGTGTTTTCCATTATTTATGGCATACTGACGAGAACTTAACAAGTTCGAAACCGGTCTATGTCTAGTGAGGATTTGACAAATGATTTTAGTTACCAAACAAGACTTGCAGGTTTAATTCAATGCAGGTCGGGGCTTTTGTCCGCTGAGTAGTTGTTTCCTGTAAGTCTCATTCAGAACAATACTTATTAAATTTCTTGAAGGATACGAAACTACAACATTCTTACCTCTTCCCGATGGTATCAAATTGCAATTAAAATAATTTAGTAGTTAATTTCTATTTATCTGTTTAGTTTATTTCAAATTTATTCAACCTAAAAGTGTAACTGTAAATAGATGTAATTTCAGAACGTCAAAAATACTTACGATTCCTCTAGAAATTAGTAAATCCCTCTTATTAGGTACAATTCAACAAAATGCTATACAACCAGCACAATTGAATTAATTAATGAATTAATAATTTGGTTTTCAATGGTAGATCCAATTTTCCCTAATCGATTAAATATTTCCCATTTAAACTTTTCTTTCTAGAATAATAATCTCTTCCTAAGTTACTCTAACAATTCTTAAAAAAAAACACCGTGCCTACTTATACAATTAGGAGGGATGAAAAAAAATATATTAATTTGATTTTGAAATCAGTTACATCAGGCAACTAATAATACATAAATGTATTAAAGACACAAATGTGAAAAAGTACTATTACAAATCAACACTTTTGAAAATTTATTTTAGAATTTAAACGTGCCATCAAATATGACATTATTTTATTCATTGAGCCATTGACTTTTTAAACGTTTTCCAGCATTTACCAAAAAATGATACACAGGAGAATGTTATCGGCACTGAAAACAACATTATAGAAATTCAGTCAGGTCCTTACTTTTTCAAAGTAAGTTGTGTGATTGGATTAAAAGAGGGTAACATTTGTATAAAAATTTTTCCAAATATATGTATAAAGTCGTTCCAGAAATATTGCCGACAGTTTTAGTCAAAAACCATAAAACACCCTGTATCTCAAAAGCGGTTAACTTTCAGGGGTAAGTTTGGAGGTATTTCAAATTCAGTTTAGGGTGCTCTATCTCCTATTAGTCACTTTAAATCTAAAATACCCTGTACATAATATATCTTTTAAGCCAAATAACTATCGACCAAAATTTAGATTTTACGAAATTTTACAATTTTTACTTGTGGTTCTGAACAACTTTTTTGAATACAATTTCTCTTCATCTCATTGTCTATGCTTTAGGATAAATTTGGAGTTTATACCTTTATCACAGTAGCCTTGTGTTTCAAATATGGACGACTGTCACGTGGAAGAAAAAGACGTTAGTAAAAATTTTACCTAAATTCTGTAACACATAATTCAGATATCGAGCTGTTTTCATGAGAAGTAAAACACACTGTACGTTATACGTACAATCTAAATATAGCGTGGTTCAGAATATAATCAATGTATTCAGTATCTTTAAGAAATATATCTCGTGTACTATTAGGTACTAAATAAAATTATAAGGTGTAAACTACTATCTACCGGATTAACTGATACTTGAGAAAAGTGAATTATTATTGAATTAAAATTAATATTAAATGCAACATGTTGTCTGATAAGTCTCTTAATCCTCTTGAATAGGATCAATCGGAATACTTATGAAAATCAATCGTGCATCTCAAAGTCTTGTTAGGATGATGTTCATATGTTGTTATTGTAGTCAAGGCAAGGGTGATGAGAGTAAAACAAAAGACCACCCACGAATCGACCTCTAATACGGAGTAGGTCGAGCATCTTATTCGCTCATGTCGCTATCAATTAAATGCTTAACGGTATAAATCTACGTTAATCCACGTTTTGTTAAATTGCCATGGAGATTTTGTTGGTTTAATAATCGTGAAACAATGTGAACTAAATATGGTATTGTTAGATATTTCATTTCTAAGTTTACACAACTCCGTAGAATGTTTTAAAAAAATGTTGTTTGCTTTACTTTCATTTTAGCGTGTAATTTCAAATTTGTGAAATAGTTATAATGATGCATTAAAAATAATAAAACAGTAGGATTGAAATCGATAAGTATAGGTCACATGATTTATTGAAAAAAAGACAATTTTATTTTATTTTACATACACATGCCCAACAGAAGAGTCCCAAATAACGCTTGCATACTCAAGCCTAAGTCATAGCAGCGTGTTATATAAAGTCGTTAGAGTAGTCGTATTATGGAAATCACGGGAGGTGCGTAAGATAAAACCAAAATTTTTTGATACAATATTATTTGTATGCTCCCTAAAAGAAAGTTGGGAGTCAAAAGTTACACTTAGGTACCCTTGTTGATGAACTCCTTCGAAAAATGTCCGCAGAAGGCTTTTATTGCCTAGGGTATGCCGACGATCTAGTAATAGTAGTCAAGGGACGATTTGCGAGCACGGTATTAGAGCGCTCTCAAAATGTCCTAAATATTGTCGACAGGTGGTGCAGTGAAGAAGGACTGTCCATAAATCCTCACAAAACCACAATCGTCAACTTTACACCGAAAAGTGCCCTGGAAGGCCTAAAATTCCAAGCGCTCAATGAAGTGGAAATTCCATTTGCCAGTGAGGTGAAATACCTAGGAGTCATCTTCGACCAAAAACTGACATGGAATGCTCGCATCCAAAAAATCACACAAGAAGCCACAATTGCCCTGGGAAGGTGCAGACAGATGTGTGGGAAAAATTGGGGATTGAATTCAAAAATGACCCTATGGTTATACACCAGGGTAGCGAGACCCATGATAACCTGCGGATCAGTAGTATGGTGGACTAAGACACTGCAGTTGGAAGCTATAAGGCTGTTAAGTGGCGTACAAAGGCTTGCTTGCCTGTGCGCCACGGGGGGCCATAAGAACCGCTCCTACAGCCGCATTAGAGGTCCTGCTAGACCTGTCACCACTACATATATTTATCCAAGGAGAAGTTCGTTCAGTGGTACACAGGCTAATGCAAGGCTCAACGCCCATAAGGCAGCAGCACGGAACAGACCACCAGAGGTTATACTTAGAGTTAAAGGCGCATCCTATACTAGGAATGCCTACGGATAGCTTAGTCCCGAAGTATAACTTCAATAAAAACTTTCAAATTATAATACCAGACAGGGAAGACTGGAAAAACGGTCCCCCAATAACAGCGCAAAAAATCTGGTATACGGACGGCTCCAAGACAGAACAAGTAGTGGGAGCTGGGATTTACGGGATATCTCGTTGAGTCTAGGAAAATACGCCACAGTATTTCAGGCTGAAGTAGCCGCGATACAGTGGTGTGCAAAGGAAATAATAAAGCAAGGAACTGTCAATCAGTCGGTAGCTATTTTCTCCAATTGCCAAGCGGCACTAAAAGCAATCGGGTCCATGCAGGTTGACTGAAAGCTTGTGTGAATGCCCTAAAAGACCTAGGAAGTCAAAATAAACTGACCATGGTGTGGGTGCCAGGACACGAGGGACACAAAGGTAACGAAAAGGCGGATGAACTGGCCAGAGAAGGCTCATCCACAGCCTTAGTAGGACCTGAACCCTTCTGTGGCATAACCAAGCTAGGCATAAGAACATCCATTGAGAAATGGATGCAAAATAAGTCTCTGGAATGGTGGAGGGACTTCCCGCAACAGAGACAGGCCCAAGAGTTTATTAAAGAAAGATCGGCTAAATTTACGAAAGATCTACTATGCCAAAATAGAAAGGCCATCAGGATAATAGTGGGTCTTTTAACAGGACACTGTCGACTCAATAGACATATGAGTCTGATGAGTCAGGTACAGGATGCAACATGCAGATTCTGCCAAGAGGAAGAGGAATCCTCAGTTCATGTGCTGTGCCACTGTCAAGGCCTCGCTAGACTTAGGTTCCAACTACTTGGGGAACAAAAACCAAGAGCTGACAGCTACACTAAGAGCCCCTTATCAAGACTCCAGTCTGATACAAAGGACAAAGCTGGATAAGGAGCTCTAAGGAAATGAATAGGAGCTCCACAATAGCCTCACAGGGGGTCGCGGTGGTCAAGGCCAACCAGCCAGCTCCTCCCTTATAATCTAATCTTATCTAATCTACACCTAAATCTTTAAAATTCTCGGAACTTTCCAGTGTAATACCGTTAATATTGTAATCGAAGTGCAACCTGTTTAACTTTCTGGTAAATGAAACAATATTGTATTAACTAATATTTAGAGATAATCTGTATTTGCTGTACCAGTTATCGTGTGCGTTTAAGTCTGTCAGATATACTATCAATTATGGTAAATTTTCAAATCATCCGCATCTAAGAAGTCAAGTAATATATCGTTTATGAATATTATAAACAACAGGAGGTTCAGTATCAAACCTTGTGGAATGTTTGATTGAGATATAAATTCCATAATCTATGACTATGATATTGTACAAATCGTTTACTATTGCGAAGACAGGATTAAAAAAAAAATTAATTAATTCTTGGTTAAAGCTCTAGGAATATAATTTTTTTGATAAAATACCATGGTCTATTCTGTCAAATGCTTTATAAAAATCCGGATAAATGATTTAAACCCATCCACTACAATATATAATTTTCGCTAAGTAATGTGTGCAAATTAGGTTCGTAGTAGTAGAAAGTTGTGAGACAAACCCGTGTTGATTCGTGGACTTACGTATAATACATATTATGTAAGACAATTTTGAATAACTCACCAAAATTATTTTTAATTGTTTTAGAGCAGTAGTTTTGTATATCAGATTTACTGTCCTTTTTGTGAATTGGGCAAATTTTTGAGACTTTTCACTTAAAACAAAAAAAAAACATAAACACCACAGAAATTAGACAACCCTAACTCCAAAGTTACCGGAGCGAGGGTCACACTTATGAAAAAACGCGGATACAAAACCATTCCCACCCACATTGAAGAGATTACATAGGTTAAAAATGTGGTGTAGCTAATAATATACCTGAAGAGTCTCTAAAAAAGAAAAGCTGGAAGACCATCAGGTCCCTCAGTAAATTATGGTTTAATTTTGTTAAAAGTATTTAACGCAGCCTATATTCATCATGTAAATCTGTAATCATTTTTAAATTTCTTTTATTCATGATAACCAAAAACGCAAACAATATAGATATAGATATAGACTAGGATATAGACTATTTTTGTAAAATTTTAAACCTTTTTGAATTAAAACTAAAATTCATTATACTTATTGGCACTAGACTGCTTTGTCATATTAGATTTAACTTCTTTTTTTAATATTTACGACAAATAATACTGACTCATTTATTAGTTTATACAAGAAGAATTACGTCTGACAGCTAAGTTTATGAGTTTATGGGATACACTATGCCAATATATAATAATACAGACATATTAAAAATAATACAATTGTTGATATGTACAATGCAGTATATGGCATATTGCAGAATATTCAAGAGAACATATTTAGAAGAAATTCTTGTTTTCTAGTTAAGGAAATGTCAACTATTATAAAGACATTAATATTTATTCATGACAGCGACTACAGATATTCAAAAAAATATGAGAAAATAAGGTGCGGAGATATGCTCTAAACAACATCAATTGTGGCATAGCAACATAAGAGCATCAGGAACGTTTTGAAAATTAATACAGTTTTATAAAAACTTGTTGAAGTTCATTTCTTGTACACACATTAATGAGGAACCAATTATCTTGCAAACAAATCTTGCAATAAAAGAAGGTTTTTTTTTGTATCACCCTAATTTACTTTCCTTTGTAACTCAGTTACTATGGGGCTGTATCCAATTTTCCCTACGTAATATTTTATTTTTGAATTGTTCATCAAATTTAACTTTTTTTACTCAATAAATAATTATTTACAGAATGTTTCCTAAGCACTCTTTAAACATTTCGGAAATACTTCCTAATTGAGCTACAGCCCCAGGATTCAATTGATGCACTTACAAAAATTACTGCAAAAAACAGAAGGATGATATTTCCAATAATCCAAATAAATTTTGACAATTCATACTTAACAAAAGAAATGTATCCAATATCCTGACTTCGACGATATATAATGGTGTTGATATGGAAGATCAGCAAAATGTTGTCAATTCCTTTGCTGATTTTTTCCAAAATTCTTTTACACTACATAGTCAACTGGGTGTCAAGTAAAATAATAATGATGCAGTTGACAATTTTTACTTTTACGATTTTAAAGAATCTGGTGTTTAAAATAGTTTTAGAAAACTAAAGCTTAAATTTACGACAGGTATTTATGAACTTCCAGCATTTCTAATCAAAAACTGAGCTTCCATCTTTCAAAACCTCTGATAATTCTCCTTAATTTTGCGAATCTGCAACGTCTCCAACCATTTGAAAAATGTTAAAAATTGTATCTGTTTTAAAAAAGGTGACTGGGCTAATATTGAAAACTATAGAAGAATTACTATAGTAAACAATTTATCAAAAGTATTTAAAATTTTATTACATGAATATATGTATTGTTATATGCATAATGGCATGAGCCAATTTCAATATGGTTTATTAAAGGAAGATCTACTGTCACAAATCTCTTTTGCATCACACAATTTTTAGCTGAATCAGTTGATTCTGGACTTCAGACTGATGTTTTATACACAGATTTTTCTAAAGCGTTTGACAGCCTGGACCATGACATTCTCATTATGAAACTCCATACTCATGGATTCTCACTGAATCTCCTAGACTTTTTTTAAATCATATCTCACTAATCGGAGGCAATATGTTGAATGTTCTGGCCACCAGTCAGTCCATATTACAGCAACATCTTGTGTTCCACAGCATTCCAATCTGGGTCCCATTTTTTTAACATCTTTATTAATGACATTGTTTGTGATTTGATGGTAAATTGCTTATTGTATGCAGACGATATGAAAATGTATTATAATATCAGAAGCATCGATATGACTGTAAAATTACAAGATGACTTAATAATTATAAATGATTGGTGCATTGCAAATAAATTACCCTTAAATGTAGCAAAATGTAATATAATAATCTTTCCCAATAAAAGAGAAAAAATTATTTTTGATTACTCGTTAAATAATTCTGTTCTAAATAGACCCGAAACATATCGAGATCTGGGTGTAACTTTCGACCAAAAACTTTCATTTGTGGATCATATGAACAATCTAACCTCTGCTTGTTTTAGAGCCCTTGGGTTTATTATGAGAAACTCTGCCGACTTCAACAATATCTGTACGTTAAAATTGCTGTTTTCTACATTTCTGAGATCGCGAATTGAACATGCGTCCATTATATTGCGCCTATTCAAGTTTTAAAAGGTTCCAAAGTGAAATCCTGGCAACTACCCCAGAGATACCTTAAAATGTTAGGCAGGAATTCATCCATCGACTTGCCTTTTGCCAAGAAATACATTGGATCAAAATTGAACACTTGATTTGATAATTCAATGTTTTTTGAACTGGTATATTATTTATTTGGTGTTCTGTCAACTTGATATTAATTGGGTTTAAACAGATTGATAAAAATTCCGCAGCAATCTCGATGTTTGTTATCATCACACAACCGCATGATATTTTTCTTCCAAATTCTTCTTAGAATGTTTAAATTACTAGATTAAAGCAGTTTCGTAACTAAAAATTTCAGTCAATCAATATTTAATATTAATTGGCTTACTAAACAATTTGTAATAAAAATTAAAGTTACATTGGTTCCTGCGTGGTCTTCTTTCATAAATTTTTGTCGTTCTATAAATTTGCAATTTATCAAAAGGTTAATTTCTCATACAAAACAATTAACCCGTTTTCATAGGTACGCAACAATTTGTGATTCACATTTTATATGTACATGCAATGAATAATCATTTCATTAAAAAATTAATTACTCTTTTAATGAAAGAGAAACAGGTTTGGTAATAAGTAAGTCATTAATTTATTTATATTATAAAATCTGCAAACTGAGTTAAATTCATTAATCCAGCCAGTTAAATGTTTTTATTGATTAAAACATAAACTTTTAATTAGACTTCGATAATAAATGTGGTAACAGCACCGTCTTCCAATATGGTAAAAGCTTTGAGATGTGAGACACTGCCATATTCAATAACACATAAACAACTGGACTTGTTGACTAAAGGTTATAATAAGAGAAATATGATACCACAACATGACTAAATAAAGACAGGAATAAGTAAAGATAGGAGGCTGCTTGACATATTGCTCAAATTTATGCAATCAGCGATATTTATATATTATATGTTATAGTTTCTCACATCGCATCAACATGATGTGAAGTTAATTTGTTATAATATATGTGAGAATTTAGGAGCAGCGCTCTCAGCAGTATCAATTGTATTTTCAGCGTCGCGTCGTACGAAAATGGGTAAAAAAAATAAGAGTATACGAAAATGGCATATACATTTCATAATTAAAATAATTAAACTTATGAATAAAGCTGCAAATCATTTCTGTGTATGATGGTCGTAGAGTACAGATGTACTTACTGTCGCCGGCATTCACCTTGACCGCGAAATTTTTTCTCTAGTCCAGTCTATTATTAGCTTTCGAGTTGTGTACACGTTAAGCCACTTGGGCGTATTGCATATTGTTTTTGTGTTTTTATTTTATTTGTTGTACTGTATTGTTGATACTAATTTAATAATAAAGCATGGCAGACGTCCGCAGGGGTAGAAAATGGCTATTTGTTGACAAAGTGAATAAATTCATAGGAGACTTCCGGAATTTATTCTATGATGGTGCTAAAATAATTTGTAAAGTGTGCGAGAAAGATTTGATGTGCTGAGATAAGCGTGAATGTGGACTTCACGTAAATAGTGTACTCCATAAAAATAAAAAAATGGCGTTCCTTCGACAACACAGTTTATGTTTGATTTACTATTAATGCTGATTGCCTGTGATGTTCCGCTGCACATACTCGATAAACAACCATTTCGAGAGTTCTGGAATAAATACAATGCCCAGGTGAAGTTACCAAGTCGCACAACATTATGTAACTATCTACCAACTGTACACGTAGACATGGTAAATAAGATGAAATGTGAATTAAAAAATACACGACTGCGGTTATCTGTTGATGAGACAACAGATTGCAAAAAAAATTCTATTTTAAATGTTATAGTACAAGTAGTGGACTCTCTTAAACCGACAGTTCCACTGTTATTAGCTAGCAAAAGACTAAGTCAGTGTACTAGCGAAACAATTACCAGCTTTAAAAAATATTGCGAAGAACTATAAACCATTACATGAAAGCATAAAAAAATTAGAAAACAGTGCGTTGTCGTTAGCGGAGTCACTGCAAATAGTGGACGAAGTAAATCTACTGCTACACGCTATAGGTGACGCAACAAATGAGCATTTTGTAAAATCGTCTTATGCATATAACAAACGCTTTAGGCTTCTAGCCAAAGTCCCATTTAAAAAGATGAACTAAATTTTCACAAAATAAAACGATTAGAAAATATCAACAACGGTAGATTACAAGGTGACCATTTAACACCAGAAACCCATGATAAGAAATGCAATTATATAATTTCAAATAAAAAATATTTGTAACTGGAATTATCTTTAAAAAAAAATGCACAAATTTGGATGAGCAATAATATGGTTTCTCTAGTAAAAACTTAAAATCAAACCATAAACGGTGTACACCAAATCATCACTTTAACTTTAAAAAAATTTTTGTCATTCATACCATCATACCTATCGATGTTTTGATGAGGGGCACAAAGTTAAGTTGCTTTACCCTCTATATTATTTCATGGTAAGCAGTTTAAATATGCTATATCGATACAAGCCTATAAGTATTCCAACAAATGTACCTAAAAAATTTACAAGTGTAAGTTATAGATCGATTGTTAGTGAACATCGACAACAACAACTCTGATATACGACACGTTGTACAAAAGAGGCGCACGTCACTGAAAGCAGAATTACTATGCACCATAGAAATAAGCTTTTTATAATTCCGATAAATGTCTTATTTAGCACAAAGTGCCTTTTAGACCGACTCACTTAGTGTCGGTGTTATCGTGAAGCGGCATCTTTGCGTTTCCACCAATTATTTCGTATTGCAATATGCATACAATGAGATCAACTTGTGTTTAAGATCTAGCTGAAAGTCTATGCCAGCCTTCTGAAAGAAGTCTGTTTTTGATTTTTGTCTACAAAATATGCAGTTGTATAGCCGATGCAGTTACAATTGCTGGACGACATCCTACGAAACTTTATATATATAGTGTCCCCAAAGTAACCGCTCGAATACTTGAAAACGTTAGTTTTTAAGGCATGCTCATACTTTTAGGACCATATTTGTCAAATCCCGACAATTATTTTTAAATAGCAGCCTATATCTTTGATTTCGTTATTTGCTAGGTCATTTTTTTTTATAGTAGCATTAAAAATTCTATTCAAAGATGGAATGAAATGGAAATATAATAATGACAAAAATTTTTTGTTAATTATTTTACTAACAGCTACTTTAAACCAAAAGAAATGCAATAAAAGAACTTATCTCTTTGCCTTTTTGATCTAGTCTTATTCTGTCATAGATTTTTAAAAAATGCAAATTTAGTGTACAACTCCTTGACTGGCTGGTACAATTATTGTATTTGTATTTAGTGCAATAAATTACACAGGCCTGCAAAATAAAACTTATGGTGGGGGGTTTCTATATTTTAATGTAATTCTGTATGACTGTTTCATGCCGAATCCAAAGATGACTTGCATTTTGCTCTATCATACAAGGTTTTTTCACAAAGTAAAAATACATGAACGGTTTTCTAATAAAATGTATTAAAATAATGCATTACAGTAAAATACTTCTCATTTTTAATTACAAAATTTAAATCAAAATTTACAAGTACCTACAAGAAAATAATATTACAAAGAAGTTGTTAACATTTTTACATGTCTCTTTGCGAATGAAAACGCTTTCTCTTACTTTCAAATGAATGGTTAGTTGAAGGCCGTTTATATGAAGTTTCACCTTCAGAAGATTCTCTCTTTAAACACCAACAGTAGTCACCCATCATGGCGACGTCCCATCTTTCTAGATATCTCATCTCCATCTGTTTAATGTCCTGATGAAACCTTTCACCTTGTTCTTCAGTCACCGCCCCGAGATTTTCTGGAAAATAGTCAAGATGGGAATGAAGATCATGAAGTTTCACTCATATTGCACCCCAATATTTTATAATTTTCTAACATATCGTTGACTATATTCAGTTTCACGTTTTCTGTACCATGAGAATGTCGTTCCTGGAAGAAGTAAATTCTTTTCACTCAGTCTAGATCCAAAAAGTTCAGCAGACTCTTTTGAAAGTCCTAAGTCACGAATTAAATCGTTTATTCATTCTGAGTAAAAAGCTGAGGCTATGTACTTTGTAATGAAAAGTCTTCATCCGAATCTTCAATTTCTAATTGCGAATCAGAATCAGATGACAAAAGAGTATAATTCTCTGGTACAGCAGGTACAGGTACATCTGGCCCATGCGCTACTGGCCTTATTGCTGATGGAAGGTACGGATAAAATACTTTTTTCTTATTTTTAGTATTAAAGCCACTTACGTCACACAAGCAAAAGTAACAATCTTCTGCATGATTGCTGGGTTCCCGCCACACCATTGGTATGCCGAAAGGTAAGGATTTCTTTTTATTTTGCGTCCACTTCCGTAACGATTCAACACATGTATGACAAGCTCTGTGTGGCACCCATGTTTTGTCTTGGTCTCCAAGCTTTACACCAAAGTACGCATGATAACTTCTTTTCACGAATTCCGTAATATTTCTTTGTCTTTTTTTTAACTGAATATGAACCACAAATGTAATAAAACACATCGGCACTGTTTTTACAATGTCTTGAGAACATGACGAATTTTTAATAACTTTATCACTGTAAGCATACGTTCAACCACAGTTAATTTACTACTGACTGCTGTATGTGCTTTTCGAATACTATGTGTATATTCTGGTTCTAACTAGAAATGTCTTGATTAAAAGGCGGTGGTCCTTAACAATTTTATTTTAAAAAGATGTGTATTAATTACTAATAATGTCGTTATGTATGTTTAGAGTAAACAGTGCGTGATACACGAAAACTAATAATACTGCAGAGTTCAGAACAACTTACTTACTCTAAAAATGTAAAAAAATTGTAGACCCCTAAAGCCATGTAGGCCTGTGTTATTATTATAATTACTATTATTATTATTATGATTCCATCCATTCGATCTTTGAATAGAACTTTTATCAATGATACTAATTTGTTTTAAATAATTCAAACCCTACAGGAAATTTACTGTACATAATTTTAATACTTATGTTCTTTGAAGCCAATAATGTTTATTACATTAGAATTACTAAGATACTCAGATACTTTCGGAGCTTTGAAAAAGTCACCCTGACGACTCAGAGATGCAGAAATACGTGTCTGTGAATGTTTTAAAGTTTTTAAGTGGTTGTTGTGTTGGTGAGTACTTTTGTTTTATTTATTTTTGGTTTTACTGAACAGAGTAGTTACAATTTACAATAACATTATTGAGTGAGTTGTACTGAACGTAATGTTTTTTATTATCCAAATTTCAGCATATGACAAATAGCCAGGAAAGGAATAGTTAAACGTTTACTTTCCGATTATCGTTTAAAAAGATATGTGTTATACTTATCTGTGAAAAGTTTTTTGTAAAATTTAGAAAATAATAATTAGCAAACAATTTTTGTCGTAATTATACCTCAATTTTATTCCTTGTTTGTATAAAAATTGTTGTGGGTTACATAAGAAAAATTTTAAGATAATTATGATCAAAATTAGTGGAACTTCTTTAATTAAATTACAGTATATTCGCTTAAATCAAATGTTCGAAATGTGATTAAATTAAATTTTCGAAAGTGTTTAAGATGAAAAATAGACTCTTGCAATGACATAAGACAGTTCTTTTTTGGTTAAATTCGGTCTTTTAAGCTCTATGCTGCTAGTCCTATGTTATACAAAATCATTAAGTAGCTTTACAAGAAAAAATCAATGGGGTTAGGTCTGGTGACGTTGCAGGCCACTCTATGAGTCCTCTTCTTCAAACTCATTCATTTGAGAACGTTTGGTCATATTATTGGTACACGTTGGCGGCAGAGTGAGGAAGAACACCAATTTGCTGATACCAAAGATTATAATGAGAGCCCGGATCCGATTACGACATTTTCTCACTAGTATTGCACCAAACTTTTATGCCATCAAACTCTAACTCCGGGAAATCATTTATCCATCATTCTACAGTATTTTGACATAGAAACGGATACATTTTCAGAGTGTTCCACGACAATATTCTCAATGTAATATTAGGATCCGGGCTCTAGTAATTAGGCAAATCTGGACCGATAGACCATAACAAAGCTTAGCTATTCACGTATCCATTATACTTGTCCATTTTTTCAGATACAAACTTGAGTTATTACATCATAGGTTATTATTGTTATTTTAAGTAACTTGCATTTTTTTACACCTTTTGGGTACATTTACGGAGAACTGTATGTACAGCCAATTTGGATCCACATGCCTCTAGGAAAACTCATTTGACACGAAAGGACTCAATTATGTAAAAAATTGATTAAAAAATCACAAACGATATAATTTTTTTAAAAAAATATTTGTTTTAGGGATGAATCAACCATTGTCTTAAATAAGTTTGTCAACAAACATAATTGTACGTACTGGAACCATGAAAATCCACAGTTTCTCTAGAATATCAATAGGTGCCACGTATATTGAAGTGGGTTTTTATTCTAGAGAACAAGATAATTGGGCCTATTTTTATTGGGCAAAACCTGACTAGGCAACTATATTTAGAATTCTTAGAGAATAAGATAAACCCACATTCAGTCCAGATTGATCAAACATGATGGTCGATGAGCAGATTTACTGGGAAACAGCCTGCAAGAAGTGGTTCAAAAATGACCGGCAAGATCTACAGATTTAATGCCACTTGATTTTTTCTTTGAGGTTATTTAAAAACTCAAATTTACGAAACACCGCCAGAAGATATTCGTGATATGTATATTTTATAATAATTCATATTTGAAAATTTGAAGGAAGAAATTAAATGCACTCTAACTTTCCAATTTTATAATTAGCTTCAGGTGTATATTTCCTTTTATGAAAAAGAAGAAACTACTCGTATAACAACATTTTGAAATATCCGTTTACAGTTCTGAGAATGCTAAGAAAATTTACTGGACCATTGAGTATTTTTGAAAAAGCATCTTTTCATCTTCATCTTCATCTCACTAACTGCAACATTCATATCGGAGTAAGACAGAAATCATTAAAGGAAATTAAGGTTATTAATTCTTGGTCGCGTTTCGAATACCAGGGCTATTCATTAACGAACATAAATCGTCAATTTTGACCCTCAGAAGTCACTAAGTTTGTAGAGACACCTTGTACGTTTTTGTGGTGCATTATGTTAAGTACATTTTTATTTTTATTAATAATAAAATAAATATTTTGTCTTTCAGCTGATAATGATAAAGGATTAAATTATGTTTTGATATTAATCTTGAAATCACATAAAAACTGCATTAGGTACGTTAATGTGTTAAAATTAGAGAGTTATTAATATCCATGAATGCCACATAATTGATTCTTTGTGGCAAACAACCGATATAGAATTTATTGAGCTGTCTTCTATTGTCAATAATAATGACACAAGAAATGACGAACATTTATTGTGTACTATCGACCTAACAATTATTTATCTCTGATATTATCAGAAAGTAATAATGTACTTAGTTTTTACTTTTTATGATTAAAATCAACTACTTCAGAACATGCCGATTCATTTCGTACAATAGAGGCTTTAGCGCGAATATTCTTTTTTTAATTTTCAAAATACTCTCTCTTTTTAGCACGGTGTTATATAAAATGAATTACTTCTTAGGCGCTTTAGTCTCTTTAACAATTCAGATTTTTTTTTATACAAAGGGTGTTCGAAAATACACGTCACGCCGAAGGTAGCGCACTAACTTGTCTACCAATATCAACTAGATAATTCAAACCAGATACTATGTCCTGAATAAATAAAAGACGGCAAGCAGTAGATATAACAATGTATTGACTTAAATTACAGAGCAAGTAAATACATACAGTGCGTTCACAATCAAAGGAATAAATTAAATATTATCTGAACAATGTGGTTTTGCAAAAAACACTCGGACACGTCATTTTCAAATTTGAATTAGCTCATTTTGAGACATACGGCAAGTCAATGTCACTTCCGGTTGTTTCGGAAGTGACATTAACTTTATTATTTTAAATTTAACACCATGTTTTTGTACGGATTTGTATAGACGATAAAAAGACGTTTCCAAAGTTGTAGTAAACAGTTTTTTTATTACAAATACTTTTTTATTACTTACAAAAAACTCGTGACACTAACTTGCTGGATCAACTTTCTAAAAATGTTTTTATGTTATTACATGTAGAATCTCTTGCCCGTTTACTTCAATGTATTTTTGAATTCGAATGATTATTTCTCGTTGGACATTGTGAATCATTTCTGGTGAGATTAGTCGGATTTCTTGACTTACATTAAGATTGTTCAGTCGAATCACAAAGTTTTTGGATTTTAAATAACCCCATAAGAAAAAATCTGAAGGGGTTATATCAACTGACGTCGGCGGCCACTTAATAGGTCCCCTTCTATCAATGCATTTATTGGAGAAGGTTGCATCTAGAAATTAACGAACAGCGATTGCATAGTGTGGAAGTGTCCCATCTTGTTGAAACCAAATCATATCATTTGGTACATCAGGGTACTGTGCGTTGAAAAACAGAACAGCTAAAGCAGTAATAAGTTCAAATTAAAAAATTGTAAATAGCTCACTTATTGTTCCTTCAAAGAAATAAGGCCCAATAATTCGATTTTCGACAATTCCTGCCCATACATTAATTCTCTGAGGATATTGTGTGTGGACCTCTAACATCCAATGCGGATTCTCTGTCGCCGAGTATATGCAATTTTGTCTATTTATGTGACAACTTACACAGAAAGTAGCCTCATTAGAAAAATAAATGTGTTGTATTGAATTAAAATTTTCATTGTTCATTCCATTTATTTGTTAGCAGACTTTATTTCTTCGATCAAAGTCGTTTTCTGACAATTCATGCACTGATTGTCCTTAATGGGGATGACATTTAACTGCTCGAAAAATTTTTGATACTGTTCCCGTTGCCAAATCATAGTTTCGTGAGAGTTCTCTAACCGTGAAGTGGGAACCCTCTTGAACGTGTACCTGGACATCTTCAAGCACCTTTTTTTGGTCGACCTTTAAAAATCTCTAACATGGTCAATCTCTGTAATTTTTTTTTCAATTTTATCACACATGATTGGCTGATCGATGGACGGTCAGGAAGATTTTCATTAAATAAGGTACACACCTGCTCCTGAGTACGAACTTTTATCACCAAAAACCAATCATTACAATCACCTGAATTCGCTCTGTTTTCGTTAAATTAATTTTTGTAGTAAATATACTCACTTGAAATTATAGACACCTGATACTGGAAACCTCAATTACTGTTAACAACTTTAAAAATCATGTTAGTAGTAAGTTAGTATCTCAAGTTTTTTGTAAGTAGTAAAAAAAATATACATAATAAAAACCTATTTACTACATTATTGGAAATGTCTTTTTATCATTTAGACAAATCCGTATAAATATACAGGGTGTTACATTTAAAATAACAAAGTTGATGTCACTTTCGAAACAACCGGAAATAATATTGACTTGCCGTTTGTCTCAAAATGTGTCCATTCAAATTTGAAAATTAAAGTGTCCGAGAGTTTTTCGCAAAACTAGATCGTTTAAATTATGTTGAATTTATTTCTTTCATTGTAAACGCACTGTATATGAGTATTAAGAATGGGAGTTTTATACTTTGTGTGTCGTAACTGACCGCTAGCAGCAATACACTATTCCAAATGTCTGACAAGATTTTTGAGATATGTAATTTTCAATATTGTGATCATTAGGAAGATGCCTAAAATTTCGACAATATATATGTCAATTAATCTTATCTTGAATATTTAACTCCTGAACTAGAGAAATTTTATACAGTTGGAATTTCATTTTTCGCGTATTGCTATCTGATCAATTTAAAGCTGCGAATATTGAATTACCGATCTTCATGGTATATCATCACATTCCTTTTTCTTTCTTCATTGACGGTATTACAAACGTATCGACGTCTACCACTTGCCTTTTTATCTCAACTGACCCACTCTCTCCATTTACGAACTCAATACAAAATAGTGTTACGCAGTGGGCATTATCTAACATTAAGCCGGAGCCAAAAACACCTTTGTACAGCAATAACTGAATTTAATTGGATAGATTTATCAACACAAGACACACACACGGTGTTTCTATTGACCAACGCTCTATTTTGATAACTCTCAAAATACATAATAAAATTTTCCAAGTTTAGTATTTCATTTATAACTTCTGCTATATTTGTAGCGAAGTGAGGTTGGCGTCACATAAACTGCCCATTACTCCAATGACCAAGCAGGTTTGCTATTTCTGCATGCTGCCTCCTGTAGGATAAGGAACAGGTATGTCAAAAAAGAAGGAATCGACTGTCAGTTATCCAAATATACCATCTTCTGTACGTCCCGTGTCACATAGTGACGAACTTCCTATTTCACAACTCTGCGAAACATATACCTTTGGATCAGGTGATGAAAACGATATAGCAATGTACTCCGAAGAAGATATGCCGTCAACATCAAGAGATCCTGATTTTGCAGCCAGTGCGTCGTACAGATGTATGACTACTGTTTCTTGTGTGAGTTAAACAGCCGGACGAGAAAAGATCATTACAAGAAGAAGAACTGGCCCCTTCGACAAGGAGAAAAGAATGTACAACATATGCCATTGGTAGAACCCAAGAAGATTTTGCCACCACCACTTCACATTAAATTAGGCCTAACGAGAAGTTTTGTTAAGGCTCCAGATCTAACAAAATTTTCCAAGGCTGAGTGAAACAAAAATCAAGGAGGGTATTTTTGTTGGTCCACAGAATCGCAATTACTTTGAAGACAAACACCTCGATAGTATTTTAACAGGTGATACAAAGACCGCCTGGAATAATTTTTGCTTGGTAGCTACCAACTTTTTAGAAAATAAGAGGGGTGACACCTACGTCGAACTTGTGGAGAACATGTTTTCTTTATATCAAATATTGGGTTGAAATATGTCTTTGAAAATACCTTTTTTCTATTCTCACCTAGACTTTCCCAGACAACCGCGGAGCGTTGAGTGATGACGGTCAACATTTTCACCAGGACATTTGAAAAATGGAAAGGAGATAGCAGGGGAAATAGAACATTGCGGTGCTAGCAGACTGTTGGTGGATTCTTGTAGGAGATGCTCCAAAACTAGTGTACAAGCGAGTAGCAAAAAGACAACGTATTTAATTAATAAAAACAATATTAATATATTTGTTGTAATATTTTATACATGTATTTAAGATAGACAATAAATATGGGTTATTTTGAAAACTGTAAACAATTGTTTAATATCATTGTAATTTTCGTATTCAGCACACTATAATCCGCATAGAAACGTACACATTTTGCATTAAGGATACAGAACGTAAATTAAAATTTGTTGTCCAGTGAATCATTTGGTTAAGAGGCAAACATGTTATATAAAAGCTGTAATAGCGCGGACAGCAAACACATAACAATATTTTGAAAAAAGAAATACGGAATTCCTCTCAAGTTACGTCACTGTTATTCTTCATACGAATTATTAAATATGATCCATATGTATGCTAAGCATAACATATTTTTGAAACGTATTAAACAATTTTAAGCACATTAACTTCACATTAAAAACAAATACTCCACGTTGTTTTTTAAAATACGTATTAACTTTTTTCCAGAAAAAAATTATGTGATAGATGTGAAAGTTCCGTTATAAAAGGTTTATTAAAAGCATATAAATTCATACAATATGTACGGCAGATTATTAACAACAATAATTTCTTGCAAAAAATCATAATTGAAAACTCGCATAAAATAACATTTTTTAAATAATTGAATATAAGTTTAGTAATGATTCCGCAATTATATCGTTATATCAGTCGTAATCTATTAGCTTACTTTTTTCTGAAAATATTAAAATAAAAACCGATTATAATTATCATAAAATACCTTCATTACGTAACAAGATATTGATCTATGCCTTATTAAAAACAAATTTAGGTTTATCTTGATAGTAATCATTAATTTAGTGATTATGCCAAGTGAATAATATAAAACAGTTTGTTAGGTAATAATCTATGAGCAAATAATTTACAAAAAATCACTTCACTAAAAACTGGATTTTATTCTGTAATTAATATTTATATTTAATATAAGTTATTGGGTTGAATATTGTACATTATATATTTATGTATTGTGTATAAAAAAACTAACTTACTCCGCGTGCATTTATTCAGACGCTCCTTATTTAAATTCGGAGTGGAAGAAGTATTGTGGATGTCAATTTTTATAGATGAGTCTCTAACAGATGAGAAAAAATCATTCTGTGTGGTAATGTATTTCATGAATTTTTCCCTGTTCTAAAGGTTTCCTAATATGTCTAGTGGCGTCAAACTAATCGCCCATTTTTAATACAAGAAATTAATGGCCATTTTTAAAATTTCATCACGACAAGCGTTATTAATTCCAATAAATTGAAGACCTCCCGCGCAAAACTTACCAAGTGCACTCAAATATAAAACTGAGTTAGTATATCCGTTTTACTTTAAATGCAAAATCAAACAAAGATGTGCAAGTCTCTTTAAACAGAGCTATATGAAAACTAATTAATCGAGCAGAACTGAACAAATCCCGATGTTATTAAATGATTTCAAAAAGGAGTCATCTTATAGCAAAGTTGGACAAGTTCAATGTTTAAATATGTGGTAACAATTCTATGCAAAACAAAAGTAAACAAGTCCTCGCTATATGCAGCGATTACTCCTGCCAATTTTTTTAAAACTGCTGCCATCTATCAGACAATATGCAAAGTATACGTCTCATTTTAGTTTTCTAGCTTTTCAGAACAGTCGTGATTTATGCATCTCAGATTTTAGATGGCAAGCGCAGATACACAGAAAACACAAGTAATCACTATTGTTAATTGAATTTTCTCAAATTTGAAGACGTTCTTCGGCTGTTATTTTACTCTTGTATTTTAGTCTGTGTTTTTATATCATGGAATTGAAAGCTTTGTTTCAGTTGCAAAGTTCAGAAGTTAGTGTCGGTTCTCGACAAAGGAAAAGTTCCAATCAAAAAAATAAATCGCCAAGAAATCAATCATTCATAAGTCATAGTTTTTATCTCCAGATGTAAAAATAGTACATACTACATTACATTATTATCAGTATCTTATTTTGTACACTTACTTGTTGTTTTAAACAAAAATGAACAAGCCCTGTATTAGTTAATGCAGACCTAAGCAAGTCCATCTTTCATTATCAAAACTGAATAAGTCCTGACGTTTTTTGTAAATAATTTGAAAATGTATTATTCCTTGTTCATATTTTGCTAGTGTGGTGTGGTGGCGATATTACAAGCTGTTTTCCCAAAGACACTTTCTTTTAGAACCCATGTAATTTTCTTAAAAAGAAATTGTTATATTTTGGAGAATCGGGTGTACCCGTTAATTCATTGTTTATTTTTTACTGTAATGTAATTAAACCCGCGTCTAATTCCTTCTCTGTTCGTATTCATTCTCCTGGGTCCGGAATCCTACGCAGGTTGCTATAGTTGCCCGCGTGTGCGATGCTTGGACGACGCTCTCATACCAGAGCCGTCCAAGTGGAAGCCACAAAGGTGCGACTGGCTCCCTGTCAGTGGTTTTCCTTTAGTGTCTTTTTTGAGTTTTGTCCATCAATTTAACTCAGCTACACCGTGCTGATGAAGACCAATTAGTCAGAAACACGTGTCCACGGTTTGCATCTTTCTGCCATTTGCATTATTGCAATTTGCAATTATATATATATATATATATATATATATATATATATATATATATATATATATATATATATATATATATATATATATATATATATATATATATATATATATATATATATATATATATATATATATATATATATTATATTTTACTTTCATCATTAAAATATTTTATATATGGTTATATGGTACTTCTGATATAAATTCATTTCACCTCTTGAAACGATTTTTTTGCTCTGTTACCAGCATTTTGACTACGTGTTGTATTTTCTATGTCGTTAGTACAAGTTTCAAAATAAAGCAGTAAGCTGAAGTTAGTTCGTAATAAGCAGAGACAACTTTTTTACAGTAATGTTATATTGGAATTCTTTACAGCATTATTATCCTATTCCTTAAATCCTTCCATAGAATTTTAACGGCGCTGATTGGAATATGCGGTTTGAAACTGACATTTTAGCATAGTGAGAAGAAGTGAGTCTGTAGCCGGCTTAAGAAAAAAAATATAAATTTCCACGAAGGCGACAAGCCGTCATCTATTTTAATTCCCAGGAAAGATCTATAATTTCCATTATTATGAAATCGATTACAGTTTTAATTTTATTTACCGTTTTTTATTATTTTTTTCTATATTCCTGTTATTTCTCAAAGCCCAGTTTTTTTTACACCACTTATTATTATAAATGTGCAAATCATTGAAGATCAAATATCGGAACCGCAATCTTGCTTCATTTTACAATCTAGATTTAATCTATTAAGTCTAATTTTTATAAAATTGAAAATATGAAAAATATGTTTCGTAAAATATGATTGCATTGTAATAAATAAGTTCTTTGAAACGTTAATGTATTTTTTATGTATTTATCTAATAATATTTTAAAGATGTTTATATTTATTTAATAATAATTAAGTTCATGCATTATAAAAGAGACAAAGTTTCACTATTATTTCAGACTACTTAAAGGCTTGGGATCTATTTTGACTCTATCGTTCTAAGTGGAAGTAAGACACTGAATGATTTTTAAAAGTTTGCATAAATGTCAAAAGATATATTAACATCTGAAAATTATGAAAAATGGAAGTAAAATATTGGGACGCCAAGCTTTATCTTTTTTTGCTCTTTTACTAAGACTTTTCGATGCATTCACTATAATTGCATCGCGATCTTCCTCAAATAGTACCTTTGTTCAACTGGTGGGCACTTTTGTTTTATTTATTTTTGGTTTTACTGAACAGAATAGTTGGAATTAAGAATAACATTATTGAGTCAGTAGTACTGAACATAATGTGCATATTATCTTTTTTGTAATCCAAGTTTCAGCGTTTTGGCAAATAGCCGGGAAAATAATTGTTTAAAAAGATATATGTTATACTTATCTGTGATAAGTTTTGTAAAAGTTAGTAAATAATAATTAGCGAAAGAATTTTCAGCGTTATTATTTTTCATTTCACTCTATATTATAAAATATGTTGTGGTTTTAACTGGTGCTTTTAAGAATACCTCCCTGTATATTGTATGAAATAATTAATAGAATATACAACGAGAATAACTAGCACAACGTAGTAATGTATATAATAGCTTTTGCGGTTTCAATTAAACTGGATGTAAATAGATGATTTTTTATTTAAAAATATTATTTCAATGTCGAACAGTGGTTTAAATAACATTTCCTTTATTAACATTGTTTAGTGAATCATCTGCTAGAGGAGAAAAAATGTTTGCAAAAAAAATCAACACCTCTGTTTATTGATTATTATAATTAATAATTCAGGATAACTGTAACAGATGTGTTCAAGTTGAGGTAGTTAAGTTATCGAAATTATTGATAGATGACACTACCTATTTGGGTGATTTAATACAAGGCATTGCATACAGGTATACAGTGTTTCTCAAAATACCAAATTATTTTAAAAAAGCGTATACCTATGTATAAGTTGCAGTTATCTGTGAAAATCAGAAAGGTTGAGCTGTGAAATAGATAAGGTAAATCAAAACATAAATGATGGGGGCTACAGGTGCCATTATTGAGGCGGGCATAATGTAATTTCAAAATAAAATGATGGAAAATAATTCAAACAGAAATAATTATATCTACCGTCCATAAACATCAGAACAATGGGTTTAATAAGTTCAGGATTTATTACTTATTTTTTATATTTAACAGTGTAGTCACTCTTTTGAATATTCAAAAGAGATATTGGTAAAGATGTAGTTTTCAAAACCTAAAACCCTAAAGAAAGCCAAGGTACAAATTCTTAGAAATGCCATTTTACGTATTGCAGAGCTAATGGTTACACTCGTGACTGCAAAATTCCCTGCGAAAAACATTCATCAACCTCTACTAATGACCCTGCAAGCGGAGAAAAGAGTACTAAACCGAGTTGCTGTTAATCCAGAAGACAACACCAGATGAGCTGCTTTTCAAAAGGGGCTTCGTAAGAATACCGTTTGAGACATATTGTATGAAAAACTATATTCGTATCATTTGCAAATGGAGCAAAACCACTTTATTTCTCAGCACAATTCTTTTCAAGGACGAAACAGGGTTCACCATTAAAGACATACCAAATATCCATAATGTGTGGGAAGAAGATAATCCACATGCACTTTTTAGTCAAGAATCCAAGATAAATTCTCTATTAATATATGGTCGGAGATGCCTGTGTATCGATTAACATGTTTTGCCTCGGCATTTTGATTGTCCAGATTATCTAACTGTTCTATAAGTTACACAAACAGAATTTCTGAATGATATGCTTCCCCAAACGAAAGAAAACATATGGTTCATGCATGGTGGTGCGTCACCAAATTACAGTATTTTTAGCAACTTTTAAATTGAGCTAGCCCTGACAGATGGATGGAATGAGGTGAGCCCATAACATATCTATTTCGTTTACTAGAACTAACCTCACCAGATTATCTTGTTGTGAGGACATTTGAGACCATTATTTTATGCACCTACCAAAATTACAGATCCAGAATGTGTGATAAATGGATGTGAAATAATACGAAGAAAACAAGGTATTCTTAAAATAGTTACTAATAAATCGTATAGAGATAAAAAGGACCATTTAGAACAATTTAATTTTTTTGTTTAATTAGTTGAATTAAGTTTTAGACAATTACTTATGCTCTTGATGACAGTGATGATTAGTAATTTAGTAATTAGTTACTAGTAATAAAATATTTCATGCCTAATTTTGCTTTTGTTTTAATGAAAACATGAACTTAAAACCTTTCAACTTGATTTCAATGAACTATTTTCTTTATTACGTTGATGGTGTGAACTTACAGTGGTTTACTTCGATATTTTGGTCAAATACGGTTCAGTCAGTGAATTCTGCACTAACTTTTTAAACCGGTTTTTCTTAAACACTTATAGTAGTGTCATATATAATAAATAAAAACCGTCTTTTGTGTAGTTTCTTCAAATAGACATAGTTTCCTCAGGAAAAACTTCTAGGCCCATCCATAGACATTTTTTCTAACATTTTCTTATGCAGAATCAGAACCTCAAATATGCCAACGGAATTTCCATTGCTCAAACTAAACAAATAAAAATAATGTTTTAAAAATACGATATATTTGCATATGTTTCACCTTGTAACTGAAAATGGTATAGACCCAGTGATTTACGTCTTTAGTATGTTTAAATGATGAAGTTGTGGAAAAATAAAAAATTCCCTTTATTTAAATTAAGACCAGTAAGACCACCTTTTTGCTTATTTCCAATAACCATATATAAAGAGTTAAGGACTATTTTACACCACAGCAACTACTATTGATATATAAATCATAAATCCATCGTGGTTTATAGGGATCTACAGATAAAATTTCTCTGAAAATGTTGGACTCGATTCAAAATCAAACAATACGAAAGTTTAGTTACTCAGCCCTTATGATTTTACTTTTACCTACCAAAAACAACAAAGTTATGGCATCCTTCAGTCAATGATGTATTCTCTGTAATATATTCTTCATATGCTGTTCAACAAAAAAAGAAGAAAAGATCCAGTCAACATCAAAAAAATTCTACTTGATAAATTTGTCAAATATATCTGATTATTAAAGTATAATAACTGGTATATTTATTGCAATATTTCTTGAGGCAATATACCTCTTATTAAATCGAGAGCAACACTAAGCTTTTTTTGATATACCTAGTAGGTATATGAAATAAATTGTTGGCCAACCTTATTTAAAAAGTGAAACAAAACCTTGAATTGTATACGGATTCTATGTTTTATAAATTACTACTATAGCGTTCTTAATTTAATAGTAGCAATACATCTTTAGTATGTTATCAGCACATACTTAGCTTGGGTGTGGTCAATTATAGATAAAATTGTCTACTCTGAAGACCTTCAAACTTTTAAATAAATAGGTTTCCTTGAGTTGTTTTTGTATATTTTATTTTGTAGATTGTTATAATTGTTTATATTATAGGTGTACAGATTTAAACCGTAATGAAATTATTAAACAATAAACATTTATATTTAATTTACTTATCAATGATATCAGTTGTTATTAGGAATATTAACTGTATTGTATTAATTTAAATTATCTTGCCATTAAGTTTATTAGCACTCCTTATTGATATAAAAATAGTACTACTGAATTGACGGAGATAAAGACAGAAATAATGTTTAGGTAAAAATAAATATAAGTAAACTTACAAATTAAGGGGTAATTAGCACAAAGTGGTGCTACCCAAAACACCGTCTCTTATAAAAGCTTTCTAAGCTCTTGAAGGTTATTGATTATTTAAAAGGAATTGGTTTTCGGGACATTTCAATTTTTGTTTTACATCCTATTTTCTTGCTAAATTTTCTATTATACGGTGTATGTAAAAATCTATGTGCCTACCCATAATTTACCGAAAAATTAGATATTTTGCCCTGAAATGGCGGAAAAAATTCGACAAGTGATTTTTGGCAACGATGCTCTATATAATAATTAATAGAATTTGAACTGTTTTAGTTCAATGTATCATAACAGCAGAAATTTGTTCACAAACAAATGTTCAAAAAAATGAATTTCGACATCGAAAACTAGAAAGAACCGCAAGAAATCATTGAAGCTGCAAGTACGGCAGGTTTAAACTTATTATCCGCAAATCAAAAGAACTGTTTAAGAATTGTCAATCAAAATTCAAATTTTATGGTGTTGCCAAAATGTTTACAAAATTTTAATTTATATAATGGGTTTGTATAACAGATCTGATTTATAATATTTTATCCCGAATAAATTTTTTTGTAAAGTTAGAAATAAAAATGTTGGGGTCCGGTAAACGCTGTTCCAGGAGACCGATTTTGCTCATGAACGAACTTAATCTCTTCCATGAACTCTAGAATGTGTGTACCAAATTTGAAAGCTTTATCTCAAAAACTGTAGCTGCTATCGCGAACCACACACAAACGTACGCACACACGCACGCACGCACGCAAGCACGCACGCACCCACGCACGCACCCAGAAATGCAATAAAATGCAATAAAAATTTTAAAAATTTTTTCACGAACATACCTTCCTCACTTTGAGGGGTGAGGAAGTAATTAAAGGATTAGTCTTCCGCACTATATTCTAGGTTAAATACCCGTATGATGGTGAATGACAACATAGGTATAAGTAAATATGCAAAGCTTGTGACATTATCAATAACAAACAAAGATATCAAATATTTTGACAAGGGAACCAATTGGCACTTGTCGCAATCAAATAACGATGAATATTTAACGATGAAGGTAAGTATCAGTGTAGTCTGCCGAGCCTTAGACCTAAGAGACGCCAGCGCCGCTGATGTGTCTCTACAAGTTTTTTTATGGTCGTTTATGCGCTAGAGTTAAAAATAAACGAGATAATGCAATAATTTTATTTCACCATTTTTAATCCGATTTATGGCGAAAAATATCAATCGTAGATGAAAAATGTTAATGACCAAATTTGTAGAGAATTAAATTTTCGATAAGTTTGGTCATGACCATTTTCAGTCAAATGTTGAAAATAAGCGAGTTATTTAATAAAACCAAATTCACCCTTAAATTCAAGATAAGACTGACGCTATAGGGGTGGAGTTCCGAACATCTGGCTTTAGATTATCAACCCCCCAACTATTAAAAAAAGAAGATTGTGGTATCGAATTAACACAATTTCAGTACCTATTTTTGTATATAGAGGCTGTAGTAATATTGAAGTATTTATGTAGGTATGATTACATATTAATATTTTTCTTACTTTGTGGATTATGCTGATATTTGGAATTGCAAGCGCATGCCGAGGGCCCGATTGAAAAAACCTAAAAGTTAATGAAATTAAAGATGTAGGATCATCTTTAATAATAATAACTAATACAAAGACTAACATATCCTAAATCTGTAGTCACCAAAAATTATAGAAAAATATTTACTCGATATATAAATTTATATTATATTATATATGAAATAATAATAAAACTTTTATTTAATAGAAAGATTAGAACTTCTGAGATCATCCTATTAAACAGGGAACAAAAACTCATTTCACAAATAGATATTATAGTTCAAATTCAAATTTTGTCAGTTTGACATAAAAGTTTATTGATTGTGATACATGGTCGTAGAAACCACAGCTACTTCATTTTCAATTTTACGTTTACTATATCCTTTCTTATAATGAGAATCAACATATGATCCAAAAATTCTGACACCGCTGATATGCAATTATCATCATTATGTTAAATACAGACAATCTTTTTAAATTTTTTTATTGCATATTATCTCCTTTTGAATATTATCTTTCATCCTATATACCACTATGCCATACATATTCGGCCAATGGACCTCTCCATCTGGTAATTTCCTATATTCCTCTGATGTTCAGTTATCCTCACTTCTAGTGGTCTAAATGTCTCTCTTATAATACTTACCACACACATGGAATCTTACAAATATCAGTATTTGATTAATAATAAAGGGTTTGGTCTTTGCCAAAATCCATCGTAGAATACTGTTATATAGCGTGTGCGTAAAGAATGGAACATCAATGTTATGACGTCATTGATATTTGTATAAATTGAAAACGGTATATATTCCTCCATTTTTGGATTCTGAATCAACAACTGATTCCAAAAATGTCGTACTTAGGGTTTAAAATTGATAAGTTGAAAGATACGGCCATTTTGAATATAAAAATTAACTAATTTTTCATGTTTAATTTGAACAAATAGTCACTATAATTAACGGTTAGTTAATAATAAAAATAATTTATAGTAAATGTTCAAACTGTACTCCTTGTTGTAGCTGACAGTACCCTAAATGATGAATAAAGCGTTGCTAAACCTTGTTTATAATTTCCTGAGAAATGTTGTTTATTTCTGTTCTAATTCCCTCTTATAATTCAACAATGTTTTCCGGTTTGGTTTTATAAACTTTTAGATGGTCCCACAGAACATAATCTAATGAATTGAGGTCCGGTAACCTTGGTGGCCATTCGATGGGTCCACCTCTACCAATCCACCTGTTAAGAAATATTTTGTCAAGATAACTTTGAACGTCAGCTACATAATGTGGAGGCGCACCATCCTATTGATACCACAGGCTTTCGTCAATATTTCAAGGATTAATCTACTGGGGAATAAATTTAATAACGTTGGGATAAGACAGCCCATTAAAAAGTGGATATATGATTCTATTTGATACAATTCCCGCCCACGTTTTGTGGATACTATGTGTGCTGCTCCTGCATCCATCGGGTTTTCCCATGCCCAGTATCTTTATTTCTGACGATTCACTTCATCAAAGAAAATAATATTTTTTATCAGAAGACCACCATTGCACATATTCATCATTGTTTCACATAATTGTATCCTCCGATCTAGATCATCATCACTTAGTTCTTGCATGTTATAAATTAAAATTAATCGACAACAATTATTGACAAACCACTACTGAGGTAAAGTATTAAGTGATCCACTGTCAAAGACGATAATGATAAAACAAAAAATCGAGCAAAAACTAGCTTACTTCAAAAATTAATATAAAATGTGTTTATTTAACTTTTTTTACTTGTTTTTTTTGGCCGTATATTCCAACCTATCAATTTTAGGCCCTAAGGATGATACATATTTGAATTCAGCTGTTGAAGTAGAATCCAAAAGTGGAGAAATATATTAGCAGTTTTACTTAAAAAAGAAATCGATGACGTCATAACAGAAACAATGATGGCGTCATAATCATAAAAAATAAAGGGTAAGATGCCCAATTGAAATTAAAAATAGACGTGTCTGAGGATTTCATCTAAATATTTTTGGCTTAAGAAATAATGAATTTATTCCATACTTCACGGATACACTGTGAATGTATATCATCTGATATCATCGCGCGGATTTTTCTTTGTTTCCAAGGAAATAGAAATGAACAGATTCTTGACTCTCGATTAACAATTTCTTCCGTTATACTTACAAGTATAACCAATATTTACTTATTTTTTAGAGACGTGGAAGTAATTATAAGTGTAACATTTAGTAGCCCTGAATGTGATTAAAAATCTTGGAGTATTGAAAATGTACAATAAGCCAATAATTGAATTTAATTATTAAACCGTAAAAAAAGTATTCAATCTTATTGTCGAAATACCTTCTATATTCAAATTATTAATACCTATCTAGAGTTAGTCAGAAAAACATGATAGATCTCAAAAAAAATTATTGATATTAAAATGCATGGATCGTACGTGGTGTATAAAAAATCGCTTAAAAAAATTAATTACCTAGTACCTTGGCATAGTTTCATAATTTTGAAAATAATCAGTAGTTTAAGTAACTCCTCTCCATTGTTAACTTGATTTAGGATGTTATGAAACTGCTACGAAAATAAATGTTTATTTGGATACGCAACGAAATTCCTAACAAGAGTAGGTAATCAACAATAAACTACTTCATTGAATTTAGAAATGACCTATTAAACTTTAACACGCTTAAATTATTGGGGTCATTATACAAAATTGCCTATACTGTTGATAAATACAGAAGATAGCTTTTTATTTGCACACTGCCACATGTGACTACAAAAATACCTGCAATTCAGAGACCCTTTCGATGGTACTGTGTGATATCCACAAAAACGAAAAAAATTATTATGGTGTCTACCTGCTGGATTTTTTACCGATTGGTTTAGTAAATATAGAAAGTGAATTGGTCGATATCAACATAAATAATGTTGACAACCCCCTTTAACTAGGGGGCGTTAACCATTGTAACAACTAAAATAATTAGTGGAAATCTTGTTATTTTTATTGTTATAACACTTTAATGAGCAGTAGAAAACGCGTAATCATTTTTGTCGAAATGTTTGTGAAACAACTGATTTTCTCGAATTATCTATTTTTTATTTACTGGGTGTTTTTAAAAACAATGTCAGTCATTTAACTACAGTTTCGGGACGTCAAAAAAGTTAATTTAACCTAATTTACCTGTATCAAAAATCACATCCTCCAGCCCTAAAAGTTGAAAATAAAAAATACATATTTTTTAAATATTGTACAAATGCCAATAGACATATTTTTCAATTTCGGTACAAAGAAAGTATGCTGGATAGTTGAAATTAAAAACGTTTCAAAATTATTTTCTTAAGAGGCTGATTTAAGGGTGAACAACCTTTCACTCCCCCCCCCGTTTTTTGTTGTTGTATCAATGATTTTTTTGATATGTGTTTTATAAGAAATTTAATTGTACAACTTTTTTGTACCTTGTCTATTTTTCATTTGAGTAACTATCTGTAAGTAAATCGGGAAATGCTAAAAACATGCAATACTAAAGAATAAAATGACTTAAATTTTGAGAGATGAATTAAAATTATATATGATTATACTATAATACTCGTCAAAGTACCATAGATAAATTAATTTTCAAAAAGCAAAACACCATTCTCATAAAGGACATTTTGGACAATCCAACCGAGATAACCCACACTTTTAACAAATTTCAGTTTTTTCTTCTGCGTTGTATAAAAGTCTGCCTACATTTATGTTCAAACTAAATGATGTTCTTATATTAAATTCTGAAAAGGTATTACTGATCCAATTAGAGAGGTGGTCTGCATATGATATAAAAATATATGTTTTGTCTTTTTTCATGTTATTAATGAGGTATAACGTGAAAAAAATACAATACATATATTTCTATATCATATTCAGGCCACCTCTCTAATTGGATCAGTAATACCTTTTCAGAATTTAATATAAGAACATCATTTAGTTCGAACAAAAATGCAGGCAGACTTTTGTACAAAGCAGAAGAAAAAACTGAAATTCATCAAAAGTCGGTTACATTGTCCAGAATATAATATAGCATAATATATCGGTCAAACAGGTAGATCATGTGATAAAAGACATAGAGAGCATATTCAAATACAAAAACAACACTCCAACTTTTGTAAACATTTAACAGATTCAGACCATACCGTAGTAATGGTATAATCATATGCCAAAAGTATTACATATTTGAGAAAAAAGTAAAAAAATTAACTTAGTGGAAGCTTTGGAAATAATAATTATAACATATTAAGCAATCAGTTAGATTTAAACAACTCCCTGTTATTAAATTTAGTTCAGTAAACTTATTACTGTTAAGATAATGAAAATTCAACACAATAAATTTACTACCTCACCAAAACCCTCTATACTTTTAAGACATAACACTAGTAACACTACATGTCATGAAAATCAACCATAAACTTAATTATCCTCCAATATATACCAAAAGAATATGTCTGTATATTTTAGTTACTTGAAAATGTTGGCTTGGGATGAAACTCGTCGTAAAGTTAACAGAACAAATTGAAAATTAGACAATAAAAAAAAAGCGTATTGTAATTATTTAATTTATAAATGTCACCTTCAATCAACTGTCTGTAAAATGCCTTCCCAAGTAGAAGTATCATACTATTGGAAAGCATTAAAATAATAATTAGTTACGTGTGCCATTTCATATACAGACTGTTCCAAAGATTCTGAATTCCCGAATGGTATTTTGTAACTGACTCCTGGAAAAAATGAAAGAAATGTAGGTTTGCAAACGATATTTTGTTAACTGATGAAGCCTCATTTAATACAAATAGAACATAGGAAACTTATAGGTTTAAATGTATTATTATCATCATATTAGGTTTGATAGGATGCTTATGTAATACCTACATAATTATTCTGTTATTTTTCCTAGAAATAGTAGGTACAGTATTAAGCTCAAAATCAACTATTGGTTTATCAGATACAGGGTGATTCACGAGGAAAGGGACATATTGTTACGGTAGTTAGAGTTCACTTGAGCGAACTAGAAATGGTCATTGACAATTATCTGAGACCTTTTTTTGTTGTACTACAGGATGATTTATTGGTTTTGCCCAACATTTATTAAGGTTGTATCTTTTAAACTACTTGCCAGAATTAGCTCGTATTATGGATGTGTAGTATACTACTAATGGTCTATTTATGTGCCTAATCAAAGTTAGAAAATTACAAGATGAGAAAATAATTTTAATTCCAGAAATTTACAACATAAAAAAACAAACTAGCTACTACAACAAATTCACAAAAATAAAAGTTCTTATAAATGATTTTCAAAATGATATCCGCCTGCCTCCATGGAATTTCTTTACCGTACCAACAAACTACCTACGGCTTTCATAATAACTAAAAGATTATTCCTAATTTCATTACAACAATTGTTTTTCCTTTCTATCAACTGATCTCTTGTGTTAATGTTTTCACTATCCACCATGTTTTTTAGGTGTCGACATATAAAGTAATCCATATAAATCTAGCTGGCCATGGATGTGGACTCTCTCGACCTATCTACCTGTATGATAAATATTGTCTAAGTGGTGCCTAACTGCTGCAAAAAAAATGAGGACATGCTTTGTCACGCAGAAAATGCATACCTCTGAAATCTGCATCTTCTAATAGACCGGGCAAAACATTTTGTAGAAAATTCAAATATACTTCTTCCGTTAAACGTTCTTCAAAGTAATGTGGTCCTATTAATCGATTATTTACAATTTCGCACCGGACATTTACAGAAAATTTTTTGAGAACGACCCTCCAGTATAGCATGGGGGGTTTTCCTCAGCCCACACGTGGGCATTTTTAAAATTATTTATCCCATAAATTGTGCCTCGTCAGTAAACAACGTTCTGTGAATAACTCGTCTATGATCGGGTGGTGGATTGTTACACCGACAAAATGCCAGTCGGTTTATGTTATCTCCTGGTTGAAGGCGTTGTACTTGTATGTGAAATGTCTTTCTTTTTTTCAAAGTCCTTCACACTCGCGATTGAGAAATAGCCATCTAGGTACTAATTCTATGGGTACTTACTCTGGGGTTTTCATATACAATATTTCTAATATTATCCTCTACCTGAAGGTTTTACACATTATTTCGTTCAATTCTAGCAGATGTTGAAAATTTTCCATGTTGTCTTCCAAAACGGAAAATTGAGGCAAACGGTTTATGGTTAGGTGTACGACGCCCAGGAAATCTTCTTCGGTATCCTCTTTCAGCTGCCTTGCTATTTCCATCACAAAAACCACAAATGTAAATTATATCGGCGTATTCCTCATTGGTAAAATGATAAAGTATTTTTTTATTTTTTATTATTATTTTTTTTATTTATTTCATACAAATCCAACAGGCAACGCCCAATTACAGGATAGGGAACAGTATCTAATAAAATATTATACAATACATTACACAAAAAATTTTACAATAATTCAATCACATATACATATACACATATGCATGCATATATACACGCGTACATACATATATACATACATACATACATATTTACAACAACACAAATATACACACACGTGTATATACACTCAGATATAAACAAATTAATCTATCAACGATGGTCTACATTATTTATTTAAAGAGAAAAAATTAAACTTATAACAAGAAACAGATGAGTATGTTAACTTAAGAAAATTCTCTTAATTTGAGATACGTTACAACAGAATATATCAATTCTGTCCTCCAGATTACTATAGTTTACTGTCATTTGATAAAGTGGTGCAGCTATTAGTATATTGGTGCGGGGAGTAGGGATAGAAAGAATATTATTATATCGAGATGACACTCTAGGGACACGATATGTGATTTGATTCAATAGGGCTGTACAGACCAACTTATTATTAATTAATTTAAAAAGAAACACAACCGACTGCATATTTCTCCTTGTCTCAAGATGTGTTAAATGAAAACGACTTAACAGCGTTTCCTGGGAAATACCTCTGGGAGGATATTCACCATCAAGGGTATATATAGCTGACTTTAAAAAGCGTCTCTGAATTTTTTCTAAAGATGTTTTATGTACATTGTAGATAGGACTCCAGACTATCGATGCATACTCTAAGCGAGATCTTACAAGAGACACATAGAGTAAGCGGAGTGTATGTGCATTGGTGAAGCCTTTAAGGTTGCGTATAATAAATCCTAGTCGTTTAAATGCTGTTAAAGTGATTGCCTCAATGTGAGGATTAAACGTGAGTTTTCTGTCAAAGATGACCCCAAGATCTTTAATAGTATTGGGCCGTTGTAATAGAATATCGTTTAAGTTATATGCAAACATTTCAGGATTAGATGTTCTACTGAAAGTCATGACATTGCATTTAGTGGCATTTATTGGTAAACTGTTCCTATTACACCAAGATTCAACCAAGTCTAATGCATTCTGGAGACGTTCGCAGTCTGCAATAGACGTTATTTCGACATACAACTTCAAATCGTCTGCATACATTAAACAATGTATATTCAGGCCAGATATGATATCATTTATAAACATATTGAAGAAAAGCGGCCCGAGTATCGAACCTTGCGGAACCCCAGACCTCTGAAGGAATCTAAAAGACTTAAAACCACGATATTGAACAAACTGATGCCTATCATGTAAATAATCAGTAAACAATTTCATTAAATCTGGGGACAGTCCAAATAGACTCATTTTTCTCAATAAAATCCCATGGTCTAATTTGTCAAATGCCTTCGAGAAGTCGGTGTATATGACATCTACTTGGCTCTGTCTATCAAGTTTTTCACAGATAAACTGGGTTTTACATACAAGATTTGTAACTGTGGACCGTCCTCTCATGAAACCGTGTTGTTCGTTAGAGAGCATCGCTGACACATGACTGTACATTGCAGAATGAAGCAAGATCTCAAGTATTTTGCTGAAGTTGCAAACTAACGTTATTGGCCTGTAGTTAGTAAGATCATTTTTATCTCCTTTCTTATAAACTGGACAAACGCAAGATAATTTCCATAACTCAGGAAAACATGAGGTTTTCAATATGAGATTGAATATGATTGTCAGTGCTTTAACAAAAACCGATGAGCAATCCTTAAGCAAAAATGCAGGTATTAAGTCGGGTCCCATGGTCATGTTTGCCTTAAGTTTTTTAATTGCGCCTAAAACATCCTCTTCAGTCACAGATTTAATATCTAACATCATCACATTGTGAGTATCAATTAGATCTTTAGTCTCAGCAACTGGGTCATTGAAAGAATGAGAAAAATATTCAGCAAAGCTGTCCACAATTGTTTGCGGATCTTCAATTACTTCATTATTATATGTGATTATTGAAGGAATGGAGGAAATGTTATTTTTGTGGTGAACAAATGTCCAGAAATTGTTGGGGTTATTCATTAAATCTTTCTCAATCGTATGTAGGTATGTGTCGTAAGATATGCGGATATCATTTTTTATTTGAGCGCGTAACAATTTAAATGTATCAAGATATTCAGGATTGCCAGTTCTCTTATGTTTATTAATGTTCTTAGTTTTTGTTTTATTTTGTAAATAATCTGACTACTGAACCAAGGGGGGGTTATCTTAGAAGTTGACTTTTTTCTTGGTACGCTTACCTCAAATGTATCATTTAGTTTATTATAAAAAGCATCCATAGCCCTATTTACCTCGCCACAGTTCTCCAAAAAAGTCCAGTCAATATTCGCTAAATCGTCATATAATTGCACAAAATTAGCTTTGCGAAAATTGAAATCAGAATTTGTTTGTAAAGGAAAAGTTTTCTTATGAGCTTTATTTATGTCTAACTCAATATGTAGTGCAGGATGATATGGATCTTCTGGCAAAATTATCTCAGGGGCGGCGGTTAACACACACTTACTGTTACTAAAAACTAAATCTAATAATCTACCATGATGATTAGAAATGTAATTGAATTGATTCAATTCGAAGAAGTTACAGAAGTTTTGAGCTAAATTGTATGTTGTTGTTGGATTGCAGATATTGTTGTTGCAGTCTACGTACTCAGATATATTAAAGTCACCTATAATAATGAGGTCGGTATTATAAATACAATACAGTGACACCAAGGCGTCAAAAAATGTCTCATAATCCTCGGTTTTGTAAGACGGGGGCATGTATATTATTAAAATGTATAAGGAGTGAAAACTTAGCTTAACTTGTATAACGAGGCTATCAATATGTTTTAATGCAGTAAGTTTACAGCAGATTGATTCAACATCTACTTTAATAGCGTGGAATTCTTTATTTATAGCGAATAATACACCCCCACCTCGAGTAGTTTTTGTGGCACTAAAATTACGGTCTGTTCGAAATTTTTCCAAAATTGTAATACACAACAATAATTAATAACAACAAAAAAATAAGATAATGTGTCATAAATATCAAGGACAACTATTTATTTGAGAACTAATGTCCTCTGATTGTCCAATAGCATGGAAAATTTTCGATATTAAAAAATGGCACGAGGCTTATTTACAAACAGTCAAAAAGTGGAAAATATTAAGTTGGAATAAAAATTCCAATAAGGATGAATTTCTTCAAAGGAACCACAAAGAAATTAAAATTATTTAGGTAGGTACCTACTCTTGAAATTTTCTCATTTTTATTCTGATTTCATATTTAATAATGTATGACAACACAGGATGTTTCAGTATAAAATGCGCCAGAAGTGTGACAAGAAAACAAATACACAGTTTAGATCACTTTTGTATGTAGTTTTATAATTTAGTACTAGAATTTTAAAAATACGTATACAGGGTGAAATTTTTCAACGTGCATTAAAATTTAAAATTACTTAATCCGTCCCTATAATTTTCTAGCTTTGATTATGCAAGTAAATAGACCATTCGTAGTATACTATACAGTCACAATACGAGCTAATTCTGGTAAGTAGTTTAAAAGTTACAACCTTAATAAATGTTGGGCCTAACAAATAAATCACCCTATAGCAGACATTTTTCAGGGACCATTTCTAGATCGCTCAAGTGAACTCTAACTACAGTAACAGTATGTCGTTTTCCTTGTGAATCAGCCTGTATAATAAAATAATAGAGGACTGCTAAACTGATAACAATTAATCGGTACCTACTTACTTAATAATTAATGCAAACGTAATTTGCCAGCATTATTTTATAAAATATATGGTATGCACGTGAAGGGATAAATGTGTAACATAGTAACAACCAGTTTTTAAGATTCATAATCACGAAGCTGTCCAGTAATTATGACTGGATGACATTTACCATATTACATTTACCGGTAACGCCCGGTGATTGAAGCATGTCCCCGGGTATCTTGATCTGAAGATCAGCAGGTTTGTTTTAAAGAGTTTCGTCGATGTCGCGATGAATAAAGGTCGCTTGATGTATCCAATTAATCGTAAACAACAGTAGCGTACAAATTTATTTTTATCAGAAACTAAAGTTTGTATTGCAAACGTTAAATAAAGTTGCCACCTATAGCTACTACTTTTGTAGCATATTATACACCTTTTGATGATTTACAACTTGTATTATACAAAGAAAAGTGTTTTAAGCTTTAACTGTGATTGACCAATAGGAAAGAATTTTTACCTAATGAAGGGAAATCCTTCTTGTGGTCGTCGCGCACACCATTCGTAGATTGGTTTCTAGTGTTTGCCTTCATCAGCGCGAGGTATGTAAAGTTTATTTAAAACTTATTTGCAACATAAATACGTCGGCTTCTTTGATCCCTTTACCGCCAAAGAAGCCGACGTTTTTTATGTTACAAATAATTTTTAAATAAATTTTACATTGTATATGCAACGTCCGATAAGAAGGATCTCAGTATTATACGTCTCTATGTGATAATATAGTACTAACGATTTATAAGTAAGCTTCATCTACCAGCAGTCAATCGCAATTGAAATAAATTGGAAAAATGCTCCAACACAGTGGACTTTACTAATAAATAAAGCCGGCTCCTTTTATGAAATTGACTGGTGTCGGTGAGAGGCGTGCTGTTACTTTCAAAGACTTACCTCTTATATCATATACATTAACAGTTGTTTATGGTTGCATCATTAATTAACTTTTTTATAGTATACTCTACTGTTTGTGTAGAGCAGATGTATATATTTTATTTCTTGTCAATTTACATGTTTAAAATAATGTAGTTTCTTTAGATAAACGAAACAAAATGTACAATAGGCGAAGTAATTGAATAGTGACTGATAAACATTTTTTTTGGTTACAAAATAAAACAGCTAGTATAAAAACACAAATGCTTTATTAATATTTTCAAATTATTAATTTTTTATTTTGTTTGATAATTTTAAAATTTCTCTTAAAATTTAAGAGTGTGAAATGTTCGTATCTTTTTTCCTTAAAGGACTTTTTCTTTCACTCTCTATTCACATGGAAGTAAAATAGATTAAAATAAAAAGTCGTTTATATATATATATATATATATATATATATATATATATATATATATATATATATATATATATATATATATATATATATATATATATATATATATATATATATATATATATATATATATATATATATATATATATATATATATATATATATTTAATCAAATTTAGTACAAATTTCATTTTGCATTATTCTTAGTACTATTATGAAAACAACTTCTGCACTTTTTTTTGTAATATCAGAAAACGTCTCGGAAAATGCAAATATATGACTTTCATCGTATAAAAAGTATACACTTACCATGCAGAATTACCAGGAAAATAAAAAAAGTTCCAATGTTTCAGTGTACTTCTTATCTTTACAGTTTTTGTAACAACAAACGTGACCTGCTTTTTTCTTTGCCGCTTCCATCACACCACATTAAAAACAAACAAATCTAAATAAAGCATATAAATACGCATAAAAGCATCTGTAACCTGAAACGCAGTAAACGCACCTAGAGGCCCCTATTAATGTGCCGAGTGACAAGCCAAGATAAACTACTGCAATCCTGTTGAAATGCGTTGATTTTGGCCCACGTCGTTTGTTGGCCCTGTACATCTGCTTGATAAGTGCATTACAACGGATCGGCGTTACAATAAAGGTATAATAGAATACCAAGGTATTCCAATAGAGAAGTGATATATATTCACACATAGTAATAAATACTGAATTCTTGACGAAATGTGAGAAAAACCAACACTTTTTTATGACCCGCTGCCAAATACTGATTCTCATATCTAAAGTTACAAAGTCGTAATCCTTTTTTTTAATTAAATTAATTGAAATAAAGTTGCCACTCATAGCTTCTACGTTCGTAGCAGACAATACATACCTCTTGATGTTCTATAACTACAAGAAGTGTTTTAAACTTTAATTACGATTGACCACTAGTAAAAAAAATTTACCTCATGAAAGGAAATCCTTCTTGAAGCCCTCGCGAACATCATTCGTAGACCGGTACCTTATAATTTGTTAGTACTACGACACTCTTATTGTATTATAAAGCTTAGTTCTGAAGGGCCGCATACCCAATGTTAAACAATTTCTCTTATTTTGAAGATAAAACATAAAGCCAAAAAGAACTTAACACCCCTGTAATCCAGAACGCTTGATTTTTCGAAAATATTTATAAGGGAAGCTAACATTATTTTTTTAAATTCCTATTGAATCTGTTTTGCAAGATATAACTTTGACCCTGTAAAAAAATTTTCAAGCAAATTTACAAGTTAAAATATTTAACATTAAATAATATAAGGACGTTCATGGAAATACCGACTACTATCATTACGCAATAATCCTTAACCCATCATCAATTTTGTGCAATTGAGAGCAAACAATTTAAGCATAATTTATTACAAGTTTCTTGCGTTTTTTGCAACATTAATCTTGTTAGCCGAAGTCGTAATGGTCAATTATAATTGGTAAAAAATGAATAATATTTTATTTTTTGTATTCTGTTTGTCAACTGCAGTTTCATTCAATTTGTCGCTGATTATCGGTTATTATATACATAATAAAAACCAATTTTAAAACAGTTTTTCTTGTTTTTAATGAAATTAAAGAACACGTTTTAAAATATGTATTATTTAATTTAATTATTACAATAAAATAATTTAGATGCAATATAATATTGTATGTATGTAATCTGTTCTGAGCATCTGGCACTGAAGAGGGGGATAAGGAATAGGAAAATAGAATAAATGTTTTCTCAGGTGATTTTTAAGGTACTAGCTTAAGCTAAGTTTTCCTAGCGACGCACATTTCACGTTACGCAAGACGCAATATGCTCGGCGTAAAACGCAGTAGACTTGTTCAATGAGAATCAAATGAGAGCGTTTTCCTAACGTTTTCAAAACGCTCTCATTTGATTCTCATTGAACAAATCTACTGCGTTTTACGCCGAGTATATTGCGTCTTGCGTAACGTGAAATGTGCGTCGCTAGGAAAACTTAGCTTTACTCCGATCTTTGTTAATTTTTTTATTTACAGAAACATCAATGATTTAAAATCGTTCAGAAAGTGCAAGACAAATGATAGAAAATATTTGAACTTTCAGGGGTGATATTTTAGGGAGTAACCTATTAATGAACTGCTTTAAATTGAACCGATACAAAATCTAAATAATTTAGGACAAGCCACACCAAAAAATTTTATCAAAAGAGTGGTTTTCTGAGATGATTTTATAGTAGTTTTACAGGTCATAATAAATAAATATACCCTATATTTAAATGCGTACCCTCAGTGGAAAAGAACAGCAATTAAAGCTTAGAGATGTATTCTAGAAAACAATACAATAATATAATATAACACAATCACCACATAAATTAGACAACCCTCCAATATCCAAAGCCGGAACTGCACAAAAGGGGGTTACACTGTTGAAATACGTGGCCACATGGCCATTCTCTTCAACTTTGTTACGGCCGAAGTTTGGATTTGAACTCGGGAGTCGGTAGGCAGTAAAACCAGCGACATTTGTCACTTAACGCAACAAGAACGAGAGAAATTTATTTAACGAATAAAATAACAAAATGTCCGTCCCGGACACCTATCTCTGTCTTCAATCAAACATGCGCGCACCGAAAATGCTTTACAACAACTGAAGGGTTGGCATGAGGTGATGCGGAGTCAGACTTAAAAACTAATTAATAGAAATAATAACTCCAAACACAATGTATATATTTGTATATAAAATTAGAATATGCATATTAAAAAAGTATAATATGCACAATAAAATGGTATAATATGCACATAAAGCGACTTAAAATAATGCATATATATAATAATAATAAAATTAGTGCATATAATAAATAAACATAAACATTTGTATTGCTGAATAGGTTAGAAAATAAAGAACTTAAAAAAACCAGCTAAAAATAACTCTGAAAACAAGCGAGAATCTCAGTTCCTCTTCTTCTAAAGCAGAAAATGTTTATTAATTTCCTAAATATTTGAATTTAATGAAGTTTCGTACATGAAATCAATTTGGAAAATAATTTAGATAAACAAAATATAACAAAAAGGAACGTAGAGGATAAATTTGGAATTTCGTACTACGTATAACAAGGGCGAAGTCTAATGGGTTTGTAGAAATATCAGTAACGCCTGGTACGGTAATTTATTTTGTGCGAATAGGAGCGTTATACTCTCTAATTTGGGTGATGTTGGTTGTTAGCGGATTATCTATCCGTTTTATTTGGTAAAATGTTTGCGATATAGTCCGGACATAATCCGCAATGGGTTCTATGTCATCACAGAGAATTCCCGTAACAGAGTGCATTTGGTTGAGTTACTTATAAGGCGAAGCAATTTATTTTCCAATACTTCCAATTTATGTAACGTCATCGCGCACGCGAAACACTACATAAGTGCAGCGTACACCATGTACGGCCGCACAATGGTCGTAAATATAAATTTTTTATTTGCCCTATTTAGTATGCTATTCCTTGCTATGTGTGAATAGAGACTTCTGAAAAAAACTAATAATCTTTACGTATAGCCTCTTATCTAAAACAATCCTCAAATAATGAATGTCCGTCTTCGTCTGAATTGTGGTTCCCCTGAACGAAATTGGAGTAATTATTTTATTTTTAGTGACATTTTTCGACAAACCATCGCCTCCAATTTCTTTATATTAACCGTTAACTAAATTCCATTGCATTAATCGTACGTGCTTTTAGAATCATGGCCGTGGCTATATATTGCGGTGTCATCAGTGTACATGGATAGTTTCATGTTAGGGAATTGGTGAAAATCAGAGGCGCATATATTATACAATTTAGGTTCGAGCACCGACCCTTGGGGTACACTTGCACGGATCTTCCGGGATGTAGAGAAGGTATTATTTACTCTTACCTGCAATGTTCTACCGCACAGGTAGGAGTGGATTATTTTAGTAAAAATGTCAGAAAAATCGTATTGTTGTAGTTTATGAATGATCCGTCTCCAGACGGTATCAAAACCTTTTTCAATATCTAAAACAATTACAATGGTACTCTTATCGAGGTTGTATTGCACTTTGATATCATTGGTCATCCGTACACAAACTGCTGGGCCATATTGTGCCCCTTCTTGAATCCGAATTGGAAGTCGCTGTTGATATTATGCCGTAGATGGTCATCCTAATGGGAGTTTAGCCTATGCAGGATGATTTTTTCCTATCAGCTTTCAAAGTGATGATAACAAAGAAATGGACCTGTAGATATTGGCTATTTTTCCGTTCTTATTAGATTTCTAGATAGAGACCACCACCGCACTCATCCACTGGACGGGTCAATGTTGCATTGGGGTGATATGCATACGCTGAACAACACATTTCCTCGGCAGAATTTTTAGTATCATATAATCGATATACTCCTTCCCCGGTGCTTTTTTGTTTTCAGATGTCTTGATCAGCTTACGCAGTTCGGTGGGATTGGTTATGATTTGCAATGGCGGAATTTGGACGTCCTGGCCATATGTTTAATTTACACGATTTTCGATCATCTAACGCTCTAGTCCATTAGGCTACCGAGCTCAGTAATTACAAAGATATAGAGGTTATATTTGGTGCAGCTTCAAATTTATTAGGTAGCACAGTAAGGATAAGTTTATTGAACATTCTACGGCACTGGATTCAGATGGACAATTTCTAGGGAACTATAAATCATGGTAATAAAAATAACCTATACTATCAATAGTTGAATTAATAGTCATCACTATCAGCAGTATCACTACTGTATACAGTAGATGTATCATATTCTGTTCCTGTTTTGCATAAGCTCTTCTACTGACGTATGACGATGGTATTTTAAGTTGCTTTAACAAGTTTAAAACCTTTCGAGAAATCGACGAGAACTTTTTCCTCGGACTAACGAAATTAAGGGATTCGATGAAATTAGGAACCTGTTCAATAAATCTGTATTCCCAAATGTTATTGGGGATTTCCTTGTATAGAGACCTCTATACTTTTTAAGGTATTTTTCCTGGATCCTGGGCATCTTTTGTTCTATGCCTGACAGATTAAAAAATAATAAAGATAAAAAGTTATGCAACAAGACAGTACATGCACAAACTTTTGTTTAATACAAAAAAAGTGTGTGACTACTTTTAACGCTGTCAATAACGTCAACTGTGTATATTTTTATTAATTTTGTTAAATTTATCTTATGCAAATTTCTCTGGTTATTCATTAAAGAATGAATTATCCTTCATCTAAAAGATTTGTGTTTGTATCAATATTTTTTTCTTTATACACCATAGTGTGTAGATTCATTTATCCCTATTTACGAACACTCAGCTCCTTATGAGAATCAAATATCTCACAGTAGCAAGAAATTGCAAAAATCTTGTGAATATGTTGTTAAGAAATATATAATCTACTTTTTGAAGAAGAACCAGATTACGTATCTGATGGAAATTTTTTCGTAAATGTATACAATTCTATAATACACTGGATTGAGTAAGTGGTCGGTTCCTTGTGAAACATCTTGTAAATAATTCTTATAAAGAAATACACTGCTTTTAGATGAATCAAATAAACTGTATTTAGATACACTCTACATATGTTTCGGCTTTTAGGCCTTTCTCAAGAGCATTACAGATAAATACAGTATTTATCTGTAATGCTCTTGAGAAAGGCCTAAAAGCCGAAACATATGTAGAGTGTATCTAAATACAGTTTATTTGATTCATCTAAAAGCAGTGTATTTCTTTATAAGAAATTCTATAATGTTTTCAATTGAACATTGGCCGCAATAAAGTTACTAATTAAGATATGGAATCATATGTTTTAATTAATTGTGTATGTATGTAAATAAGAGTACTTACCTTAAGGAAATACTGTTAAACGTTACATAATATACAGTCCGTTTTAAAAATATCAGTCACTTAACAAACTATTGTGCAGCAATTCTTTAATAAAGACACATACTTGGGATATCGCATCGTAGCGGTCAAATATTGTGACCGATGGACCGAGGATTCCAGAAGATTATTTAACAGGTTGAGTGCCACCTTAAAACAAAAAAGTTGGATCCCACAGGCCAATCGTTTTTTTTTGCTAAAACACTTAGATAATAGAGTCCTAACACACAAACAGTGGTTTGTGATAAGAAAAAATAGTCTAAACTACCTAAAATTTCATTTTTTTTTGTGATGCTACATTGGCCGCACGCGGCCACCAATTTGGCTATTTGGCCTAAAATGCCATGTAAGGCCAATGTGTCACCACGGATTCTTCATGTTCTAACATGTCAGAGAGTGCTGACAATAATAAATGCGAAGCTTGTGGGAAATACTTTTGTTTACATTGTTTTTTGTTGTCCATAAAACGACCAAGTGAATCATTTATATTGATTGTGTAAGAATCAAGCTTATTTTAGTTTTTTATATTTGTTATGTGAGTCGTTTATTTTAATTTTTTATATTTGTTATACAACTTTTAACAAATAAAAGTATTAAATTTATCATTTGCCTGTTTTAAAAAAATTAAATATTTAAAATTAATTTCTCGGCCGCGTGGTGACACTCTGGTCTCGCCAGTGCACAGGCCAAATAACGTTTCAGGACCGACAGGCCATGCATTAGATGATCCCATATGTTTTACACAGTTACATGAGACCATAGTCGACTTACGCAGCCAAATGTCACACAAGTGCTTGAGAGTCCACATTTGTCTCACGCGGCCGGTAAAGCAAAATCATGTGCGAGACCACATTGCCACCGCTTGGCACTCAACCTGTTAATATATTTTTTTAAGTAATTGTTGAATACAACAACGAAACCACAGTTTAGAAAATTTTCGACTTTTGGCCAGTTGCTCGGATATTCGGACTACTCTGCACGGTTTTAAATCATTTAACGAAATTTTCTTGTCTTTTCAATCCTTAAATTTAGGTACATCAAGAAAAGAAGAAATACAAATTTTTAATTTTTATAAAACCTTGGTTAATGGAAAACTATTGCAAAATAAATTTCAAATAACAAGTATCTGCTTTCTAAATAAAAATTCGTCGAGGTTACAAAAATTAAAGATTATTAATCAATTAAACTACTGATTAAATTGCCATGATCCATTTCAGTTTTTCATAATTACTATATGCGCCATCATTTCTTGATACTAACCGATTATTTCAATATTGTGACAAAAAAACAATAAAATAAATCAAACTAACGTCTTAATTCTAGTTATTTATTATTATAAATGCATTGCGCTGATCAAACTACCTATAATTATTTTATTGTAATGAAAAAATAAAATATTTATTATAACAGTAATATTATAATACTAAACTTGAGAAGCTAAAAATGAATTTGTTCAAGAACCACACCTTGGATATAGAGCTACAGCAATCTGCATTATTACTGACCTCGCATATTGTACACTCATGTTAAAAAGTTTGTAAGTAGGGGAGACAGAGTCCGCAAAGCTTTTTTCTAAAAAACTTATAAGGAAAACCTAAATTAAGTAGTCCTGAGGATATCTTTAAATAAAGGTGAATGTCGATCATTTAACATCTGGTTTTCTTCTTTTTTGACAACTATCCAATAATTTACAAAGTGAAATATATAAATAAGGGCCACCATGCAGTTTCTAGAAATAATAATAGTAATTTTTGACGCATCACTTTTTGCTGTAACAGAATAATTAGTGACATAGTGGGCCTTGAGGAATGGAAGCATGTAGCTCTCAGCTTTTGCGATCTTTCCAATGCACGAAAGTTAAAATTATACTATATCACGAACGAAAAAGAACATCGGTTCAATAGTCTACGACAAATAGTTTCGAGGATATAGATCGCCAAAGTAGGGTCATAGACTATTGAATCAAGATTCATTTTCCTCGTTATATAGTCTACATTGAACTAATCTATTTGCACTTTACCCGTCCAATGAAATCGAGTTACAGTAAAACTCATATTTTCAGGAATCGTGGACTCAATATTGGCTGTCTGTATCTTCTAAACTATTTGTTAAATACAAGCTGCCAGTTATTGTATTGAACTGTTGCCGGTATCAATTTTGTCTAAGATATATAAAATTATAGCCACTATCACAACACAAGGCTTTTTTTTACAGAATTGATAAACCTATTTTAGTTTTTAAGTAATAAATCTAAGGAGTTTTATGCGAAAGACGTATAGGAAATTTGATGATCAGTATTAAAAATAAAAACAAGTGTTGGAAAAAGTTAATGTTCTTGGAACTTTTAAGTTAGGTAGCAAGGTATGTTTTTTTAATTAGTTGTGATCCTGATGTAACTTGTATTTTTCTTAATGGTAATTGGAGAGTCAAATAAAATGAAAATCATGAGTAAACTCTGTCAACGTTTCGATCATATAATTTAATCATCCGCAGGGTACTGACATTTATAATTAACATCGCAAGTTGTTTAAATGAATCACATACATATAAAAAGAGACTTTTAGATTACTAAATTACATACATATTTATTTGTCTTTGTCACATTTGAAATAAAAACTTATGACGTACTTCGTTGTTCTACACAGGATCAGAAGTGTCACTTTGACGCCCAACACTACGGCAGTGCTCACAGTACGGATATCTCGGGCGCCAGTTTCTGTTTAGAGTTCAGAAACACCACTTTACTCTATCGGCGGGACGATAGAGGCCGGGCAACTACAGTGAAGAAACGGATAAGTCAGGGGTCGAGAAAATGTAACTTACACACTACAGTTAATGAAACGACTATTATTCAATATATTTACATTTATTCTACACACTAATATTTATTTACACTATATATACACCTTAGTATCTACAACTTATATTGCAAACGGTCTTAATTACAAGCGAGCGTGGACATTAAGCGGGCGTACAAGCGGTGCGACACGGTAATACGGTGATTAAGCAGTGAAAACGGTGACCAGCAATAATGGATCGACCATAAGCAGACGACGGACGGATACCAGGAGGGGAAGCAAGCGTTAATATAAGCACACTATGACTATGACTTACTATGACTTTTATTTACTATACCTTTATTTACCAAACCTTAATTTATCAAACCTTGTTACCTACTTCCGTATCCTGGGCTGCTTCCTCTCTAGAGCGATCGGTGTCGGCACGTCTGGTCGGTACTGGCGACAGCAACGTACTGTCCTGGACGCTCTGAAAAATCCTCAAGCTACTAAACACTGCCAAAAGCAGAAGTAAGAGGACGCGGTAGTCATGTGCGGAATATTGCAACTACGTCACCTTTTACGGACTTCGAATTCCGAATTAAATTTAAATACCCATATACCTCTATACTCACGAGATTACTTACTGTGCTAGTCGGCGTGGTGCTTCGTTTGGCGGCCAGACGGGAACTAATTTGATTGTTTCCAGTCTCGGGGTCCTTCACGGTAGGGCGGGCACAGGAGTGCCGGGGCAATATGCGCGATTCGCGTTTCGCGATTCAGGTACTACCTGCAGCTCGGCAGATTTGGAATGTTTATTCAAACGGATCAATACTACCTATCGATCTTATAAATAACAATTATACTATTATTAATTAACAACTGACAATACCACTATTAAGGGTGCAATACTACAATGTTTAAAATATCTTTTAAATCAGCCAAATAGCACCTAGTTACATAATTTAATTCTATAAAATAATCACTTCGTTACAAACTATACGAAGTGTTTTGCAATATAATTATTGATTGAACAGGCAGTTACTTCTCATTTAGAAGAAGTAACACGTTATCTTTAAATATATTACTCAGATTAACTATGTGCACAGCTTTTATTTTAAAAACAATGCTCCAGTCTCTCCCATATCAATAAGGAAGATATTAAATAAATTAAATAAATATATGTAAATACTATCAATATTAGTAAAACTGTATAATTACTAAAATGACAACTATAGGCAGTAATTAAAAAAGAAAGTAATAAAAATCAACTCTATTATTGTTAATAATAATTAATTACAATTAACGCAAAAAATGATAAACGCAAATTAGAAAAAATAAACAGCGTGTTACTCGGTATACGTGTTAATATGTATACGAATAATACAACTTAAGGTTTACTTAGTGGTAATACAAAAAAAAAGTTACAAATAAGTATCTAAAAAGTTCTTAACCGTCTATAAGATGGAGCATTCTTCTTTGAGAAAAAACTACCCAGCGGGCGATCTGACGATAGTTTGCGACTGAATACCCTGAAAAAAGCTTGTTACGTGTTAGGATATGAACTGAAATTGTGAAAATTCTTTATGAGACATTTCTTTCGCTTCGGATTATAAAATCTTAAAATTTTTAGAAATATGAAGAAGAAGCAGTACAGTTCTCGCAATTTGCGGATCTTTAACAATTTATTTTGCCGATACCTTAAGCGCTAAGAAAAACTCTGCACCAATGACAAATTTCAAATGATTGCTTCACCTAACAACAAAAAGAATTTGCAGGAGTTGTTAATGTACTCGGGAGATTGTTTCATTTCAGTTCTTTATAAGACTCCATCTAAACAGAGATATTTAAATCATCACCACCAATCTCTCAATAATTTTGACAGTCAGGTTGCCATTTCCGTGTATTATCGAGACTTACGTTAATCATTGCTTCTCAACTGCATTATAGTTTTGTAATTTCCAACAAATGCAAATATGGCGAGAAATAATATTACATCTTGAAAAATAGTTCTGAAAAAAATTCTTCATGTACTTTACCTGTGGAGTGAAGTGGAAGCCACAATACGTGCGACTGGCTCCCTTTCAGTGGTTTTCCTTTAGTGTCTTTTTTGAGTTTTGTCCACCATTTTAACTCTGCTACGCCTTACTAATAAAGACCAATTAGTCAAAAACACGTGTCCACGGTTTGCATTCTTCTGCTATTTGCAATTTTTGCATTTTCCATGTTGTTTTATTTTTGCGGGCGTATACCCATTAATATATATTGTTTTTTACTGTAATGTATTTAAACCCGCATTAACTTCCTTCCCTGTCCTTATATATTCTCCTAGGTCCAGAATCTCACGCAGGTTGCTACAGTTTCCCACATGTGTGATGCTTGGTCGACGCTCTCATCCAAGTGGAAGCCACAAAGGTGCGACTGGCTCCCTGTCAGCGGTTTTCCTTTAGTGTCTTTTTTGAGTTTTATCCACCGTTTTAACTCAGCTACACCGTGCTGATGAAGACCAAATAGTCAGAAACACGTGTCCACGGTTTGTTTCCTTCTGCCATTTGCAATTTTTGCATTTTTCACCTTGTATTTTTTTTATGCGGGCGTGTACCCATTAACTCATATTGTTTTTTACTGTAATATACTTAAACTGGCATTAACTTCCTTCTTTGTTCTTATATATTTTCCTGTATCCGGAATCTCACGCAGGTTGCTATAGTTTCACGCATGTGCGTTGCTTGGTTGACGCTCTCATACAGAGGCATCCAAGTGGAAGCCACAAAGGTGCAACTGGCTCCCTGTCAGTGGTTTACTTTAGTGTATTTTTTGAGCTTTTTCCACCATTTTAAATCAGCTACACCGTGCTGATGAGGACCAATTAGTCAGAAACACGCGTCCATGGTTTGCATCCTTCTGCCATTTGCAATTTTTGCATTTTCCACTTTGCACTTTTTTTATGCGGGCGTGTACCCATTAATTCATATTGTTTTTTACTGTAATATATTTAAACCCGCGTTAACTTCCTTCTCTGTTCTTGATTATTATGTATATTATAAGTGGTACATATAACATGAAGTGGAGAAAATTTTGTCCTAGGTGTCGCTGGTTTAAATAAATATGTTTGACGTGAAGCTGTTATGTGAGCATGAAAAGATAACATATTACGTATGTAAGTGCTGTCAGTGAGATTTTGTAACAATCTGTAAAGAAAAATTAAGTAAGAGACTTTGCGGCGATCTTCTAATGATACCAACCAGAACCTAGAAAGAAGTACAGATTGAGGATAACGAATAGGTAGACATGACCCATGAATTTTAAATGTAGAATACTTAAAAAACCTACATTGAATATTTTCTAAGCTTTCTATATGTACCTTGTAATATGGGGCCCATATTATTGAGGCATATTCAAAATTAGATCACACAATAGAAATGTAGAGTAATTTGAGACTAGAGGCTTTACTAAAGTAAATAGTATTTCTAATAAGAAATCCTAGAGATTTATAAGATTAATTAATTAATTATTTTCATTTAAGCCGTTTTCAGGTTACTCACTTGCAAAGTCCGTGATAGGGGTGACTTCCGCTGCACGACTCAGCTCCTAATATTGTGTCCTGATTGCATGAGTGTACTTAGCGATACAACAAAATTGCATAAAAAATTTTCTATTCGCAACATTTTTGTCGATATCAATTTTTTGATAAATACGAAAAGCTAACTCAAGTTGCATTCGTACTGGTTTTCAAGTCTTTTTTGAATATGTCTACAGAGTATCAAAATGATATGACATTTAGCTAATAGTCAATACTTTTAATTAAAAATTTATGATAATAAAACGCCTAAACAGGTAGAGTACATGAAGAGAATGAAAATCAAACTGGAGCAAACAAACAATTCCGGTGAAGATCTCACCATAAAATATATACACGATGTCCCAACAATCGTGGTAAAAAACTACCAAAATTAACTCTTAACCGACTCCAAGAACTTACGCCAGGAGATGACAAAAAACTGCCAAAATAATCTCTTAACCAACTCCAAGGACTTACCTACAGCTGTCAAAATGTCAGAGGCCTTAACAGTAAAATACAACAGTTTTATTCATCCGTTGCACAAAGTGAATTCGACTTTATTAAGTAAGTTAACTGAAACGTGGCTCCAAATAAAGTACTGAGTGTTGAATTATTCCCTACTCCCGGAGATATATAGGGTACACAGAAGTGTTTTATATTCTCCGATCTAAAACACTTCTGATCCTTCATACAATCGAAAAGACAACAAACAAGAATACCTGGGAAAATATCATATAAAGGTAAAGAATATGAGAATCCACAAGAAATTATAAACATATTTGCCGATTTCTTTAGTTCAGTGTATAGTACTCCAAGTAGCAGCAAAATAATGTTGTGACCCGCTACAACAACAATTTCGGAACTATCAGTATAAAAAACATTTCTATGTCAGAAATAAAGGATACTATAAAAAAATTAAAGAATAAAATGACATCCGATCCGGATCTTATACCATCATTTCTGGTGAAAGACTGCGCTGATGCACTCTCCATACCATTATTCATGCCGTTTAACCGTTCCATTAAAACGTCAGTATTTCTTAACCAATGGAAAGTAGCAAAAGCTTTTCCAATTTTTAAAACAGGCCATATGGCCTGTGTAAACAATTATAGGCAAATATCTCTTCTGTGGAATTTGGCAAAGATGCTGGATATTATTTTATACAATCGAATATATTCATGTCTAACAGATCTACTGGTACGAACCTAGTATCATTCAGTCAAACCGTGTCTAAAGTCATAGACGAACAGGGTCAAGTAGATGATACTTTGTATACGAACTTTACCAAAGCCTTCGACTGCATTGATCATCAGCTACTGCTACAAAAGTTAGAAAAGTTCGGATTTAACATAAACCTACTAAACTTTTTTCGATCATACCTAACAGAGAGAAAACAATTTGTATTTGACAACGGAAATAAATCACCGACATATTTGGCACCATCCGAAGTACCATAAGGCTCCAATCACGGGCCCTTATTATTTCTGTTATTTATAGATGATCTGTATATTAAACTGCAATGCGATTCCCTGATATTTGTAGATGATTTAAAAATTTTCAAGCGCATAAGTTCCGTAAATGATTCAAAATAACCTCGACGCGGTCAACAATTGGTGTATTCTTAACAAAGTTGGCAACAATGCCACCAAATGTAATGTTGTAACTTACACAAAAAATATAAATCATATTATTTACAAATACAGAATCAATGATATTGTTCTAGAAATACAATCATAAATTTATATTTCGATCCTGAACTCAGCTTTGTCAAACATACGAATATTAAGTCTAAAGAAGCAATCAAAATGCTAGGCTTTATCATAAGACATTGTAAATCATTTATTAATTTAACATGTCTAAAATTATTGTACTACTCTTACGTAAGGTCAAAAATCGAGTATGGAAGCATAATCTGGTACCCCTATTACCTTGTCCACAAAAATACGCCAGAACAAGTTCAAAGAAAGTTTCTAAAACTCTTATCTTTTAGAGTTACAGGTAATTATCCTGAGAGAGGTGTAGACAATAGGTATCTACTGGCTAGCTTTAATTTTGGGAGTTTGGAATTTCGACGAATCTGTTCCATGATAATTTTTCTCCATAAACTACTACATAATAAAATTGATTGCCCTCAAATTCTTTCACAAATTAATCTGCTGACTCCTAGAGCGCATTCTCGACAAAATCTCACATTTTACAATATTCGAGCCAACAGCAACGTGATATTAAAATCACCTGTATATTGTATGTGTTATAATTTTAACAAAATAAGTCAATACTGTGATATAATCACTTGTACACAAAAAAGAGCTATTGAAATATGCTACACAAGCTTTTAAAATATAATCTCAATCTTTAGAACCAAAATCTTTTTTTATACCTCTGCCTTTTTATTTTATTTATTTACCTTCTTCAAAATGTTCAAATATTACCTTACATGAATTAATTATTGTCATATTATTTACCTGTCTTAATTATTATTATTGTTTCTTTCCTTCTCAACTATATCTTAACTACTTTAATGCCTAGTGAGATTAATATTCACAATATGATTTACCATATTATATACCATGTAGGTACTTTTAATATACTCAGCTTCAAATTTTGTATGTTTTTTTTATCGCACCATTACGAATTTAAGTTTATTACCTTAGTTGAAAAGTTTATAGTTTAATATTAGTATGAGATTTAAGTATATTTTACGCATATTATGTACTGAAACTTTGTCCTGTACGTGGGGTTACCCGTTGGGCAAATAAAGCATATTATTATTATTATATGAATTATTTTTTTTTATTTGCTCATTTCTGTATGCTTTGTCTGGGCTAAATAATATTATGCATGAACACATATTTAATACATATTAAAGTCTTACAAAAATAGAAAATGTGAGTAGGTATGGGAATGTACGAGTATTATTTAAATATAGCTACTTATATTATATTAATAATACAGGTAATTAGTACTACAATGAAATAATAACAATAAATTTGACATTTAAGATTTTAACTATTGATTTAGTTTTTATTTTATTAATTCTCCAAATCGTTTATGTTTATATGATACAAATCTTAAAGCTGAAGGACAAATAGAAGCGTTTAAGTCGCAAATTAACAGTTTCTGTAAACTCTAGTTAATATGCATATAATTTACTTAAACTGTCAATCATGATTTACAATCGTTTCCTATTAATTAGTTCCAAGAGGGACATTACGAGGTTACATTGCTCCTAGACAAAGTTCTCATATATGCGTTTGTCTGTAGAATATATATTGGCACCTGAAAAGGATTTTTTTCATCAGTTAAATTAAAAAATAATAGCGTAATACTTTATTTTATAAGTAGCTTCAAAGTTAACTACAAACTGATGTTGATATAGTAAAACATTTTATACTGAATATTTTCGTTGGTCTTTTTATATGTACATTTGGAAGAGCAGCATTAGATTAGATTTTAGATTAGATTGCGAGTGGGTCGTCAAGGCCCTAGTGGAAATTTCTGGATATCTGAAGAAGCCCATAACTTTCCCACTTTGGCCAGCGTTGTGGATACCTGCTCCAAATGTCGTAACCTTTGATGGATTAGGACTCATGAGCAAGGTATAGTCAACAACAACGACATTACTCACATTTTATAATGAATAAATTTTATCGACGCAGGCGAATGCATGGCTGTAGTATTTTCCGACTTAAGTCGAGCAATCGATTACGTAAATCATAAAAAATGGTTGTTTATAATATAATCTTACGGTATAAGAGTAGTTTCTCTGACCTGGCTCTTTTCTTTGCTGACAAATCGTTGTCAATATGTTTCCCTGAAATTCCAAAATGATAATATAATCTCAAATGCTATATCTGAAATTAGATTCGTTCAAATGGACGTCCCGCAAGGCTCCATATTGAGCCCAATTCTCTTTTTATTATATATAAACCAATTAGAGCCAGAAATATCTCAATCACACTTCATCACATATTCAGATGATGTTTCATTACTTATCGCTGCGAAGAATACTGAAAACATTAAAAATAAATGTGAAGAAGTTGTAACTGCAACCTCCTCTTATTTTAATGAACACGATTTATATTTTAATATTAGCAAGACATAAGTGTGACAATTTCATAATTATCACAAAGTAACTGAACCCCTAAAATTTAAAATTAATGACACTATTCTGCAAAACAAGCATACAAATGTAAAATTTTTAAGTGTGTACATGGATGAATGCTTCAGCTGGAAATCACACTGTACACAATTGATTTCCAAAATAAGTTCTATCCCATATTTTTAGAAATTTATGACTAGACTACAATCTCTAATTATTTTAATGTACACGATTTATATTTTAATACTAGCAAGACACTAGTATCACAATTTCGTAATTATCTTCTTTAGGGTTCCAAAGAAGGAAATCCACCGTCATTTAATTTTCGCATGCGTCAGTTCTCGCCTGCCCGAATTAAAGCATTTAAAAAACGTCATTTTGATGCTTTAATATTTTTAGCTGTAAAATTTTTTTTTAAAGGTATCTACACGTTCAAGATGAGATTTCAAAGCTGGAAGATAGTAGTTTTTGTCCAAAGAATATAAATTCACACAGTCAATACCGCCGAAAAATAACACGGTGCTGAAAATACGTGTATTTTACTGATATTTCGTGATTTTTAACTGACTCCAGTGTCTCGGCTTTTCAATGCAAACAGCTAATATTTCTCAGAGATCTAGTGCACATATCGTGGAAGAAACAAAACCTACAATTGATTTGTTCCACCTGCTTGAAATTTTGAAATTTTAAAAAATCGCATTACTTAGGCTATAATATGAATGTGTTGGCTATGAGATGAAAATATGAAACTTACAGGATATTTAGTCCTTACCATGAACTTCTGCCTGTAATGCTCGTTTTGTTATTTTCATCCTTTGTGCGTGTACAGGTGATTTAAAAGAAGAAAAAATATCAGTCATTTGTTTATTTTTAAAATAAACCTAAACCATGCACTTTTTGAAAAGTAACACTGTTAATAAATATTACTACTAGCAGCAAAGCTCCCATACCCTACGATTTTTGTAACAATGAAAATATCGTTAGAACAGGAGCGTTCTTGTAATTCGACACCGTCAGATGATCTATTAATGAACAAATAAAAAGTATTATAAATCTCTAACTATACTTCTTACTTAAATAATTGGGGATGAGGTATGGACATCCGTTTAATATCCGATATTCGATCAGTGAAGTTAAGCAGCACTGATCGAGTCCGGCAATTGGATGGATGAACGATAGCTCATCTAACAGTCGGTAGGCTGTCAACAGACAACCCCGGGAAGGCCGCTAGCCTGATGCAGGCGGAGAGGCGAGCCCGGGTGGAGGGTCGAGAGACCTACCCAGGAGGTTTGCCACTCTGCTAGCGGTGCAGGTGAGCAGGCCTAGGCGGTGGGTTAGTTGACAGTCGAGGACCGTGGTTCGGAGTCCACGCTAAACTGTAGGTCCCTAGGTAAAAAGGGCCCATTGTGGCCTACTTGCCTAGTAAAATAAGTAGCTATTACTATACTATACTACTTAAATAATTTGAATGTTAACATACTCATAATTTCATGAAAAAAATTATATAATTTCACAATCAAAATTATTCTTGTTTTTAATTTTATTCTAATCAGCTTACAAAAACATAAGAAAAAAAACAGTAAGGATAAGAATACATTAAATTACAATGAAAACGTAATATATAGTTTCTGTAGGTATTGTAAGGATTTTCATGTTAAAAATAATCAATTTTAAATAATATTATTGAACTAAAAAATAAACAAATGAAAATAACAAAACGAGCATTATAGGCTTTTGAAGTTCATGGTAAGAACTAAATATCCTGTAAATTTCACATTTTTATCTCGTACCCAACACATTCATATTATAGCCTAAATAATGCGATTTCTTAAAATTTAAAAATTTCAAGCAAAGATTTTTTAATAAAGAGTAGGCCGAACGAGTCAATTGAAGGTTTTATTTCTTCCACGATATGTGTACTTGATATTTGAGAAATATTAGCTGTTTGCATTCAACAGTCGAGACACTGAAGTCAGTTAGAAATCACGAAAAATCAGTAAAATACACGTATTTTCAGCACCGTGTTATTTTTCGGGGGTATTGACTGTGTGAATTATATTCTTTGCACAAAAACTAATATCTTTCAGATTTGAAATGCCATCTTGAACGTGAAGATATCTTTAAAAGAACAATTTTTTCAGCTAAAAATATTAAAGCATAAAAATTACCTTTTTTAAATGCTTTAATTCGGGCAGGCGGGATCTGACGCATGCGAAAATTAAATGACGGTGGACCCTAAAGAAGATTCTCACAAAGTTTGAATAAAATCTAAAATAAGCTGGCTTACCGATTAGACGATTTCATATAGAATGACTCATAATGTTAGTCTGCAATTTACAGGCAATTTTTATTACGTTACTTTATATTGCTTTCTAAAGGATATGAACATAAAATTGAAAGAAAATTATAGTTATCTTAATTAATAATTAATTAGAACGGTTAACAAGTGCAGTGGATAGTATCTTTGTTTATTATTTAATCACAGTCAACCTTAATTACCAGTTTCTTTAATGCTATTAATGCAATATTAGTCGAAGCTAGCTTAATCTAATTTGAATTTAACATGAATTTGTGTTGCATAACTAACTCAAAATTAATAAGAGTAAATGAACGAATGCAATAGATATATAAAAAAAGTAATAAAACTTCCACAGATAACCTTGACGAATAGATTAATAAGAAAATTAAATACAAATGAAATAGATGGTTTGTCTGCATAATTAAAAAATTAAATTGATCTTACATGTTAAATAAAATTTAAATTAAAACGGTGTAATAATTGTAATTAGGTTTATGGAAACTTAATCGGATATTACTAAAAATTCAATCAAAGTTCACAAAAAATTATTAATAAAAATATTATTTTTTTCAGTGTAACAAATTGTAAAGTTCTTTCGTAGTTAATATGTGCTTATTTAATTATTAGTAAAACATTCGAGGGCATATGAATTAACCGGGGCAATAAAGTTGGATTATTTTGGTCTCAAATGGGAAGGTAAAGCTAGTAAATCGAGCAATCCGTAAATATTATACAAAAAAAACCTAGAAAATATTGTTTTGACTTGTCCAGAGTATTTATAAATATAGTGGATATAAGAATTTTTAATTATTAAGTACACATTATATAAAATAGGTGTGGTAGTGGTCGATTAAATTTTAAGATTTTTCTGATTTAAAATTTTTTTTCAGTTTCTTATTGTCTATGGGAATATAACATTTCGTTTTCGCTATTGGGTATTATCAAAAGTTTTTATGTGAATATCTCTATGTAATATGTAAGTTTAATAATTTCTTATTGGTAGGTACTTATAATTATATTTGCTTTCCCTTTAATTTTAAGTAAGTGTAAAATGGATGCAGCTAATAATTTTATTATACCGGGTGTAACAGGATCATGGTACACCCCTTTTCTCCTTTAGATCTGAGGATGATTGAAATTTGGGATATCCTATATACATAATAAGCAGCACTTTTTGACATACAAGTGATTTTTTTTCACTTCCGGTTTCGCTGAAAGTGACACTAACTTTTATATGGAACACCCTATATATTATTACATTTTCGAGTTCTGCATAATTTTCTGAATCCAACGATACCAAATAAGTGACATTTTAAACGTCAATATTTTTTACAATATAATTTTTAGTTTTCCATTTAAGTATGCCATGACGGTATCGATTTATTCTAAATGACCCGTGTAATGCTAGAAAAACCGAAATACCGTAGAAAATACTACTAAATTACGTGATTTATGAGCAAATGAATTTCATCAAAATGGTTTTCGGGGTAAAACCCAATTTTTTCAAATGGAACTATATTGGTATCGTGGTACCATTTATTAGTACTATTATTAAGGAATTTATTCATATGTCCTATTAAAATGTGCGATATATACAAACAAAATTACAACTAAAAGAAAATAAGAAAATACAATTTTTTCTAATTAAATGTTAAGAAGTAACAAACTAAGTTGGCTTTGAAAACAATGAAATATTTAGCTTGTCAAACATTTGTTGGTTAACCGATGTTTTTATTGTGTCTTTTAAAGACACAATAAAAACATTGTTTAAAATTCTTATTAATTGTGTTCAAAATGCCGCAAATTTATACAAGAGATGAAAAAGTGGACATGTTAATTATTTATGGGGAATGTAGAAAAAATGCCGTTGCGGCTAGACACCTTTATGCCGAACGATATCCTAATAGACAATATCCAGCGAGAAACTATTTTAATCGTCTTGAAAATCAGTTTTGAAGTGAGCCCAACAATGATCCCGAAGAAAATTTCATTCTTAACGAAGGAACGGAAATTAATGTTTTAGCTCGAGTCGAAATTGATAACACTGTTTCTTTAAGGCAAATTGGGTTTGAATTGGAAATCAGTCACCAAACAGTAAGCCGAATTTTGCATAAATACCACTATAAATCTTTTAAATTCCAATTGCACCAGCACTTGTACGAAGATGATTACGAACGTAGGATGGAAAATTGCAATTAGATTTTGCAGAATAACGTGCAGCTAAACAATGATTTTTTGGGAATGATTTTATTTTCGGACGAGTCTAGATTTACAAATTTGGGATTATTCAACCGACAAAATAAAAAATATTGGTCACAAGAAAACGGTTCGGTTTCAATGTTTGGCTTGGAATAATCGGTAGTAGAATCATTGGTCCAATAGTATTTGAAGGACCCCTTACTGGTACCAGATGCTTTGGATTTCTGCAAAATGAAATTGAGGACAGTTTAGCTGAATTACCTTTCCATTTACGACAGGGAATGTATTTCCAACAAGATGGCGCTCCTCCCCATAATTCAAGGATAGTAATTAATTACCTTCAACGGAGATTTGGAGAAAACGTAATTTCGACGAATGGTCCTGTGAGGTGACCTCCAAGGTCATCCGATTTAACACCCCTTGATTTCTTTGTTTGCGGTCAAATAGAAAATATTTTCTACGGAACCGCCGTTACAACCGTGAAGACTGGAACTACGAGTAAGACGCATTGTGCGTCTTATAGCATAACGGCCCAGCAATTGTCAAACGTTCTTCGAGAAACATCTATGCGAGTTCAGAAGTGCATTGACGTTAATGGATAGCATTTTGAACAACTGCTGTAATGTTTTATGTTCATTTTTTGTATTCCAAAGCCACCTTATGTATAACAAGATAATTAGAATAAAATTGTATTTTCGTATTTTCTTTTAGCTGTATTTTGTTTGTATTTATCGCACATTTTAATACGATATATGAATCAATTCCATATTAATAGTACTAATAAATGGTACTACGGTACCAATATGGTTCCATTTGAAAAAATTGAGTATTGCCCCAAAAATCATTTTGATGAATTTTATTTGCTCATAATCACGTAATTTAGTATTTCTGACGGGATTTCGATTTTTCTAGCATTACATGAGTCATTTAGAATAAATCGGAATCGTCATGGCACACTTAAATTGAAAAATAAAAATTATATTATAAAAAAAATATTGACGTTTGAAATGTCCCTTATTTGATATCGTTGGATTCAGAGAATTATGCAGAAATCAAAAATGTAATAATTTACAGGGTGTTCTATTTAGAAATTGAAAGTTAGTGTCACTTCCGGTGAAACTATGTCACTTGTATGTCAAAAAGTGCTGCTTATATATATATATATATATATATATATATATATATATATATATATATATATATATATATATATATATATATATATATATATATAAGATATCCCAAATTTCAATCAATTATCTTCAAAACTAAAGGAAAAGAAAGGTGTACTATGATCCTGTTACATCCAGTATGTGGCAAAGATGCTACATCCAATTGGTTTGGTGATGTGGTAAAAAACCTATTCACATCGGTGTACAAGTCATCATAGAAAAAAGAATGGTGGTTTGTGTAGAAATATTGAACAAGGGGATATATCATTTTCTAAATTAAAGTACCACAAAAATTATAGTAAAAATTACACGAGCAAAACAAATGTCCAATATACAATAGGTGGGCATATAGGTGTATCATGAAAGACTTAGATAATGTGTTAGTAGGTACTTTATTTCAATTTTATTTGAAGTTGTATTTAGAATAAAATAAATTTGAAGAAAAGTCTGTAGAAAATCGGGAAAAAAAGGCGAGGGTTTGATACAAAGACCATTTGCTTTCTATATGATAAATCTGTAACTCTTACAAAAAAACAATCGATTGTATGCAATCTAGTGAAATTTGATATAAAGTAATTATAATGTCTCATTCCAGCTTGTTGATTAGAAAATAATACCAAGGATGGAGTTTTGTACTGATTTAATTGCTTAGGAATCAAAATATCATTCTTGCCTCAATGCATATTTGAAAACACGAAATAAAACTGAAATAAAATACCTACTAACACAATTTTTGCATAATAATCCAGTCACCTTTATTTTCGCGTTCTAAAAGTTGTCTCAAAAGTCTCATAAAATCTCGTGTCCGCGTCTTTAGATATTCAAGGTCAAAGGTCGGTAAAATCGGTTTTTTGCAAATATCTCGCTTCCTATGGTTTTAATGCTATTTGCATTTATTATAAAAATTATAGAGAATAAAATTCTCTACAACTTTTGTTCCAAACATTTTTTATATACTCAACCGTTTTTGAGATAGAGGGCGGAGAGCGCGCCGCACTTACCTATTCACAGCATAATGCAAGGCTGACCGCAAGTCCCGGTAAATAATACGCCGTATAAAGTCTATAAATCATTAACAAATATATAATTATGAATAATTTGCATTGTTTATTAATTAATACATTATATTTAATAATATTTTTCATTTATCGAATATATATTGTTTAATATTACTTACCTTTCCGTGTAATCAACTGCAAGAATGGTTGTGGTTCACGCTGCGGATGCAGGAAATCGGGATTGCAATGTTCTTTAGCTTGTGGCCAGTGTAATGGGCAAGCGTGCCTCAATGCTTCACCGTATCAAAGCGATCTCGATGAAGATAGTACATTTTACCCCGAAATTCTCGAGGATCTAGAGACAAATATCCTTGACAACGAAAATGATGATATTGAATTGGAAATTTTCGAGCGACCGGAAGACGATGATGAAGAAGAAAAAGAAAATTAAGACTCAAGTCCTTCTAATTATAAAAGTTTTTGAAAAACTTCCCCACATTTGAACTTCAACTGTAATAAATATATGGAAAAGTATTTCTAAATAAAGATATAATTAAAATGTATTTACTATATTCTTTTTCTACTTAGAATATAATTAACAGGTTGACTGCCGGCTACTCCGATCGGAGTGTACCGGCATCAATCGGCGACGCCCCCTACTCCGATCGGAGTGTTGTGTATAGCGACTCCAATCGGAGTGTTCGGTATCCCGTGAAAATATTAATGCCTGACGCCGGTAACTCCGATCGGAGTATAATTTTTTTTCGCTAATTTGAGACAAAAAAAAATTTAAATGATAATAAAACTATAATTTAAATGATTTATGGCATAACTAAAGGCAACAAAACAAATAAAACTTAACGGGTCCGAGAGTGCCTCAAAAATATGGTCGGCAGTCAACCTGTTAACATATATATTAGAATATAATTAAAATATGCTTAAAGTATTCCACTCAACAATTTTTTGATTACACGGAAAGGTAAGTAATATTAAACAAATATATATTCGATAAATGAAAAATATCATTAAATATAATGTATTAATTAATAAACAATTTAAATTATTCATAATTATATATTTTTTAATGATTTATAGACTTTATACGGCGTATTATTTACCGGGACTTAATGGTTGACCTTGTATTATGCTGTGAATAGGTAAGCGCGGCGCGCTCTATTCCCTCTATATCAAAAACGATTGAGTACCTATATGAAAGAAATGTTTGGGACAAAAGTTGTAGAGAATTTTATTCTTTACAATTTTTATAATAAATGAAAGTGGCATTAAAACCATAGGAAGCAAGATATTTGCAAAAAAAACGATTTCTGTGACCTTTGACCTTGAATATCTTAAGACGCGGACACGAGATTTTATGAGACTTTTGAGACAACTTTTAGAACGCCAAAATAAAGGTTTATACAAGTTTACAGCTTATTATCTCTCATTCCGAGGTGAAACCTCTAATGTGACTGGGCTATACAGTTGTTAGAAGCGTATCTCAAATGAAGTTAGAATATATTCTACATTTTGTAACTATAACACTAAATTTAAAAAAAATATTTATTGGCTCGCGAAATGATCAAAGTGTTTCATCATATATCTATTATATTATATTGTATATTTGATTGTGTTACATATCTTACAATTTTTGTGGAACTTTAATTTGGAAAATGTTATGACTTTTGTTCAATTTTTCTATACAAGCCCATCAGATGAGCAATATAGTATGTATCGGGTAAAATTTGAACTGATGAATTATTTTTGCCGCAGTAGATTTTGTCAAATCAAAATTTCTTGATAAGTATCTAACTGTAGAGTTTGAGTTGTCCTAAATTAACAATATCGCATTGACCTAAATATTTTAACTTATTGATGGTTCAGACAATATTGATGGTCATCTGGATTTAGACAAATGCCAGATGTTGTCATATTCCCTAAATTTTGATTAATTTCAGCTAACCATGGGTTGAGAAATTGGTAGATGATCAGATACATTTCGATAAATGTATTTACTCCGAAATGAATCAGTATTTAAATTTTTTGTCTTTCAGTCAGGTGCAGCATTTTCAGTTTTTATTAAATTTGGAGAGTTATGCTAGTAAATTGTATAAATGATTTGATAGAAGCTATTGTACTATTTGAAAATGCAAAATAAACAAAATGTTACATTTATTCAATATTACAAAAAACTCTAAAAGCTTCTTTAACTTTTAAACATCTGTATTATAAAAATATTTTATTTGTTTGAAAAAAAAGGGAAATATTTTCTATCAAAGTTTTTTCAATTTTTTTGATTTTTTTTTTCAAGAAATTTAAGTAACCGTTCACAGTAGATGAATTAAAATTTGAAATTGTTGAACTGTCTATGAAGGGATTTTATTGAATTTAACATACATTTTCATAAACATCTAAAACAATTTTTTTCTCAAAAAAAAATACTATGTAGCATGTTATAATTTCTTGGGGGTTCAATTAAAAAAAAAATTTCGATGACAATTTGCAAACAAATATTTTTTTATACACGAAGAAATAGAGACATAGGTACAATCGACTCGCTTTGTAACGATTTGTCGAATTTCATTACTTTACAGAATATGCACTGTTCTAAGTCAAATAAATCTGTTATAAGGCGTAGATTTCTTCCCAATGAAAGCGACATTATTTTCAACACATACGTCTCGACACCATTTATGCTATCAATTTCAATTTACCGTTGTCCATAACAATACCTACGTACACACAATATACTCTATATTATAACCCGTACATCCGGCATGGCAATATATTCCACAATACTTGAACCAGTTTCTAATAATTAAATACAAGATAATAACAAAAAAGAACGTTCTTCATTGCCACTAAAGAACAATACGTGTTTGTTAGGTTTTTTCATTCAAGAGTCAATACCGACATGGACGTCACGAAAGGGATCTCATTTTGATTGTTTTATATTCAATAAATTTTTTTAGTAATCATTCAATTATAGTGAAATCGATAAATTGGTATAAAAACTTGTACTTTTAAAAAGTCATTTAAAGTTATTATGGCCACTTCGTCCTTCTCTCTTAAGAAAGGGTAATAATGCAAAATTCGCAAGGTTGTCCTATATTTGTTGCAATGTCAATAAGTTATATTACATTAGAATGTCTTAGGTCAAGTGGCATGCTTTAGTGATAGTAAGGGATGAGTACAGGAAACACAGTGCTATGTAATATACAATGTGGTACCAGGTATTATTTACCTTGCAAGTATGCGGTATGGCCTGAGCGACGTCATAAATCCAAATTAGCTGTCGTAACAACCATCATGGATGTAAACATTTATTATAACTCTTTTCAGAGTTTTCACTGTACTTTTTGTTTACCATAAAAAAAGGAATAAAATTATATATTGAAATTACTCATTAAGTTTAGTCTTATGATTTTAAATTGAATAGCTGAAAATATTTTCTTATTTGTGCTACGTTTTTTATTCCTTCTGTAGGAACATAATATACTTAATCCTAAAATTAAAGATAATTAGAAAAAGAAAGATTAATAGAATAAGTAAGTGGTTTAGCTCCCATCCGAAATCTGATGGATGAAGTAAACGACGCCATTTCATGACCTAATTATGTTATCTAATAAGAAAAAGTGTAAGGAATGTCCTTGTGGTTGGCAGGTTTTCTCAATGATTTTCTTTCTTTAGAAATATCCACTATTAAAGTTCTTCAGTCTCTGATATTTTTATGCCTGGGGCGTAAAATTGGCAACCTTTTCTATTAAAACTGTCCTTTTTGAAAAATCTTCCAAAGCTTCAAGGAATTCCTCTTCTCCAGTATTAAGTAAAGTAAGAGGTATTTGATTTGCTTATCAGTGGTGCTGTTGTATCATAGACAGATAGTGCATAGAGATCTAATAAAACCGAAGTCTTCTTTTGTGCACGTAAACCCCAGCAAGGACTTAGCTTAGATACTTGGGATGTATTTAATCATACCGATTAGAGTTACCAAGTTAAGACTAATACATATAAAGCTGAATATTTAGTACACATTTTGCATATGGCAACTTTAACAGAATTTGTAATAAATTTTCCACATTCGTGTCTGTTACAATAGCTGTCTTGAAATTATGACATTGCACATAACATACTGCAAACTTTCAAGATCAACACCTGGTACCACATGATATTGCATGAGTAAGCTATCCTCCATAGTCATTCCTTATCATCACTAAAGATCCCACGGATTACTTAAATGTAACATTTGCTTCAAGACTAAGATTGACGTTAGGTTGAACCATCAAACACTATATTTTTAAAGATGTTTAAATCAAAAAATGAATTAAATATATGTTTTTTAACTATGTGTATGCAGGAAAGTATACATGTATATATTTTAAATTCTGTGTCGAAGTTGTCAATTTTAAAATAATGGTTGGTTTTTGCAAATTAATAACCCCATTTTAAAATTTTTATTGCCCTGCAGAAACATGTTTTTTATTAAATTCTTCTTTCATAAAATTTCAGTTTAATTTTTAGTACTTTTATTAAAAAGATGTAACAGGATCATTTCTCAATAAAAAAAAGTGAAGGAAGATGTTTAATTTTGTACGTGATGGGCTATTACAAGCTTTGGTCAGATTAGAGACTGCAACTGCTCACTGAAGATGTCGGGGCTAGCTTATTAGCTGGGTATTTCCAAAACAACACTGACTGATATAGGAGTTGTAAGATGAGAACCTCTTTCTAACAAAATCTGATCTAAACCCAGCTTTGTTAAAGGCTCATTTTCAGGTTCTTTAGTGAAATTAGGACCTTATCTAGTATCCTAATAACCCACCACCTACAGAATTTGGATGGAAGAAAGTAGGGAGTACCTACGACCCAGTTGCGTGTGCCCTATATTCCAGAGTTCACATTGAAATTTTGTAGCTTTGTCATCTTCATGCTTTGGAGTGGAATCAGGATCTCATCCAGCATCATAATAACCCACCACCTACAGATTTCTGGTGGAAGAACGTACGGAGTACATATGGCCCAGTTGCATGTGCCCTGTATTCGATAGTTTATATTGGAAATTTGCAGCTACCCATGCACTCAAAGGTTCTGCTTTTCCACATGTAAATGGTCTAAGGTATACCGAGATATGTAGATGTGTAGGTAATGCTGATAGGTATAATAATGTAGGAGAGTTCGAGGATGATAAAGAAGATTTAGGACTAAGTGAGATATGTAATGAAAGAAATGGAGGATATCCGTGTCCTACCACTAAAAATAATTTATACCTGGTGTCGATAGAAACAGTGTCCTACATATTAATATGCAGTGGCTGAACCTGCAGGAAAGTCAGTTATTATTTAAGGGGCCTAGTCGGGAAAAAGCTTCGGATAGCTGTGTCACTCTCTAGCAAGTTTTTATACATGCGCCGCTGAATAATTTTGCTCTTGACTATACCTTCACTGGACGTTTTATTCACCGACTTCATTGAGGTGCGATTCCCGATAGAGATAACACTTCCTTGCTCCATTTGTAGTGACAAAGATACTTATTTAGAAAATTCTTTTTAACCAAATAGTACGGAATAAAAGTTTGAAACTTGCTGAGCATAATTATGATGATTCATTCTAGACGACATGTATGAATTTTACCTCCAATTTTACCGATTGATATCATAATTCAGGAGCTAATCACGTCCAAATTTCACTTATATTTACAGTTTAAATTTTCCCTACATAAAGTGAAAATTAATTAAAATAGATATACATGTACCCTCTATTACACTTTCAACTACTGATCCTCCAAATTTGGTGTAATTTGACCAAACCGTATGGAAGAAATAAATTTCGAAAAATTACCTTACAAACACTGGTTAGATTAGCCCTCTTAATAGACATAATCTTTATTGTTTATTAAGATGAGTGAACCTTAAAAGTAAAGTTTTTTAGAGATTGATAACCGTACATAAAAATACGTAATCTTTTTTGTATAAAATTGAAAAAGATACATGTTCCTGATAAAATGAACAGTTGTTACCTATTTAGATAAATAAGAAAAAATGTTTGCGATGGAGGTCATCTGGTTCATCGCATTTTTAAGAGTGCCACCATCTAAATTATGTTTGTCCAAGGTCAGACGAAGAGATTGAAACCACTCCTACATTTGCATCGTCAAGGAGCCCACGGAAGCCTGTTTTTATACATTTGACAGTCGACTAAACAAAATTTCAAGTTTTTCATATGATTTCATGACATTATTCTATAAAACAATTTAGAGAGAAAAGGTACGCCCATTGTTTTTTAATCTTTCTCATTAAGAACCAGACTATATATAGGTATATTGCATGTTAAAGAAATAAAATCTGTATTTTTCTGTGAAGTAAATCCCTAATGAATAATATTATATAAATACATTGCTATTGAAAATTGCCTATAATTTTTGTTAGCACGCCCATGTGTGTCAGTATCAAGTAATACCGGCTCCACCCATGTTGGTTGTTCATCTGTCACCGTACCAACGTCCTCCCTGTCAGGGTTAACTAGATCGAATTAGGCGAGAGTGGCATTCAGATGGTCGTTTTGCATAAGTAAACTCATGTAAGATCTTGTCCCGTGCCTACATCGTGATTTTTATTCATTATTATTATTCATTTAACGCCGGCTTTGGTCCATATATAAATAAAATCATTTTCTTGTTTTATAGATTCAATTACTACATACTTGATAATTTAATTTTGTTCTCTACTGCTCAATAATAGTGCCACTAGTATTAATACTATTACAACCAATGACACAGTTAATTAATCCTACTTTTAGATTAAAAAGAGAAAGATTCGTATTTTTAAAATTATTATTACTCGTATTTTTTGCTTTAGAATAAATAATGTAATGCAACGGTTTATGTAGATAAAGACAATATGGCATAATTATACAAATTTGCTAGTATAAGGATAAAAAGGAATTCAAAATGTGAATATGGAAAGTAAAGTGGTTTAATAAGTCGTAATAAATTGTACCTAATACTTAATGGATATATGAAGAGAATAGATCTCTGGTGGGTGGCCAAAAGAGTCAAAATTTACTACTGTTCAATAGGAAGCATTTAAGTTCATTTGTAGAAACAACCAGGTAAACAGAACATTTAAAATATATTATCAATAGAGCTGTCCGAGGTCACCTGGCCGACAGAGCCGTCATATGACTCATATGTTTACATCATATCATAATACTTGAATAAGTACAGTAAATGGAAATAAATTTTAACAATAATGTTACATTTTATGAAAATTTGTATAAAACTCACCCTTTTAAGCAGATTTATGAAGTAGTTTGGTTGTCGTCATCACAAAGTGGGGAAGATCTATAGTATAATAGCATCAGGTATGTTTCTACAGCTGTCTCCGTCAGCGATGTTCGCTTTGGTGAAAAAATATGTTTTGCATTTTGAAAATGACCATTCGACATCTACGGATGTAATACAGGCATAAGTAAAACAATCTGTGAACTCACTTAACGAAGTTGTAGATGCACCATCACAAATTTGTCTTAATTTGCTAAAATCAGGATCTTTCTGTAATACACTCTCGAATTTTTCACTAACGCGATTATTTTTTGCGTCATTTATAGCCTGTAGCTGTGTATTTACGTCGTCCACTATTTGCAGCGATTCCACTAACGACAACGAACTATTTTGCAATTTTTCTATTGCGTCGTGTAGTCCTCTATAATTGTTATTAATAGTTTTTAAATCTGTTTCAAGGGAAACGTCTTGAAAGCTTGTCTGGCTTTCCCTAATAGCTGCAGCCTCGTTAGGATTGAACTGTAGTATCATAGCTTTTATTTGTTGAAAATATTCAGCATAATAAAAAGCCGCTTTCAACCAAGTTCTCCAACGTGTAAGAATCGGCTCTGGTGGTTCAGGGATACCAGGACACTGTCTGTGAAATGCTCGAAGCCGTTTAGGAGATTTGAGAAAAACTTTTTTTGTATTTGCTATTAATGCATCTACCTCTGGAAAACATTTTCGAATCGTTTCTGTCACAAGATGTAACGCATGCACTTTACACGTAACATGTAAAAACCTACAAGTGTCTCTTTGAAAAGAACGGCCTACCATGCGCATTGTCGCAGCACCATCAGTCACAAACATCAATACTTGACTTGTTGAAAGTTCAAATTTTTCGAATGTCTCCAACACCCCACGCGTAATTATTTCGCCAGTATACGCAGTTAGTCTTTTACTAGCTAGTAAAAGTGGAAATGTTAGTTTAAGAGGGCCCAGTACACGTACTATAATATTTTTAAAATAGAATTTTTTTTACAATCTGTCGTCTCGTCAATACATAACCAGAGCCGTGTATTTTTTAATCTACATTTAATCCTATTTACAATGTCTTCACGAACAGCTGGAATATATCTACGTAACGATGTACGACTTGGTAAGTTCACCTGGGGATTGTATTTATTCCAAAACTTCCGAAATGGTTGTTTATCCAGTATGTGTAGCGGAATATTACAGGCTATTAACATTAATAATAAATCAAACATAAACTGAGTTGTCAAAGGCATGCCATTTTTTTTATTTTGATGTTGCACGGTGTTGATATGACGACGACAATCTGTTTTGTGCCAGCACATTAAGTCTTGATTACAAACTTTACAAATTATTTTGCATCCTTCATAGAATAAATCCGGAAATTCACAGATAAATTTATTCACTGTGTCCGCGTACGTTTTTTACCCTTTGGCGCGTTTGACATTATGTATAATTTATAGGTACAACCTCACGCATCAACCTTTCAAATAAGACTGCAGCGTAAATCACTTCTAAATCGGCACGTGTGACGCCATCGCAAGACCGTGGCTGTACTCCAGCCACCTCGGACAGCTCTAATTATCAATGCAACAGAATTTAAAAACATATCTCAAACCATTAACACCAAATTTGTTGCAAATTAATTTTTAAGAAAAAAATAGCACTTATACTATTTAAACCATGTTATAAAGAGAAATATATTACACTACCAAACATATACTGTTACTAATTAGTCAAAAAATATTTATAATTTGTAGATTTTTGCAATACAAATAAAATACAGAAACTATATAATTTGACTTGTTAACAGCAAGTAATATTCTATTATGTATTTCACAATTAATTATAATATACCTAATAGCAATTTCTCTAACACGCATGCTTCCTGCGTCTCGCGTCATCTGCTTCTGATTGAACATTTGATACAAAGAAGTTGAAAATATTCAACTTCTCGGAGAGAGTCACCAACCAAAAATAGGCGACGCGAGACTCAGGAAGCAAAAAGTCGTTGTGAGAACGTAGCTTTAAGCTATTTTTCAGCGATGAACCGTGTTCAGCGATTGTTTCAAACCATTTTCAATGATGACGTTAGTGTTTTACCGAATCGCTAAAATGAGCACTTTATAAAAACCGGTTCGTCCAAATACTACTACTGTCAAGTCTTAAATAAATGGTAAATAAATACACTCAGTTCCAAAAAAAGTGACGCACTTGATTTTTGACCTAACTTTTTTCCTGTTTTTTAAAAAAAACCAGTGTTCGATTTTTAATTTTTTTTTTATTTGTTGTTAGGTAATTCCTTTGTCTTTCAAAAAAAAATAAAGAGGTGGAGATTTTTTCAAAGCCTCCTCGATAGTAGTGGAAAAACTCGAACCATGTTTTTTTCTTAATTTTTGACTCACCCTGTGTGTTAATCAAGTAATGGTATAGAAAGTGCTTACACTCTGTATGAAAGACGCTTCTTTTACGAGCATTTTGTTTTTTTATTCATTGATTTACCTCTAAAATTTTCCGAATTACAGCTCTTTTGCTGAAACCTTGCGTATTCCAACTTTCTGAATTTATCGAGAAACAGTTTTGTAATGAAATAAACTGATACGAATTTTAAAAAACATTTTTATTAAACACAAAATTATAAACTGGGATAACTGCTTAATACCGTGTATTGCCACCCCTAGCAACTCTAAGAGCTTCTAATCTACGCGGCATACTGGAAATTAGGTTTCTTATCGTTTCCATTGGTATACGATCCCATTCTTCCACTAATGCATCTGCCATTTCTCCTAGACTTTCCGGAGGCCTCTCGCGAGAACGTACCCTTCTCCCTAATTCATCCCACAAATGTTCTATAGGGTTTATATCAGGGCTTCTCGCAGGCCACTGTAATGTGGTGATACCCGTAGCTTCTAAAAAGTTTCGCACTATTGCTGCGGTGTGTGGTCGGGCATTATCCTGCATCAATATAAAATTATTGCCCACTAACTCTGCATGAGATAAGACATACTGCTGTAAAATGTCAAAATGTAGATTAGGCCTGTCAACGTCCGCCTCACTGGAAAAACATGAAGGGGTGTCTTTCCATTCATTGAAATCCCTCCCCACACCATAACCGACCCACCATTAAAACTTTCGCATTCTGTTATTAAATTCTGATTAAAACTTTCACCAGTCCTTCTCCACACTCTTTTTCTTCCATCCACCATGTTAAGGCAAAACCTTGACTCATCCGTAAACAAGACATTTGATCATTCAGGAATATTCCATTCTCCATAATTTTGAACGAAATTTCTTCTAGCAGCACAATGTTCGGGCAATAATTTAGGACCTCTTGCAGGTCTCCTAGCTTTTAAATTAACTTCTTTTAGACGTCTACATACCGTCTGCTTACTTACTGCAACATCACGAATTCGGCGAAGATCTTGCTGAACATTTACCGCAATATTTGATCGGTCCCGTAATATCAGCAATCTCAAGAAGCGATCATCTCTTAGAGAAGTTTTTCGAGGGCGACCAGAACCCACCCTTCGAGCAGCGCTTATTGTTTGTTCGTACTTGCGGATCGCTCTACGAGCAGTTGCTTCATGGACTCCCACTGCACGAGCGGCGTAACGTTTACTACGCCCATGGTTTACTAAAGCAACTAATCTTGCTACTTGATCAGGATTTATTTGAGGCATTTTATGTAATTTTAGTCTCTAAAACTTTTTTAATGAAACTTAATTAATGACACAACAACAAAGAGTCAAATATGGAGGCATACAACAAATTAATTGCTATGGCAGCGGCAATTGTTTTTTTAATGGCAATGTGATCCTACAACGAAATAAATTTGTGGGATATACGCAAGGTTTCAGCAAAAAAGCTGTAATTCGGACAATTTTAGAGATAAATCAAATAATAAAAAAACAAAATGCTCGTAAAAGAAGCGTCTTTAATAAAGAGTGTAAGCACTTTCTATACCATTACTTGATTACAGGGTGAGTCAAAAATTAAGAAAAAACATGGTTCGAATTTTTCCACTACCATCCAGGAGGCTTTGAAAAAATTTCCACCTCTTTATTATTTTTTTTTTTTGAAAGACAAAGGAATTACCTACCAACAAATAAAAATTAAAAATCGACCCACTGGTTCTTTAAAAAAAAGGAGAAAAGTTAGGTCAAAAATCAAGTGCGTCACTTTTTTTGGAACTGAGTGTATTTAGAAAGAAAAATAGAGAAAATAAATATGTGTTTAGCACAGCACTGATGATATTAACACCAAACATAAATTAAAACACTGATATTTCTTCCTCACCATCAAAACTGTTTTCAAACCATTCTCTAGAGAACAGTTCAAAACACAACGAAACTGTTTGAAAAATGTTCTTCCGTGACGTCACTCTATCGACGTTGAAAATGATTGGTTTAAAACATTTCACCGTAGGCTAGCTAAAAAATAACTTTAGCTGCTAATATACAAATGTAAATTTAGGGTATTAACAAACTCAGCTGGTTTAACCCAAGTAGTGTGAATAGTACGTACAAGTGCACTTATATTATCCTAAATAGACAACATTCTTCTATCCTATGAGTATAAGTGAAATTAACTTGTTGGTACTAGTTGGTACAAATAATATAACTATACACATATTACACAGCCCCACAAAAAAAAAAGTTTTCTGACCTAGCAACGAGACGAGTATATCCTTATGTATTTTTGATCGCTGATTCCGAATCCGGGGTCAAAAAAAGTCGTACACCCCCAAAAAAAAATTTTAGAGCCAAAAAACACCCCCTGAATCGTTTTGTTTAATATTTTCGGGAAAAAATTGAATGTATTAGGATAAAAATAAAGGTGAATTGCAGCGCTCACCCTATCGGTATGAGACGCACCCCCATAGAGGGTGAGAACCACCCTCATTTGCCATCAAACCAATTGATAACGACAATGACTGAAAAACATCTAAAAATGTTTAAGTTTCGTTAGGTTTGCAATAAACTGACGTAGAATTACGTAATACCCCAAACTACCCCTATAGCGTTATGAAAAATAACCCTTAACTTCAATTACAGAAATAAGAAAGGAAAAACATAAAATTTGATAACGATTTCATTATATGGATGTTCTTATTTGCAGAGATCCTTATGGCTAGGATATTAGCAGTCATTTGTCACCAATCTTAACACCATTTGGGTATAAAACGCATCCCTGAAGGGGGTGAGAAGTACTCTTACGTTAGTAGCTTTTAATTCTTCTTTTTTTTAATCTTTTTTTTTTATGGCATCTTTTAACTTTATTTTCAAACGATCTTCTTACTGACTGTCGTTTATGTTATTCTTTCGTGTCTCTTTTCAGAGATCAACAGCTTGTGCTAATGAAACAATTCATGAAAGTACTTAATAAAGAAGGAGAATGCTTTATTTACTTATGCAATCAATTTCCTGAAATCTCCGATGCCAAGTTAAATGCGGGTATTTTTAATGGACCACAAATTAGAAAAATCATGAAGGATGACGTTTTCATAACTAAAATGATACCAAAAGAGAAAAGAGCATGGCTAAGTTTTAAGAAAGTAACGGAAAATTTTGTGCAAGGAATTTGTCGAAGAAATGATAAAAAATTTCAAGAATCTAGGGTGTAATATGAGTTTGAAAATTCATTTTCTTGATTCCCATCTTGATTATTTCCCGGAAAATTTAGGTGAATATAGTGAAGAACACGGGGAACGTTTCCACCAGGACATAGCTGAAATGGAAAAACGGTATCAAGGAAGATGGGACGAACACATGATAGTAGACTACTGTTGGTCTCTGAAAAGAGACACAAAAGAACAACACAAACGACAGTCAGTAAGAAGATCGTTTGAAAATAAAGTTAAAAGATACCATTAAAAAAAGATTAAAAAAAGAAGAATTAAAAGCTACTAACGTAAGAGTACTTCTCACCCCCTTCAGGGATGCGTTTTATACCCATATGGTGTTAAGATTGATGACAAATGACTGCTAATATCCTAGCCATAAGGATCTCTGCAAATAAGAACATCCGTATAATGAAATCGTTATCAAATTTTACGTTTTTTCCTTTATTTTTTCTGTAATTGAAGTTAAGGGTTGTTTTTCATAACGATATAGGGGTAGTTTTGCGGTGTTACGTGAATTCTACGTCAGTTTATTGCAAACCTAACGAAACTTAACATTTTTAGATGTTTTTCAGTCATTGTCGTTATCAATTGGTTTGATGGCAGATGAGGGTGGTTCTCACCATCTATGGGGGTGCGTCTCATACCGATAGGGTGAACGCTGCAATTCACCTTTATTTTTATCCTAATACATTCAATTTTTCCCGAAAATATTAAACAAAACGATTCAGGGGGTGTTTTTTGGCTCTAAAATTTTTTTTGGGGGTGTACGACTTTTCTTGACCCCGGATTCGGAATCAGCGATCAAAAATATATAAGGATATACTCGTCTCGTTGCTAGGTCAGAAAAAAAAAATTTTTTTATGGGGCTGTGTTATATGTGTATAGTTATATTATTTGTACCAATATAATATTATTAAGATCACACTATAATACTTGAAGACAATATGTGTAATATTAATACCAATAATTTAAATACTACCCTCAATAATTTAAGTTTATCTACTATATTCTTTGATGCTAAATACATATTAATTCAAAATAATATACGTTAACTTATACTATGGCAATCAAAGATTTTAAGTAGATATAAGTATGCGTATACTTTATATGGCGTTCTATTTGAACCGTTTCAGTTACAAGAAAATTTTCCACAACACATGTTTATTTCGTTAATGCTATCAACAAGATTATAAAATTCTTATTGATATGGTTCACTTATCACATTTTGGCCAAAAATCGACTTATACACTTTTGGCCACCCACTAGATATAAAGTTAAATTATAACAATTTATTTAACAAAATTCATAGATATTAATAGAAAATTAATGTCACCATTATTCTATAATTAATCTACCAATAATATTATTTGTATAATACATATTAGCAATACTTAAAAAATTATTATGGGAAATTAATGATTGTGTATATTTACTCTCTCGCTTATCTCATACAGCAAACTTAGCCTCAGTTGATTATCACTGCAGTTTAAATCTTCTGTTTTTGTAATTGTGTGGTATTTATATGATATATTTATCTTCTAAAAATAATTTTGGACTTTGTTTTTTTCCAGATTCACTACACATGTTAAGTTTGATTATCATTCACACTGTTTATTTTGGCCAGGAATCAGTTATTTTTTCTTCCTGATTGGCCGAGTTTCTCATCAATATATCACAGATTTTGTAAAACTCTTTTTTTCCCTTACGGGTTGTGGTTTTGACTGCCCGCTGTACTGAAGTTTAAGCTTATTGTACAGTTGATTTCAATAAAAACTGGTACACTTTCTTTTAGCTACATATGTAAATCATTCGTTCTTTGATTGATATTAATAATTAACAATAATTAACTTAATTAACAAATGTCACTTTGACGTTAATCAGTGGCGTCATTATTAAAAATGGTTCGACATCTAACAGATAATCAAAAATTTCGAATTGTTTCTAAAATTGAAGATGGTTGGTCCATAAGAAGACTTGCTGCTGAATACAATGTGAGTAAAACCACGATAATGAGTGTTAAAAAACAATGGGAAACCAACCAAACGGTATCCCGTAAAGTTGGTTCCGGTAGGCCCAGAAAGAGCAATAATCAAGAAGATGAAAATCTTATAAATTACCTAATAGAAAACCCTTTTCAGACTGCAGTAAATGCAATTTCAGAGACAAATTTCCCTGCTTCGGTATCTACTGTTTGCAGAAGAATAAAACTACAAAGCGCCTTGAAGAGTTGTTCAGCGGCTAAAAAATACAAACTTTCAGAAGAAAAGAAGCAGGGTAGGATTATTATTGCACTCAACTATATAATCAATGATGAAAACTTCTGGGGACAAGTTGTCTTTTCTGAGAAAAGGTTTTTAAATCCTGTAACGATGGACATGTTCGTGTATATAGGCCTCCTTCCACTAGATACGACGAAAAATATACTTTCGATCCACAAATATCAGGAAGGTTTTATTAAGTCAATGTCTGGGCTTGGATGAGCCTAAAGAGGTTAGGTGTGTGTTGGAACAGTGGTGATAATCTCAATTCCATTAAATATATTGAAATATTAGACAATATTATGTTGCCGTTAGTAATAGAGGTTTTTCCGGAAAATAAGTTTATTTTCCAACAAAACAACTGCTCCAAACATACGGCCCATCGTGTCAGGCAATGGTTTCTTAATAAAAACATAGAGTTGTTACCGTGGCCATCTAAAAGTCCGGATTTAAATCCAATTGAAAATGTATGGGGAATAATGGTGAAACATATAAGAAAATTAAATAACCATTCAAATAATGCCCGAGAATTGGAAGGGATAATTGAAGACGCTTGGGAGAACTTGTCGCAAGATGTTGACCTTACAAGAAATCTGATTTTGTCCATGCCTGCAAGACTTCAGGAAGTTTTAGACGCTAATGGAGCAATGACAAAATATTAGTTAATTCTGTATTACGAAATTGAAGTTCATTTATTTTATATTTTTATTGTATTTTTATGTTCAGTTTGCATTGTTTACATTTTTTTTAATCTCAAGTAGTATTTTTGTGTTCTTATTTTAAAAATAGAATTATCATTATTCAGTTAGTATTTTAATTACAACCATTAGTAGAATTATCCGTAACAAATATTATTTTTTTAAACAATAATATGGCAGGCTTTGAAAATGTTTTGAAAAAGTTATTTTCTAATTATTTTTTAAAATTCGATTTGAATAAAATAAAAGAGAAAGGTTTAATAAGTTTAAAATCACAAAGAAAACCGGTCTCCTCCAAAAAACCCAGGTCCGGGGTAAATCGCCTCTTCTCCACCCCCCCACTCGACATGACTGGCCAGCCCTATTTACAGACTTATACACACAACTAAACTATTAAGATTTTCGATTACAGGAGTTGTACCAGTTTTTTTGAAATCAAGTGTACTCTTGTACACTTGTAAAACTCTTTATTGGAATCTTTGAATAAATTGTATTTCACAAATTTTTTTATATGTTGATTTTGATTTAAAAATGCCTAGAATACTTATTAAGTCAATTTCTATATGAATTTGTTGCTTCTGTCGCATTTTTTTGTTCCATAGATCATATTTTATTTTCTTCATCCTGCAAACAGTGAAGAAATATAAACAGTTTTCCAAATCATATCAGTAGCTCGCAAGTAGTACGATTTAGATGTAACTATTAAAATCTCTATTAAAATCAAACTAAAAGGCAAGGGGACAATTTTTTTTTTATTACTTTAATAACATCTACAGTTTAAAATAATTGACCCGTATTTTTTATTTTTTTTTATTAAATGTCTTATGCTTAAAAAAAATTCGTAAAGTTTAAGCGCTCTTTAAACGGTCAGATATTCCCGCATTTTCCCAAGCCAATTGTATTGGCTAGTATTCGCCGTGACGTAACAGCGTAGACAGCACAGATTCAGCGAGGAAACATGCTGCATTGCCATGTTTCTAAATAATTAAGATAATATTGTGTTGATGTAAAGCAATCCTTTATTATAGTATTATATTTCAGTATTAGTAAACCATTAGACATTAATCGATGGTTAAATATAGGGAATGCTTACATGCTTTGTGTTTATATTTGTGTTAAAAGAAATTATTTTAGAAAGCCAGATATTAAACTTCAGGGAACATTCTTCTTTTTTAGAAATTTGGCAACGGAGCTAGTTGAATATTTAACCTAAATGTTTTGTTTGTTGTTTTGTATATCATTACATTATTTTGAAACTTAAATGTCTGTAAAGAAGTGTTTTGTACCTGGTTGTGGAAATGTTAGTGAAGTTACAGTTACGCAAATTTACATTATCAATGATTATAGCACCTGCACTATAATAACCTTGTTTTAGTTTTCTACCCTGGAATGCGCGCGTCGTATCTACGCTGTTACGTCATTATGAGACCGCCGATTGCTTTCATTTGAAATACATCCTCATTTCCAGCATTTTCATTTCACAATTAAACAAAATATGGTTACTAAAATGATATTTTAGTAATATTTATAGTGAATTAAAGGTCTCTACTATAATACCATCATGTTTCTTTTTGTAATTTTGATTACAGTCCCCTCGCCTAATCTCAGTTGAGATCAACATTATTTCTAAATTGTTAATGTTAATTAGACAAGAACTTTTGATTTAAAATTTGGTTAAATACAGCGTATTTATTAGAGAGACAAACTAGATTAACTTTACCATTTTCCAGTTACAGCTACGTGTTTAAAAACATGGAATTTATTGAATTTAAAAATGAAATGCTTAATTCTAACCCATATCATGTATATGTTACAAAGTCGGGCAAATTTGGGCAATGACGTCATTGACCAGTCATTGCTGTCAATGGCCAAATCGATGGCTAATGTGAAGAGTGCCGGATTATTATTACCCATTTTAGCGGCCATTCTGTCAGTGGCCAGCAAGTAATGGGTAATGCCAGAGAAATAATTTAATTATGTTACATATTAGGGTTAGTTTATGACGACAATAGTCACTTAACACATCTGTTTTATTCAATTTAATTTCTTCAAATAGTTTTTTAATGATACAAAAAGTTGGCGATGTTTTATTTCAATACCGAATAAAATTACCAGTTACTAATTTCCTAATATTGGTTTATTCTTTAAATGAAAGAAAATAAATTTTTAAAGTATGTTATGGCTATATTGATTGTTCCAGAGAAGCTGTTCGTATTTTCAATTAAAGGCTTCCTGAATATTCGTTCTAAGTATGCAGTAGGGGTGGTAAGAAAATTTGATGGAACGGGTTCAATTAACAATAAAAAACAATCACATACATACTGTCACAACAATTCAGATAGCTATACTTGGACGTCCTTAAGTTGACCGGGATGAAAATGAAAGTGTTAGACAGCTGTCTCCATATTTTTGAGTACATATAACTAGTGTTCATAGAATTCTTCGACTCACAAAATTTCATATATATGAAATTAGCCGTTTACAAGAGTTGAACGAGGATCGCAATGATCGTCAAGTACATTTTTCGATATCATATCTATTCGTATTCAAGAAAGTCCAAATTTACTTTATAATATCTGTCTTTCGGATTCGTTTTCTGGTAAAGATACTGTCCACAGACATTACAGTAGATATTGATATGACGAAAACTTAATCTCTATAGGGAGTACCATATTCAAAGACAGCAATAATTGTATGCCTGGGCGGGCAATCTAAGAGATCATATCATCGGTCAATCGTTTATTTCGCATAATTTAAATGTATCTTAATTTATTAAAAAAACCGCTGCCAATTACTTGGGGATCAGAACTTCCTCACTGTAGTAAAACTCGACGTGTGGTGGAGTTTATAATAAAAGTAATTTTTGACGTTTCAAAAAAAGTCAAATTCTTTGACGTTTCAATAAAGTCACATTTTGACGTTTCAAAAAAGTCCCTTTGAAATTTCAAAAAGTCACACATTTTTACGTTTCAAAAAAGTCACTTTTTGACGTTTCAAGGAAGTCACTTTGACGTTTCAAAAAAGTCACATTCTTTGACGTTTCAAAAATTGTGACCGATTTTGCTCATCAAAGAACTCAATCTCTTCCTTAACCTCTAGAATATGTGTACCAAATTTGAAAGATTTATCTCAAGAACACAGACAGAACATTTTTCTCTGAAATTTTGTGTATCGCCATAATTCGTCGAGATTCGTCCAGAAATGTAATAAAAACTTTTAAAAATTTTTTTCACGAATACATAACTTCCTCACTTTGAGGGGTTAGGAAGTAATAAGATAAATTCCATGATAGTTAAATTAATTGGCTGACCAGGTCCCAGATTTGACACTACTGGATTTCTTTCTATGGGGATATATTAAAATCATAGTTTATGCTATTAAACTTGAGAATTTAGATGAATTGAGAGCTCGAATTGTACAGGAATATCGGCTAATAGCAACAAAGATTTTGCAGGCAATTCATACAAATTATCGACAATGTATAGTATGGTCGGGGAAAGAAGACCCGCGGAAAGAATGTGATTTCAGCATTCCATTCACAATTAAATAAGAATGAAAATGAAATAAATTAATTAGTGCATGGCAAATTTTTATAATCGTTTGCATCCGCACATATTCATTGTGAGAAATATTATATTCCTAGTATATGGTTTCGTAGAAAGCTGGCGACTTATAGGCAATATTCTCCCTTACCGCGACGACTAGACAGTATGTATTACTGCATATAAGCCAGTAGTGGATATTTTGAACAATTAATCAACTGATATTTGAATAATTTTACATTTTGTTTCATAAATTGAACTTTTTTCTATTCATCAACAAGTTTTATACTTCCTTCTGTTTGACTTAATATTTGTTGGAAAAACTCAATTTAGTAGCAAAAATGCAACATTAAACTAATGCTAAACGTCAATCGAATATCACGAATATAAATCGACCAATGTGCAAAACAAATGTTTATTATATATAATATTTAAATTTGTGCATCTAGTATAGAAGCAATCCATTTGCATAGAGTAATTGCTTTATTTATCCGTTTACAGTTAAGTCTATAAATACAAGATTTTATATAAGTACATTAAATTAACCAATAGTCAAGATTTCTTTTAATTGTTCTAATAATTATTGAGGAAACAGTTTTTTAGATGTTGAGGAAACAAAAAATATTAGCCTTTTTGTATTATTAATACTTAATATGATTTAAACAAATTGCGTATTATATACCTTTATGTATATTAAGCATATGTGTAATATACGTAATAGTGTCAATAAAAAATTATTCAGGTTGATATTTTTTAGTACATCTGTTCAAAACGATAGCAAATAAAAAAATAAACATATGAAAAGAATATTTTAAATGAAGCATTTCAATTTATATTTTTTATACTTATACGCAAATCAATTCCCTATATAAGAAAATTTATATGTTTACCAATCAAATAAATTAATTATTTAGGACGTGAAAGAAATTCAACATTTTAATGGAAGCGAGTTATATTTTAAAAAAGAAGAAATGTAGTTAGTTAAAAAGCAGCTACTTTATACGATCTTGGGAATTATTTTTTGAGGATAAGTACATCTAAATATATAATAAATAATAATAATAAATAATAATAAGTACATCTTAATATATAATAAATAAATTTTAATACATAATAAATTATATAGTGCTTAACAAAACTTTAAAAATTAGAAAATAGTAACTGACCTTTCTAACAAAAAAAGTGTGGATATGTCGAGAACTCCTAGAAACGAGATGAAATGGCATGTCTTTATCTTCTAACCTTGCTGTAAGTGTCGCACACGGTTAGATTGATTTCAATACGTCGACAGTACTGAAACAAATTTGTGTATTATTTAAAATATTTTTTTCTGACATTTCTAAAGAACTCTTACTAGGTAAAGTAAATCTTTAACAATCGACTTCTTTTACCAAATCCATTAAAAAGTTATTCTCATGATCGTAAATACCTTATTAAAATAGTAACAACTGTGGTTTTTCGGTAATATAAAAGTATTATGAATGCAAAAGGATTGCAAAAATGCATAGAAAAGAAGACCCCAAATCAGTTGAGAAAACTTGCAACTCCCATGTGGTTATATTTGATGGCTATTAGCCCTCAATATTATTGATACAGAATCCAAGAGTCTACCACTTTATGGCAATCAGTTTGAATAAATTTTAAACTGGCTACATACATACGAAAATTCATTGTACTTAAATTTAAAAATTATAAGAACAAGACTTGTTAGTGGTAAGAAAATTAGTATGTGTCATATAAAAAAATTAATTTGCTTAGTTCAAAACATAACTTTTACACACATCGTCTTTCTTGATTTTTTTTGTACAATATTTAAGAGCGCTTCAGAGTCACCAGGCAATCCACCATACACCGAACCCAATTTTTGCCCATAAATCTTGTAAATTTAAATTTATGCAAAAACGACAGAACTTCCTACATTTTAAAACTTACAATTTTGCAACAGATTATTTTAAAATCAAAATTATATTTCATAAGAACATAATTTTGTGTTTGGCTGGAAATGAGGATAATGAAAGTTACATTCTTATGAAATGCAATTTTGATTTTAAAATAATCTGTTGCAAAATTGTAAGTTTTAAAATGTAGGAAGTTCTGTCGTTTTTGCATAAATTTATATTTACAAGATTTATGGGAAAAATTGGGTTAGGTGTATGGTGGCCAGAGCGTTCTTAAACGTAACTGGTTAAAATCAACAGGATCGTCCATCAGATTATTTTACTTCTTAATGCCACTAAGAAGTATAGTGGAAGAAATTCCCTTCCATTCACCTCCTTCTAGAATATAGCACATGTTTGCCACTTGTGCTTGAACGATGCTAGCAGATTCCCAACTTGTGTGTCGAAGGACGAACTCTGCATGTCCCCAAAAAGGGATCTCTCCAATCTAAGGAGTTATAGGCTAATCATTTGTCTTAACTCCTGCTACTGTGTTTTGTACTCCAGAACACTGAGATCTATTGATGCGGTTTTAAAGTAGATGCATAAGCAACATGATGCTAAAAAGTGCTATCGGTGACAACTTGCTAACACACTCATGAATTATACAGGTCCTTGTGCAATACAAACGTAATCTGTCAATACCCTGGATCGATTCCCGTAAGGCATCTGACAAATTGTCTCATGAGCTACTGTTATATATACTTCAGTGCTATGAGGTACCAGCACAACAAGTGGATTAGATGATACTGCTCTAATAGGCTTCATTCATCTATAACTATAATAATTTAGGATGGTCTTCCAAAATGAATTTCTGAATTTTTCCTTCTGTTGTTTCTAATTGTTACCAGTATCTGTTGGGTTCCGCCAGACGCGCCAGTTTCACTGGATTCCATTTAATGACACTTGCAATAATTGAAATTTTGGCCTACATTCACCAACATAACATATTAATGCTTTGCCCTGCGGCATTCGATTTGGATATACTAATCACCAACTCTGGGATTTTGAGGAAGGTGTCGAAACCGAAAACTGCTGTATTTGCTGAAACTATTCGACCTCAACTTCAAGTAAACCAAAGTCTATATTCCTCCTGATGATCAGGTCAATGCATTGTATGTTAGGTTGTTTGGTCGGTTTTTCTTCTTCTTTAATGGGATATTTTTCTCAAAAGTGACAAACATATCCTATTGGTAATATCAGTTCTGAGTTTTTTACCCACGCTAATCCGTCAAGAAAGTTAAATGAAGATCACACCGAACTGACAAATATCAACTGGTTCGTTGACAGTTGAAATACAGAAGCCGATTATAGTTAAGTTCTCAAAATTTCACTAGGACTCGTAGATATCTCACCTAATTTATTATCAGATTGAGAATGATACTGTCATCTACTAAAATATGATTTTGGCGAATTTATGTTCCAAAATATTAAACTGATACCACATGTTCTCAGATTCATATATCGAATTATTTTTCGTCCACGACTTCGCTTCTCGTTCCTGTTTCTCGCTAACTCTTTCCATGCCTAGATTAATGGTACATGTTCGAGACCATGATGTACTGATAATGTGATAATACTACAACGATTATTTCGAAATCGTCAATATTAGACAAAACATTATTTGTGGAGCCAGACGACTATAAATTTGGAGATTTTAATGAAAGTGATTAAGTACACAATGATTGTATAACAAAAGCACATGATATTACATAGATAAGTAGTTTTAATAAACAAATTATAGATAAATTTTTGGTTCTATAAAAACGACTGCCAATACTGTTGCTCAGTCATACCAAAAATTAATTTCTTAAGCTTTAAAAACATATCCAAAAAAAAATTGTGGGTCCTACATAAGCATCAAACTAAACTATTTTTAACCTAACATGATAATAATAATAAATATCTGTAGTTCGTTATGATTTATACTATCATTTTTATCTGAATACGCTAGATTGAGGAGCTGTTTTAATAGCTCTATGATAAAATGTATTAGAAGTGTTGTGTGTGATTCATTATCTAGCTAAAACTTTTATATTCAGAATAGAACGCAGTACAAAATTGGAAAAAACTATGTATTTATTATTATTATCATGTTAAGATTAAAATGATGAGGTTTGATGATTATGTAATACCCAACAATTATTTTTTTTTTTTTATATAGAAATGCATAAATATTTCAAAAACACACTTGGTATTTTTACTCGTTCTCGACTATATTTAGTCATCGGTTTACTGGTGTACCTCTTTCTTCTACCAAAACCATTCGGAGTCAATTCCGGACTCGATAAGGAACAGCGGATGAGATGTAAAAACTGAAAGTTCCATGTGTCTGCGATGTGTTCACGATATAGATTCTGCCTCACAATAAAGTGGACGTTTGGCAACATTTTCAAACTAGAGGTTCCAGCGCTGCTAAGGTCATCTCCAGGCGTCGGTGTTTGGCCATGGTAGCGGAAATAGGTCGACGTTGACATCAAATAAATGATAAAAATAACATATATATTTCTACACAAATAAATAGATTTTCAAATTTTTTCACAACTTTTTTTTAACTGTATTTACTGCCTGTTCCAACAACCTTAGCGAGACAAATACTATTCTCTAAAGACAATATTTAAAAAGCGTAATAGCCTTCATTCTCATACAGAAACATTGTTTTTTATGCACAGAAACTGATTATTATGACATTATTAGAAATCATGTGGAACGACTAACTCTTGATAGAGGAAAAGATAATAAAAAAAGCAAAGTTAATCACTAATCCTGTTTTATTTATTAATTAAAAGTATGAAATATTCTTATGTAACCGCTAATAAATAAAGGTAATAGGTGTGATCAACAATGAATAATATAAATAATATACAGGTTAAAGTGACTTAACCTTACCATTTGGCAAAATAATTATTTTTTAAGTGAAAACAAATAGATATGATTATTTATGCCGCTTTCTAAAAGAAATCACATTATTTAAAAAGAAAATAGAGGCGGTTAAGAAAACTTTTTTTTTTTAATCACAGCATAAGGCAGTTTGATGGAACTGATTCTATAGAAAATGCTAGACGGGGATCAAGGACTCCCCCTAGTAAGAACTCCTGCTATATTCCCTTATGCTAGTGATATGATAGGCGACAATCAATATTATTTCATGCGACGTATAGCACAACAACTGCAAATCTTTCGCCACATTGCTCATCAGGTTTTAAAAACTAATTATGTCACTACAAATGGCAAAATAGTGAGGTGGGACAGTTCCCGTTATGGTAACATTGTCAGATATTTGTTTACCAGCATGAAACTTTTGGCTCAAAATTCTGCCTATATCCCATTGATCAGACTCCTTGTGTGCAAAATAGCAGCCAATATGGCAGTGGCTGCGAGTAAAAACAAAAATCTCTGATTTTATGTATATTTGGTATCATTTAATAATCCTAAAGGTTATGAATAAAAAATGTTACAAAAACATCAATAGCCGGATCCATTTGGTACCTTAAGTTACATACAAAATGGCTGTGGGTCAGAAAAGAATCAAAAATACATAATAATCTGCAATGTGTATATCTTGTTATTTTTTGTAATTCTCTGTAATTTGTAATTCTGTTTTCTCAGTTGCAGGTAAGTAATTGTTGAAATACAGTGGTTGTCAAAATGCCCAAAAAACGTAAAGTTCTGATTATGGATCTGAACATTTGCCGCCAACGATCTCGTAGAAGCTCTTTACTATGTGAAGATGATTCCGGTTTGCCCTTAATTCATCTAACAGATAATGGGAATAAGTCCGCATCTGTTTCATTGAAAATCTTTAGTGATCATGAACTTCTTCCAAAAACAGTATGACGACAACAGTTAGATGAAAGAGAAGTGATGGAAAATATTTTAAATGATATTAACGCAGCGTATCATAAAAGTTGTCGTAATAAATTGGACACTTACAAACTTTAGAGGCAACTGAATAAAATGTGTATGAGTGCTATTAATAAACCCTTACATCATAGACATCTGCAAGATCATCATTTACAGTAAGCAAAACTGTGTGTTTATTTTTTGACGTCGGTGACACAGACGAACGTCTTATTCAGGTATCTAAATTAGGAATTGGACCAGCAATTTACAATAGGCAATTATCCGATGAAAATTTATTAGCAAAATTAACATTCACATATTGTACCATAAGCAGTACTATGTTGTCTTCATAACACGAGTAAGAAGTGAAGAAAGACACTCTTCCAAAAGCGTGGAGAGAACATGAAGGACTTGACAGTTCTTGCTGAACTTATTGAGTACATTCAAGATTTGTATTTATCCAGTGATATATCTCCCGTTCTGAAACTTTACGAATTTACCATTTTGTTTCAAACAAGAATGAAGTCTTTTGGATTTGATTATTATGCCTTGTAAAGGACGAAATTGAAGGATGAGCTGAAGTCATTTGTACCTGGGCTATGAGCTGGTCTAGAAGTTATCTTGAACTTCGATGAAAATATAAGCAGTGCTGTCAATGATGCGTGTGAATTTAATATAATGAGCGGTTGGATATGCTTAGCAGGAGCCTCAAATATCTTTCGTCGTTATTTATTTAATTCATATCCATCCTTTAAGGAATCATTTAACGATGAATTTCAAGGAAAATATATGTGTTGATCAAATCAGCTCTGAATCTTCAATGCTACTGTATATTGTTATATTATGAAAGCACTAGGAATAAAGGATTGGTACATAAGCTTGCATCGCAGGGTGTGTGTTAATTATCACCGTGTATTACAGGATGAATTAAGAGTAAAAAGAAACCATCTTGACACAGGAAATAGAGCTTCCACGAGATCTTTGACGGCAAAGACTATGAAGGCGGTGATACTTTCTTCAGATCCAAAAACTGAACTTTACGAATGTAACCATAACTGCACTGGAAGAAATGTTTCAAAATCGTCTAATATCGTAAAACGGGGACGTGGATTATCCAGCGTGCTCTCAAGATTTTAGCATTCCAGATTACTTTTTATGGGACTATCTGAAGTCAAAGGTGTTTATTAATCCTCTACATGATTTAAATGAATTAAAAAAACAGAATTCGACTGGCTATTGCCAATAATCCTATCTAAATGTGCTGGCATCTAATGCATAATTTATTGAATCGGGCGGAAATGTACACTCAAAAACATGGTGGACATTCATTGGATAGTATTTTTAAAACAAATTAAAATAAGTTTCGTAATAAATTCTGTAGTGTTTGCCCTTTTTAAGTACATACGTTGAATAAAGTTCTTTGGTTAGTTTAATTATTATTGATGCTTCAAATAGCTCAGCTTTATAACTGACATCCTCTACTTTTGTTTACGAAGCTGTATAACGTGGACAAAAGCATTAGAATAAAATTCGTATGCTGACTCTAATTACTAACAAATTCCATATTCGATAAAAAAAAATCGTCAATATCAGTGAACAATCGATGACTTAATAGGCAAATAATGTTGGTTAAAATTTATACAGATTCCGTATTCACTGAATCATGAATCTATATAATTTTTATACACATTTTAAAATAACATATTAATAACAATATTGATTATATGACAATCATTTTTGTTAAAAGTATTTTAGTGAAAGTACACAGGCAACGTACGTCGTAGCGTACGCAATGAAGTTGAAGACATCACAATATTTATAAGACAATCATTTTAACATACATAGCCAGCAATATTGGAAAGGTTGTTTTAATACGATCAGAGTAGCAGATAACGCCAGTTCTTCGGTGGGGCGTAGTAGAGGAGAAATAGCGTGCAATGTTGATGGTAACGGGACCCAAGGCCTGCCACGCCGAGCCCTGAGGCAGCTACTTTCCTCTCACAAGGCCGCGTCGATGTCGATGTAGCCAAGCGCCTTCCTCGTCATTATACGCTCCGGCTGACATTGACACATGAACATGCAACCGAAATGTGTAATTAAATTACGAATTTATATTACGAGTTGTGGAATTCGATGTCGAAGATGTAACGCAATGTTTATGCACGGTTTGAAGGACCTAAATTTGTGATTTATATATGGTGTTACACTGCAAAAAATTGTATGCTATTTACATAACTTTTACATTACAGATATACGTAATTTTTAACATTTTATATATTTCTTTGCAAAATTATTGTTTCTCTGCCGATTTCATAGAACTTGGTGTCAATAGTTAGCTAATTGAAAATGTTACAATCATTAGTACCAAGATGGCCGAAACATTAAAATTAAAGATAGCGCACGGAAAGAGAACTATTCTATGTCAAAGTAATAGATTATTCTTGAGTTTTTATACTTGTCACTAGAATAATATTACTTGGCATAGTAAATTTATTATTATTTCAATAATATACCAATTGTAAACCAAGAACAGATATATTTTTGAGTTTCATTAGCGCAAGTTTTTAAGTCAATATAAGTTTGTTTCCTTCGAAGTATTAGTATGTATTAAATATACTCTTAATAGTACACTTCCTTCGAGTACTGTTAACCGTGAGAGTAAGTATAAGGACATCTTGAAGTAAATTCTTATTTAAATGTGTTTCTTGACATAAGAATACTATTTTTGGAATAAAACTACAAACAACTTTGCAGGATGAATACATACTATTAATCCAATAACTGTTATCTTTGATTGAATACTTACTAATCTTGATATGAAGTGTTCTAAAATAATGATGGAACAAGTGAATTGTGCAGTGGAGGTAGAAAGCTATGCCATTGCCAAACAAAGACGACATATCTTACCTACTACGCGTCGAATGGTGTGTGCTGTACTTTGCTCATAGATGTTGATTATTATGAAATAATTTATATTTGGAAAGTTACACTTAAAAAAGAAGTATATTAACATTATGAACTGTGACATAGAAGTTAATGAGTCTACGATGGAAGAGCTATTAGCAAGTTGGAAATTGGAGTCCTTAATTTCAATATTAGAAGATGTTTAATAATTCTCGTTTTACTGCATGAAAGCTATTATAATTACGTTATACTTTACAAGAAATGAATACACAACGTCACTATATATATAGGTGAAAAGGTTATTTTCGTTTTTGATACTTTTTGCTTATGTATTATATACAATCTATGGTCAAGATCTGCATTTTTATTGTACTGGTGTTTTATTATACAATACATATACAGGGTGACTGGTAAGTCGGCTTATTCTTTTGAGGGTGAGTTAGTAGAACTCATTTGCAATTGATTTAGAAATCTAATAGTTTTTGGGATATTTTATTTTTAAAATAAGAAAAAATAAAATATTTCAGTTTCCTGCGTTAGTTTACATAGTTATGTAACAAAAATTAGGTTAAATACTTTAATAAGATAAAAAGACGAGCTAAAAACTACATTTGTGAAAAACATTTCAACCCAGTCGTACATTCATAGGAAATTATTTTTACAACTTGGTAATGCATTAAACGTGCAAATTATTTAAAATATTCTCAACTTTTTATATTACTTTTCGAATGAGGTTTATATGAGGTTTTAAATACTATATTTTACTTCCATAAATAATGCAAAAATACTAGGTACAGGTAGAGCGTCCATTGTTTTCAAATTAAGACAAAAATAAGACAAATATACCTAATTCCTATCAACATAGGTCAATTTTTGCATCGTTTTTGAGATATTGAAGTTTTATTTTTTCTTTGCGTTAACTGTAAAAAATATATACGCCACTGATTTTTTTTAGTTTTTGATGGCCCAATTATGTAGAAAGTTAATTGCCGAAAAAAGGTTTTTTAGATATCGATATCGTGTAGAAGATAAATGCAATTTTAAAAGTCTTTTTAAGTCTATTAAAAAAATTAAATAATGCTATTAAGTACCCTACATAAAAAAATTGTATTTATCTCCTACACGAAACCTAAATCTAACAAAAATCAAAAGGTGACTTCTTTTCAGCAATTAACTGCCTACATAACTGAGCCATCTAAAACTAAAGAAGTCGGTGGTGTATATATTTTCTTTACAAATTTAACCGAAATAATAACAAAACCTCAACATACTGCATTTCAAGTACAAACAGCAATGGACCCATGTTGATAGTAACTAATTGTCCTATTTTTGAGTGAGAAATATCCGCTTAAGCGACGACACAGGTTTTTTTGAAACACATAAAGGCAAGGGAAGTTTCTGAAAAAAAAAAGAATAAAATATATCAAGGTTTTGTATTATTCATATTGTAGTTAAATCAGTTGCAAATGCAAAATTAATATCAGTGACTTCTGAAAGTCATTGATATTAACTTATTATCAGTGTAGGATAAAGCTTTGTTCTTGCCAAATATCTGCCTATTTACGGTTTTTATATATACATGGAAATTTTGTGAATAATCAAATGGGCTTAAAAATTTCGGTTTTATATGTACAAAACTTGTTATGCTATAACTGTTTGAAAGTTCGAGCATACTTTTCTATTATATAGTTATCTACAATGATTTGTTTAAATTATTTATACTTTAATAATATAAATAATTATATTCTAGGTCAAAAAAATTAATTAACGTTGGACAATTTACTGGAAATTTCAGAAGAACAGATTATAGAACTTATTCCTCAAATCGAAAAGAGAATAAAACTCATGAAACACTTAAAAGCACATAAAGAAATAATGTGCCTTCCTGTGGTAAATTTGAAGTCTCATGTACAGTGTGTTCACGAATGGACTTATACTTGTAAAATTTTTTGTTTTTGGTTTCTTAATAAAACGTCATTCTTCATAAAAACTTCTTCTACTTCTGAAAAGATCTTAGCCAATCCCAGAAATTCAAATTTGATTCAAATAATTTATCAATTTTAATTAAATATTTTCTGAACGTTATTTGTGGCATTCTATAAATTTTTTTCTTTTCTTTTTTTGGGACTAACCACCACATGAATAATTCTTCGTTATCTAAAAAATATAGTTAGTTACCCAGTATGTTACTGGAAAAACAAACCTCTGCGCTTGTGATTTTACGTCAAAAAATTAGTCAGAGGGTGCTTTCTGACAACTATTATGAGACAAAAAAATAATAATAAAATTCCTTAAAGTTTCAAAAAACACTGGCTAATCTTTTAATGTAAAGCCACATGCGCAGAGGTTTATTTTTTTCAATAACATACTGGGTAACTAAATATAATTTTTAGATAACGAATAATTATTCATGTGGTAGTAAGTTCCAAAAAAAGAAAAGGAAAAAAGTTTTATTTAAATAATACAATTGTTGACGAAATGAAATTTACCCTTACATTAAGTGGTAAATTTAATAAATCGCGATATTAAATTAAGAAAGAAAAGATTTCAGTCAATATCACCTATTTGTTGATTCAGTTTTGTTAAATAATACAGTTGTTGAACGAAATGACACATTTCTTGCATTAAGTGTTAAATGTAACAGATCCCAATATCTCTACTTTTGAACTGAATAAATGAAATCTTAGATTAAATATAAGTTAGTATTGAACATTGTTCGAAACTTCCTTTTAGCTAAAGTAGTAGTAGTACATTATTCTAAAGTTTATAATTAGTTATCATAAGGGCTGTCAAAAATATTCCGTGACACAGTGGCGTACGCGAAATTAATTAATACGAGAAACAATAAACTGTTACAATCTATAACAATTGTCTCCATGAGTGATGTCCGCTTTGGTGAAAATATATTCTTATATTTTGAAAACGACCGTTCGACATCTACTAATGTAATACACGCATACATAAAATAGTCTTTGAACGCACTTAACGGATCTGGGCTTGCACCATCACATATTTATTTGTCTTAATTTGCTAAAACCGGTGTCTTTATTTAACACACTTGCGAACTTTTCTTTAACGCGCTCATTTCTTACGTCACCTACGTATATGGTGTAGCAGTAGATTTACTTCGTACACTATTTGCAGTGACTCTGCTAACGACAATGCACTGTTTTCTAATTTCTTTATGCTTTCATATAATGGTTTATTGTTCTTCGCAATATTTTTTGAAGCTGTTTCAACGGAAATATTTTCGAATTTTGTCTGGCTTTCCTTAATAGCTGCAGCCTCATCTGGATTGAATTGTAGTGTCACAGCTTTTATTTGTTGGAAATATTCAGCATAATAAAAAGCTGCCTGCAACCATGTTCCCCAACGTGTAAGAATCGGCTGTGGTGTTTCAGGAATACCAGGACACTTGCTATGAAATGCACGGAGACGTTTAGGAGATTGAAGAAACACTTTTTTTGTACTTGCTATTAATGCATCCACCTATGGAAAACCTTTTCGAATAGCTTCTGCCATGAGATGTAAAGCATGCACTTTACACGTAACATGTATAAACGTACAACCTTGTTCTTGCAAAAAAACGGCCTACCGAATGCATTGTCACGGCGCCATCAGTCACAAACATCAACACTTGACTTTTTGACAGTTCAAATTTTTCTAACGTCTCCAGCACCACCCTGGTAATTGTTTCGCTAATACACTGACTTGGTCTTTTGCTAGATAGTAACAGTGGAACTGTCAGTTTAAGAGGGTCCAGTACTCGTACTATAACATTTAAAATAGATTTTTTTTTTACAATCTGTTGTCTCATCAACAGAGAACCACAGCCGTGTATTTTTTAATTCACATTTCATCTTATTTACCATGTACAGTTGGTAGATAGTTACATAACGTTGTGCGACTTCGTAACCTTATCTAGTCATTGTATTTATTCCAGAACTCTCGAAATGGTTGTTTATCGAGTATGTGCAGCGGAACATCACAGGCAATCAGCATTAATAGTAAATCAAACATAAACTGTGTTGTCGAAGGCACGCCAATTTTTTTATTTTTATGGTGTACACTATTTACGTGAGGTCCACAATCACGCTTATCCCAACACATCAAATCTTTCTCACACACTTTAAAAATTATTTTAGCACCATCATAGAATAAATCCGGGAATTCATCTATGAATTTACTCACTTTGTCAGCAAATGGCCGTTTTCTACCCCTGCGTACGTCTGCCATGCTTTATTATTAAATTAATATCAACAATACAGTACAACATATAAAACAAAAACACAAAAACAGTATGCAATACGCCCAAGTGACTTAACGGGTACACAACTCGAAAGCTAATAATAGACTGGACTGGAGAAAAAGTTTCGCGGTCAAGGTGAATGCCGGCGACAGTACTTACTGTACTCTACGACCATGATACACAGAAACGATTTGCAGCTTTAAAGTAGACTAAGATAAGGACTTTTAAGAATAACGTTTTCCTTGATGCATAAATATCTATTCTTGCGGATATATGAGTACAATATGTCTTAATTTAGTTTAAATACAGTTTAGATTTTTTCCATGTGGACCGAATTGAAAATAGGCCATCCTTAGCGCTCATTCTTTTTAATAGAAAGTTGTCAAAATTACAGAAATAATGGCAGAACTGATTTTGCGGTTGGCTTCTTGTGAAACATTATTAAATATTTTAAATATATGAAGGAAATTTGCTTTTTAATGTTTCAAAATTTTTTTATTAAATACTGTACATGTGTTTCGACTTTTTAGGCCTTTGTCAAGAGTACAGGGAATACTGAATAGTAATATTTGTGTTCATTGCTTAACCACATTTGGTACCTCCTGTAAAACTATTGGATATATTCTATAAGTTGAACAATAATCTAAATTATTTTATTTAAAATATGGTAACCGGTAAAAACTATTTGTCAATTCGTTAATTTTTTATTATTTTTATAGCCTTACTTATTTCTAATTGTTCTAATGGATCAAGTTTCTTTCCTTTTTTTTCCAAATGGAGTAATTTAACATTATTTAAATCTATAAAATGACTGTTTTCGATGGAATGTTTTGACACGCCCGTGCTATATTCATTGTTTACAATTTTTTATGTACCTCGAATCACATTTTTACTTCGTCCAGTTTGTCCAATGTATATAACATCGCAGTGACTACATTTTAACTAATATACCCCTGTTATTTGTAACTTTTCAGTTTTGTCTTTATTATTTATTAACATTTTACTCAAATTATTTTTATTTACTGAAATCTTCTACATCCCAGTTTATGAAGTTTATTGCTAATCTTATGCCTATAAATTATTACATTTATATATCTTACTACATTCCTGCGAGAAACCGGCATAAAACTCTTTATACAGGGTGTAACAAAAAAAGCATGTCATAAACTCAATGACAGATTCTAGGCAACAAAAAGACGAGAAGTGGGGGTCATGTGACCAATTTTTTTAAAAATAAAATTCAATTATAAAATTTTTTTTACTCTTATCTTTTTTCCTATGTGCTTTAATTTTCAAGGAAAATTAGGATTAAAAATGTAAATCCTGCAATATTGCATGTAATAAAATCGTTTAACCTTTCGATAACTTAATAACTTCAACCATATTATGTGATGAAAATAGTTCATGGTATACCAAAATATTCATAATAATTAATAATAATAATAATAATGTCTTATTCACAGACATTTCTTTTGCAAAATCTCAGATTTTGTATGTTTATTTCTGATTAGTAAAAGGAAATAAGAGAAAATGTACAATAACTAGAGTAGCTGCGTTAGAAAACAACTGACAGACGCTGATAGTAAACAATGTACCATTGTTTTATTTATGTCAAATTGTTTACTCATTTCTTATTAATATTGCTTCTTAGTTAGTGCTCAATTTTCTAAAACAATAAAATGGCAAATTACACTTTTGCAGAGATGAGTGATATGCATTTAGTATTAGGTAAGTTGGGATATTAAATAATTTAATTACGTATCATTAAAGCATCCGATTTTAAGGTGAGTGCCATAGCAATGGAGCTCTTGCAGCTAGACGTTACGCTGCAAAGGACTCGAATAGGCACACACCAGATCGACGTACTTTTTTGGCAATAGACCATAGATTAAGGGAAAGTGGTAGCTTTAAAGAATTCAGAGTAGGAAACTGTGGGCGACCTCGAATATGCGAACCCGACGCCGAGGAAAGGGTATTAGACCTCATTGACGAAAATCCTGGTAAAAGTACTAGGCATTTAGCGGCTGAGGTAGGAATGTCCCATAAGGCAGTTTGGAGAGTGTTACATGAGCAACAGCTGTACCCCTACCATGTTCAAACTGTTCAAGCATTACAACCAGGAGATTATGCCCCTAGGCTTGTATTTTGTAGATGGTTGCGACAAAAGAATTTAGAAAATGATAACTTCATTAAGAATATTTTGTCAATGGATGAAGCTACTTTTACTAGAAATGGCGTGACAAATCATCACAATTCACATTTATGGGCCGACGAAAATCCAAGAGCAAAAAAAGAGACGCATTGTCAGAACAATTTTTCAGTTAACTTATGGGCAAGAATTGTGAAAAATTTTTTAATTGGACCATTTTTTCTACCACACCGTCTATCGGGGACAGAATATTTAAATTTTCTCCGTAATGATCACCCCAATCTCATTCAAGAAGTACCATTATCGATACAAGAAAACATGTGATACCTTCAAGATGGGGCACCCCCGCATTACTGTCGTGAGGTCAGTAACTTTTTGGGGGAACAATTTCCAGAACGTTGGATTGGGCGAGGAGTAGAAGCATCCATAAAGTAGCCTGCCCGCTTGGCAGACTTAAACTCTCTTGACTTTTGTTTTTGGGGTTATATGAAAGAGAGTGTGTTGATAGTGTCGAACATCTCAGAGAGAGAATTATAAATACTGTAGATAGTTTTCACCAGAAGCAGCATATTTTTAATAAAAATACATTTTCATTTTTGAAATGATGTGTTAAATGTATTGATGAACGCGGAGGTCACTTTGAGCACTTGTTAAAGTAATAAAATAAAGCCTGAATAAATTTCTGTTCAATTTATGAAATTTTAAATCATTTAATTAGGTAATTGTGTTATTTATTTATTTATAAATTAATTATTTAAAATAAATTGTTTACAATAAGTTCCAAAAAAGCTATTTTGTTAAAATTCAATTGCTTGTTTATTCAGAGGACACTATTTCATTCGATTTAAAAGTCTTACCACAAAAAATTTGTTTAATTCTGCTTTAGAGTCTTTTAATTCACAATTCCAATAAACTAAATGCTTGAAAACTAAAGCACGTAGAAAAAAAAGGTAAGAGTAAAAAAACTTTTAAAATTAAATTTTATCTTCAACAAAATTTATTTTTTTTGCCATTGGTGTGCCCATAAAAAAATAGGGATGTAAATGGGTCACATGACCCCCACTTCTCGTCTTTTGAATCGAGATAAACTGATCGTAATTACTTAAAATATTGAACTACTACTAGTGCTATATTGTAACAAATTTATAGAAGATATCTTACAAATGCTCCAGAGTTAGAGCAAATTTTTCATTTTTTATTTTCGACTTTAGAGGCCCATACAAATTTTTGGAAGCATTTTCGCATAGAGGTAAGTTAAGTCATATCGTCACTATTTGTTGCCTAGAATTTGCCATTGAGTTTATGACATGTTTTTCTGTTACACCCTGTTTACATTTTTCTTTTGTTTTTTATTAGATTATCTATTAGGCTTTTTTTATAGCCACTGTTTTATTGTGATTTCTTTAATTCCATTAACTTTTTTTAAAATGTGGAAATTTTTCTTAATATCCCACCTGCGTGGGATGTTAAGAAAAATATGCCGGGAAACAATAATTCGGTGTTAATTTATAAATATCTTCAAAAGCATTTCATCGGTTTTAGTAAACGAGATCAAGGGAATATAATTTTAAATAAAATTTTTATATTTAGGAAAAAAATATACTGGAACCAAACGAAAAATCTAATTCTAAATAGCATAATTTTGGAAGCAACGAACAAATAAAATATCTCTTCATCACCTAAAATTTTATAGCTTTGTGCATTATTATTTTGAATCAGAATCATGTAAATCGAGTAAAAGGTAAAAAATTACAAACATTTAAAATATTCCGATTTTTTATGTTATGATTTTCAAATATTTACTGAATGCCATTCGAGATGTCGTTTAATTACATTAATTAAACCATCAAATTATTATGATATTGAAATTAAAAGATAGGGAGTCTAATAATAACCATAGTGTGATTATGTTACGTCGTGGCATTTTTACTCGGTGGAAAAACTAATCGAAGTCAACAATCTCAATCGTTCTACAATAAATAAAAAAAATCTTCTAAGGATATTTATTGTTCATGGATTAAAAATTTTGACACCCACATAACAATGATTAAAACCATATACTAAATCTGTCTTATAGTCAACGTTATCCATGTGGAAAACTTTTTACAGTTTAGTGTAGAAATAAGATTGCGTTTCGAACAATTAGATAAAAGTAATAAGAAAGAAAAGTTTCCTATCATTATATTAGTTGTCAAAAAAACACTCTCTGACTGACCTTTTGATGTAAAGTCACAAGCGCAGAGGTATTTTTGAAAAAATATACTGGGTAACTAACTATCTTTTTTAGATAACGAAGAATTATTCATGTGGTAGAGAAAGAAAAAGAAAAAAATATAGAATGCCACAAATAACGTTCAGACAATATGTCTATTAGGTGTTAGACAAGTAAATAATCTCTACTCTTCGATAGAGATGAAGTTCGGTAAAATTCCCAGGTTGGGGGTAGTCCGTCTCCTGGCGTTGGTGATTGGTCCTGGTAGCGGAAATAGGCTGACGTTAAATAAATGAATTAAAGAAAAGAAAAGGCTGTGTATCGCGTCGCGCGTCAACTTAATCTGTCAAGCGACAGTGAGGCATTTTGCGCACTTAATAGATAAGTGTCTATAGTATGGAGTTATCATAAAGTAAGGGGTCTATTTTAAATTCTTATATAGTTTTAAGAAATTATGCTAGTAGCAGAAAGTAGTTGCCTCAATAATTGGATTTCAGTGTATCTATGGAAAACAAAAGAATTGTCGTGACAACTATTGAAACAAGTGTCAAACGAAATATTCGTAATTTAAAGAATTGCTCTGAAAATAAAACTCGCGTAACGTAAATTGTAACAATTTCAATATGGATCTGCAAACAAGAATTGGTTTAGTGCAATGTTATTATGAAGGCGGTAAAAATTACACTACTGGATTACGAAGATTTCATACGAAAATGGGTTTGAGAGCAGGGCCGTGCAAAATGAAGGCGTATCGTAATTTGATTAGCAAATTTGAAAGAACAGGGTCTGTAAAGGACCTTCCGAGGTCAGGAAGACCTAGGATTAGTGATGTCCAAGTTGCAGAAGTTCTTCACGAAAATCAAAACGTAGCCAATACTAATCCGCTAGCAATCATTAGTGTGAATGCGATGTCAATACGATGCCATACACCGCGGTTTAGAAAATTTTACAGAAAATCCTAAAAATGTATCCCTATAAACTGCAACTGCTATTTGAATTAAGGGACGCAGATTTTGCTCTCAGGTACGATTTTTCATTACACGTATTGGCTCAGATGGAAATTGAACCCGAATGGTTATCCCGGATTTTATGGACAGATGAGGCCCATTTCTCTCTTAATGGTGGAATGAATACTCAAAACTGTCGAATATGGTCAACAATAAATCCACATGAAATCGTTCAGCAAGGCCTTCATGACAAAAAAGTCACCGTTTGGTGCTGTGTCACAGCTAATTTCATCATTGGTCCATACTCTTTCGAGGAAATACAGAATGGGGAGGCCGTATCTGTAACTGTTACTGGTGAACGATACCTGCAAATGTTAAGGGATTATGCAATTCCACAGTTGCAAAATGAGCACGAAGGAATTGAAAACATGATTTTTATGCAGGATGGAGCACCTCCGCACATTTACCGACCAGTTAAAGAATTGTTAACTGCGGTTTTTCAAGATCGTGTTATAAGCAGACATTTTGCAAATTCATGGCCACCAAGATCGCCTGATATTAACCCAGCGGATTACTGGCTGTGGGGTTATTTAAAAAATTTTGTGTTTAGAACACAGCCAACAACGCTGGAGGAATTAAAGGACAGTATTAGAGAGCAAATTCGTGCAATTCAACCAGAAATGTTGAATAGTGCTGTATACAATCTGGAGAAACGGTTGGTAATTTTACAACAACAAAATGGAGGTCATATCGAGCATTTGCGGTAACTAGTGTTTGACATCAGGAATCCCATTATGCAAGCAACTAGATTCCATTTACTTTTTGTTATTAATTTGATTTGTTAAGAATATATAATAAGTTGAAATATATCCCTTACTTTATAATCACCCGTTATATTACTGTGAGCTCGCAAAATTTATTCAATGGGCACTTACTTTTACAGTCTGCTATTTCTAACTTTTATAGACGTTATTTTATATAATGGGGACTATATCTTGCATATTAAATTTGAACCTACATGACTAAATCCAGTGAAAACATTGACATCATAATTTTGTAATAACATGATGTTGCATATACACGTCATTTATCCTCTTAATTCGTAGGTGAGCAAACGTTATCCATATTGCTACTTAAGGCCATTTTGAGATACAATTAGGTGTATATTAAATATTTGAGTAATTTTGTATTTGAGTAGAATTTTTAAAAATTGAATACTAATTTCACGTTTTACATAAAAAATTGTATTTACTAGAAGTCATTTAAGGATATGATCTTCAATTTCATTTTCCAATATTCCACTAGCAATGCTGACAAAATATTTTTTGGGTCAATCTGTATATGTGATATACGTTTTAGATTTGTAACGAGTAAATACTTTATATTAAATTCAGTCAGTCTCTATTAACTCTTTCTTATATCACAACAGATATGATTTTTCGTATTTTGTTTCCAGTGATACTGTTACCTTTTTCGCATTGTGCAAATATCTTAGGAATAGTTGGTGCTCCTTCATATAGCCATCAAGTAGCTTTCAGACCATTATGGAAGGAACTATCCTTAAGAGGTCATAACGTAACTATAATTACGACTGATCCAATCAACGATAAAAGATTATCAAATTTAACTGAAATTGACACGAAAAGTATGTATGAAATTTTGGAAAGCTTTGGTGTTGCAAAAACTCTGTCGAAAGAATATTCCATATGGGCTTGGCGTGAGTTTGCCATGAAAATCACTTCAACTGTATCAGAACATGAATTATCCAATAAGTATGTACAAGAACTGATCCATAACAAAGATAAACATTTTGATGTGGTCTTAGTGGAAACATTTTTTCCGGAGTATTTAGCATTCGGAAGAATATACAACTGTCCTACAATTTTAATAAGTTCACTTGGCATTACACCATATCATCATTATAAATTGGGCAACCCCTTTAATCCAATTTTACACCATGATTACTCAGCACCTTTTTACGGAAAATTAAATTTTAATGAGAGAGTGTTAAGTACTTTGTATAATTTTTATGTGCTGTACTTTGATACATATAAGGAGATTCCACTAAGGCAAAATATTCTCAAAAGTTATTTTCCAGATGTTAAGGAAACATTAAGCGAACTGTTAGATAATGTTGACTTGATATTCATAACTGTTAATCCAGTTATACAAGGCGTTATGCCTCTTGGTCCCACAACGATAAATATTGCTGAAGTCAGATCGAAGACACATAAGAACTCATTATCAGTGGTATGTATTTTTGTTTGCAAAGAGAAACAGTTTTTCAAAGTTTTCGGAAATATAATTTGCAGTAGTTACATTTTGTGATGGTAGGTTACAAAATTGATAATAGTTTTTTCTCATTAGAGAACCAACGGCATTGTATTCGGTGTAACTACAGTAGAGTACAGTAGAGAAACAATTACCCCAGGGGTTGTTAAGAAATTAAAGATCATAAACTTCAACTGAACATAGTTTATTCAACGACGTCGTAAAACTAACTTTCCAATTGGAAAATAAACAATAAATGCAAAAAAAAACACGAAACTTATACGACTAACTAATGTTATGTTATGGTTGAATTCATCGTCATGAGAAATAATTATGCGTTTTAAGTATAAAAATTAACTAGTGATTTTTTTTATTAACTTTATTTATAAATACATTTTAGACCATATTTTCAACTTTACTTCACAAAAATTATTATCTGTAATATTTTATCAATTCGTAAAATGTCTTTTCTCAAGGTTATATCACAGATGTCATGATTTCTGTTTATATATCTCAGATCTCTGATCTTCTATTGAGATAAAGGATAACATTTAAGCTAGAGGTCAAGCGAGCATTAGTTTCTTATTAATAAATTAATAAATTAATCCTACCTATGACTTTCCTAATGTTGTATGGTCATAGTTGTTTACTTGTTTATTGAAATGGTTGTCTTGTGAGATAACAAACTGTCTAAGATAAACTCAAACAATGTAAACATTACAAATGTTTAGTTGAAATTGTATTATTTACCATAGGGTATGTAGGATTATCTTTTGCTCGTTATGTGTTCTTTCTAGAAATACTTTAATTTCTAATTGGGGTAAATTTACTTAAATTGTGCCACCAGTTAAATGTCATTTATTCGAATGTTATTGGCAGTGTTCAATTGTTGTCGAGGTTGCACACCGAGTTGATCTGTTGTCACGTGAGCTCATCTGTTCTGTATAGACTTGTGTCGTTATAAAGATCGTTACCTTGTGTGAAACGAGTAACTATGGAATAAAGTTTGGACTATAGATGGGTTGGTTTCAAAATAATTCCAGACCGTTACTACTTAGGCCGTTTATTTCAGCTAACTATGTTAGTACATTAAATGCATTAATGAAAAGCACTTCAGCTATTAGCACTAGGGTCGACAAACCTTATGGATTCTGCAAATAACCGAATCTTACAGGCCTTGGTATTTTATGAGTATTTTATGATCCACCTTACGTAAATATTTATATAATTTTCTTATCTTCCTAACTTCTGTAATTAATGTTTTATATTTTGTATTCGTCTTGATAACTATTGATACGTGTTTAAATAATTTCATATTCATTCGAGATCTGAAAGATCTTGACATTTTCTGGCTAGTGACTTTCTGCGATTCTGTCAATCTATCACATGATAACTCCGCCGCCGGTTGATTTCCCATTTTCATAGTCAATCGTCTTAGTAGTCGGCCGTACATTTTGTAACTTGTAGCTGGTGAGAGATTGAAATTTTTGATCCAAAATTATTTTAGTGGATGTTAGTCATCGTTGTTTTGGGATTATTTCTTTCACCAATTTAAATGATGCTACTTGGTACCTTATCAGCTAAATGCTGGATTGTTTCTACAAATAAGCATGTTTATGGACTTAGCATTATGCCCTATAATATGGGTAAGTTATTCAAATTAGGATAGTAATTAACACTTACTTGTGTTTCTTATTTAACTTTAGGCGGTTATTACTGGGCTTTTATTAGACTATCATGAGACTTTCACCGAGTTCCGACTTGGTGAATTATTATTAGGAAGCGCGACTAACAATGGATTATCACGGGATTATTACGGGGATTTATTGAATTTTCACTTGGTAAATTATTATTTGGTATAATAGCGTTGTATGGCTCATCTAGGTTATGGCACCTAGGTGATTTGTTCGTATTGTAAATATGGTTTTTTATGTAATTTGATGTCATCAAAAAATGTAAATTTATCAAGTCTTGTTAATGTACCAAGTGGAGCTGGAATAGAGGCTTACTCTAGTTTTCGTAATGCTGCAGTTTGGTTAATGGAATAATATTAGTCTGATATTGAAGAAATAAAATTGAACACACGTTTCCAACCCCGGAGGTTAAGTTAAGTCTTAATATATTTTTTTACACTTATTAAAAATTTTGCCTTTGGATGTAAATAATTCCGACCTGAGGAATTATAGGCCTATCACTTGCCTCAACTCCTGCTACAAGATATTTACACGTATCTTATATGCTAGGACACTGAGGTCTGTTGATCCGGTCTTCCAGCAGATACACGAACAGCGTGGTGCCAAGAAGGGCATGGTAGGTTGCAAGGACAGCCTGCTGATAGACCGCTGTATTACACATGATTCTGTGTAATAAAAGCGGAATCTATCGATGGCCTGGATTGACTACCGCAAGGCATTTGATACAACATCGCATGAGCTATTGTTGCACTTGCTCGAATGTTTTGCGGTACCAGCACCACTAGTGAGATGCATAGAATAGCTGCTGCCACTCTGGAAGACTCGTTTCACCATAACATCAGGTGCACAGCGAGTCACGACAGAGAAGGTGGCATTTAGGAGAGGAGTTTTCCAAGGTGACTCCCTGAGTCCTCTCCTTTTCTGCATCTCACTGCTGCCGTTGTCTGTTGGGCTCCGCCAATCCCGCGGATATCAATGTGCACCACCCAGTGACCGGAGGCATAAAGTCACCCGTCTATTTTATATGGATGACCTTAAACTTTATGCCTCCGGAGAACGCGAACTACAAAACGCTCTTAGGAGTTCGGGTTGGACAAATGTGCAGTCGTCCACCTCAAGAGAGCACGATGCGGGGAATTCCCTGAAGACGCGCAGCTCGCAAACGGAAGCATCCTAAGACATCTGGATGCCGGAGAGACCTATATGTGCAACAAAGGCACATCCAGGATGTAACACATCCAGGATGTAACCGAAAGATTTGGTCTTCCGAACTTTCGGGGAAGAACAAGGTGTCTGCAACTAATTGCTTGCCGTTCCGGTTCTGCTCTACTCCTTCGGAGTAGTAAAGTGGACGGTAGATGAGCTGCGCCAATTAGACAGAGATACCCGCAAGATGATGAATATTCACAGAAGTATTCATCCTAGATCGTCCGTTCCTCCTGTGTACCTCCCACGACAACGAAGGGGACGAGGACTCTTGAGCCTAGAGTGTACGCATGGCAGAGTAGTACTGAGTATGACCTGTAACATCTTCAGGAGCTCAGATCCCCTCTTGTGGTTCGTAAAACATCACGAAACTGTAGGTGTGGGAGCAGGATTGTTCAAGACAGCAAAAAGAGCCACAGATGATATCGGTCTCGCATTTGACATCAGGCGAGGAGGCAGCCGAGGTGCCGATGTAGAGTCAGTCACCGAACTTCAGCCAAATCGTCTGAAAGCCCGAATTAGAGCTATCGAACAGGAAAATCTGTTTCGGCAGCACGTCGATAAACCCCAGTATGGTGTCTTCTATAAGAACATAGAAACGCTGGGTTTATCGACCAGGCTGACATTTGTCTTTCTAAGGTCAGCCGGGCTTAAGTCAGAGACTGAGGGATTCATTATGGCCTGCCAGGAGCTCAGATCCCCTCTTGCGGTTTGTAAAACATCACGAAACTGTAGGAGTGGGAGCAGGATTGTTCAAGGTAGTAAAAAAGCAGCAGATGAACTCGGTCTTGCATTTGATATCAGGCAAGGAGGCTGGCGAGGTGCTGATGTAGAGTCAGTCACTGAACTTCAGCCAAATCGTCTGAAAGCCCGAATTAGAGCTGCCGAACAGGAAAATCTGTTTCGGCAGCACGTCGATAAACCCCAGCATGGTGTCTTCTATAAGAACATAGAAACATTTGGTTTATCGACCAGGCCGATATTCGTTTTTCTAAGGTCAGCCGGGCTTAAGTCGGAGACCAAGGGATTCATTATGGCCTGCCAAAATGGTGTTATCAATTCCTTGGTCTACCGTAGCCGGGTGTAGAAGTTCCTGATATCAACTGCAGGACCTGCCATCAGGCGCCGGAATCGCTAATGCACTTACTATCTGCATGCCCCATATATGCGATTTCGGCCTACATCCACCAACATAATGCGACGTTACGAGTGCTACACTACCATCTAAGGCGCTCGTACGGGGTAGACCAACACCAATGCTGCCTTACGTCCCCGGAGATATTGAGTTCGTTGTCGAGCACGAGAAATGCGGTATTTACTGGAACTACTCGGTCCCGACGGTCAGGCTAATCCAAGCCAACAAGTCTGACAGAGTCCTCCTCGACCATCAACTCCAAGTGACGTACCATATGTCATCGAGTTCTCGGCACCTGCGGAGAAAAACATCATCTTTAAGGACGAGGAGAAACGGACCAAATATCGCGATCTCGGGTATGAGCTCCAAGTGCTGTACCCAGGCTACTCGGTAAAAATTGTCGTCCTAATAATCGGTGTACTCGGAGGGATAAAGCCTACGCTGCTCTCAGAACTGAACACCATACCGGCTTGCCATAAATCAGCCTAGTGGCTGACAGGCCAAATGCAGAATGCGGTCATTCTGGGTTCTCTCCGTCTGCCTAGGGCACACGTATCCGGAATCTACAGACCCTGCGGGATGTGGGGAATGGCTGTGATTAATGTGTTGGCGCGACTCCTGTGAGGCGTCGGAGGCCACGGGGAGACTGTTCAGCGTCGGGAAACCGAAAATAATAATAATATTAATAATAGTACGTATGCTAGGGCACTGAGGACTGTTGATCCGGTCTTCCAGCAGATACACGAACAGCGTGGTGCCAAGAAGGGCATGGCAGGTTGCAAGGACAGCCTGTTGATAGACCGCTGTATGTAACTCGATTACTATGAGATATAACCAGCAGCAGCTAATTATATTTATTGCATTACCGCAGCATAAGGAATTATCTCGGGAATTATTTATTTGTTAATTGATCCAGTAGCATTACACTGGGCTATGAGCAGCGAGACCGTGATCATGTGACTTCACTCCGCTAGTCTTTAGCCGAGGGGACGTTTTCTACTCTCGCAGCGACGGGACAAGTTCTAATTACGATTAAGTTACTGAAAAATTGATACAGTTTTTTTTATTGTTACAGTGCTTTATAACACCGATAAATCTATCATTTTTAATTGAAATTAAAATTTTGTAGACAGATCTAATGTGCATATCCACCTGCGAGGGATGTTACGAAATATATGCCGGGAAACAATAAGTTGGTGTTAATTTATGAATATCTTCAAAAGCAGTTTATCGATTTTCGTAAACAAAATCAAGAATATATGATTTTAAATAGAATTTTTTATATTTGGGAAAAAATATACTATAACCAAAAAAAAAAAAAAATCTTAAATCTAAATAGCACAATTTTGGAAGTAACAAACAAATAAAATTTCTCTCATCACCTAAAATTGTATAGCTTTGTGTATTATTATTTTGATTCAAAATCATGAAAATTGAGTAAAAGTTTAAAAAATTACAAGCATTTAAAACAGTCCGATCTTTTTATTATATGATTTTCAAATACTTACATAAAAAAGGTAGGATTATAGATTTCGTCTAATTACATTAGGTAATTAAACCATCAGTATCATTATGATATTGAAATTAAAAGATAAAGATTCTATTAAAAATTTATTGGCTGAATAGAAATCCAATAAAATCCGTCCATTACTAGTCATATGTGCAAAATAATCAATCATAGTAACATTTAACTAAAAGCAACCCATGTGTAGTTATCACATGCCATAATGTTTATTTATTTATTTATTTATTTATTTATTTATTTAGGTACACACCCAACAGTACAAACCAATTACTGGGTGGGAATTCACAATGAGAATAATTTGTATAAAGACAAAAGTGCCGTTTAAAGTTAACATAGAAACACAGAATATATAGGTAATTAAAGTGAACATTTAAGAAAAACCATGTTAACTTAAAACTTTACTAAAAATAAAAAAGAAAAAAATATATATTAATCAAGAAAAAATACGCTTAATATTTGTGATGTTTGAGTGAAATATATCAAGCTGGTCCTGTACAGTGATGTACATTTTGCACATAAAATGTAGAGGTGAAAATTTCAGAGTGTTAGTTCGCGGATTAGGCAGAAAAAAGTTATAAAATGACGAGTTTCAAATGCAGGGGCATGAAAATACAGCATATCTGGGCAATCGACTAAATTATGGACTATTTTGTGTACAAACAGTAAAGAATACAGTTTCCGGCGGTCTTGCAGACTAAGAAAGGAAAATCTGTTTAGCAGCTGATCTTGGGAGAAACCGATAGCAGAGTAACTTTATATGTCACAAATTTTAGATAACGCCGTTTAATATTCTCAACATTATTACAATACTTCATATATACTGGATTCCAAATAAGTGATCCGTATTCCAGTCTAGATTTAATAAAGCATTAAAAAGTGTATTTAATAATTGAATATAATCAAAACCACTCGAATTTCTAATTATGAAACCTAAACTTTTATATGCAGACAAGACAATATTTTCAACGTGCTTGTTGAAACTCAGTTTTGAGTCAAAATGAACACCCCTATCAGGGAACTAGCTTGGCCTGTTTAAAATAACACCGTTTAATTGATATTTGTACTGCACTGGATTGTATTTCCTACTTAAAGATAAGGAGACGTTTAATGGTAAATTATTTGAAACGCACCAATCATTGATATTATTTAAGTTAGTTTGAAGTAACTTACTGATATTTGTTATCAACCGTACAAAATAATTTCATGTTATCAGCGTATAGTAAACAGTTAACGTCGACACAGGTAACTATATCATTAATAAATAAGATGAACAATAGCGGTCCCAATATAGACCCTTGGGGCACACCAGATGTGACCTAAAATTCATCGGAGTTGAAGCCACGGTCTTCTACAAATTGATTTCTGTCTGTTAAGTAAGAGGATAATAGAGAAGTTAGTAAATCTGAGCAATCAAACAATTTCAATTTATGAAGATGAATATCATGGTCAAGTCTGTCAAAGGCTTTAGAAAAATCAGTGTATACCACGTCAACTTGTTTGCCTTTATCAATAGCTTCAGAGATTAACTGCGTGGTATTAAATAAATTTGTAATTGTTGACCGAGCTTTTACGAAGCTATGGTGAAAATTACTGATTTGCCCTCATATTACTACAAATACCGTCATATAACGAAATTTCGAAAACTTTGGCAAATTTGCAAATTATTGTAATAGGACGGTAATTTCCAACGTTGATCTTATCGCCGTTTTTAAAAACTGGGCATACTGTAGATAATTTCCATCTATCAGGAAATACCTCAAATTTTAGACACAAATTAAAAATAATATTCATAGGGTATACAAATGCGTATGCACAATTTCTAACAATGAATGCAGGTATATCATCAGGGCCTTTAGTGAACTTAGGCTTCAGCTTTGGTAGTGCGTCCAATACATTTTTTAACGCTGAACACGTTTATATGCAAGAGGTTAGTATTGTCAAGTACATCATTGTATTGGTAGGTGTATAAGTATTTTTCAAAAAAGTGGCAAAAGTGTTAACTATATCTTAGGGATTATTGCTGTATTCAATGTCATGTTATTTAACATAATCAGGTATTGAGGAATTCTGTTTCTTAGAATTTACATAGGACCAGGATTGTTTAGTATTTGGTTTGATATTTTTTTGTAATCCATTTAAGTAATTCTTATGAGAAGTACTGACATAATTTTTTAGTTTTGATCTCAATCATTTAAATTCATTTAGAGAGTTTACAGTATTATGTTTTTTGTAGTATCTCCAATGTAAAGCATATTTCTCAATACCTAGTATGATATTACTTGTATACCATGGCGGATATTTTCTAGGGAGAGGCAGTGATTTTGGTACATACAGTTCTAAGACATAGATTAAATAACTATAGAACTCTTCGCACGCTATATTAGAATCAACAATGTCAGACAAAAAGGACCAACCAATTAAATTGACATGATTCTATAAATTTATAAAATCTGTTTTTCGAAAATTAAACATTTCATTGCTGCTACACTTTTCACCTCATAATCTTTCAAAAATATGCATACATTTAACGTAGGATGGTGAGCATCTTCAACACGGAGAATATCACGTGCTATACTGAACTTGCAGTTCTTATTGACCAAGATTATATCCAGCAGTCTATCATTGTTACAAACTACATTGTTGTATTGTGTTAAGTCATAGAAATTACAGAAAGAGTTCAGAAGAATTGTTTTTTCAGTAAAGACACCATTTTGGCTACAGTCGTGATACACGGGAATATTAAAGTCACCCACAAAAAAGATGTTATATCATAACAAATACTTCATTTGCTCCTTCGTTTAATTTTACAATTTGTTTTTTTGATAACTGTACCTTTAATTAATAATATTGTACAAATAATTGTATTTTTTCGTTTTTAAATACTTAACAATATGGATTAAAGGTATTAATTATTAGAATTGCAAAAATTTTTCTCACCAATGAACCACGTGCAATGATAAATACTTATAATTTTGTCAAATAATGACCCTTAAGCTTGTTGCAACAAACTACTGGCTCATTATTATAAGAAATTATCGCTTGATTATCGTTGCCCTTGCTGATAACCATAGTGTAATTATGTGGTGGCATTTTTACCCAGTGGAAAAACTAATTGAAAAAAAATGTCTCATCGATATTGCTCATGGACTAAAATTTTCGTCGTCCACATAACAATGAAACCATATACTAACTCTGTCGTATAGTCAACGTTATCCATGTTGCAAAACTGTTTACAGTCTAGTGTAAAAATAAGGTGGCATGTATTAATTACATCTTTTTAATTTAGGTAGGTGTTAGTGTTTTCAGTTTAATTTTTAGGTATCAAATCGTTTCCATCCCTATCCAGCCCTTTAATTGACACGGGGGGAGCATCGCACCGTGGGTTTTGCTGGCTTTGAGCGTGGATGTCGAAATGATTATTTTGTACATTATATTTAAATATATTGTTTTTATTGATTGATTGATTTCGTATCATAAAATTGAGAAAAGTATCAAATTCTCTCTTTACAATACTCTAATATACGAAGTAATTAATTATGTGATGTACATTTATAACTTTATTTTCAACCACCTGAGGAAGGATGGAGATTTTGTTTAATTATAACAATCATTAGATGTTATTTAGCCTGCAAATATTTTACTTTTGATCATGTAAGGGAGTATTTTTACATAATCTGTAAAAAAGCGATAGTGTAAATGATCAACCCAAGCTGTAATAGAAAAATAATAAAATTACTTACCACTAGCGTAGTTTTCCACAAAACACAAAACACTACATACTGAACTCGACACGCGTTTTGCCAACCAAGTTGGCATCATCTGGATATGATTAAAAGTTTTAATCATCTCCAGATGATACCAACTTATATAGTGTTTTGGTATTTCGTGGAAAACTACGTCAGTATTATCTACACATCAAAGGTTCTGACCTAATACAAGAAAATTACTTACGTGAAACCGCATAGTAACAAAACATGCATATGATTCTATAATTGTTCGTATTAAGAAATCTCTCAATACAGATGCATCATAGCTATAGTCCTTTCTCGATCATTTTGCCTCTCGAATGGAGATGGTAACTTTTACCTTCAACTACTGGTAATTATATTTATTTTGGTTTTATTTAACAAGTTATGGCAGACAATTTTATTTCTCCTGCTATAAAGCTAGAAACTTCAAGCTCTAGGATACGATATTGCAGCAGCATCTAACCCAGGCCTACACACACTGAAACATGTTACGATATTTTGTTTGTTTGTTTATTCTGGGAACATGCATGACACTTTCATAAAATGTTGAAGAATCGTGGTTTCCAACCAAAAATTCAACTTAATTAAATATTTCTTTTATTTTGATATTTTCAAGTGATTATAGATAAGATCATGTGTATAGTTCTAGCGCAAAATGTCATTGCTGTTCTAGAGTGTTTGACACGCTCCGCATTACGTCTCTCGTCAACAACCAATGAGGTACTTTTTACTCATAACACACAAATAGCTGTAATACATTACTGTGAGCTCGCAAAATTTATTCAACAGACATTTATTTTTACAGAGTCTGCGTTAATATAGGTTGTTTTATACTGATAAAACCGCCAAGGGGCGAACACGATTATTTGTATAAGCAGTTTACTTTTATCCGTTGAATATTAGCCAACGGTGTATTAGAGACCCCATAATTACCGAATCAATTGACTACAGTAAAGTGCAAAGTCAGCCAGACTACATTATCGCTCAAGCTGTGGTGCAGTGTATAATTTGAAATGATGATCGCGCACGTTGCGTCGCAACTGTGGATCCCTCTCCGCTGCCAACGGTCAAACGAAAATTGCACATACTAATGGCCATGTCCGCACCTTCATGTTTTCATCTGTATAGTGGGGACTAAATCTTGTTTAATAAATCTGATCCTACATGTCTAAATTCAGTGAAAGAAATTGATATAATTTGGTAATGACGTGACGTTGCATATGCACGTCATTTATCGTCTTATTTCGAGGTGAGGAAACGTCTCTCGCTACTTAAGGCTATCTTAAGGTAAAATTTAATACTAATTTTACATTTTACATAAAAAAATTTATTTACTAGACATTCTAGGATGTGGTCTTCAATTTCATTTTCCAATTTTTCACTAGCAATGCTGACAAAATATTTTTTTGAGCCAATCTGTATATATGATATACATTTTACATTTGTAACGAAGCAATAATTTATGTTAAATTCAGTCAGTCTCTATTAACTCTTACATTATATCAAATATGGTTTTTTGTATTTTGTTTACCGTAACTCTGTTACCTTTTTCGCATTGTGCAAATATATTAGGAATAGTTGGTCTTCCTTCATATAGCCATCAAGTAGCTTTTAGACCACTATGGAAGGAACTATCCTTAAGAGGTCATAACGTAACTATAATTACAACGGATCCAGTTAACGATAAAAGATTATCAAATCTAACTGAAATTGACACGAAAAGTATGTACGAAATTGTGAAAAGCCTTGGTGTTGCAAAAGCTGTGTCTAAAGAATATTCCATGTGGGCTTGGCGTGAGTTTGCCATGAAAATCTCTTCAACTGTATCAGAACAGGAATTATCCAATAAGTATGTACAAGAATTGATCCATAGCAAAGATAAGCACTTTGATGTGGTCTTAGTTGAAATATTTTTTCCGGAGTATTTAGCATTCGGAAGATTATACAACTGCCCTACCATTTTAATAAGTTCCCTTGGTATTGTACCTTATCATCATTATAAATTGGGCAACCCCTTTAATCCAATTTTACACCATGATTACTCAGCACCTTTTTATGGAAAATTAAAATTTAATGAGAGAGTGTTAAGTACTTTATATAATTTTTATGTGCTGTACTTTGATATATATAAGGAGCTTCCACTAAGGCAAAGTATTCTCAAAAAGTATTTTCCAGATGTTAAGGAAACATTAAATGAACTGTTAGATAATGTTGACTTGACATTCATAACGGTTAATCCAGTTATACAAGGCGTTATGGCTCTTGGTTCCACAACGATAAATATTGCTGGAGTCAGATCGAAGACACATAAGGACTCATTATCAGTGGTATGTACTTTTATTTGAAAAAAAAAACAGTTTCTCAAAGTTTTCGGAAATATAAATTGCTGTACACTATTTTTGTCACTGTGGGTTACAAAATGGACAATAGTTTTCTGTCGTTGAAGAACCAACGACCTTGTACTCGTTGTAACTACAGTGGAGAAATAATTACTACAGGGGTCGTTAATAAGTTAAAGATCATAAACTTCAACTGAACATGTTTTATTCAACGACGTAGTAATACAAACATTCCGATAGCAAAATAAACAATAAATACAAAAGAAACACTAAATTCATTCGACTAGCTAATGTTGACGTAATAGGAGGAGATAATTTTGAGGTAAAGGTAATGATTAATAAAGTGGGAATCTACTCACTATATTAATGCAGATTAGCAAAATTAAATTCGATTGAATTAATAACAAACTATACTTGACGTCTGTCACTGTCAAACTGATAGTTAAATAAAATTATTACGGCTGAGTTTAAATGATACTTAACATCTGTTACTGTCAAAGTGACAGTCAAACAAAATTATTACGGCGGAATTTAAATGATACTTGACATCTGTCACTGTAATGGTGACGCAACACGATTGTATTAATGACCGAAAGATAATTTTCAGTAAAAAATAACGATTTTCTATAAATTTCCGACTGCACAGATCAGGATAAACTCTATCTGTAAAGAAACCAGTGTTCGGGCAGATTCAAATACTTTGTAAATTACGTCTCTCAATTTAAATATTCAACTGACATTTAATTATAACCTAAGTTATATTTGACATCATTCCTCGACGTGCTCAGGAATTAATTTGCCAGTTTCAGCGTCTGCATCCCATTTTACACTAGTGGTTGCTAAGTTTGTGCCCATGGATACAAACTAAGTAACTAAGGCAGGTAAATACAATCACAATAGTGAAAACGTTTATGGATACCCAATTACTTATTTGGGTACTTAAGGTAACCCATTGTAATGTTTGTTTCAAATGCAACGTTTGTTTGCGTTGGGTTGCCAAATATGTAACGTTTATACACTCTTACATAAAACGAAAAACTGAACACCTTAACAATCGTTAACTAGCTTGTTATCCCAGGTTGGGTTACCAGTATCATACAGGCGAACTGGTGCACTCAGCCTCTCAGTAGGTACTCTAAATTCAAGAAATAAACAATTAATATTTGACCAGAAAATTTAGTATACCTTACCACACATAATGAAACCAATTCTGGGAAACTAATCAACGTAGATTCAATAAAATTTTTAATTGTATCAAGTCAGGTCAATGGCAGGGTTTAAAAAAAATAATTATTTGCAAATAGGTATGTGAATTTTTTTTAAATTTATAAATTATCCCCAAACAAATGTATAATACCATTAGGTAGATTTATATCAAATACAATTGCATGTAGTTTACATAAAACCACATAAGAAAAAAATATTTATATCTAGATAACCTACGTTTACATTTATCGTAATCAAAATTCCTCGATCTATTACAGATCAAATTTGACTGTACTATATTTACATCATGAGTACCAATACTAAAGTTAAATTTGAATAAGTAAAATTCAAGACAATAATGCACCAAATAAATAATTAATTATTTACATCCAAGGTCAAAATTTTAAATAAGTATAAAAAATTATTAAGACAACTTAACCTCCGGGGTTGCAAAGATGTGTTCAAATTTGTTTCTTCAATACCAGACTAATATTGTTCTATTAACAAAACTGCAGTATTACAAAAACTAGATCAACCCTCTATTCCAACTCCACTTGGTACATTAACAATTCTTGATAAATTTACATTTTTCCATGACATCTAATTACATAAAAACCATATTAACAACACGAACAAATCACCAAGGTGTCATAACCTAGATGAGCGATATAACGCTGTTATACCAAATAATAATTTACCAAGTCAAAATCCAATAAAACCCCGTAATAACCCTGTGATAGTCGCCTATGATTTTAATAAGAAACATAAGTACTTCTTAATTATTATCCTAATTTAAATAACTTATCCTTATTATAAGGCATTATGCTAAGTCAATACATGTGCTTAATGGTAGAATAATCTAGCATTTAGCTGACAAAATACTAAGTGGCACCCTTTATATGGTGAAAGAAATAATCCCAAAACACCGATGATTAACATCCACTAAAATAAAATTGGTTCAAAAATTTTAATTTCTCACCAACTACAAGTTACAGAATGTACGTCCGAACACTAAGATGACTGACTGTGAAAATGTTCCCCCTTTTCATAGTCAACCGGCGGAGTTATCACGTGATAAATTGACAGAATCGCAGAAAGTCACTAGCCAGAAAATACCAAGGTCTGTTAGATCTCGAATGAATATGAAATTATTTAAATACGTATCAATATTTATCATGACGAATATAAAATGTAAAACATTAATTAGAAAAGTTAGAAAGATAAGAAAATATATAAAGTAATATTTACGTAAAATGAATCATAAAATACTCATAAAATATCAAGGCCTGTAAGATTCGGTTATTTGAAGCATCCATAAGGTTTGTCGACCCTAGTGCTAATAGCTGCAGTGCGTTCCATTAATGTAATTAACGTACTAACATACTTAGCTGAAATAAACGGTCTAAGTAGTAACAGTCTGGAATTATTTTGAAACCAACCCAACTATTGTCCAAACTTTATTCCATAGTTACTCGTTTCACACATAGGGTAACGATCTTTATAACGGAACAAGTCTATACAGAATAGACGAGCTCACGTGACGACAGATCAACTTGGTGTGCAATCTCGACAACAATTGAACACTGTCAATAACATTCGAATAAATTACATTTAACTGGTGGCACAATTTAAGTAAATTTACCCCAATTAGAAATTAAATATTTCTAGAAAGAACACATAACGAGCAAAAGATAATCCACATGGTAAATAATACAATTTCAACTAAACATTACAAGGTTACATTGTTTGAGTTTATCTTAGACAGTTTGTTATCTCACAAGACAACCAATTCAATAAACAAGTAAACAACTATGACCATGCAACATTAGGAAAGTCATAGGTAGGATATAAATTATTAATTTATTAATAAGAAACTAACTAATGCTCGCTTGACTTCTAGCTTAAATGTCATCCTAGATAGAAGATCAGAAATCAGAGATATATAAACAGAAATCATGACGTCTATGATATAACCATGAGGAAAGACATTTTGTGAATGGATAAAATATTACAGATAATAATTTCTGTGAAGTAATGTTTGAAAATGTGATTTTTAAAATGTAATTTATAAAGTTAATAAAAAAAATCACTAGTAAATTTTTATACTTAAAACGTATAACTATTTCTCATGACGATGAATTCAACCGTTACACTATCTTTTCAAAGAAACTAACTCTATATTATACATATCGATTTACTACTAATAAATCAGAATATTTATTTATATAAAACTGGTTAACTGAATTATATCGTTAAAATTTAATAATTACGATGACAGACATTTTTAATGTAAAAAGCATCGAAAAAGACAGTTAAATTTTTCTAGTGTGTTTCTAGTGTGCCTTGGAATTTAGGAAACATATTTTCATACACAAATAATATAGGGTGGCTATTAAAAAAGAATCCTATTTGAAGCTCCATAACCCCCCGAGTACATTGAGATATCGATTTGAAATTTTTTTCTCTTATTGACAAAAGGTTAAAAAGTATTCCTAGCAAATTTCATAGACGTGTGCCTTTCAACAGCGAATTAATACAATTTTTAATTTATCATTGATATCTATTATTACAGGTTGATAATTTTATAAGCAACTTAAAACGAAGTAGGCTTTTATTGAAACAAATGTATGTGTCAGTGACATTTGGAGTTAGTTGTAATATTATCACAAGTCTGGTGAAAGTATTGTCCAATTATCTTGAGATTTTTTGTGATAATGACACCTCACTTTACTAAGTTTAACTTAGAGATCATTGTAGCCTGTTATCAAGGAAAACATTGTCGCGGTAATAGAATTGCCTAGGCGTGGAAGGCCTGTAATTGTAAGTTTTCGAATGCAAATCTATAGCGTTTAAGAAGTACCTCAGAATAGGTAAAATACCGGAGTTTATTTAATTACGAGAAAAAAGTTATTCAACCTGAATGTGTATACAACAATAAATTCAGGTTCTCTAAGAGAGTTATGGTATCCTGTGTACTGTCCAGCGGGGGAAAGAAGGCCCGCACAGTAAAGGCGAGCATTGCCGATAAGTTACCTGCTCTCTGCTAAACCATATACTGTAGGAATATAGTACAGGGTGTCCCAACTAAAAGTAGGCACCCTGAATAGCTTTGGAGATAAAATTTTGTTGAAAAATTTGTGAAACACGTCGACCTCGTTTCCAAGGGGGACATATTTTAATATAATACTTGTATACCTATCATCATCCCTCTACCTTACACGGCCACCCCTCAAAAAATTCAAATGTCAGGGGGGTTGAGTGATATATTCTTTGACAGGTCTTTCAATTCTCTACATAACTGTTTATTTTTTTTAGCCCCCTTTCTAGAAATCACCTAGGTAGAAACGTTGGTTCTCAGTATATTTTACAATTATTGAAAAAATTTATGGAAACAGTTTCTGTAGGAAACAGAAAGCATGAACCTCAGCGACCGATTAGGAATGAAGCAGTCGAAGTGGCAGATCTGGGTCATTTGTAGATGGATAATACTCAATCTATCAGGAAAGCAGCTGAGGCTTCCAGTGTATCACGTTCATCGAGATGTAAAGGCCCACAAATTTCATCCACATAAATTTAAATTGGTACACGAATTAAACGAAAATGATCCCGATCGTCGGCTTGAATTCTGTGAGATTTTTAATGAACAATTAAACGGTAATGCCAATCTACTGTATTACTGTGTTTTTCTGATGAATCGACATTTCAGTTAGATGGGGAGGTAAACAGGCACAATTGTAGGTATTGAAGTGAAAACAATACACATTTGTTCATGGAAACTCATACCCAAAGGCCTCAGAAATTAAATGTTTGTGCTGTCATCTTAGGGGATCACATTGTCGGGCCGTTTTTTATTCCTGGCAATTTAAATGGAGAAAGATACCTCGATCTGCTAGAAAATAACATCGACTCAATGATTACCCAAATCCTCGAAGAAGACGATAATCTTTTAGAGGAAGAACTGTATTTTCAACAGGATGGGGCATCACCACATTTTGTTATAGCAGTCCCTCAATTTTTGGATAATCGGTTTTCTGAGCGAAGGACTGGAAGAAGAAGTCCTGTAGAGTGGCCCGCTAGGTCACCCGATTTAACTCCCTTGGATTTCCTTCTGTGGGGACATTTGAAATCGAAGGTGTTTACAACAAAGCCCGCATCTCTGGAAGAGTTACGTGAAAGAATTGTTCGAGAATGCCGTTTATTGACGCCAGATGTGCTCAAAAATGTTCGTACAGAATTTCAAGACAGATTATACCACTGTATGGAAGTCGGTGGGGGTCATTTTAAACAATACATCCGATAATTTAAACTGCTCCTTTTATTTTTATTTCCCGAACCTAAAATAATGAAACAATTATTTCTCAGGAACGAATCAATGAAAGTTTAAAAAAATACACAGTTATGTAGAGAATTGATAGAACTTTCAAAGGATGTATCACTCGACCCCCTTTGCCATTTGAATTTTTTGAGGGGATGGCCGTGTAGGGATGATGATAGGTATACCAGTATTACATTAAAATATGTCTCCCTTGGAAACAAGGTCGACGTGTTTCACCAATTTTTCAAAAAGTTTTATCTCCAAAGTTATTCAGGATGCCTACTTTTGGTTGGGACACTCTGTATATCTCCCAATGAGTAAGTGTGGATGCAAACGATTACAAAAATTTACAATGCACCGAACCACTTATTTCATTTACGGTTCTCTGTGAATGTAATGCATAAGGCACATTTTTTCCTCGAGCCTTCTTTCCCTGGTGACAGTAATATCTTTGATTGGCAAAAGTCGCTGATTTTTTACAAAACTGCAGTTGATAAAAACCAATGCACATAATTCTGCCCACCATTTGCGAGAGGATCTCATATGTGAAATGAGTTGGTTGTACCCGAATAATGATTACGTTATTATTCAGGATGGTGTCCATCACACAGGGCTCTAAGAACACAACATTTCTTAGCAGGAAGCACGCCATCCTTTATTATTACGGAATGCATTACAAGAAAAAGTGTATGCCCAAAATCGAAAACCGTTTGCCAACCTGGAAGATCTGCATCGTCGTATAGAAAAGTGTGGCCAGAAGTGTCCCAAAATTTAATCAGAGAAGCTATTTTACAATTTGAACATAGTACTAAAAGCAGTAAGTTTGCAGAACGGAGGTCTAATATAACATGTATTGAAGTAGTAGTGGGAGTATTAAAACATCCATTTAAATTTTGAGATTACGTATAATTGTTTTTAATTTTTTTACTGAAAATAAAAAATCGTTATTCGCTTGTTTTTCTAAATAAATGTTTGACATTCGCTAGGAGTACCTTTCAACTTTTTATCTATAAGAGATAAAAATTTAAAATCGATATCTCAATGTTCTCCGGAGTTACGCAGTTTCAAAGAGGATTCATTTTTTAATAGCCACCCGGTATTTAACCAAGTATATGTCAACTAAATATAAAGGCACTTTGTTCTGCAGGTTAATATGAAGAAATAATTTACATTGTAGCAGTTAAACACATTTTATATATAATAACGGAATACAAGTTGCTAAATACAAAATAGTCGTTTTCTTATAGATATTTCCAATACAAGTGCGATAACAGCCTTATTAGTACAATACGCGTGTGAAAGTATACTAATAAGGCGTAATCACACGTGTTTCGTAAACTATTTTAATTTATAATTCAGAATTTTAGGAAAAATTATTAATTTGACATTGTTACCATAAACAACCGTTTGTTTTCCGTGAATTTGTCGTAATATGTGTATAATTTTTTGAAAAGTTTTAATATGAGTGATCTGAAAGTTTGCCCTCAGATATTGAAGAACAAGCTTTAAAACCCATCTCAGACTTAGTGTCGGAGAAGTCAAGCGCACAATATACCATTGTATACACCAAATATGAAAAATGGTGCATCGAAAAGAACATTCACAACAATGCGAATGAAAAAATACTTCCATATCTTAGCAACTTATCCAAAGCTTGTAAACCTTCATATGTATACAGGGTGAGCCACGGTGGGTGGAGTATTAAAAGTATATGTAGAGCGGATCAACCGATTGCTTTGAAATTTTGGTTACCAAGATAATCGAGTATGATTTCTTCAACTAAAATATTTTCGAAATTGCGGTGTTGCCACTTATACGTAAAACTGGCATCATCTTCGTTATTTTAAATGGAATATCCTGTATATTTTTGCATTTTTTGGATCATCGTCTCTTTCTGAGTAACTTTTGTTAATTTTTCCCTATACCTATCTCAAGTCGTTTTCGAGATAAATAAATCTTTTCTGAATTTATTGCCAAAAATTTGACTTTCAGTAAATCGTGTTTTCTCTTACCTACGCAGCAATTAAAAGTTAATTTTTTAGTTGCGGCTAGGCAAGACCTGGGGACATCTCCTCCATTAATCAAATGTTTCGAATATCATACAGGGTGAGTTAGAGAACGCTTTCTATAAGTGACTTAGAGAAATGCACGAAAGTCAATTTTTTTAAATGGAATGCCCTGTACATTATTACTGATTCGGAAAGGCGATACATTTACCTATTTAAAAAGGTATATACTCTATACCTAATGCGCACCGTTTTCGATTTATGGGCACTTTTCTGCAACCTTACCAAGAATATTAGTCTTTTGGTATGTCAGAACGGGTGGGCCTTGAAATTTTTGTTATGCCATTTTGTAATGACAACAGAAGTTATTTTTCTAAATAAATTTGACGTTAGTGATATTTGCACCTAATTTGAATAGCTGTAGCACAAATATGGCAGAAAATAATTATACAAACACAGTTTTAATGGATTTGTTTATTATCCATGGACAGTGCAATAAGATTATCAGCAGAACATGTAGAAGATTTAATGAGAAATATCCGAAATTGTCGCAGATGAACAACAGAAAGTTTTTACGAATTCAGAGGAATTTTATAAATTTTGGTTCATATATATATATATATATATATATATATATATATATATATATATATATATATATATATATATATATATATATATATATAAGGAAGAATGCAAAAATTGCATTCTTCTTCCTTGCATTCTTTATGCGGGCGTACCCGATAAATCTAATTGTTTTGTACTGTAATGTATATAAACCCGCGATATTACTTCTTTCTCTGTACCTATATATTTTCCTGGGTTTAATATCCCACGCAGGCAGCTATAGTTGCTCGCGTGTGCGATGCTTGGTCGATGCTCTCATACAGAGCCATCCAAGTGGAAGCCACAAAGATGCGACTGGCTTCCTGTCAGTGATTTCCTTTAGTGTCTTTTTTTAGTTGATGTCCATTATTTTAACTCAGCTACACCGTGCTGATGAAAACCAGTTAGTCGGAAACACGTGTCCACGGTTTGCATTCTTCTGTCATTTGCAATTTTTTCATTCTTAATAAGATATGCATGTTATAATATTATGTCTGCTATCATTCACTTCTGAAGATCATTGTGATAAGAAATACCAGTGCGATAAGGAGCTCTTATCGTACGTGTATAGATAAAATCATTAATTCAAATCATTTTTAAATTGCTATCCATTGAAATTTAGGTAAAGTTGGCACCTTTTGTTACTCGTAACTGTAAATAAATGAATGCTGGAACGTATTCTCTACACTATTTATTAAATCTTCAAGATTATTTTGCTGCTATTTATAAATTAATTTTTTTTAAAATCCCCACAGAAATATGTTCAAGGGAACATCGGCGGTCACGATACTGTTCCATGCGTACCTAACCAGCTATTTGCAAACTTATTATTTAGGAAGTTTCAAGTTGCTAATGCGTTATGCGCAGGAGCATTATGCATTATGCCTTGTCACTCGAAATGCATTTCAAATGAAAGTTTGTTTCTCTCTTGCAATTTTCCAGTTACAACATTAAAGCCTTTTTATTGAATCACCAGTATGAAGCTCATGACTTTTTCGAAAAAAAGAACGTTTTATATTTACATTTCTTAAGAATTCCCCAACTTTTTATTTTTCTTACGGAACTTCTTGGGTATGTATTGACGTAACCAATGATATTAATTTCCTGGTTTTCTTTTTCAACCTTGTTGTAAGTTTTTGATCTTGGCTTACAAAAAGAACCAAAGTTCTCTAAATGAGCCATTTTAAAAATGTTTAGCAGAAGATTTTATATAAGTTGATATGATTTCGCAAAATTTGCCTATAGATTAAAATGGCGGTAAATTTGCCTATTAGCTGGTGTAAAATTTATAATTTATTTCCTCTTATTTGCCACTTAATTTTATAGTTTTATATAGAGCTCACATTTACACTGAAGTTCACACTCAATATTTTCAAATACCTTATTTAAAAAGCTTGTTTATTATTATACTTTGAAAGCATTGTAGATCGCTTAGGAAACAATTTAGGAAAAAAATATTATTCTTGTCTTTTTTACTTTTTTTTTACGAATGACATCATTGGAACACCCTATATTGTGCAGTATTAATAGACATATTACGCGAAAATAAAAAAATGCAAATTTCAGAAAATTTTTTACTATGCCTGTATTATTTATTAATGGAAAGAGAATTAGAAAAATGTTAAAATGGATTCCTTTAAATGTTATGTTTTAGGATCTCCAAACATATTTGGATGATGCAAAAGATGGTTTCATTTATTTCAGTTTAGGAACCAACGTACAAAGTAAAGAATTAAGTTCAAGTACACTAAACGCTGTTATAGACATCTTAAAAGAAATACCATTTAAAATTCTCTGGAAATTTGAGGCAGATGATTTGCCTGGGAAGCCTGTTAATGTTAAAATAATCAAATGGGCTCCACAAGAACAAGTTCTAAGTAAGTTAGAATTATTAGTTTTTTTTAATAAAAGATAATCAAACTTTGTAACATATGTAAATCAATCAATCAATAATTGTGTTTTCACAGCAACGTAGATCAACAACAAAAATGATACACACAGTTCTATTGTATGTAATGTGCAAATTTTCTTTTTATAATTAATTCAATGCTCATCATAGTGTACTTATAGAAAGCAGTTGTTTAAAAACTCACTTTCATTCGAGAAAATAATAACTGAAATTTAGGATTTCAATTAGTAAAGTCTGTTTAAAGTAAAGATATGTTGTAGCGAGTTTAGCAACTATTTATGATTTTTTAAAACACGAACACAGAAAATATGTATTTTTAATTATTAACAAAAAGATAAAAATGAAACTCATAAATTACCATAACAAAAACCTAGATACTTATATTTTTGTGACAAAATAACATCCTTAATATTACCTTCCTTTTCTAGGCCACCCTAACATAAAACTATTCATTACGCAAGGAGGTCTTCAGTCCATGGAAGAAGCAATTTGTAATCACGTTCCTTTAGTGGTTATTCCATTTTTTGCTGATCAAGAGAGAAATGCAAAAATAATGTTAGACAAGGGGATTGCTAAAATCGTTTATCCAAAATCAATATTAGAAAAAGACAAACTAAAAGACTCCATTCTTGAAGTTATTAGTGATCCAAGGTTGGTAGATCAATTGCTAATTTTTTTTTTCAAATGAAGTAATTTTACACAAAATTAAGAGATAAAACAGGAATAAGAATTGCCTAGCGGTCGATTCTGATAAAAACCCGTAGCACTTTCAAAAAACATAATAGAGCATCGACAAATTATTATTCTCCTTAGGCTGAATATACCAAAGCCTAATGTCTATAATCCACAAAAAATTAATATCTTGTATTTAAGATAAAGATAACGAAAATTAAATATTCTTGTATAAGGTTACAAATAATAAAAGGCAAAAAACTCTTAAGAACTATAATGAATATAAATAAAATTGGTAAATTACAATAAAAAAATTAAAAAAAAGTTAAATATAAAAAGGAAAAATTGAGATTTTGTAAAGCTGATTGAAAACTGACAAATAGTTAAAATATTAACAACAGCAAGAAACAAGCAAAAGGGACACTGGTTTACAAATTTGCTGCTGACCACGGTGAAAAGTTGAGTTGCATGGCTTACATAACTTAACTGGTAGGAAATTATGCTGCTGTAAAAGCTTTCAGCAGTCGTAGTATCCAACGCGTATTCGTAGATTAGTTAGTGTTCGGTGTTCGGGACAGAGATGTAATCCCAAAACCCAGAGAGTTTGTTAACTTTCCTGATCCTTAATATAAAATGATTGCCCACTCTCCTGATACTTAAAGTATAAGGCCTGCAGAATTCCCCGCGTATATCCAGCTAGTATAATTGAGTGGTTTAGCAATTTTACGTAAAAACAGGGAAATCAAGAGTAAGATCGGTATTGAGAATATATAAACTAAAATTTTTAACAAGTAAGTTACTAAGAGAATTTAATGACTGCAAAATTAATAAAACTACAAGTTAGATCTGAAGCAAAAACAAAAAAAGTATAACAGAAAAGATGCTGTCAAATAAAAAAACTGAACCTTGTTCAAAACGTTAGGTATTTAATAGCAAGAAAATTTCCAAAAAACCACAGCACTGATATAGTGTTCTACGAAATATCAAAACACCAGATATTACACTCGACGCGTATTTCGCCAACCAAGTTGGCATCATCTTTAGATGATTAAAACTCAAAGCTTTAATCATCTCCACCTGGTTGACGAAACGCCACCATATACTCCACTCTACGCGTGTTTCGCCAACCAAGTTGGCATTATCTGGATATGATTAAAACTCTAAGTTTTAATCATCCCCTTCTGCGACGATTGCAGTATATGGTTAGTGAAAAACTACGTCGGTGTTATGTCTACATCAAAGATTCCAACCCACTTCAACAAAAAAACCATAGATAAAAGAATTTACTCTTTCACTAAAATTCAAAAATAACTATAAATAATTGTTAAAAGTGCAACAATTTCTTTAAATAAAAGCAAAAAAAAGACTAATTACCAAAAATGAGTATAGCACAAAAATTACTCCCAATATTATCGTTAATGTTAACCTAAAATGTTTATTAATGATAAACACTAAAAAAGAACACAAAAATTATAACAAACCAATTATGACTAAATTATTATAAACAATTGCCTAAGACAATGATGAAAAAAATTTAAAGAGAGAGAATTCTATATTGGCTAAAGGCTTGACAACCCGAAAGCTCGAGAAAATGAGTTCCCGGCCAAAATGATTGTCTCTGTGGTATCTGATTACTAAAAAACTAGTAAAAGTACCAAAAAAAAAGGAAAAAAGTAAATGCAAGTAATAGTAAATAATTCGTACAAAACTACAAAGCAGCTAAGTAGCAGCGGCAATAATTAATCCTCTAATAATAATTAGCAAAACTAAACTTTAATAAACTATGCGCAATCAGACACGATATAGCCGAGGAAATAAAGCACTAAAAACGGCTCAACCTCCGAAATTTCCGCAGCAAGACGGATTTTAATGCGGTTTTTTGCATTCGATTCGTGAGAGCAACAGGAAATTTTGTGAACTAATCTGATGAATAGCAAATGAAAAATTGCATATTTGCATTGTAAAAATGCATTGTTCAAAGTGCATTTAGAATAATTAATTTGCAACTCGGTAAAAATTGATTGAAATGAGTCCAAATTTGTTACTCGGGGGTTTTCGGGGTCGCTGAACACGAATATCATCGCGGCAACGGCCTCCGAGGTACATGGAGCCCAGGGTGGATACTGTCTACCTCATCTCCTGGAGTTTCATGTGAATTTGTAATATATTTAGTTGAAACTCATTACGCGGGGGTTTTCAGGGTCGCTGAACACGAATATCATGGTGGCAATGACCTCCGAGGTACCTGGAGCCCAGGGTGGACCTCATCTCCTGGAACTTCTTGTGAATTTTTAATATATTTAGTTGAAATTCGTTACTCGGGGGGTTTTCGTGGTTGCTGAACACGAATGTCACGGTGGCAACGTTCTCTGAGGTACCTGGAGCCCAGGGTGGACCTCATCTCCTGGAAGTTCTTGTGGATTTTTAACATATTTAGTTGAAACTCATTTCTCGGGGGGTTTTCGGAGTCGCTGAACACGAATATCACGGCGGCAATGACCTTCGAGGTACCTGGAGCCCAGGGTGGACACTATCTACCTTATCTCCTGGAATTATCTTGAGTATAGCATCATTTTTAAACGAATTTGCATATGTTACTATAAATTATTTATTTAAATACTATAATACTACCAACTTTGTCTACATTATTTAGAAGAAGAACCATTATCGGTTGGAATTGGATTTGCAGACGAAGAGAATGAAGAAGAAAACTTCAATGTGTAATTAAACAATAAATGTTTTTCATTATATAAGTTTGTGGTATTTTTTTTAAACAATAAAACATTACAAATACAATTGGAGTTTTCAGAAATTATTTTTGAAAAATATTGTTTGAATCTACATCTTCATTATAATATATAAATAAATAATTTTGAGTAATATATGCAAATTCGTATAAAAATGAGGTAATTCCAGAAGATGAGGTCCACCCTGGGCTCCAGGTACCTCGGAAAATGTTGCCGCCGTGATATTCGTGTTCAGCGACCCCGAAAATCCCCGAGTAACGAATTTCAACTAAATATATTAAAAATTCACAAGACGTTTCAGGAGATGAGGTCCACCCTGGGCTCCAGGTACCTCGGAGGTCATTGCCACCATGATATTCGTGTTCAGCGACCCTGAAAACCCCCGCGTAATGAGTTTCAACTAAATATATTACAAATTCACATGAAACTCCAGGAGATGAGGTAGACAGTATCCACCCTGGGCTCCATGTACCTCGGAGGCCGTTGCCGCGATGATATTCGTGTTCAGCGACCCCGAAAACCCCCGAGTAACAAATTTGGACTTATTTCAATCAATTTTTACCGAGTTGCAAATTAATTATTCTAAATGCACTTTGAACAATGCATTTTTACAATGCAAATATGCAATTTTTCATTTGCTATTCATCAGATTAGTTCACAAAATTTCCTGATGCTCTCACGAATCGAATGCAAAAAACCGCATTAAAATCCGTCTTGCTGCGGAAATTTCGGAGGTTCAGTGCTTTATTTCCTCGACTAATAAATTAACTAAAAAGATGAATAACTGATCGTCGCGTGGATACTAATCTTCTCTTTTTAAAAGTACTCAGCCAAATAGGAAATCTACTGTGCCCCTTGGATAAGTAAATTCCAGACAAAATCTTAAAGACAAACTACAAAAAAAAATTTACTTACCTGGTGAAATTCACAGTAGATCTATCCCCTAGTACAAAATGCCGCCCCAAATTTAGTTTTACAGCACGTGTAATACGTCCATAAAACTCTGCACTCAGAAAAGTCTAGGAACTGTCCAAAATGAACTGCTCCTTGTGTATCAGTGCTCTTGCTAAAATATAAATTTACAGCAGTAGAATGTTCAAATAGAAATCAATTATTAACTTAAATAAGCGGTAAAACGGTAAAAGATAAATAATCAGTATTTGATTCGATAAATGATCTGGATCATCACTAACGTGGTCAATTATACAAAATGACCTAAAACCACGAAAATTAAAGTAAAATTGGCAAAAATATATATCTATATAAGCTTCATAAGCACTAATAGAAGTTAAATTTACGCGATAAGATAATAAATATGCAAATTATAACAGGATTAATCAAATAACTCAGGATGTGAATTTTGCTTTCAATGACACCTCAGAGACAATCCATCTTGATTTTCTGATTCCGTCCAGCTTGCCCAGTGTTGCCATCTGAATATAATGAACTATACAACGAGCAAGCATAAAAATGCCAATATATTCTTTAAAAATCCCGCTAAGTTTAAATTATGTTCCCATTAATATATATTAGATAGTAGAATATTATAATATAGAATGAAACTTAGTAAAATATAAAAAATGTTAGACTTTATACAGATACTGAAAATCTCCTCAAGCCTATTTATAACCTCGAGCCACATCAATTTTCCCGGGAAGAACATAATAGAGCCTTATGGGCGTGGCTAACTTGCTCGGAGGTAAAAATAAGAAGAAGCCATAACCTCAAATGCTAGTTAGTCACATAATAATTTGGTGATTGCCTGTGATATTTTATTGTGAACGTATTCTTGTGTTTGTTGTCAGAAAATTTTGTTTTAATCATGTATAATAATTATTATCACACGACAATTGATTATATTATATGTGATTATCAAGGACTAATGGAATTATATAAAAACTAACACTGTCTCTTGCCACATTATTTTAACAGCCCACCACAGTACAGAAACTTGTAATTTTAATTAAAAATAATGTGAGGGGACAAAAATTTAAACTTATTAAATAAATACAATGGAATTTTATAATTGTTATAAGGAACTGAAACGAAGTTATGATTTGTTAATTGTCTGTCCTCCAAGCAACGACCTTGAAAACGTGACGTCATGTGCAGATGCTCTATTTCATACGTATACTATTAGATTCAAGTTCATCACATTTTCACTAGACATAAGGGCCTATATATCCATCTCCTGGTAAAGTTACCTAACAGATAAATTTAAGAACAAAATTTTTAAAACAGTAGATTAATAGTTACAATTGGTCTATTTTGTAGATTAGTTATTCCATATGAGGATATACTTTTCTGCGATCAGTTTTTCGCAAAAGTAATAAGTAACAATTAATATAAATCTGTTTGGTACCTAACATAAATGGCACCCGAATGAACCAGTACGATATTTGTTGATTCCCTTTATGATGGTGGGGATGATCAATTAAATAAACAAAAGCAACGATCAACAACAAATGAAATATTGTTTAATTCATTTGTTGCAAAGTTTTCAAAAATCCCTCAAAATTACGTGAATATCTCTTTGTCCCTTGTGGACCAGAAAAATACTTCGAATCGGGATATATCCCTCAAGGTGGCAACACTGAGTTAGCCGTTCCGCAAATGCGCATGCGTTCTCATGATACAGTGAAGGTGTGTTAGCAGAATAGGAACTCGAAAGTAATACGAATTTCTTTACTTTGTCACCAAACTAATAAAAATATTAAGAAAAATATTAATTACAAACATAAGATAATGAAAAACAGGAAGTATTTTCCATGATACTATTTCACATAAAGAAAACAATGTAACGCAATTTGAAAAAAATTTCGTTACATCAGATATTACAATAAAGAAAGTAATGCAAACATCACAAAACTAAATATAACTACAACAGAAACCGAAATGTATACGGGTATAAGAGTACATAATCCACAAAATTTTAATACTTTTCTAGTAGGGAATTCAAAATGGAACTAAGGAAATTACTTCACGAACATATATTTTATAATCTGAATGATTTTTTTCAAATCGCCTTGTAAATACATAACTTGTGTCTGTTCATTATCTTGGATTTTATTTTATATGTTCCTATTTTAAATTATAACTAGTGGTCTATATAACATGTATAACTTTCTCTAAATTTACTAATTTAATTTACAAATATGTATATTTTTGGGAAATAAATCTAATCTAATCTAACATCTAATCTAATAGGTATAGGGTATGATACATGTTTTAGGTTTAGATTTTTCTGTAGAACCTAAAAATGTAAAAACATACAGAGCGTCTCATTCAAAATAACAAAGTTGATAATATTTCCAGTCAAACCGGAAATGTCAATCAGATGTTTTGGTGTTTGAATTCTGCATCTGGACAAACTATATATCCCTCTAAAATATCAAATTGATATCATTTTTATGCAGAAGCAGCAGCCTGGTTAGCAATCTTGTTGACACCTGATATAAAAATAAATACATAAATCAAATGAATGGTACAGGAATAAAACAAGAATTATCACAAAACTTTATTCAAGAAAATTGAAATTATAAGTTGCATTCTAATATAAGGATTTTTTTCTTTGACCATTGGAAACATTTTCTTTATATTCACTTTTTCGGAAAGAGAGAACTTTTTAGAGTTATGCAGGCTGTAATGAGACAATCTGCCCTTAAATAGATCATGTGATCAAACGCCTTCTTGTAAGTATTATCAGGCAACTTGTTTGTTTTAGAACTGTGCATTCCCTTTTTCCTTTGGGAGACTTCCCTACACTTTTCAATGATTTTTGTAAATACTCGAATTTGCCTTTAGTAATACCACGAATGCTACAGAAAGCTTTAAAACAAACAGGTATTTCCACAATTTTATTATCACGTGTTATCCTAACTCTATACGTATAAGAACTGTCATAGTACAAAGAAACTTCTTCAGGTTTTCGACTACGGCACCTCTGAACCGGCACAACAGAAATTAATCCACAAAGGTAACTATTTTGTTCATTATTACTTGTCATGCTGTTAAAGTGATTGGGGATACCTTTGCGACTTATTTCATCTACATTTTCAAAGCATTTTAAACGTTTGCAAAAGCACGGCTCACCTCGTTCATATGAGTTGAAAACCGCATTTTCTTCACAACATCTTGTACTCTTCCTGTCTTTGACGATTTGCAGTCTAAAAATTCAATATAAGCACTCATTCTCACAACAATCCTATTACCTCGATCTATTCATACACACACAAATTCCTATTTAAGTGAATACTGAAAATAATACCATAAGCTGGGTACCGAGTGAAGGAAACTGGACATTTCTAGTTTTATTCAGGTTACGCATGGACATTTCCAGTTTTAGCACTGTACAGTAAAAATTTCCTATGAAATAGCGGCGGACACTTCTTGTTTTATTTCGGATTAGCTTTGCCATAAAATACTAGACATAAATAGCAATAGATGGCACTAGTAATCTGCGATTTCATAAAATTGGACATTCCTTGTTTTATTCTTGTACCCTTCAAATAAACATAAACTTAAAACCGCTGCCAATTACTTGGGGATCAGATCTTCCTCACCGTAGTAAAACTCGACGTGTGGTGGAGTTTATAATAAAAGTAATTTTTGACGTTTCAAAAACGTCATATTTTGACGTTTCAAGAAAGTTACTTTGACGTTTCAAAAAAGTCACATTGGTGGAATGTCACTAATATTTTTTTTTAGACCGATTTTGCTCATCAACGACCTCAATCTCTTCCTTGACCTCTAGAATGTGTATACCAAATTTGAAAACTTTATCTCAGAAACTATAGCTGCTATCGCGAACCAGACAGACACACAGACAGAAAATTTTTTCTGTCTGAAATTTTGTGTATCGTCATAATTCGTCGAGATTCGTCCAGAAAATTTTCTAAACCTTTTTCACGAATACACAACTTCTTCACTTTGAGGGGTGAGGAAGTAATACTGATAACCTTTAAGTAAATTTTTTAGGCAATTATTTTTTCTTGAAATTCTTCAGTATTGTGACTATATATTTAGATACCTATTGTCTTGAAAACGAAATTAACATTACTATCTTTGACATTTTAGATATAAAGACTCTATTAAACGTCTTCATCAGCTGGCTACAGATGAACCGATGACTGGATTGGAAAGAGCAATATGGTGGACGGAATATGTTATCAGAAATAAAGGAGCGAAACATTTAAGAAATCCTGCAGCAGATTTACCTCTTTATCAGTATTTTCTTTTAGATGTTTTAGGATTTCTCTTACTTGTGACGATTTTTGTTACTGCCATTATTGTTATATTAACAAAAAGTTTTATTAGTTTAACAGTAAAATTAAATACAGTTAAATTTAAAACTGATTGTGGTGAACAAAATAAAAAGAGGAGATGAGCTGATATAAAGATATTAATTGATTGTGTTATTTCAAAAAAATCTACATCGATATAATATACAATTCTCATACTTGGAGTAATCGTGAATGAACACAATGTATTTTAAAGGATAAAGGGATTATAAACAATACCTTTGATGGTAGAACATACATACAAAATTCTTTCGTTTTTACGTATCTTAATGTGTTTGTTCTGTGTTTTCTATTATGATATCCAAATATTACGAGCTATATTATTACTTGTTTTTCAGTGTAAGTCGCTAACAGATGATTTTTTAAATTTCTCAAAATTTTCTTGTAATACAACGCCAGAAATAATTTTTAGCCAATATCATTTGTCAATTTCTAACCAGACATAGACCGGTTTCGAACTCATTAGTTTTCCTTTCACATACGTCTCACCACTACTCAATTTACCTTAGTCAGTATATGACTAGTAGATTGGCCACTATCATTTGTCTGTTCCATAACCTATGGAACTCAGGAGAACTAATAAGTTCGAAACCGGTCTAAGTCTGGTTAGGAATTGACAAATGATATTGGCTACCGATCTATAATGATTTAAAGGTATAATCCAATGCAGGTCGAGGTACTTGCCCGCTGAGTAGTTGTTTCGTTCAAATCATATTTAATAACAGTAGTCCACCTGGGCTAGAGGTCGCCGCTCTCGGTACTTTCTTCGCAAGTCGCTATCCGCCACAGAGACATCTATGATGTCGGTCGGATAGTAGCATTTGGACCATATGAGAAGTTTCACATACCTCTCACCAAACTTGTAAACATTTCCTACATAAATCAGTGAAAAATATATTATTATTAAATATTAAATATTATGTTATAACCATTACGTACAATAGTAGTAAATTTAGCATGTCATAAATAGCAAGCTAGGGTGCTCTGACAATGAGAAAGTCATTGGACATGTACATCTGTAGTTGATACGCTGGCGCGACTCCCGTGAGGCGTCGGAGGCCACGGGAGGACTGACCGGCATCGGGAAACCGAAAAAAAAAATAAATAAATAAATTTATTGTGCAAAAAATTATACAATAAATTACACAGAGGATAGAGAGCTCAACACAGTTGATTTTCAGCCCTCCCCCGTAAAAAATAAACGAAAAAAATAAACGAAAATACACTTAATAATAAAAATAATACATGTATGACAATAAACATAATAATTTACAAGTAAGTATAGGATATTAGACAAACATTGGCAAATAGACGTAATAATAACAAATAATATATGTATAGAATAATATAATAGTATACAAGTAATATCATAGTATAATGTATCAGTCAGACAGTGACAATTTAATTAACGAACTAGTAACCACAGATTAGCGCAATACTTATAGCTGAAAATTAAACAGAATAGTCTTGACCTTTTTTTTATACATATCATAAGACAAGCTTAAAAAATCGAAATATTCATTTAATTCAGAGGGGGCCCAGTATGAAAAACTACCCTCAAACTTCCTGGTACTATGCTGGGGTATGGTATAGTTGTTGATTCTAACGTTTATATTATGTATTTCAGATCGTCTTGAGAGCAATTCTACCAAGTAGTCAGGGGTATTATTGTTCACTACTTTGTACAAAAATTGACAGAATAATAATTTTATTCTGTTTGCAATTTTAAGTTCACAGTGTCTGTTTATTTGTGGAGTAATGTGTTCACGATAGTTTGTTATACAAATAAATCGAAAGCATGCATTTTGTACCCTATGTAATTTATTCTTATTTAGCAACGTAAGAAAATTATCATAAACAACACAGCAATATTCAACTTTAGGATAAATTAAAGATTTAACTATTTTCAATTTTAGTTCTTCCGGCAATGAGAACTTAAACTGATATATAGATTTCAGCAGCATAATACACTGTTTAAATATATTTGTGACATGTTCGTTAAAGTTAAGCGAACTATCCATATATAAGCCCAAGTTCTTCGCGGACTGCACCCATGGAATTTCGGTGTTATTTATTAAAATTTTAATGTCATCAAAGTTGATTTGATTTATTAATCTCTCATTTCCTACACAAATAGCCACTGATTTATTATGATTAATTATTAATCCGTTTTTGCAACACCAATTTGAGAACTCTTGTAATTCATAATTCAATATATTAATTTCGTCATTTATATTATTGACTTTGCTCCCGGTATATATTTGTATATAATCAGCATACATATGTATCCGACATTTTGTAAATACTGTCTCTAAATCAAACAGGAAAATTGAAAATAATATTGGGCCAAGAATGCTCCCTTGCGGAACGCCACTCTTAGTCATTACTTGATTAGATACAGTGTTCTCAAGTTTTACGGCTTGATACCTATCTTGTAAATAGTTTTTAAACCAATATAACTCCGTGTTATTAATATTTAAATGAGTTAATTTTGCTAATAATAAATCAAAGTTAACGAGATCAAAAGCTTTGCTTTGATCTAGTAATACTAATAGTGTAAGCTCAGTTTTGTCAATGTTGTGACTAATATCATCAATGACTTTCATGAGTGCGGTACATGTGCTATAACCTTCCCTAAATCCAGATTAGTTTTTAGGTAAGATATTGAAACTATTGATATAAATTTTCAACTGATCTGCAACAATTTTTTTCTAGTAGTTTAGAGAAAATTGGTAAAATATTTATTGGTCTTAGATCCTTAAATTCTGACGGTTTAACAATTTTAGGTATTGGCAAAACTAAGGCATATTTCCATATTTCAGGTATAATACCTGTTGTTAGAGATTTATTAATTATTGCTTTTAATTCATGTACACAGAATGGTAAAACAATATTAAGCATTTTTAGGTTTATATTATCTATACCGTAAGAGTTAGTTTTAATAGTAGCTACATATTTATATATATCGTTAACATCTACTTCTTTAAAACTATTTGTGTCATTAGAAAAATCACTATTATTCGTGTTAAAATAATTTAAATACTCAAGATCGATATTAGTTTCTCCAGCTACATTTACAAAACAGTTATTAATTTGATCAGGATCTTTTAATTCATCTGGTATACCAGCAATATATTTTTTACACAGATTGTGCACTCCTCATGATCTCAGAACGGAACCAATTCTTTTACATCCACCATAGTTAATGAAACGAAAATTTCCTCCACAGGTTTTGCTGTTGTAAAAGTTATAAAAAAAAAGATTTTCTGTAATCTTATGCAATATTAAAACTTACCTCGAAATTACTCAATTAGTTCAAGCAACGCCCAACTATTTAAGATTGAGGTCACAAAATCGTCTATGTTAGTTATGTTTATAAAAATCACCACTCGTAGCACTCATATTATAAAATTAACAAAATTAAAGGGTTGGGTGTTGGGTTTTTTGGACTGGACGACATTTTGGAATGAAAAGAAATGATACGTATGTAATTGCAGAACGCAAAAGCAACGACGCGAGGAGGTAAGAGCATTTCTTGCCAGGAAAAGATGGGTATGGAATATTAGTATAGAATAAAGAAATTATTTAAAAAGTAACAAGAAACCTTTGAAAACAAAATAAAAACAAAAAATATACTCTCAAAATAGTAACAGAAACAAATATTTTTCTTAATAAATAAACTAAAAATAAATTCTAATAGTAAAGTTATTACTATAATAAAAACAGAAAAACATATTTTTGTCAAAATGAAAAAAAAATAATAACATTAATAAATAATAACATCCTGAAAAATAATGTTTCTCAAGCACTGAACTACGAAAGCACAAAAACGGAATGCAGTTGATATCACAAAACTCACTTCTTTGCTTTACCTCACCTCACAGTGCTTCTTTCTCTGAATCCGCGCCCTTCTCACACTGTTCTTAATTTTCAGATGAACTATTATCCTCGTTCAAATTTATAATAAATTTATTTTCACTATTTACATGAAATTTTGCAATTTTTAAATAAACATCCTCAATTGTAATTACTTTCCTAATTCTTTTTCCCAATCTTCCTTGTTAACACGTTCGCTACGAACCGGCTCATATATGAACCACCAGGATTTTTCCTGAGGACCGGCGGCTCATATAAGGGACGGAAAGCCTGTGCTACTAAATGAACATTTCTGAAGTCAACATACGTGATAGCGATTTCGCATTTTACATCGGTCTTGAGGAATGCCTGTCTCATTTATGAGCCGCGTGGTCCCGGGGTAAAGTTTATTGTTGATTTTTAGGTTAATTTAAATGTAACTACTGTCAGAGTGTATTGTAAGAGTGTTGTTTACTTGTTTTTTTTTTAGTACATCGTTTGAATAGGTACGAACTAGAGATTAATGCATCAGCATGCATATTTAGACAGCAGATGAAAATATTCATTCTGTTCTGAAATGCCAATATATATTTATATAGAAATATACTCAGTTGTTTTCATTTAGTATAGTTTGAATAGGTACAAACTAGAGTTTTATGCATGCTGATAGCTTAGAAAGTAGATAAAAGATATTCATTCTGTTCTGATATTCATTCTGTGCATTGATTGAACGGATCAGATGGTTACTTATTATAGTACCCCAAGAAATACTCTGAGATGGTATTTGAAGATATTTTTCCATCTTCTAGATTTGTGTCTGTGAAATAGCTGTTATTTGTATAATATGGGCAAGGATAAAAAAAATAAAATGTCCTATTTAGATTTCCGTAATTCAATTATTCAAGTTTTTTTCCAAATGGACAATAATAATACTCTTATAACCCGACAAAATCCCACCCCAAGAGTCAATCATTATCCAAAAAAAAAAAAAATGAGAAGCGAAGACGGTGCCGGATTTGCGCATCAAGAAAACAAAGGACGCAGACATTTTTCATCTGCGAAATTTGTAGAGATAACAATGGACAGGAAATAGGCCTATGCGTGGATCCCTGCTTCAAGCAATACCACGAAAATATGAACTAAGTGAATTTCATCGTTATATGCTCTTTGATAGAGTTACATTTTTAGTTTTTTAATAAATCCTGATACAACATTACATTTGTTTATGAATATATATGTGACTCATATGTGACGAGTGGTCTATTGTTGAAGATCTATTGCTATAGACCAATGTCTCATTTATGGGACATATTCTTCAAACCGATCCACATCAATTACAGTAGCCTCATAAGCACCCCGCATAAATAGAAAAATATTAAAAAAAAATCATAGCCATTGAATTGTCCTACAATCTCTGGGGATAAAAATCAAAATATAGCGTGGTAACGAACGTGTTAATTTTCTTCACTTCACTTTGAATCAACTCTACGACTATTTTATCGAATTTCGGAAAAATATTTCCTTTTTTGACATTTTTCTTCAACTTGCATCAAATTAATTCAATTTAAATAAGATCAAATGTGTACGAAAAACTACACGGCTGTGGTTATGTGTTGACGAGACGTCAGATTGTAAAAAAAATATATTTTAAATGTTATAGTACGTGTACTGGACCCTCTTAAACCGACATGTCCGTTGTTGCTAGCTAGCAAAAGACTGAGTGTACTTACTGGCCAAATAATTATGCGGGTGGTGCTGGAGAGGTTAGAAAAATTTGACCTGTCAAAAAGTTATTGTTTGTGACCGGTGGTGCCACGACAATGTGTTTGGTAGACAGTTTTCTTTAAGAACATAGTTGCAGGTTGGTACATGTTACGTGTAAAGTGCATGTTTTACACCTTGTGGCAGAAACTATTCGACAAAGTTTTGCAGAGGCAGATGCATTAATAGCAAGTACAAAAAAATTGTTCCTTAAATCTTCTAAACATCTTCGCGCATTTCATAGCAAATATCCCGGTATTCCCAAACCATCACATCTGATTCTTACATATTGGGGAACATGGTTCAGGGCAGCTTTTTATTATGCTGAATATCTACAACAATTAAAAGCTGTGATATAATTCAATCCAGACGAGGCTGCAACTATTAAGGAAAGCCAGATAAAAATCGAAGATGTTTCTGTTGAAACAGCTTTAAAAACTATTCATAAGAACTATAAAGGAGTACATGACGCCATACAAAACTTACAAAACAGTGTGTTGTCATTAGCGGGGTCACTGCAAAGAGTGGACGAAGTGAATCGACTGCTACACTCTATAGGTAATGCAAGAAATGAGTCCGTTGGAGATAAGTTCGCAAGTGTGTTAAAGCAAGACACTGGTTTTACCAGATTAAGATAAATTTGTGATTGTACTGATGGTGCATCTGCAGATCCGTTAAAAGACTATTTTAAGTATGCTTGTATTACATCAATAGATGTCGAACGGTCGTTCTCAAAATATAAGAATATTTTTTCACCACATTGTCTCTTGGAGACAACCATAAAAACATACCTGATGCTGCAAAGTTTTTACAAATCTCCAGTTTGTGATAACCAGGTTAGTTCATCAAGCTAGTTAATAGGGTAAGTTGTGCATACATTGTTGTAACTTGTAACAGTTTATTGCTTTTATTACTAGGTAATTTCTTTTATTACACTTATTATGATGCGTTTGCCTATGTCCTGCGGAGCATTTTTGCCAACTCTAGTCATTAGCTCGTCACTTCAAATGATTATTGTAAACATTAAGGCAAATTTTTCTCACTTGCTCGTTCAAATGCAGCCAATTTTTTCTTACTGAAATCACCAATGAACTTTGATTTTCTTTATTACTGTAATCACCATCACTTTCATTTTCACAAATACCATAAGATGTAGACGTAGAAGCCACGGTCGACACATTTTCACATCTAATACCTTTTTAAATTATTTTCAAAAAGACACCTGCAAATAAACAGACATAAAATATTATTATTTATATTACACTATTACACAACTCACTGCAACACGATACTTTTCTTAAATTATTTTCAACAAACACCAGCAAATAAACAGATATTAAATAATTATATATTATACTTACAATATATCATATAACACACTGCTAGAACGAGTCGGTAACAAAATTAAGTGCGGCTCTGAAGTGTTCCAGCATTTAAGATAAACTCCGCCTCGGTCGGGTGCCAACAAAAACAACAATCATCGTTCTCGCTTTAATGTAAGCGGTGTAAAAGATGGAAGATGTCATATGTTAGAAATTTCCCACCCTCATGTTGCGTCTTACCCCGCACTTCAAACAATATTTGTTGTTTATAACTGCAATAATTTTACTGCAAATATTTATAGTCCTTTCATATATATTGTTACGGCACTGGACTGTGTAGACTGGTTAGATATGACTGGAATTGTACGCGAACCGCTGGGATTATTCTGAAATGCCCCAGACCGTGTGATTGGAAATATAAATAAGACGCACGGTGGGCAGAGACTCGGTCTTAATTTCAACGTGAACGAGTAAACAAGAAATAAAAAAAGAGACTTATAAGTGTTCAAGTGTGAATATAGTTAAGACAGTAATTAATCTATTGTTGTTAATTGTTAATTAGTAAATAAAGTAGTGAGTAAATGTTACCTGGACTTTCAATCAACGATCTATGAGTAGATGTTTGTGTGGGTAGCAAACACGTTAACAGTATTATATGACAATGAATTACAAACTTTGATGAAAACGGCTGCAACAATGTTGTCGTAAAATAATTACCATATTTTCTTTCCGTGAAGCAAGTAACACTTATTGTCCTTTTCAAAAGATTATGTATTTACATTAGATTCACCCCATATTTTGTAATGTTAAGTCATTTTATGATGAAAGTGATGATTAATAAAGTTAAGCATCTTTTATCTTACATGATGGTGCATTTTATTGACGACAGGTGCAAATTAATTTTGAGTCATGTTATATCTGATATTATAAATTAAATAAAATTTAAATATGTAAGATAAGGTATATAGGGTATGTAAAAAAAACTAGGAAAATCCTAAGAAGTCAGTTGTACAATAAAGGCTTAAATAATTATTCACTATTTTCTTCAAGCAAGATAACAATATTAAAATAGCAATAACAATAGGAGAAAGATTAAGTAACTAGAAATGTAACCAGTAATACGGGTGACAGTTGGGTGCATTAGAAGACTTAAAATTATAATATGTGAAAACAGTATAAATATCATCATATTTATTTATTTATTTATCTATATACTGTCCTACAGGTACTCGACCCAACTACAGGACAGAAGGGTACTGAAAAAATTGAATAACATATACAACATAATAATTAGAGTTAACATTAGAATCAAAATACATACGTAGCTTTTCATGAATATTAAACAATACACTATAAAATTATAATAAAAAAAAACATTGAACGGTTATAAAGAATTGATTGAACAAAAAAAAACCGAATTATTTAAAAAAATATATATATATTTAAGCGCTATAATGAACCAAAGACTACTTAAGCAGAAGCATAATTAGTATCAAAAACTAATCTATTAAGGAAAAACAAGATGCCTAGTTATTATGACAGTGTGCCTTTAGGGCCTTAATACTGCAATTGAATATATCGATTTCGCCACAGATGGCGTTCTGATTATTACAAATTACATGAAGGGGGGGAAAATTTTAATGCATTAGTACGAGGTGCGGCTAAGTAAAATAAATTGTTATAACGAGTTGTCGTTCTAGGAACATTAAAACAAAGTTGTGACATTATTTCTTGTGAATCAATTTTATTATTTATTAATTTGTGAAGAAATACTTGAGTCTCGCATCTCCTCCTTTGAGATAAACTATCTATAGAGTACTTATCGAGCAGATCTTGTTGTGGAAAACCGATGGCTGGATATGTACCTTCGGATTTAAAATATAGAAATTTCAGAAACTTACGTTGGACTGACTCTAAAGTATCTATGTAAACACTTTGATGTGGGCTCCAAACTAGTGAGGCATATTCAAGCTTCGATCAAGATGATAACAACTTGTCGAGCACAACGCGCGTCATTTCACCAATGAGGCTCTCAAAGCACTTGAGGAAAACTACTCTTTGAGATTTATTTTTAATGCTCTGGGTTGTAATCATGTATGATAGGACATCAAGATTATTTATAAATTATGAATTGATATTTGAGGTCAGGACGGCTTATATGTGTATAAAAGATGGAAGTTATTCTGAATTGTGATAATTAGTCAAAACATGCGTTTAGATTTGTGAAAATTAAATGTAAACATATTATAATATTGTGTTTTTATTTTTAATAGAGAAAAGATCATTAATGGTATTGAAATATACATATGTGATACATTGTTAAAATCACAGCAAAATATGTTGTCAGGCGACAAAAATCAACTAAAGTCTCTAATTAAAATATGAGTAATGAGGAAGAATATGGTTTCAAGAAATTGAAAAGTTAATTGGTATTTTTTATGAAGTAAAGGAAAAAATTGTCTTAGAAACTTACCTGAAATTTTATTTTTAGAACAATGTGGAAAGAAATTACCTGTTTACTTTAGTTAATCATATATCGGACATTATTTATAGAGATACTAAAGCCAATCCAAATTGTAATCGTCGAAAAAAAACAGACTCAGTGTATATTTCATTCATCCAATTAAATTCTGTAGTCGATTTCAACTAAATTGCTTGGAGATTGGGGATAGAAATGAAACAAAATAATAATTAGATGGAACAAAAAGAAACATGGTCGATAAATAATTGAGATATAGTTAATAATTACACTTTTAAGGATTAAAGTTATTGAAATTAATTACAAAACACTGTGTTTTACTTGTCTAATTTTTACTTTTATTTTTAACTTTACGACTAGTTTCATTCTAATCGGACATATTCGAGATAATATGGTTTCGTAAAATTACAAAAAGAAAACAATCCCGTCAGGCCCGTAGTATCCTATTTAAACGCATGGTTGAAGATAGACATAATAATCAAGGAATCAATTTATCCCAAAACCACTGAAGTCTATATCGAGCGTGTCATCAGATTAAATAATTAAAAGAATTTAAACTAAGTGTCGTAAAATTATAAATTTTAATAATTTAAAATAATAGTAAGAAAAAAATAAGGAAAAAGAATTGTGCCGTTTGAAGCCAGCAAATATTTTTCTATCATTAATAGTAATCAAACCCCCATAGCCGTTGAATTAACATACTTTATTACTAAAGCAACGTATCCATTTTTAATGTCGCACTAAATTTGTTAACGATTCTTCCTCATTCAACTAGTTAAAGAGAAATGATTCTCGCTTTGGTCGTTGTCTATCTTATTTCCTGTTACCTCCAATTGCGTTGGTCAAATGGGCAGTTATTTACTCGCGGTATTAAACCCATAGTGCAATGTTAATTATGACCTTACAATTCAGTTTATTCAACTATAAGGTACTTGTTAATTTCAGATTATAATAACGTTATATAATGCAATATTAATAATCAATTATACTTAGCATTCAAATCCTAATTTTGACTTCAGCAGTTGCTTTCAATAAGAATCTAATTTACATAATTTTTCACAAAGCACTCCGCGAATATTCCGCGATAACTTATAGCGAATAACTGAGTAAATTTTCTAATAATTTATTATTAGAATATATATAGTTACAGCAAATTGTTTAAAATATTCACCAAATTATTACTATTTAAAAATACAGTAAATTTAATATTTTCTGTGACACACACTGTAAGAAAGAAAAAGAAAAATACAGTAAGATATGCAGTGCTTGTATAAGTGAAGTACTCACATAATTAAGATTAAGATGTATTTCGTTAATAAGAGATAACACAGTGGATTAAATTGCCAACGAAAAACATACTTATAAAACAAATAAAATGACGAAAGTTTGTTATCATACAATGACATCGAATAAAGGATTTAATTTCGATACCAATGGTTCCTTTTTTTAGTTCTTCGCCGTAAAGCCAAACAGTACATTCAACATGTTTTTAAAATATATAAGTTTAGTGATATTGCTAGGATCGACCTCCTATGGTGCAAATATTTTGGGTATTATACCGACGACATCATACAGCCACCAAATAGCTTATGCACATTTATGGAAAGAATTATCTTTAAGAGGTCACAAAGTAACCACAATCACGTCAAATCCGTTAAAAGATCCAACATTAACAAACTTGACAGAAATCGATGTGAACTGGCTTTATAAATATTATGACGCTGTAAGTAACACTCTTGACATGTCTATATCTATGTGGCATATTTACGACATATGGATACAGTTCATGGTATTCATGTCTGATGAACAGTTATCTTATGCTCCAATTCAGAATTTAATTCACAACAAAACAAATTTTGACATTGTGTTAGTGGAATCATTTTTCCCAGAATTTTTGGGTTTTGCGGAAATATACAAATGTCCAAAAATTTTAATTAGCTCCTTCCAAACAAACGCCTATTATCATCATGCAATGGGAAATCCTATACACCCTCTTCTACATCCTGATATAATGACGCCGTTCTATGGAGCATTAAATTTTAAAGAACGAGTAACTGCTACACTATTTGGCTGGTATCTCTCATACTTTTTTTCGCATAAAATAATTCCAGAGAAAGAAGCAATTTTACGTAAATATTTCAACGTTGAAGCAACTGTAGAAGAACTGGTATACGATGTTGACATGTTGTTTATTAACGAGAATCCAGCTGTACAAGAAGCCAAAGCAGTCGGCCCCACTACAATCAATATTGGTGGATTAAGGCAACCAATATCTCCTAATTCTCTTCCCCAGGTGAGCAATGATCCTAAATATTTCTGATCTTAAAACCAAAACAAAAAAATATTCGAAGATAACTAATAATTTGTATTTTAACACCAAGAATTATGAAAATCTGACCGCAATTATGTAAATTGCTTTGCTAATTTTTTTATGGCTTAGAGCTGATAGTCATGCAGCCAAACTCAGAAAGAGTATCTCGGAAGAAACAACAACATTTTCCCTGAGCAAATTCCTAAGAGAATACCAATAACATTTGTTCATCCTGCAACTCTACTGGTTATCTTGACCATATACATTTTGATCGCCCCAACAATACATAACAGAGCGACAAACTGTACCAAGATATTATTAAATGTAGTATACATACCCCATTTAATCTCTTATCCTTACTATCATTAAATAACAGAAATATCTTAGACGCCATAATCTCATTTCTAGATGCGTCTAAAACGAAACTATAGATTTGGTTAGCTTTTGCATCCTCTGTTTTCTTGCACTATGTTAAAACGTTTCCTCCTTTCCGTAGTCTTACGTAGTATGTATTACTTAATTAACAAAGTCCTACAAGATTCCTGAACAAGAAGTGTGTGGCCCTGTTTTACACCCCCTTGCTTGGTTTTTATTAGTGGCTTTGCTGATTATTTCAGTAACGTTAATCTTCCAAAGGCTTAATGTTCTAACTGTTAATAATACCTTTTGCTCTAATAATCCCTGTACCAATGTAGGTATATTTTTATTGAAAATAACATTGTTGCAATAAAGAAACTGCCGAAAAAAATCACTTCAGGCCATGATCAAATTCCTAGTTTTATTGCTAAAGAAAGCGTTCGATTTTATTACGCCTTTATTAGCAATATTCAGTTTCATCCGACTGGAAGGTGCATTTCCTGAGCCATGGAAATTAGCATGGGTGTGTCCAGTCTTAAAATATGTTTATCAAAGCAACACAGAAAACTACCGTCTCGTATCTACTTTATGCAATTTTTCCAGGATCCTCGAAATATGATAGTACACCCAGATTTATTCACAGATTAGATAGATAGATAAATAACTTTATTCACCATTTATTAAAGATAAAAATTTTGTACATTTGGTAAGTTATTGTATAAGTATACATAGCTAGTAAATTGGTTTAAAAACATAAATAAACTAGACAAAAAAGTCTATAACCGGAAATTATTTTCGAATATACAGGGTGAGCCAAGACGATTCTACAGGGTCAAGTATAATTTTTTAAATGAAATGCCATGATTTATCAGAATATTTTTTGATTCATCTTTGTGGCCTCCTTCCACTCCTGTATTATTATTTACTTCCTTCAAAATTTGTATTGTTGTTGATGTGATGTTTTATGGCATCATGTAATACGCTAATTATAATACTTTCTCGTGAATTATTAAAAAACCCTCATTTTTAATTTTTGTTGCTGAATTTTGCAGTTATTGGTCAATAAATTGAAAATGGTCACAAATAACCATAGGAGTGTACATACAAAAATGTTCGTTTTTCAATCGTACATCACATCGTCCAAAAATAAATAGGGTGTTCCATTTGAAAACATTTAAAAAATTCAGTTCAAAAAGTTGTAAATTTAAAAATCCTTTTGGGCCACCCTGTATACTATTAGAAAGTGAAAATGGCTGAGTGTCATTCCTAGATGTCTCATAATTGGTACTAACATATTTTTTCTTAAAATCGGTAGTTGCGATTGTAGTGATATTTTTAATATACATGTGTTGTTAGTGGTATATTTTCAACAAAAAAAAAAACCCTTACATTAAAATAGTTGAGAGAAAGACAATAATAGTACAGGAGTGAAAGGAGGCCACAAAGAAGTTTCAAAAAATATTCTGATATACATGGAATTTCATTTAAAAAATTTTTACTTGACCCTGTAAAATCGTCTTGGCTCACAATAAAGGATTATGGGGGAAACTATTTCGAAATCATCATTAGATTCATCTAAATGAGTTATATGGCTTTGGTTTTAGTAATTTATTTGTTCTTCTGTTTACTTCATACCAGAATGAGAGGCTACAATATATTGCCTATAATGGTTTTAAATCTCATTTATATATCGCCATATCTGGAGTTCCGCAAGGGCCAAACCTAGGGTCACCGTTAATTATCTTCTTTATAAATGACCTTACACAAAGTTTACACTGTGGCAATATTCTCTTTGATGACGACAAACTTATATGCTACTGTTGCAATTTTCAATGAATGTATAGAACAAACACAAATTGGAGCTAGTCTCATCCGACTGGGCAAGTCCCTTGGGGCCCCTCAAGTTTTACTTCTTGGTGCTTTCGGGTGAGTGCTAAATTAAGTGGAACAAGTATGATCGATAAATGAACCTGACGAAGAGTTCACCCGTAGTATCTGCTAATCATTCATTTACTGCAGATCTGGCAGTACTAAAACGGTCCCTCAAGGCGGCAATTTTTAAGAAGTACTCTTCATATTCAGTGTTTCTTCGAGCAATTCCGGTACTTCTATGATGTTGGTACTCTGTCCATCTGCATATCGACATTTGCATTTTTGCCCACCCTAGTTCCAATATCCCAAACAAACATACAGATTTCCCATAATTTCTTTCAAACTTAATTGTTGAAAACTCGCATGTTTTCAAACTCGAAATATTGTCAATGATATTTGCAAGACAAAAAACTAAACTAAAACTGAAGGAAGTGAAAAATATAACTCGAGTTCAATATTATAAAATATATATTTTTAAGAAGTAACAAAAAAATTGTGTATTTTTTCAATTGTTTAGAGCTAAAACAAAATCACTTATTAGTTCTTATGTTATTAACACTAACTTAGAAGGCACTATTTAGGTTGTTGTTATTTTGTATAATTTATAGGAAATTCAGGAGTATCTCGATAATGCCACAGAAGGTTTTATCTACTTCAGTCTAGGAACTAACATAAGAAGTAAAGATCTCGATGAACAAACTTTAAGAACGTTAAACGAAGTTTTCGAGGAAGTTCCATACAAAGTTTTATGGAAGTTTGAAGCTGACGAATTACCTGGAAAACCAGAGAACATTAAACTGATTAAATGGGCACCACAACAAAATGTTTTGTGTAAGAAAAAAACTGTTGTTTTTAGAATTTGTAGTTTAGTAAACACGGAGAGTAATATTTGAATAATAAGAATCAATAGAAACAACTTCGAAATATTAAAAATTTTTTGAATTTCTTTATTTTAAATCGGATAAAAATAATACCAATAAAAATAAAATTTGCTATGCAATAATAATAATAATAATAATAATATTGGATCAATGCAGACCATATTTCGTGATCTGCGTATGAGTTCCGAGTGCTGTACTCAGGCTACTGTCGAAGTGACCGTCCAGTGAACTCTGAGGGGTAAAGCCTACACTTCTCTCCGATCTGAAGACTATACCGGCCTGCCAAAAAGCAGCTGAGTGGCTGGCAGGCCAAATGTAGAAGGCAATCCTTCTTGGTTCTCTCCCTCTCTTTAGGGCACATGATATTGGTATATAGTCACTAACCCTGCGGAATGGGGAGCTGCGGTCCTGCTGTCTGCATATTTGATTAAATGTATGCACATGGAAAATAATTCAATGGCGTTAAGTCTGGAGAGTGAGTGGGTCATTGTATTGGACCTTGACAACCGCCCGCGATAGGTTCTTCTTAAAAAAGACACCCAGATTGAATAATTTAAGAATGTTAAACTTATGTAACAAAATATAATTCTAGTAAATAAATTTTTTAAAACGCACCCTATTCAATTTATATTCATGGAGTGTTATAATACATTATGATTGCATTTAGCAAAACAAGTTTTTTCAATTGAGGTCTTATTCAACTGACGCCATCTCTGCAATAAAGTCACAAATTTCGCTCAAAAAGTATCAAAAACTATCAAAGTTGTTTAATTTCAGCGCATCCAAATATAAAATTATTCATCACTCAAGCTGGTCTTCAATCCATGGAAGAGACAATTACTAGCGAAGTACCATGTGTGGTGATACCAATCTATGCTGACCAGGAAAAAAACGCTAAATTAATGAAACGCAAAGGCTTCGCTGAAATTGTTGAAAGGACACCATTCTTGGAGAAAGAGGAACTCAAAAAAAGCCATCCTGGAGGTTATAAATAATCCAAGGTAATGTAAAATATCAATACAAGTTTAAAACACACGCATGTTTTCAGTACTGTCTGTATACATTAGGAATAATTTGCGTCATCATTGGTCAGTGTTCTTGTATTACCTCTTATCTACGAAAATGTATATATTTAAGGTGGGTTGTAACCTTTGATGTGAAGATAATACTGCGATAGATTTCCACAAAATATCAAAACACCATATACTGCATTTGACGCGCGTTTTGCCAACCAAGTTGGCATCATCTTGAGATGATTAAAACTAACCTTATGCTAACAATTTACCATATTTATACCTAAACTATTGTCAAGGTTCAGTGAACCGTTACTCACTAATCCATAGATTAGTCTATTTGGGATAATCTCTCCGTCTTTATTCATTTCATTTTTACACTTTGTGATTTCCAAACTTTCAAATGCATCTAGCTGTCTGGTATTTGTTACATTCTTCATTAATCTTAAACTGCTAATATCTATTTTGTCGTTTTCAAATGCATGTCGGGCAACACTAGATTTATCTGTGCTACCATATTGATATGAGCCACATGCTGCTTGAATCTAGTTTAATTGATCATCTAGTTTCTCCTATATACATTTGATTGTAGTTCTTACAGTTAATTTCGTAAATTCCCGACTTTTCGTTTGGTTCAATTTTGCCTTTTGGATTGCCTAAAAGTTGCTGTAATTTATTTCCCGATGAATGAACCAGTCATACCTATATCTTTAAAAATCTTACCAATACCACGGGTGAATCGAGAATTGAAAGGATTCGATACAAATTTAGGATATTCTCTTTTGTTTTGAAAAGAATTTCGAAGTACGTCTTTAAAATTACATTTCCAAATTATTTTATCAATTAAACTTACAGAATATTCATTACGCGTAGCTGTATCATTAATCAATGCCTTTTCTTTTTAAACATCTCCTTATTGAGGGAAAAGCTTAGTAGACGATAAACTAGGCAACCAAAACTCACCATTTTGTGTTGACCACAATGGTGAGTGTCCTTAGGGATATATTTTAGGGTACTGGTGTCTTTTCTGCATCTTTTCTATTAACAATTTTGATAGGTGGTTAGTCGGCGATTCAGCTGCTGAAACAATTGAACGTACGTGACAACGTAGCTGGTTTTAATATGTGTCAACACCAGAAATCAAATCCCTGCTTCAACTCGATGGGGGTGGTTGCGTGCGCGTTTTTTCATCAATGTAACCCCCGCCATGCACCTCCATCTTTAATTTTGGGGGTTGTCTAATTTATGTGGTCTGGTGGTGTTTAATAGTTAAAAGAATTATGTCACAAACCGACTATACTCCAAACAAATAAAAAAGTTGCTATAAACACAGGGAGGTTGGAATATCATTCCTAACAGAATTACAGCCCTGAATATGCGTATAATAGGACAAATAAATACAAAATTAGATTACTTAACCAGTGGGTGCAATCCACCAGTTTTCGGTCGCATCTTATACTTGCCTGTTTTGCCCGAAAGCAAAAAAAGCTACTAGTCGAGGTGCTAGATATATACATGCTGCAAATTGTGATAAGAATATCCCCATAAGTTAGAATGTAGTTTATTTATATAATGAAAATAAGATAGGAAGACATCGCCCAAAGTGATAAGAATCCAAGATGGCTGCTATAATTCAAAATGGCTACATGTATTAAAATTTCTTTACACTTTTTTTTACAGATCATTCAAACAAGTGTTTGATATCGATTTATATGTTTTTGATGTCAAGGATTTCATTTCATTTTTCAAAAATAGGCTAAAAATTGATAATTGAGGACATGTAGGTGGTATTTATTTGCACAAGGGGGCGTTTTTACGTCAGTTCAGGATTTTATATTTGTGGCTTCTTTTTAAAATAATAAGGATCGTGGAAAAAAGATTTCATTATTACTTGTAATAAAATTTAAATATTACTTAATAAGCTACTAATCCCTGTTAACCATTAATAATTACACAGATTCGTTGGATATGCAGAATTTTTTCGAACACGATAATCAACCATTTCCGCCTGCATTTTTCAGTAATGGGGAATATCGACCTAGCAATTGACATAGCACACATTTTGGAGAACACTGTAGACAATAATGGACATGCGATTCCAAGAACCGGTGTTGCTATAGTTTATTATGGCGCAGTTTTTACCAACATTTTAAAGCCGATATTGAACGATATTAGATGATTATTATATGAAACATTTCACTCTCTCATTTGTAAAGACTAAAGTTTTTGGCTGTCGAAGAATTGTTTTGATTTGGGATAGATACATTACATCAAGTATTAAAGGTGAAACTAGAGTTCTGAGTGAAGCAGGAACCAGGACACAAATTGACAAGTTTTCTTGAGAAATTCAAGTATTTACTTGGAATATTAACTACGTATATAGATACTAGTAAAAATGTACAGGTGAATAATTTAAAGGAAACATAACTGCCTAAAGTTCCTCAATTGGTGTTACTTACCCTAGTCATAATGAAGCTGACTCAAGGATAATACTACATCTCCAAGACACGGTAGAAAACCGCTTCAAAAACATTGTTAGATGCACAGTAGATATCAATGTCTTAGTTTTAACAATTTCCTACTCCTTTACCTTGTTAACAAATAATTTGGATTGCATTTGGAATACGAAAGAATTACAGATTTATTCAGATTCATGCTATAGCTGCAGCAACTGGAAAGGAAACGGCTATAGTTTTATCACAATTTCATGCTTTCACAGCAATCCTAGCTTTCACAGCAATCCTAGTTTCCAATGCAGAATACATTGATATCCATTTTGTTTATGGCTTATATAAAAACAATTCTAACTTTCTAGTTGAAGAATACCGAATACGTTATGCTAATAGAAGAGTTCCTAATGCACAGGTTTTTATAGACATACATCCAAATTTCTGTACCGCAATAATGAACCTATTCGTAAAGTGCATCCAAAAAACAGTGACCAAATTAATCGAATGTTTGATGCAAACAGAACCTTACGCACACGCCGAGCAGCCCGACAGCTGTATGTATTCCAACCACGAGTGTTAAGAGCACTTAGACGAGATCATTGGAGGGCTTTTCATCTACAACCAGTGCAAGGTTTGCTTCCTGGATATGCTAAAAAACGTATCAACTTTTATAGATGGGTCTTAGATTCTGCAGAAGTCAATCCTCAATTTTTGCATAAGGTTATGGACAAAAGAATCTAATTTCACAAGAGTTGGAGTTGTAAGTTACCATAGCCTTCATGTTTTGGGGACAAATCAATCCTCGATGTAACAGGCAATCTACGTTTCACCAAGAGTTTAGTATAAATGTATGGATAGGTGTTTTAAGTAACTAATAACCTTTGTGGACAGCATTGTTTGCCTCCTCGTTTAAATGCGAATTTATTTCACGATTTCCTTAAAAACTCCATTGACGATTCACTTGAAGATTTATTTATTCGTAGAAAACTGGACCCAGTTAGATGTTGCTCCTGCACATTATGGATTGCAAGTAAGGTAATGGTTGGATGAAAATCATCCATGTCGTTGGATTTGACATCTAGGCAACAACCACCAAAATATCTGGATTCCTGGTAAAGAGTCAATGGTTTGGCCACCGCGCTCACCAGACTTGAATCCATTGGATTATTTTATTTGGAGCCATCTGAAAGCCATTGTGTATGATACAGCTGTAAATACCCGTATAGTATTAATTTAAAAAATACGGAACGCGTATGATCAAATAACAAATATTCCTGCTCAAATAACCGTTGCAATTAATACACTAATTCGACGGTGCCAAAAGTGTATCGAAGCTGTAGGTATGCACTTTGCGCATTTACTGTAATGTTATTCATTTATTTTTAATATTTGTTAATAAACTTTTGAGGTTCTTGACATTTTTTATTAAATAAAATTTACGCAACGGTGCTATGCACTGTCACGAATTTGGTCAAATAACCAAAAATAAAACAAAATATCAAAAAGTATAAGAATAAAAATCACTTGTAAATGGACGGTGAATTCAATCTTTAAGGCCAAATTTAACCGGTGGCGTAACAGAAAAATTTCGGGTGGGTTTTAGGGTGCATACCCCCTATATAAAGTATCACCCCATGTGAGTATTGTTACAATTGTGCCACTAAATAACGCCTATGACCAACCAAGTAAGCTGACCAAATATGAAGATGATGACCCTTTCCGTTTCCATGAAATACTTAAAAAACTTTTTAAAATAGTAAAGTTTGACGCCATCTTTCTGGGAAAGGCAGCATTTTTGGACTATACTTTATCCAAGAAACCCTCATTATTTTGAGGATTTCTATTAATTCCTGAAGTTATAAATATAAAACCTGAATTATCCTGCATACTTTACACAAAAAATTTTGTATTCTCTTTTTTTTCAGATACAAAAATTCCGTAAAAAGACTTAAGCAACTGATTTTAGACGCTCCGATGACAGGTTTGGAAAAGGCAATATGGTGGACAGAGTACGTCATTAGAAATAAAGGAGCAAAACATCTGAGAAATCCAGCAGCAGACTTACCGTTTTATCAGTATTATCTTTTAGATGTTATAAGTTTCCTTATTTTAACAACTATTTCAGTGATAACAGTAATAACTCTACTAGCAAAGAAAATATATAAACTATTTTTTTATTATCTAATACAAAATAGGTTCACAAAAATTAAGAAAATACAATAAAATTAGCGGCAAAGAATTGTTTGCTCTTTGCCTCATCGGATATGCCATTATATCTGTATTCAATTGAATATAATTTTGTAAATGTTTCAGTTGTAAGATTGGATTGGTACTGATAATGTAATTTTTTTTGTACAAGTTTAGTAGATATAAATAACACAATAAATTCGATGTTTTAAATATGTCTCAAATTCTTATAGTTATTAATTGTTTCGATTAAGATCATTTGTTTCTTCCGTGAAGGTCTGAAGGGAAATTATTCAATTACCGATTAATAACAGTTCCATATTAATAACATGTGTAGATTTGCATAACTAAAAGTCAAAGTTAAGCGGGAATCAGTTCTTGGATGATAAAAATTAAGAATATTATGTAATGAAGATGAATCTATGTATACGATTGTAAACAAATTTTATAGATATTATAAAACTCCTGGTTTCTAGAGAAAGAATACCACATCCATCTAAAATATTTAAAATTTCTATACCCTTCGTACATACTCTATATTACATAATACATGATTTTGGTGTATAGCGGTTAATAAATAAGACAACCATATTCTAATTTATAAGAGAAGATATTCTTTATTTATCCATAGATAGATACTATGTACATAAAAAAAATAGATATAAAAATAATAGTTACAAACTAGTACTAGTTTACATAATATAGACATATAAAAGAAAAAGAAACCTCAAGCAACATCAATTTGGCAGATATGCATTATCTTTTATAAAACATAAAAGTTGACTCTTAAATTCGTTAACGGTATTACAAGTCTTAATTACGTGAGGAAGAAGATTGAATTGTACAACTCCTTTGTGAAACACACTTCTCATTGTACTACCAGTAGAAGTTCTTTTAATATAATAGTTATTTGCACTAGCCGTTCGTGTCTTACACATACACATGTGTACATCTGTAACAGGCAACAATTGTCGTATGAGATATTTCGGTTAAATGTTATTAATCATTTTGAAAATAAATGTCATGGTTTGGAAGAAGATGAACTGTTTAATGTTAAGCCATTTTAATGTATTAAGCATTAGCTGACTACTAGTGAAGCGGTTGCATCTTAGTATTATTCGCTTTGCCTTATTCCGGAAAGCTTGGAGTCTACTGAAATTTGTACAACTTGTATACAACACAGAACAGCAATAGAAAAAATGAGGTAGTATTAAGGTATTATACACAGTCAATTTAGTAGTAGTTGATATAAATGGAGCCACTCTGCTAAAAAATCCGATCTTTTTGCCGATTTTCTTTGATATATATTCTATATGTTTGTTAAATTTTAATTTACGATCAATTATTAGGCCTAGATATTTTATTTCCTGAACAATTTAAATTTTTTTACTATTTAACTTGATACCAAGATTTAGACGAGCAAACTGTTTATATAGATAATTATTACCCACTAACATAAATTTGGATTTTAATTCATTTACTTTTAGTCTATTGATCTTAAATTTTTTTGTCAATAATTTTAGTTCTAAATTAACAGTACTTACCATTTCCTCAAAATTTGTATTCTCATAATAAATAAGAGTGTCATCAGCAAAAAGATGGATTTTACATTTTGCAACACATTGTCAAGGTCATTAATATAAAGAATAAATAATAATGGACCCAGTACTGCCTTGAGGAACCCCCAAAGTTGTTTAACTTGGCTTCTGATAAATTCCCATTCATTTTTGTTACTTGGTACCTATTTGTTATATAACTTGTAATCCAGTCTATAACGGTGTTCTCAAATCTATATTTCTTTAGTTTTAATAGTAGTATATTACGGTCAATTGTTTCAAAAGCACGCTTAAGATCAATGAAAACTGCGCATATCCCAACTCCTGCACTGTCCAACAACTGCTTCCAATCTGAAAATACTAATTGCAAAAAACTTAAAAAAAAACGCGCCAGCAGCTCTACCTCAAGGGTGATGTGGAAATGAGCTCCAACTTCAACAGGCACCATAATGTAAAAAAAGTTAAAACAATGCAAAAAAGTCCCAGAAACATAGGTTTTGTCAAATATTTCGTTTTATTATTTATGTGACGTTTATTACGATCGTAACTTAACGTTTCATCAAGATAATACGAAACGTACGTCGAGTTTCATGTAATCCCCTTCTTCAATCGCTCATTGCATTTATTGACTCTAGTAATAGAACCTATTCTGTAGAAAATTTTATAAGGAATAATTTCTGTAAGTATAAAATTTTTGTGGGGCCAACGTTTTATGAGAAAAACACTGAAAACAACGACAGGGTACGTTTGAGATGGGGTTTTAAGGGTGAAGCGACCACTTTCTACTTTGGAACTATTTTCGTTTTGAAAACTATCCACTTGACGTATATAATCCCCAAGCGGCAAAACTTTATATTTTTTTTCCTATTTATACTAATATTAATGGACTATTAACATTGTGCATTTAGGAATTCATATTGATTAAAATAGAAAAGATTAGTGACAGTGGATCTTTGCCGTGCTGATTAAGAGATACAAGAGATTTCACATCGGTATATACTATATCATACAGAATCATTTTGATGAGTTTAGCAAAATTGCAAAGAATAGGATATTGACATATAATTTTATAAGTTGCTAGGTCTTTGTTTTTTTAAAACTGAACATATGAACTATGAACTATGAACTATGAAAAGTTCTGGAAAATATGAATAATCATTAACTACAGCCTGTGATCCTTTGAATGTTTCACCGCTTTTTTTTTTACTACGCCTGGTATTCTACTGCGACCGTTTATATTATGGATATATGTCCAAAATGCCGTAAAACTAGTTGTTTTTTAGAAAGAGATCTTAGTTTTTTGAACTCAGTGTCATAATAAGGTGTATTACGTTTTTGCATCCATCATTTCATAAACTGTTAACTATGTCTGATTTTCTTTATATCAGTTCTTGTTTCAAACCCATTATCTATTAGGTTGACCATAGGGTCACGTTTTTTGTTACTAAATACATTCTATTTTTTTTTATTTATCGTACACCAATAGTTTTTGTCTGTTTGTATGAAGAAAATAAATTCTTATGTTTTATTGTATTGTATAAAAAGTTGCTATTTAAAAAAAAAAAACTGTCCCAAATAACTGATACCACACCATTAGATAGAAATTTTATACGGGGTATGGAAATACGATCTGGCGATAGAACTAAAGACATAGCACAGAACTTAAATTCAATATTAAGACAAGAATTTCGGAGTAGGTAATCAGTTTTTAATTTTGATTTTAAAAGTGCTAATGTATTGTTTTGTTATTATTTTAGATATTTTTTGGAGGAAGGCTAAATTCGACCATTTTATTTTGTGTTATTCTCTTGTCCTATGTTTTAGTTGATGAAAGTTGTGCGAATATGATGATTGACTGGAATGATGTAGATGATATGGGGAGAAAATTTGCAGGGATTGCATTTCAGTGTAGGTCTGAGGTGAAGTTTATACAAGTTGGCCCTTGACGCACGAATTTACACGTGGCCGGAGACAGATTCTGGTGTATGGATGTTCGTCTATGCTGGCGTGAGAGAACCTTGTACTTTGTGTATTTTTGTTTCCACCCATCTAGGTTTTAAATGTGTTACTTGTTGCATATCAACTATTTAGGTTTTGCAGGTAACATAACCTGACTCCCCCTAAGGACCTTCCATCCTTGAGGGTGTGATTTTAGTTTGGTATATGCCATAATATACTGAGATATCTTGTTGTCTATCTCTCAGCTTCAATGTAAACTTTTGACCAATATTTTACAGCTCTACTTGAACATCGTCAGCTCCTAGAATCCCGCATTCACAAATAGGCGGCCATAGCTTCCCTCTTTATCTACGAGGGAAGCATTTGCAGTCCTAGCAGAACCTGCACAGCAGCTGTTGGTGTCGTTCTAATTGCACCAGTGGTCCCTAGGCGAGCTAGTCTCTGGACCTTTGCCAGCTTTCGGGACATGGTTACTCTATCCAAGCTCGGCCACCAGACCACAGATCCATACTGGAGCCTCGGTCTGATGACTGTCGTGTACAGCCAATGTAGGACATGTGAGTGGGGGTCCAGTTCCTACCTACCGCTCGGCGCAATTGCCAGAAGGTTGTAGTCGACTTTTTGATGACGTTGCCGATCTGAGGCCCCTATGACAATATACTATTCAGGGTGACTCCGAGGTATTTGAACTCCTACGCGAGTGATAGAGGTTTGCCATACATAATTGATGCCTTAAATTTCCTCTAATTTTCTTCTCTTGATGGGATTGTAGCAAATACGTAACAATGTTAGTCAATATTGTTGGAGACAACGTTTCCAATACGAAAATAATAACTATGTGAATCAGTATTATGCGATAATTTGAGGACAGCGAATTAGCGCAAATTAAATATTCATATCGTGTGATGCTGGTAAGATAAGTTAAAATAAGTCAAAATAATGGCTTTCAATATATTCACATACTTTATGAATGTTATATATAAGTGGTTTACAAGAAAATGTCATCCACAATGTTCTGGTTTAGCTCTACTTTAAATTTATGTATTTTAGTTGTCCACTTAGTGGTCCTTGTTAGTATAAATGTATGTTGCAACCTCTATATGTCTGTCATAGGCACAGCACATGTTGAAGGTAATAAATTAACGATAAGGCTGGAAATGAATGTTAGGAGAATTTTAGCATGTAAGTTAAAACAACTCTCATAAAAAAGACAAACAATATATCACGAACCCTTGTACAGTTCAGACCTATTTCTGTAATAAACAAAATGTTCAGTAAAATATGGATTTTACTTAATTTAGCTGTAAGAAGAAAACAAAAATAGTTCCAGTTACAGAAGATGTCATTATCAAAAATAAAATTATAGAAAAGAAATATACAGTCCACTATTAACTCAATAAAAAAAATAAACAAAAATAAAAATAAGTTTAAACCGAAGAATGTTAGCACGTTTGAGCTAGCGTGTTTAACAAATATTGTTTCATCAGAAAAAAATCTGGCAATTTGGACTAAAGAATGTGAGAGTTACAACTACATCAGTAATTTTGTCAAAATATACAATCCAAGACAAAAATATTATGGCCTCTACTAATTCAAAAACATTTCGAATGTAGTGTTATGTAATATATAATTATACCACTACCTTGTTAATTTAATTAAAGATTATGGTAATTGATAAGTAAAGTTTAGATGATTCTGGTATATGGGGAAGCTGGGAAAAATGCAACTCTTGCTTGTCATTTGTATATTGATTTGCATACTAATATATTTTGATGAAAATCCTAATAACTTAATTAAACAGACTTCAACAAAATTAAATATTCACATGAAAAATACTTAATCATGTATTTTAGATACAAATTTTATGTTAAAAAATAGAAGCAAGATGATTTATTAATTTAACTATTTAAAAATGATTAATAAATATATTATGATACATTATTTTATTATATAGTAAGTATTGAAAGTAGAAAATTATGAAACAATGTTGAGATAAACGCGTGATCTAGAAAGGCAATAAAACTTAAAGTAATGTAAAAATTATAGAATAATCATGATGACTTGTAATAGTTGTAATTAATTTTAATTATTTATTACCATTCTCAACAATATTTAAGTGGTTGGAATAAGATAACAAATTTTTCCTCATTCACGTGATTTGTCTTGAGATTCACAATTAAAGTGATGTTATAGTAAGAGTACTAATCTAGATAAGTGATTACTTATTAAAAATAATTGATAGCCTATTTAATAATAATTGTAACATCACGTGTTTGTGTGGATTAAAAATAATCATCTTGCGATAGCCAAACAACAAGTCATTTTATTTTGTATTCTTTATTAAGATTTTAACATATTATACCTATATTCATTTTATACATTACACAATTACTTATCTTTTCAAATATTTATTTAAATAATACATAAATAAGGAATGAGAAGTTGAGATAAGAAAGGGTAGCTATTTTCAACCTTAAAAATATTTTTAATGACTAATCAAGAGTGCAATTTCAATTACAATTTTGATTAATTTGTTACAAGATTCTTGTAAATGTACGTTATTAGGAAAAACATGACCAAACTCGTGTTTGCTAACTCGTCATTTTAGTAAAAAACGTTACTTTCGGTCCATATATGCATGATTAGTAACGCTATTTTATTTAAGTTTGTGGGTTAGGGTATTCTAATTTGTAAAAGAGGACATTTCTAACAATATAAAATTTAGTTTGTATAATTAAATGAAAAATGACAATAGGAAATATGTGTATATTTCAAATAAAATATAAACATAGAATTGGAAAAGCAAAGAACAAACAGAATTGGAAGAACAATTCTATAAAGAAAAAACATGAGTGAACGTTTCATCTCATTTAGCCCGCGGAGAAATCACATAGTCCTGTATATTGTTTTTATCTGCACACGGCTGCACAATTTTTGACATTGGAAGACGAATTAATGTAAAAGTAGGACAAAGGATAAAATTTGTCATAGTAGGACTATCCTGCGCAAAGAAGGACACTTAGTGTGGGGTTTGCGAAACATACTGGTAATTACATTATATTACAATTTATAGCTACATACTATATAACAGTTTTTGAAATTTAGTTAATGTCTTCAAAATATTGATTTATTCAACAGTGATTTTTAACCACGTGAAGACCAAAACAGAAATTTGAAAAAAAGAGTTAAAGAGAACTAAAATCCAAATTATTTATAAATCTAACAAAATTGTAAACAGAACAAAAACTTAATGACTAAAACTGTCTGTCAATACCTGAACACTTTCACGAGCCCTAATTACTACCTAAGAATGACGTGGCAAACTTTCGACCTCATTGTTTATTATTTACCTGAAGAGTGCCTTATTCTTCCTGAAGGACCATTACCAAAGCATCAATATTACTTATATCTTAGGTTCTGTCTGAGCATACAGGGCCACATTATTCGTTGACATCATATTCAATTTTCAATTTTATTTAACATAATTATAGCTTTGTGTATGGTTCTTGTATTATCGTCTACGTGGATAAATTCCTGTCCATGATCGTTTGATTTACTGTGGCTATTATTGTAGTGTTCACGAAAGTGACTAACTCGTTTTTAGTGTTACCTACTCCTATACCTTCAATAATATTCAAATAGTAACTGACTGTCCACCAAATGCAGCTTTCACCATACCATTCTCATCATAGCGCATATTTCGTCTTTGTCACACGCCTTTATATCTATTATCTGGGTAGAGATAAAATCTCGACTCGCCTGTAAATAAACAGTTCAACCATTTAATGTTGTTCCAATTTTCATGCTCACGAGCAAATTGCAACCGATTTTGTCTATGTTCTGGAATTCATTCAGGACTTCTATCAGAAAAATTAGACATATATAGTCACTTTCTAGTTATTTTATTTATTCTTGCAGCTTCCTGTATAATATCCCAGATTTGTACCACGATTCTAACTCCCACCATGTACATATCTTGGAGCTTTTATTCTGTGTATATATATATATATATATATATATATATATATATATATATATATATATATATATATATATATATATATATACTGACCATCTGAACACATTCAAATGCCTAACCTCTCTTTGGGAAATACCACCTACAATTATGCCAAGACACGTTTCCAGCAGAGCATTTTCTAATCGACGCATTTTTAATAATTAGGTTTTTTCAGTCATTGGCTGTAAAAAATATGTATATTTTAAAATCTACAACTGTTGCATACAGGGTACTTGATAAAAGAAGTAGGTTGCTAAAAATTTACCTTAGTAAAAGTTACTTAGAAGTAGCAGAAATAAATATTTTAATAATACACAAAATTGTTTCAGTACCGCTAACGTATTGATTTCAGTTACCGTGTGCGAAACTTATAGCACTTTTTTATTAAGATAGGTCAATTACTATTTTTAAAGTTTTTTAAGCACTATACGATTTATTATAGCAAAATGAACAAGATATTGAACACCTTGTATCTGTGGCAACATAACATGTCTATGCAGTATGTTTCACAAAACCCAAACTCTTGAATAAAAAAACGTAACTAAATGTACCTTCATATAGCCCTGTATAAAATTCATAGACACGTAATATGAATACATCTGTACATCATTTTAAAGAGAAAAGAATGAGCAGAATAAGAATGTAAAGAAGTTATAAATCTACCAAGAATAAGAAAAGGTATAGCTGTCCTAACTTTACACATATTTTCACATCAAATTGTATTTGTGTATTTACTTGATGGAACTTCTTTGTATTGTTTACCATTAGCAAACATAATGAGTGATAAGTATATCCCTCTGGTGGACAGTACTACTACCCGTCAGACGTCACTGATGTCTTTGTGATTGATAGCAACCTGTAAAGCAGGTACCAAGAGCTGTGACCTCTAACCCTGGTGATCTAAACTATATACTGAATAAGATTTATAGGAAACAACTACTCAGCGGACAAAAGCCCCGACCTGGGTTGAATTAAACCTGCAAGTCTTGTTTGGTAGCTAAGATCATTTATCAATTCGTCACTAGACATAGACCGGCTCTAACTGCGATATTAAATTTGAAGTTTACTCAAAAAAATAAATACCTAGTTTTATGAAAATATCATTAAGCTTTTCATATTTGTTAGAACTGTTCTAAGAGTTAGCAATATTTCTTGTGTTAATGTAATGTGCTTTTCAGTAAATGAAATCTATTTAATTCGATCGTAGAAAAAATGTTGTGTGCAACATGTGCAAAAGCTATATTTGTTGTACTTAGCATGATAGCAGTTCTCGACTGGAATGCGATGCGCGACGTCATAGAAATCTAATGCAGAAACAGATCGTCGTATCATTCACCTCTCCAAGACAGACTCATGTAGGTCAGCAGTTGATATTTGGGAAGAAGTTTTATGGGAAACCCAACACAACTCAGTGATCGAAGTGTTCGTAAACGTTTAAATGGAGAGCAACTTTTTGGCAGGGTTCGAAGATAAAAACCTAATGTATCAGAAACGAATCGAAGAAGTCGTTTGGAATTTGCCAGGCGCCATCTTGTCTGAAATGTTCAACAATGGAAAAAAGTGTTATGGTCGGATGAAACTAAGGTAAATAAATTTGGATCTGAAGGAAAACACTTCACTTGGCGCCCACGAAATAAAGAGTTCGATCCTCGCTTTACGATAAAAACCGTAAAATTTGGAGGTGGTTCTATTATTGTATGGAGCTGCTTCTCTTGGAATGATGTTGCCCACTTTACAGAATACATGGTACCATGGATCAGTATGTATACATCAGTATACTGGAAATGGTCATACAACTCTACGCAGAAATAAATTTATCGTTACATTGGAAATTCCAACATGACAATAATTCTAAGAATTGTACTAGAAGAGTAATTACTTGGCTTCAAGATAATCAAGTGGAAGTTTTACAGTGGCCTTCTTGTAACCCAGATTTTAACCCTATAGAAAAGCTCTGGATGATAGTTAAAAATCAAGTAGGGTCGAAAACTTAAAAAAATTTTGACAAGTTATTTGACGACATAAAGCCAACATGGGCAAACATTCCAGTAGAGACATGCAAACGTTTAGCATAGTAAACATCTATATCTAGAAGGTGTTTCAAAATCATTGAAGCTCATGGGTATCCAACTAAGTATTAATCATTAGATTTAGAGAAAATTTATTTGTTGTTAGAAAATTTATAATATTAATGTTACATTTCCAATTAGTTTGCCGTTTAAAAATTTTGTTTTTTTAAATAAGTTAAAGAATAAATGGATTAAAAAATTTTTCATCTTTTATATTATACAGAAATGAAAAATAAATACTCTAACAATAGTAATATCGAAATAGTATTTGAATTTTCTTATATTAATTTCAGAATAAAAGAAGATTCAATTATTATTTGCTGCCGCTTCCAATTATTAGTCTGCCGCCACTGTATGTGTAAAGCTTCCAGACTTTTATGATCCACGTACACCAATATGATTCATGTAACTTGTCTGGCCATTGCCTTGCAACGCGTAGTCCACGAAGTACGTCATCGATATCCTGTAATGGTAATGGTAATGGTAATGGTGGGGAGGCTGACGCCTGGCAAGTAGGCCACAGACGGACCCTTTTTACCAACCCCCAGCTGTCCCCTCAGCCATGTGCTCCTCTTGCTCCCTCATCGAATCTTTCCGACCTTCTGATGAAGGTCAGGATGTCACTCATTGCGAGGGAGCTCATCTCCTCCCTTTGAAGCGCCTCAGAACCGAAGATACTGTGTCTCAGGCGCCCAAACGCTTCACATTGTCCCAGGAAGTGGTAAGATGTCTCTTCATCACTCCTGCATCGATATCCTGTAGTCAACTGATTAATTGCAAGTACAAAGAACGTACTTATAAAGGCAAGTTTGCGCCAATGAAAACTTAAAGGGCGCTTCTCTGGATTATCTTTACCACCATAAGTAATATGTATGCGATGGTGCACATATTTCTAAGCTGCATTCTACTATTTCAAACATTTTGAAACTGTCTATAATAGAATTAAATTCCCGAGAATCTGACACTATAAAATGAAGCCAGGCAGGTCTTGACCATAGTACAGGAGGTTTCTTGAAATGTTATGACACTCGAGATATGTATTAGAATTGTTCTATACAAATTATTGTTATTGTTTCTTACCGACCCTGCACGCACGGAAATTCTCCGGTGTCTCATTATGTGTTCCTAATATTTGTGAAAAGTATATTGCAATTATCACAAAAAAATTTAAAAATCGCATCTCATCCAGATTAGACAATAAAAATATGTGATCTTGTATTAATATTAAGAATAAGGATGTTTAAAATATAACAATCAAATACAAATTGTTTAAAATGTCATTCAATGACAGTTTTATTTTTTAATCACCATCAGAAATTACTTAGCATTTTTGTGCTTGTATAAATGAAGTACCCGAGTAAATAAGATTAACACGTATTTCAGTAATAATAGATAACAGTGTGGATTAAACGGCCAACATAATATATACTTGAAGTAAATAAAATGACGGAAGTTTGATATCATGACATGACTACAGTAAAGAGTTTAAGTGCAACACCGGTAACATATTTTTTAGTTCTTTACTATGAAACCAACCAGTAACTTCAACATCTTTTTGAAGTGTACAAGTTTAATGATACTGTTAGGGTCGACAACGTATGGGGCAAATATTTTGGGTATTATACCGACTCCATCTTATAGTCATCAGATAGCTTATACAAATTTATGGAGAGAATTATCCTTAAGAGGTCACAAAGTAACCATAATTACAACAGATCCAATAAATGATCCGACTTTAACAAACTTGACGGAAATCAGTGTGCATGGGGTTTATAAATATTTTGCTGAAATTGTAAGTACCAACTTACTAACTTCTCTGTCTATATGGGATTCTTATGATATTTGGATAAAATTAATGGTACACATATCCGAAGATGAGTTATCCTATGCTCCAGTTCAAGATTTAATCCACAACAGAACAAATTTTGACGTTGTTTTTGTGGAATTTGCTTTCCCAGAATTTCTGGGTTTTGCAGAAATATATAAATGTCCAAAAATTTTAATTAGCTCTTTTCAAGCAAACGCCTATTATCATCAAGCATTAGGAAATCCTACACATCCACTTTTACACCCTGATTTCATGACACCTTTCCATGGAGTACTAAATTTTAAAGAACGTGTAACTGCTACACTCTTCAGCTGGTACCTCTCATACCTTTTTCCATGCAAATTGATTCCAGAAAAGGAAAAACTGTTACGCAAATATTTTGATGTAGAAGTGACTCTAGAAGAAATTTTATACGACGTTGATATGATGTTTCTTAACGAAAATCCAGTTATACAATCGGCCAGAGCAGTCGGTCCAACTACAATCAATATCGGTGGTTTTAGGAAACCAACATCTTCTAAATCTCTTCCAAAGGTGAGTAGTGGCGAAAATCAACGTTAAATGTATGCAAATTAGTGACAGGTCAGTCATGTATATCAGTATCTTGTATATCAGTATATCAGTTTTTTTAGACCATGTGAAATAACACTCATCGACACAATTTTTATAATATAGTTCACACTACTGTTTTCATATTGTTATTACCTCCATATTAATTGAAAAAAATATTTAACAACATTAATAATAATAATAATTATAACAATATTGCTTATATGAGTGCTTAGTTTAAGTATATCTGCTGTTTATCATACAAGGTATTTTTTGAATTTCTATGCTTAAGTTCGTAATCATATTCTACGTACAAAAATAAGAAAGAAGAAAAGTTCACATAAGCAGTGTCCGTAAAAGCTTTCAGACGGAGTTACGGTAATTTGACACATGGATAAGAAAAGTGGTTTTTTTCTACAGGTTAAAATTGTCGGAACCAGAACAATAGCTTAAAATAAAACGCTACCTTGCCTACGTTTCATTTAATATGCTTAAAGTTTTTCAGAGCTCAATAGTCAAATAATAATGTAAGATTCCACAACAGAAAAAAAATTTAAAAACCACGTCTGTAGGCATAACAATTACAAGACCAATCAATTTGAAAGGCAATAAAATATACATATATGCAGACATTAGACACACAACAGATTAAAATTTAACAATTTCGGTCTTTGACTAAGAACATTGTTAAATTTTAATCTGTTGTGTGTCTAATGTCTACATATGTATATTTTATTGACTTTCAAATTGATTAGTCTTGTAATTATTATGCCTACAGACGTGGTGTTTAAAAAAAATTGGCTATTGAGCCCTGAAGCATATTAAACGAAACGTAGGCAAGGTAGCGCGTTTTATTTTAACCTATTGTCCTAGTTCCGACAATTTTAACCTGTAGAAGATTTTTCAAGGACACAAATTTCACTTTTTAATAAAGTGGTTTTTATTTAATATATCAGAAGTCCCTCAAGTTAGAGTTAAATTTTTTTTTTATTAATAAATGATATTACTTGACCGTAGAAACATAAAAATATACTACCATAGATGTGCGAAATGGGAGAGTTCTAGCACGTTATGTTACATATTTTGTTATTATACATTTTTTGTATAATTTTATCAAATTTTCAAAGATCTTTAAACCATAAAGTTTAAAAATGTTCATATGCTTTATCCTAGGTTCTTGATTATTAATATCTAGTGATGCATTTTGAATATTGTTGTTATTACTAAAGCTGGAAGGTTGGGACTATATTCCCTACCGCAAGTAGAGGGTCGGCGTAGGGGATACGGTACGAATCCACACTACTGATGTTAGTAGTTCAATAGCCGTCTATGTGTGTTGGTGATCTACCAATTGTAAAAGGTCATGCCGGCCGAAAGCTTAGCCGTTTGTGTATATCAACTACACAGATTAGATCTTAAAATATTTCCTGAATTACGGTATATTCCGTCGCATATACTTAACAAGCAACATTAAATTGAAAAAAATATGCCATCCGACTTACGTGATAGAAAACTATGAATGACAGTACATGAAAGTACGAATATAAAAAAAACAAAATGAGAAATAACGCATTCCAACACTAAATCAAGTAACGATGCCATATTTAATGGAAATTAAAAGAAAAAGACAACTCTCAAGCAATTCAATAGCTAGTAATGAAAAGTTCTTGAAAATGTCTGAATAGGATGAAATTACTCGTAAAATTTGTTAATGTTACGTTGGGATGTAATAAATAAAATGAAAATTGTACAAGTAAAAAACAGTGTCTTATAATTATTTAGTTTCAAAATCGATTTTCACAAAGTAACATCATCTTCAATAAACTTCATTGAATATTATTCCAGAAGGAAATAATTTACTTGCAAGTTGTTGTATTTATTATGCATATCACAAAAAAAATTAACTTTATTTTCTATGTTTTCGTTCATTGTAAATCCAGGGATTGTATCACCCAAGGGTTAAAACATTACCTTGTCAAATTATAGTTAAATTTGACGGCAATAGTAGCTTTTACTTTAAAAACGTATTTATGAATGGGCAAATCCGTACACTATTCAATGTAGCCGCAGTCAGTTTGTATTGTAAAATCAATGTTTACTTCACTGTTTACTAGTGAGCTGTAGGCCCAATATATTAAAATTGTGGTACGGTATTAAACGGCGGCCATTAGCTAGTTCTGATTGGCAGACAGATCGTAAACAGACCAGTTTATGAGTTGCTGCGATCTATTTTGTTTTACCAGAGGCGTTGCATATAGAAAGCAGGTGAATAAATAAGAGAAAGACGAATCATTTACGATATAAATATATATATCATATCAAAATAAGCATTAATTAAAATTATTATTACTTCATGAAAATATATAAAACAAATGAAAATTGCCATAAATTAAAAAAAAAAAAAATTAGGCTAAATAAAACGCAACAAAAACTCTGTTAGTTTTTAAAACAGTTAAGAATATAAAAAGAATTATAACAATAATTAATACACAAAACAGAACAATAACTGAATATTAAAAAACCTGTATCACAACAAAGAATGAAAACAAAAAAAGATAAAAATAAATAGTGATGCTCGTAAAATAACGGTATTTAGGATAAATCCTACAACTAAGGTAAAGTTTATATATTGCACTGCATCATTATCTTTGAGGGCAAATCACTTTCATTGTTGTTTATATTAAGATTTTTGTTCCTAATAATTTGTTCGATATGCATGAAACTACTTTTGGTTTGCCCGACAAAATCGCATTCATTTGACAACATTAGTTTTGCTGTCATGTCTAGTTTTCTTGGATTTTGCACTATTTGCTTATCATAATGCGTTATAAATTTTTCACAAATAACGCAATTTTAACGTTAATACAAGTATACTACTATTAATAACGGGCTGTGACTGAAAACAATTGCTAGATTATTGGTATTTTAAACGGATACACATATCGAAGAAGTAAGGCGCAAGACACCTGCCGATAACAGTCTGGGAGGAATTACATACAGCGTGAATCATTGCGCTGCGGTTAGGAAAAACATTTAAATTGGGAAAACCAGCGCCCGTGTCACACTTTTCTCATATTTTAAAAAATTTTCAATGTTTTGTCTACATTTCATCCAACATGTACTTATATGAAAATTTCCATAAACAAAAAGTTTCTCGTTTAGTGAAAATATAAATACATTCATAGTGAAGTAACAAGTTATCATACCTAAATGAATAAACATTATTCGAAAACGTCAATTGGAAGCACTCGTTCGTAAAATTTAATTAAAAAAAAAATCAGATCGATATATCAATTATTAGATTTGGAATTATGATGATGTAAAGGTTAAAAAAAAAAACGAAATAAAAAAATCCCGCACCAAAAAAAAATATTGTAAATAGCCATTTCTTATGTATGTCCACTAAAACCTACCAGGTCTGATCTAGCTCCACGCTAATAGATTTTTCTCGAGAACGGGTAAACTTTTGTTGTCTATTTCGCTCCACTATATGCGCATGCGCATATTACATCTCTGAATGTAGAATGTTCATATTCAGTATACGGTGCGATAATCATAGAAAGCATACACGTTTATAGGGACAATAATTGTAGAAGGCATCTTAATGATGCAGGCATTTGGGCGCACTCAACCTTTACTTTGGACGAAATAAGACATAAGTAAGTCTATTTATTTATATTTAACCAAGTTAGTTATTTCACACCGCTACGATAACGGCACTGGAATGAATACCAAAGGTTCCAGCTTTAAATATTACTGTTTTTATTCACATTAAGAATTCTCATGGGGTTTTTAAAACTAACATTGAAAAACTTGAGTTATTACTAAAGCTGGGAAGTTGTGCGGCGGTTCAATGGTGTAACATCACGTGTTTAGGGGCAACGACCGGCGGACAAATATCAAATATCGAGGCTAGCCGTGAGAATATATATTAAACAATACACGGCTGCGATTTTGTGTTGACGAGATGACAGATTGTAAAAAAAAAATCTATTATAATTGTTATAATACAGGGTGTCCTGGAATGTTTTCCTCATTTGTTTGTTGAATATATCGAAAAGTGGTAGTGGTAAACGTGCGCGCGCATATGCTTGTTAGAGACAAAGCCTTGGAAATTCAGTTGCAATGGAGCGTTTCAACGGTGAACAACGCGCGATGTGTGTCAGGAGCTTTTACGAGAACCGTCGTTCTCTCACAACAGTTCGTCGCCTGTATCGAGTGCACTACCACCTTCATGACATTAATCAAGCTCCTTCAGCAAAATTAATCAAATTGTGGGTTGCCAAATTTGAAAGAGAAGGCACGACCATTAATAAAAAACCTACGGGCCGAGTCAGAAGTGCAAGAAGTGTCGAAAACGTCGAGCGTGTTCGTGTGGCAGTAACACGTTCACCTCGCCGTTCTGTACGAAAACATGCAGCTGCCTTAAATCTTTCGAAAACAACTGTCCACGACATCTTGTCAAAGGACTTAAACTTTCATCCTTATAAGATTCAACTGGTGCAAGCTGTGAAAGTGGAAGATTATTCGATTCGATCCGCATTTGCGCAAGATTTATTGGAATTTGAAAATTTTAGGTCCCGCCTTGAGGAGATACAGCAGCATGGGGGAAGGCACCTTGACGATGTTATTTTTCATACATAATTTTTCCTGGATCGTACATTCAAATAAAAAATAGTTTATGTAAATAGATGTTTTAATAACCGAGTTAAATTCACCCAAAAAAGAGGAAAACATTCCAGGACACCTGTTACTTGTACTGGATCCTCTTAAACTAAAATTTCCACTATTACTAGTTAGCAAAAGACTAATTGAGAGTACTGACAAAACAATTACGCGGGTGGTGCTGAAGACGTTAGAAAAAGTTGACCTGTCAACAAGTCCAGTGTTGATGTTTGTGACCGATGGTGCCACAATAATACGTTCGCTTCAAGAACACGGTTGTAGGTTCATACATGTATAAAGTGCATGCTTTACATTATGTGGCAGAAACTATTTGACAAGGTTTTCCAGAAATAGATGCATTAATAGCAAGTACAAAAAAAGTGTTTTCTTAAATCTCCTAAACGTCTTCGCGCATTCCACAGCAAGTGTACCGGTATTCCTGAACCTCTACTAACTAATTCTTACACGTTGGGGAACATGGTTGATGCCTGCTTTTATTAGGCTAAATATTTACAACATATAAAAGCTGTGATACTATAATTCAATCCTGATGAGGCTGCAGCTATTAAGTAAAGCCAGACAAAATTCGAAGATATTTCCGTTGAAACAGCTTTAAAAACTATTCACCAGAACTGTAAAAGATTACGTGACGATATAAAATACGTACAAAACAGTACGTTGTCGTTACCGGAGTCACTGCAAAAGCGGACAAAGTAAATTGATTGTTACACTCTACAGGCAAAAAATGAGAGCGTTAGAGAAAAGTTCGTACGTGTGTTAAAGCAAGACACCGGTTTTACTAGATTAAGACAATTTTGTGAAGGTACTAATGGTGCGTCTCCAGATCCGTTATGAGAGTTCTAAGACTATTTTAAGTATGCCTGTATTACATCATTAGATGTCGAACGGTCGAACTCAAAATATAAGCAAATTTTTTCACCACAGCGAACATTACTCACAGAGACAACCATAGAAACATACCTGACGCTGTAAAGTGTTTACAGATCTTCTCTAATTTGTGATAACCAAGTCAGTTCATCAAGCTAGTTAAGAGGATGTTGTACATACATTATTATACATTGTATAATCCTTTATCCCGCCGCACATTTCTGCCAGCTTCAATTATAACCAGTTATTTAACAATAATATTTATATCTCTATTATTCTGTATAATTTATAGGATCTTCAAGAATATCTTAATAATGCCACGGAAGGTTTTATCTACTTCAGCCTAGGAACCAACGTAAAAAGTAGATACATCGGTGAACAAACATTAACAACCATAAACGAAGTTCTAAAGGAAATTCCGTACAAAGTTTTATGGAAATTCGAGGCTGATGAATTACCTGGAAAACCAGAGAACGTTAAACTGATTAAATGGGCCCCACAACAAAATGTTTTGTGTAAGAGAAAATACTACTACTACTGAGAGCATGTTAGAAATTTTATTTGTAATTTGTTTTGTATTAAGATAGGAGATAACTATCGATGCCCTAGATGTGGTTCAAACTCCACAATAAACTGTAAGGCCTTGTCTCTCTTCACTCAACACAAAATCCTAGGATTTTCTGGGAGTTACTTCGGTGACTTGAGAGACGGTTAAGAAAAAAAAAACAAACTAATTAAAAAATTGTAGATTTGTAAATACGGTGAGTAATTAACAAAAGGTACTTTGGGATATTAATTACTTTAGAATATATAAATAGTAACATGACACAAAAAAAATAAAATAGACATTTGTTTTAAGAGCTGTAAGCTGAATGAAGAATTTTGTTAAATATGTTCTTGGCTGCCGGGAATGCATTATTATCAGATATATAGGGTGACAAACATTTAACAGTCTATGGATCTCGACAAAATAAGGTTATTTTGTGGTATAAACTTTTTTCTGCAGGGCCTTCGTTTTCATGATACGGAATGTTGAAAAAAATATATTTTTACAGTTTTTGTTTTTTTCCCTCCTAAACTATGTGAGTTATTTATTTCATATTTGGTATGAAGTACTGGCATGTGAGTTGCATCAATTTTTATAAAAACCTGTTAAAGTAGTTCAACCAGGGGCATCTGAGAGTAGTAAATGCGCCCACTTTTTAAGTCAGGCTACTTGCAAATTAGTTATAGGGGGGAAACAATTTTGAGAAAAATCAGTACAATAATATTCGTCTCAGGATATAACACAGTAATAAAGAAATCATATATGGTTTGGTATAATGCTTATTCTGAATTTGGAGGATGATATATCAGCAAAATTGCATATCATTGTATTTTAGTTTAGAAGAAAAAAAATTATAAACCGCAAAAATTAATTTTTTTTAAGAAGATGCTTTATATAGAAATAGTTACTTCATTTACATTTAAATACTAAATACTTTTTATTTTAAAACAACATATACAGGGTGTCCACCTAATCACAGCATCCTGGGAATGCCCTCGGATATTATGCCTACTATGACCAACTACGAGCTGACCTTCAACATCCTTTCTCCAGAAAGAGATGAGTGGGATCGGAATAAAGCCGACCTACTGAAGGCAGACAGTTGTTGGTTTACAGACGGCTCCAAAACTCCTGAGGGAACAGGAGCCGGAGTACACAGCTACAGACCAAGGGTGAGGATAGTCTCAAACCTAGGTACTCATGCAACTGTTTTTCAGGCTGAGGTTCATGCCATTGAACTGTGTGTACGAAGGCTGGAATATATGCATCTTACACGCAGATCAATAAAAATTTTCTCAGATAGCCAAGCAGCTATAAAAGCTCTTGGCTCCTACCGGTGCAACTCCAAAACGGTATGGAATTGTCAGAAAGCTCTAAATCATTTGGGCAAGAACAACAAAGTGACTCTGGTCTGGATACCCGGCCACTCTGGTATGGAAGGTAACGAAATAGCGGACTCCTTAGCCAGAGAAGGAGCTGGATCACGATTCATCGGACCAGAACCAATACTTGGCATATCTTCAAGTACGGCCAAGATGGCTATCTCAACCTGGGCTGAAAGGCAAACTCTCCAGTATTGGCAAGAGTTACCAGGATTAGTTCATTCGAAGGCGTTCATAAAATACCCTTTGAAATCGAGAACTAAGAAACTTTTAGAGTTAAACAGGATAAACCTGAAAACTCTAACAGGCCTATATACTGGGCACTGCCGACTAAACTATCATCTGCATAAACTCGGCCTAGCGGAAAACGCCGAGTGCCGTCTATGCCTGGAGGATGATGAGAAGGCAGACCACATCTTATGCACCTGTCCTGCTGTGGAGAGGATCCGATTCTCAATATTTGGCAAAGGGCAACTGTTGCCAGAGGATCTGGACACATTCTCACCCAATAAAGTTATCAGTTTCATTAAGAGACTGAACTTATTGGGTGAAATATAATTAGGCGTGAGCCACAATAGGCCTGCTGATGGCCGCAGTGGAGGGTCTACTGAGACCCACTCACAACAAACCTAACCTAACCTAACCTAATGCGTATTTGTTCCATAACTGTAACTATTACAGATAGAAAAAAAAAATGTATGCGAAAGTTCCTCAGCATTCACCATTGCATACTCTACTTTTAGTTATAGTGGGTATTTCGTTTTGACTGGGCAGTAATCAACTTTGTTAAATTAAATGAAACATCCTATATATTATTACATATTTGGTTAGTGAACGTCAAGAGCTTTCCAATGAACTACCATAACATGTACTTTCTTTGAAAAGTTCAGGAATTATTTAAAATTATATAGAAATTTTGACGTATGTGCACCATTACCAGAGATGATGTATTCGACTAATTTCAAATACCTTCAAATGTTTCGATGCGGTATTACAATAGAAAAGGGCTCTCAAACTATGTATCCGGCTTTAAATTTTTGTCTAGAGGATGTCTATAAATTTGTGTCGAACTTAGAGATTTAAAAACTTCAATACCTTTGTTATTTAGAATGGAACACCCTGTATGTTATCTCACATTCAATTAGAGAATTTCAGGACCTACCGTACTTCATATTTATTTTCAATGGTTTTGAGAATATGATCATTTATGTTCAAATTTTGGGAAATAAAAAACCCCAGGTTCCCTGCTTTTGTTATATTTTATGCAAATGTTTAATAACCAATAAATAAAGAGATTAATATTTTGATGCTGTTTTTATAAAACTGATCCAACAGCAATCTATCAACAAGTGCATTACGTTATCATAATTATTAAGTATTTTTAGAGTTCGCTGATCTGTTGCGCAAGACAATAATATTCCACCAATTCAAGAAGAGGGAGAATTTACTGATTTTTCTAATTAGGAATTTTTTAAATAAGTATGTATTAATTGAAATGCATGCATTGCATATCTGAAAAATTACAATAAAACCAATTCAAACAAAATGCACTAACTTTAATTAACAAATAACAAAAATGGTAACAATTAACTTAAATTATTATTTTAACAAATGTCCAATGAGTTGACCGTTTTGATTTACCCACAATTTAACTCTATTGTGGAAGGATCTAGTAACAATCATTAACATTTAGGGTGTAATTGTACTGAATGTATTCGTTACTTTAATTGTTAAATCATTGACGTCTCTGGATTCTTCTTGATAAACTGTTCTTAATTGTACCCCACAGAAAAAAAAATGAATTTTTAAGATCGGGCGATTTTGTAGGCCAATCTAGCATTCTGGGAAACTTTGATTACGGTAATCTCTTACCTCAGCACTAATTCATTATCATGAAAATTCATTTTTTTAATAATTATTCCTATTATATTAAATGCATCTAAATATTTACGTACAGTAGAAAAAAAACACAATAATTGTCACAATAAATTATGACTTCTGGTAATCCTTATCTTTTGTTTCCACGGCTTACATGAAATTAAACTTACTATTTTTAATTATTGAGCGAATGAATTGAAAAATTTCTTATTTTGTTCATTAATAATTTAATAAAAACTTTGGAATTATATATTTTTTAAGTTTATTTTGCTATTCATATTTTTCGCTAATTCCTTAATTAATTCTCAAGTTCGAAACAAAATTGTACACATCTTGCAGAAAAAATTCTAATCAAATTTGACACATTTATTTTTTTTTTTTTTTTTATTTTGTGTATGAAAAATAAGTTGCTCATTTATTATTTATCAATGAAAAAGTTATTTTATAAAAGAGTTTAAAAGACTGAAAATATTTATGAACGTCTTTATATATTGACTATAATTTGCATAAAATATACCAAAAATAGGGAACTTTTATTTCTTATTTCTAAAAAAATTTGGACACAAATGACCATATTCTTAAAACCATTGAAAATAAATATGAAAAGTCATGTGACAGCTCTTGGAATTTTCTAATGAATATGAAATAACATATAGGATGTTCCATTTGAAATAACAAAGTTATGGAGGTTTTTAAATCTTCAAGTTCGACACAAAATTTTGGACATCCTGTGGAAAAAAATGTAAAACCAGTTACATGGTTTGAAAGCCCTTTTTTATTGTAATTCATTACTGTATCGATATTTTTGAAAGTATTTCAAATTAGACGAATACAACGTTTCTTGCAATGGTGTACATAAGTATACAAAAATTTCTATATAATTTCAAATAATTCCTGAATTACTCAAAGGAAGTACATATTATGGATGTTTATTGGAAAGCTCTTGATGTTCGCTAACCAAATATGCAATAACATGTGTTTCATTTAACTTAACAAATTTGATACTATCGAGTCGAAATGAAACACTCTCTATGACTGAAAATATATTTAGAGTATGCAATGATGAATGCTGAGGAACTTTTGTATTCAATTCTTTTTCTATCTGTAATAATTACAGAGTAATGAACAAATACATACTAGGTGGACACCCTGTATTTCTACAAACATAAAATAAATAAATGATAAATAATTTTTTAGAATTAAAAATAGAAAAAATATCACATTACATCACAGCTAATTAAAAATTAAATACATCTCTAGTGCTAGGTACTGAGGTCAAGTTAAACACAAAAGTCCAAAAATACAAATATTTTTTTTCCTGCTCTTGATTACGAAGAATTAGCTCTTAATAATACTAAAGCTTAAACATTTTTATCTGATGATTTGCTTTTTCTGTTGATACCTTATCTGTTGATTTGCCCTTGTGGGTCGTTTATAAAAGTAGCTATGTCAGCGCGCAATGTCATATGTTGAATAAGATGTGTATTAAATAAAGAGTATCTTTAGGAATTTAGTGTATATGCGATACTTTTTAGTATTTAAGATACCGAAATGTATTTGAAATACTTTGAAAGTGTCTTAAGATACTTTTCAGTCTGCGCCACAAATACCAGATACAAGAGATACTTTCTAAGTTGAAGAAGTTGAAGAAACATTTTTTTCTCTTAAATAGCAAGTATTTAAAATACACTATTTAAGATAATTAAATTATTTGAAATACTTTCAATTATATTTTTAGTACACCGAACTTACTGTTTTATTTACAGTTGATATTCTTATGAATATTATGACTCGTTAGTCTAGTGCCGAAACGTTTATGGGGGCGAGCGTAGGTCTGACTTAACATACTCGTATTTCGAAACGAAATGGTAAGCAATGGTGGTCACAGTCAGTAATTTAGGTGAGTAATCCACGTGAAATTCGTCAATGTCGTCCTGTCTTCTAGTGACTTGTACATCAGTGCATACGCAGAAGCTATGCAATGTTATGAGAGGGTTGTATAGGTGATATTCCATCCTTCGGAGGGGATGTAAAGCAGTTGGTCTCTTATCTATTAGATGTTGGGTAAGTAAAAAATAGCTACATTTTGATAGTTAAGGGGTTCGGCAAAATTTCTAGGTCGGTGGTGGCTCCTCTCCCAGCGTCGATCGGTGATTGGCCCTTGTAGTTGACATAGGCCGATGTTAAATAAATAAATAAGAAAAAATCGCTGATACGTTTTTGGATTATTTTTCTTGCTGTACATAATAAGAATGGTACGATTTTTCGATATACGATATATGATATATGATATGCGTGTGTATCTGGGCACACATGGACATTTTCTGGTTTATTTTTGTGCTATTATTTTTATATAGACCATAATTTATCTCTCCAAATTAAGTGTGCAAATATCTTAATAGATACACTAACTAATCTTTGCTTTTTGCATAAGATAGTGTATACATTATGCACATGAACAATTATTGCAATAATGACGTTTATCGTTATTGTCAATATGATAAACGCATAATTGAAAATATTATTTTTAGCATTATTACCACTATTTTGCTGATGTGGTATGACATGGATTTTTTTATTTTACGTGACTGCATTATATCGTAATTTACATATATGATTAGATAATTGTTTACACGAAGATCATAAGCCATTACAATTTAATAGGAGTTTCGTATATACCACTACTCAATATGTTGATATTTTATCAAAAATGAATTGGATAAAAATGAAAAAAACTCAATTTCTCATTAAGTCGACGATTCGACAATATTTATATTCCTCCTCAGGACTAATAACTAATAAGGTATTTGGTTTTTTATCAACACAATCATCGTCAAATATTGTAGAAAATAAAATAACGTAAGTTATATAGGATTCCAGTGTAATAATTTTAGTGTAGTCAGAACAGAAACAACACATATAGAAAATTGTTTCTTAGTTTATCCATATACTACCCTCAAGCCAGAACTAGTTTACATTATACCCGATGATCTAAAGAAACTTACATTTACAACATTCCTTTTTACATGTTTTGTATTGCAAAAATGGATGAGTACATTGTTATTATTATTATTATTATTATTTTCGGATTTTCCGATGCCGGACAGTCCTCCCGTGGCCTCCGACGCTTCACGGGAGTCGCGCTGGCGCATTAACTACAGCCACTCCCCACATCCCGCAGGGTTAGTGACTGTAGATACCAGAATCATGTGCTCTAAGCAGACGGAGAGAACCCAGAATGACCGCCTTCTGCATTTGGCTTGCCAGCCACTCAGCTGAATTTGGCAGGCCGGTATGATCTTCAGTTCCTAGAGCAGTGTAGGCTTAATCCCGCCGAGTACACCGATTATAAGGACGACCATTTTTACCGAGTAGTCTGGGTACAGCTCGTACCGGAGATCGCGGTATTTGGTCCGTTTCTCCTCCTCCTTCAAGGTGATGTTTTTCTCCGCAGGTGCCGAGAACTCGATGACATACTTCACCTTGAGTTGATGGTCAAGGAGGACTATGTCACGCTTGCTGGCCTGAATTAGCCTGACCGTCGGGAACGAGTAGTTCCAGTAAATCCGGCATTTCTCGTTCTCGACAACGGACTCAATATCTCCGGGGACGTAAGGCAGCACTGTGGTCTGGTCTACCCCGTACGAGTGACTTAGATGGTAGTATAGCACTCGTAACGCCGCGTTATGTCGGTGGAAGTAGGCCAAAATCGCGTATATGGGGCATGCAGATAGTAAGTGCATGAGCGATTCCGGCGCCTGCTGGCAGGTCCTGCAGTTGATATCAGGAACCTCTGCACGCCTCACGCGGCTACGGTAGACCAAGGTGTTGATAACACCATCTTGGCAGGCCATAATGAATCCCTCGGTCTCTAACTTAAGCCCGGCTGATCTTAGAAAGGCGAATGTCAGCCTGGTCGATAAACCCAGCGTTTCTATGTTCTTATAGAAGACACCATGCTGGGGTTTATCGACGTGGTGCCGAAACAGATTTTCCTGTTCGGCAGCTCCAATTCGGGCTTTCAGACGATTTGGCTGAAGTTCGGTGACTGACTCTACATCAGCACCTCGCCGGCCTCCTCGCTTGATGTCAAATGCGAGACCGAGTTCATCTGCGGCTCTATTTGCTGCTTTGAACATTCGTGCTCCCACTCCTACAGTTTCGTGATGTTTTACGAACCGCAAGAGGGGATCTGAGCCCCTGAGGATGTTACATGCCATACTCAGTACTACTCTGCCATGCGTACACTCCAGGCTCAAGAGTCCTCGGCCCCCGTTGACGTGGGAGGTACACAAGAGGAACGGACGTTCTAGGATGAATACTTCTGTGAATATTCATCATATTGCGGGTATCTCTAATTGGTGCAGCTCATCTACCATGCTCTAAATTATTTATTTCGTGAGAGTTGTACACATTTTCATATTGTGTGGCCAAATTTTAGTCTCTATATTTTGCCTATCGGTCATGTAAACAGTATTGTTATTCTGTCCCAATAGATCAGGGATGGATTCTCTTGTATTTTTTAGACGCTTTATCAGTCTCCACGGCTAGCCATCTTGAACGTTTAATGACTCAGTTTCTCCCTCCATTTCCGAATTCTTTTGATGTTTGTGGAGTTACGAATTTGCTCTTGTAACGAGTTCATCTCACGTTTGGCGTCCACATCTAGTGTGCGCTGCCACCGCCGTTTCAGTCTATGTTTGTTAGTTATGTCTTGTCTGACCATATTTTGTAATTGGTCCTTGTAAGGATTTATTATTATTGTTCGGGCAACACTTCGTTTGGCTTCCTGGAGTATGCTAGTGAATTCTTCCACCACACCTTCCAAGTCACCGACACTGTTTATATTATTGTTTAATACAGTACGGTTATCGAAAATGGTTCTGAATTTATGCCAATTTGCATCTTTCTAAGAGATAAATTTAATCGCGTCGTCTTTCCCTGACATACCACGTAGATTAATTATGATCGGGTTGTGGTCAGATGTTGGTTCCTCTAACGCTACCGGTATCGTAGATGTAATCACATCTTTGTTAATAACTATGTTAAGAGTAGAAATGGAATAATGCCATTGTCTGGAAAGTGTGTTGGAGTATTCGTATATTTAAGAGATACATTATGATTATTAACATAATCAGAGTATTACCATCCACATTATTGCGAAGCTAGTTCCACATTTGATGTCGAGCGTTCAAATCGCCAATGATCAGACCAGGAGGACCCGCAATCACTAAACTATCAAGACAGCCCACTGCGAAGCTATTCAGAAGTCTATTATATACGGCGCGGTAAGGTGGATGCCGCCAATGAGCCTTATACTAACATTTTTAATAGTGGTGTTACGTATTGACTTGTGGGTATGTGCAATGCCCGACTACGAGAATCGCCATACCCCAACTCTATTGCCCTCACGGTCTTTCCTAATTGTAATATACCCAGAAACCCGTAACTTATCACGTTAAGTCAATTTTGTTTCATTTAAGAGCACAATGTCAATTTTATACCTCACCAAGAAGTTTATTAGAAACGGAATTTTGTTACCAATACCGTCGGCGTACCAGGAAGCTACTTTTGTTACCAATACCGTTGGCGTTCCAGGAAGCTACTATAAATTTAGTAGACAGCATTTGAGATGTCATTCGTGAATTCATAAAACACCTCGAATTTCTCCAGTTCAGTTGTGCACTGGACACGCCTACTATTTAGGATCAAATACCCTAATTTAATATTACCTCTAAATTTATCATTTATAAAATTTTTATAAATTCTTCTTGGACCGCTGAAAAGTTCCCCATGTTTCCCATGTTTCCTTTGCTGATTGTTGCTGCTGTTGTCGCTGTAACAGGTATACTACTTATTCTCATATCCTGAGGCAGCAATTCTGGAAAGTCTTGGTTATTATACAAAAAAATTTTTGATTTGCATTTTTTATTCAGATGACTTGAATTTTGATTACCAGGCGTTTTTAGAAGATTTTTTTTTGATTCCATATATTAACTGCAGGGACAGGAGCGGCTACACACCTTGTCTTTGGATACAGCTTCGTACACTTGAAATTTTGATTTTCGTTCTCCAAAAGTTTAATTTTGTCAGATACACTTTACAATTTATGTTGTTTGCTGTGTGTGACCCCCATAATTGACACAGGTAACGGATTCGTTTTCATTTTTTGTTACATGTCTTTGTTAAATGTGCATCTGCACATTTTAGACATTTTGGCGTTACTCTGCAGTAAGTAGTTGCGTGCCTCCACCCCTGACAGCGATAACACTGTGTTATTAATTTATTGTTAAAATGTCTTTCCCATGTAATGGTAGTATATTCTAGATTCATTACGTGTTGTAAAAGGTGTTTTAACGGCACTGTGGAATCAGTAACCACTAAATATAAGAGAAACTTAGTTGCTCTCATATTATAAATATGTTTTACTGAAATTTTTTAATTTAAAAGTCATTTCGCTATTAGGTGATACTGCCAAGGGCGAACTACATAAGTTTTGACAAAAATAGACTTACCGAAAAATGTACAAAAATTGTCTGCAACATCACACCAAATTTGATACAAATCAGATAAATAGAGCAAAGATATGTACAAAAAATCACATTAAATTTTTTTCTTTAATCTTCTCCCAACCCCGCAAAAATCGATAAATATCAAAGAGAAAAAATTGGGGTCTATTTTTTAATTATGTGCTACTAAATTTCGGCCCCCCTTTTTGTGAATCAGCTTGTATATGATTTTAATAAAAAAGTGTATTTACTAGCATTTAAACATTAGAGAAAAATTACTTCGAAATTAGTGAAAAAAATATATATCAACTAGGAGCGCGTAGTACTTACTACTGCTATAAATCGAAACATGTCTCGATTATCAGACGTCTTTTGTACCCATTTTGTATACTCATAAAAAATTTAAATCTGGGAAAGCATATCCTTCTGATTATGACAAAAATATGGTTTACTAATATTTTATAAACTAAAAAAAGACTGGAGGGTCACACCATTTTGCAACATATTTTTTTTTTGAATTTTAATGTCATTTCTTTGGCAAAATTTCTTCATTTGGGTGTTGATAATCTTAATTAATCTTCATATCATATTCAGGGGCTTTCAGATTATCTAATTACATACGAAATACGAAAAATGAATGTATCCAAATTAGTTAAATATTGAAAACACAGAAATTAAAGATATTCGAAATTCTGAGTTTGTCATCTGATTGACTGTCTGTAACAATCAAGAAATATCGTCACCAAACTTATTAATGATGTTTACTTGCAGCACATCCAAATATAAAATTGTTCATCACTCAAGGTGGCCTACAATCCATGGAAGAAACAATTTACAACGAGGTACCATGTGTGGTTATACCTTTCTTCGCTGAGCAAGAACAAAATGCTAAATTAATGGCAAACAAAGGATTTGCTAAAACTGTTGATGGAAAACCATTTTTTAAAGAAAGAGGAATTCAAAAATGCTATCCTCGAAGTTATAAGAAATCCAAGGTAATATAAAAAGTCAATAGAAATTTAAAGCTCTAATATATTTTCAGTACGACCAGTATTCATTGGGAATAAAATGAGAAAGCATTAGTCAGTGACGGTATGATACTACTCATATATGTACCGAGTGATCCAAATAAGCCTTCCACCCCCATTTTATCGGTTATTTGGAAAGATACGAAAAAAATGAAAATGCTTTTTGTAGGGTTTTTAAAAAGGAATCCAGACACATTAACAGAAGAACAACTGAACATCAAATAAAGAAGATGGAGGCCTAAGTTATATTTTTTTAAATGGAAGTACCCAAATATTTTTCCATATTTGAATAGGGCGTCTTATTCTGATTTCAAATATATATACTTTTTATATAGTATCTTCAGTAAATATTCCGATAATCAATTTTTTTCAATATAAAATACGTTACTTAACAGATATCAAGAAATACTATCTAGGTGGCTGTGATAGTAAAACAAAAGTGTCAGTTTGACAGTTTGACTATTATAACTATTAAATTTTTGCCTAATTTACCAATATTTAATTTCTTTTTTTATTATCCTCATGAAACTATGCTCAATTATTAGTTAATTTATTATATTCAAAAAAAAAATAAATAAATAAATAACGCTTATGCTGCCCAGCCAGCTAAAAAAACTACAAATATAGAAAATAACTGAAGAACACTATTGAATTGGTAGATAATTTATTAAAAATAATATTATACATTAAAATAAGAGTGGTAAATGAAAATATTTAAATTCTATAACGACTACAGAAATGTAGTAAATTAACAATAATTTACTGCTAGTTAATTAATAATAAAATATCACAAAACATTCTCTATGTGCCCTCCATTGTGTTCTATACACAGAACGTATCGTTTTCTTAAGTTTCCCATTCCATTTGCCATAATAGCGTTGCTATTATTCAAATGTCGTATTTCTGTTCTAATATTTTCCTTTATTTCTTCCAAGTTGTTGCTTCTTTCTTTATAAGCAATATTTTTTAAATAGCCCCAAAGAAACGTGTCTAATGGAGTTAGTTCCGGACTACGAGGTGATCAAGCTATAGTTCCTCGTTTTCCTATCCATTCTTGATATGTTGTGTTTAAGTAATTTGTAACATCATTAATATTATGTGGGGGTGCCCCGTCCTGCTGCCAAATAACATCGAATAGCAATTGCATCTCTTCTAATAAATTATTTACATCATTTCTTAACATATCTAAATACAATGGTTCTCTAAGGGAGCCTTCGTGAAAAATAGGCCCTATAATTTTTTTATTTATTATTCCACACCAAACATTTATGGATTTCCTTCCTTGGAATTGAATCTATTCAGAAATATGAGGATTTTTGGAAGACCAAAAATGTGAATTTCTTCTGTTGAAGACACCAGATGATGCCTCATCGGTCCAACATATTTTATTAAATATATTATTATCAATGTCATACCTGTTGATCATATTTCTACAAAATTGTTGCCGCTTTTCATTATCTTGAGGGAATAATTTTTGAACAGGCAATATACTATAATCCTTAAGTTTATGTTTTTTTAAAGTTCTCTGTATGGTTCCATAAGAAAAATTCAAATACCTCATTGCGTCTCTTATTGAATTTCTTGGATTCTCTTGAAAATAGAGTAAAATACTGAATTCTCTATTTTCGTTGACTATTCCTCGTTTCTTTTTATTTTGAATTGCTCCTGTATGTTTTAATAAATTATCTGCCAACTTAATAGTTTTTCTGTCAGGCAATTTCCTAATCGGATATATTTGTCCATATTCTCGCTGGACAGCACAAGCGTTTTTATTATTTTTAAAATACAAGTTTACCATATCGTATTTTTCTCCCAAAGTATAATGATTATTCATATTGGTTATTTTTGGCCAACAAAGCAACGTTCAAAAGTAACAGTTTTTGGCAAACTGTTGAATTATTAAATGAGCAAAACTGTCAAAATATTAATTGTTGTTTTGTTATCACGGCCACCTAGAAAATATTTTTTGATATTTGTTAAGCAACGTATTTTCTTTTGGGAAATAATCGATTATCGGAATATTTACTGAAGATACTATATAAAAAGTATATATATTTGAAATCAGAATAAGACGCCCTATTCAAATATGGAAAAATATTTAGATACTTCCATTTAAAAAAATATAAATTAGGCCTCCATCTTTTTTATTTAATGCTCAGTTGTTTTTCTGTTAATGTGCCTGGATTCCTTTTTTAAAAACCCTACAAAAAGCATTTTTCACTTTTTTCGTATCTTTCCAAATAACTGAGAAAATGGGGGTGGGAGGCTTATTTGGATCACCCGGTACGCATATTCATACATACAAAAGATTTCTTTTTTGCAATTTTGTTATTATTTTACAGCATTTATTAATGTCATATTCGGCTAATTAATAAACAAGTTGGCTCCTTTACTATATACAAAATGTATACTATAAATTTATAAGCCAAAACAATTATAAAATTTATCATGAACATAGACACTCCCTAAGAGAGTTATAGTTCTTAAATGCGTAAATCCAAACTAATTTTATAATTCTTAATATTCAGTTAATATTAATCTGTGATTTTCGAAAGTTCAATAGCTATGATCCTATTCGAAGTAATTTCCAGACCATTGTTTAAAGCGACTTTTGTTTTTTTGTTGATTTTTGTTGTGTACATTTTGACCACAGCTGTGGATTTAATCAACAAGAACTTTAACGAATATTGTTCATATCATTGTGATGTTATCCCTTTCTAAGGTCTGTAGTTCATAGAAAAATGAAACATATCTATAGCTGTTGATAAATTTCTTCGCATATGCACAAAGAATTTTGTATTCTCTTTGTTTTCAGTTATAAATATTCTGTAAAGAGGCTTAAGCAACTGGTATTAGACGATCCTATGACAGGTTTGGAAAAGGCAGTATGGTGGACAGAGTACGTCATTAGAAATAAAGGAGCGAAACATCTAAGAAATCCCGCAGTTAATCTACCGTTTTATCAGTATTATCTTTTAGATGTCATAGGCTTCCTGGTTCTAGCAACTATTTCAGTTGTAGCAGTAGTAATTGTACTAATAAAGAAAATGATAAAATTATTTTTAAATAACTTTATACAAAACAGATCAAAAATTAAGAAAATACAATAAATTCAGCATTAAATGTCTATTGTTTGCCTTATCATTAGATATTATTTTTGTGTTCGATTAATTTTTAACCGGATGCCCACGGGACCAGTTACACCCCCACCTTTTTCTTTATTTTTCAAAATAAAAAATTGAAATTTGGGCATACGATATTAAGCACAAAAATACATCATTTGACCTAACCAGCCTTGGTTTTTGTAAATAAATATTTTATAGAGTGGAATGAAAAAATAATAATGCTGAACATTTTTTAGCCAATTATTATCTACTTCTTTTACAAAAGTTATCATAAAAATTTTTCAGCGTTATTATTTTTTTCATTCTACTCTATATTTTAAACTTTTACCAAGAAGAAGAAACCTAATTTATTTTTATTGTTAACTATTTTATAAAAAATAAATGGCCAAAACTGTTTTTTTAAACGGTACCCCGTACATTTTTACGTGCTTTCGGTAGAGATTTAAATTAGCTTTCCATTGCAATTGTAAAACTTAAAATCGGTCCATAAATGGACTTGAAACTGCAGTTTGAAGTTCTTGATTTGATGTTTTGTTCTTTGGTTAGACATTTCACAGCTTACCATTTTCTATTAATTTCTGACAAAAATGCTAAATCCTCATTGTGTTACTTTGAACTTCAAACTTTAGATTCAAGTCCATTTATCGACCGATTTAAATTATAAAACTATGATGGAAAGTTAATTTAAAGTTCTACCGACAGCAAGAACAAATGTATCATTTAAAAAAAGTGAGTTTTGGCTGTTGATTTTTTATAAAATAATTATTTTAAAAAAACCGCCACAAAATAATTAAATTTGCAAAATAGTCATTTGTTTGAAAGAAAAGTGTTTAAATATATCTTTCAGTTAATGCCTAGCTATTTACTAGGTATTATAAAATTTAATATAATTTTCATGACCACTTAGTAATCACATATAATTCCATTTTTTTTAACCTCTATGGAATAATATTAAATAATATACAGAGTGCCATTTAAAACAGAAAAAGTTGGCTGTACTAGCGCTAGTGTATTTTTAGATCTGCTTGGGTTGAAAATTCTATTTTTATGCCTAATTTCCTGTACCCTAGTTGAAAATTTTCATCTTGAAAAATAAAGAAAAAGTAGGGGGGTAACTGGTTTCTGGTCACCGGGTCTTTTAGCAAATGTAAGTTGCGACAGTATAGTGATTTTACTGAAAGTATTTATCTTTTTAGATAAGTTTATAAGATATCAAAGTTAAATAAAGCATAGGAATAGTAAATTCGCTGTTTTCTGTAGTAATATATTAAGTGCATTAAAAATTATCGAAAATCCAGCGCATGAAAACCTGTTGCCAAGAAACTATTTGAGTTCATTTTGATGTGAATTGCCAAAACCATTGCGGTTTCCTAAATGCAACACGCTTTGAATGCTGAATTTTCAGATTATTTTTAATACACGAAATATATTTATTTGACTATTTCCAGAACAAAACATAGCACAAGAAATATTTTTTATTATTAACTGAATTAACAATTCAGATTATTACAATCACAACTGGATATACTTTTATTCCCATGTCACAATTTTTAAGCGGATATTTAAAATTCGAATTTTAAAATTATTGTTTTTTATAGAAAAACCCAAAATATTTAAAAAGTAGGTAATTAATTACGTTCCTTTTGCTTCTGTAAGCCTGCTATCACAAGAATATCTAAATTTATTACGAGAGGGTAACTTTCAAGTGCGGTTCGGTTTCAATGTTTGAATTGGAATAATCAGTAGTAGAATCAGTGATCCAATAATATTTGAAGGACCCCATACTGGTGCCAGATACTTGGCATTTCTGCAAAATGAAATTGGGGGCAGTTTAGCTGAATTACTTTTTCATTTACGACAGGGAATGTATTTCCAACAAGATAGCGCTCCTTCCCATAATTCAAGGATAGTAATTGATTACTTTCAACGGAGAATCGGAGAAAACGTAATTTCGACGAATGATCCTTTGAGGTGGGCTACAAGGTCACGTGACTTAACACCCCTTAATTTCTTAGTTTGGGGTCATTTAAAAAATATTGTCTACGCAACCACCGTTACAACCCGTGAAGACCTGGAGCTACGTGTAAGATGCACAATTAATAGCATAACGGCCCAGCAATTGGCGAACGTTCTTCGAGAAACAGCTATGTCAGTTCAGAAGTGCACTGACGTTAATGGATAGCATTTTGAACAACTGTTGTAATGTTTTGTGTTCATTTTTTGTATTCCAAAGCCACCTTATATATAACAACGTAATTAGAACAAAATTGTGTTTTCTTATTTTCTATTAGCTGCAATTTTGTTTGTATTTATGGCACATTTTAATACGACATATGAATAAATTCCTTATTAATAGTACTAATAAATGGTACCTCGGTACCAGTATGGTTCCATGTGGAAAAATTGAGTTTTTCCCCAAAAACCATTCTGACATACATAATAAGCATAATAAGCAGCATTTTTTGACATACAAGTGATTTTTTTTCACTTCCGGTTTCGCCGGAAGTGACACTAACCTTCGACTTTTAAATAGAACACCCTATATATAATAATAATAATAATAATAATGTCTTTATTTATTGTTGAGTACGACAATAAATGGGCGAAGTTCAGTAGAGTATCTATAATAGATACTCTCTGCTCTTACACTTAACCCTATGATTGCATTTGTGAACTTTGCATTATTTTTTGAATCCAACGATACCAAATAAGTGACATTTCAAACGTCAATATTTTTTACAACATAATTTTTAGTTTTCCATTTATGGAAAATTAATTATGCCATGACGCTTCCGATTTATTCTAAATGACCCGTGTAATGCTAGAAAAATCGAAATCCTGTCAAAAATACTAAATTACGTGATTTATGAGCAAATAAAGTTCTTATTTGCGGATTATATGAGGAAATTTTGGTTGGTCTTAGCTACTAAACCAATTCGAAAAATCTCACGTATACTTACATTTTTCTCTTATCGTTGTGGTCCATTTGATTCATTTGAATGCATTCACTGTACTCTATATGCAGAAATAAAAAAGCCCTAAAAAATCAAGTAGAGTCAAAAATTTTTTGAAAACTATGCAATCGTACTTAAAATCGTCCGCGGAATTCAAAAAGTAAGAATATACAGGGTGTTCCAATTAAAATATCACAGTAGAGGTCATTTACTGAGAAACTGGAAGCAATGGAAAAGTGTCAAATAGTGAAAAATTGGCCGTTTCTGGTATATATTACCCCTGCCAAGTTTAAGACTTACATCTTGAAAACTCTGGAAACTATGGCTTGTCTAATGATTCATTAACATCCGGTATAATGTTTCATGTTATGGTGCAACTTCGTGATGACTTGTAATTAATTTTATTTATTTATTACTATTCACAATATTTAAGTGGCTTAAATAAGGTTGTAATTAATTTTATTTATTTATTACAATTCACAACATTTAAGTGGCTTAAATAAGATAAGATATTGACACGTTATTCTTTAACTTGAATTCTCTTAAACTGTCTATCGTATACACTTAAACAATGTTAAGATAAGAGCGGCAATCCAGATTTGTCATTATTTAAAAAAAAAACATAATATTTTCTATTTTGTTTGTAGGATTAGAGAGATTACAGAAATTATGGTATCATGTGTTGGATTATTATGATTAAACCTAGAATTATCTAATGACAGCAGACATTAGGTCATTTTATTATGTATTCATTATTGAAATTTTTATATACACGGTCCGTCACATGTATGGAATAATGTTTGTATCTTGTTAAATATCTGTTTAATGGATAAATTTTTCAAGTAAAAGTTTCTTTATTAATTTTTCTTTTCTTATACCTAATATAAGGAAGTATAGTAATCGTGAATTTTTTCGACCTCGAGATTTTGATTGATTTACACGTTTTGAATCCTGAATCCATTTTGACTATTTTTCGAATGATGTCTGTCGGTGCGTGCGCGTGTGTGTGTGTGTGTGTGTGTGTATGTGTGTATTCGCGATAACTCTAAAAATACTAATGGGAGTCTTCCCAAATTTGGTAGTTAAGATTGTCAACAACATTTTAGGTGACTCATTAAATTTGGTGACTGTGGTACCACCAGAAGAGACATAATGAATGAAAAAAAGAGAAAAGGTACAATTTCAAGAAAAAAAAATGAAAATTTTTTATTGCGTTTCTGGACGAATCTCGACGAATTATAATGAAGAAAACATAACTTTACGGAAAAAAAATTATCTGCATGTCTGTAGTACCAGGATAGCAACCACAGTTTTTGAGGTAAAGCTTTCAAATTTGGTACACATTTTCTAAAGTCCAAAGACAATGATAAATTCGATGATGACCAAAATTGGCCAGCTGAAAGGAGGTCCACGGGACCTAAAGTTTTTTGTATTTGCCTTTACAAAAAAATATATTCTTGATGAAAGATTATAAATCATGTCTACTATATCAAGTCAATAAAATATATTTTCCAATTACTTAAATAAAGCTGAGGTAAACTTAATTTTTTTTTACATTTGACCTCATAAAAGGGGGTTAGGATAAATTTAACTGTTTGACGTTTGAAATGTCTAATTTAGTTACAAAAATGTCAATGTCAATAAGAAGAAATTATTAAAATACATGACATGAATTATTATTGACGGTATCGAATGACGCTGATAATTAATTATTTAAAGATTTTAATGAAACATTTCAAGTTACGTTATTAAAATTTAATTGAGGTAAGTGAAGAATTAAATAGAATTATTTTTTTAAATCAGGATGATATATAAGAAAGTTATGTGCAGGCCACATCAGATATTTTTGAATTAGAAAATTTTTCTGCATACGACTGCATGCATTTTTTATGGGGTTGTATAATGAAAATATCGAGCAAAATCAATTATTTAATATTTTTATTACTCCAGTAAATTGTCTCAATACAGCCAATAATTACAGGTACTAAAACAACCCTAAACTAACAAAAATAACATTTAACCAAAATAGCAATAATTAGAGGGTTTTAAGTACTTATGGCACATCAATTGCATTGTGTTATTTTGAATACATAATCTCTCCATAAACGATTGCTTTACATTCACAAATACTTCATCTCATATTACCCTCATTGCATCAGCACTTCGATCTCTCGAACCGTCTAAAGGTACAAACATAGTGGAGCGCCGAGTCAAGATGCAAGCAGCGAGGTAAGTAGTGAGTGTCGGTTCACTCGATTTATGCAGGTATATAGTGAAACGTCGATGTTAGCTTCAAACACAAGAGGTTTAGTATATTTTTGAGCTTTTTGTTTGTTCGTCTGCAGTAGTAAATATGAGTTCAGACACTGTTCTAGTTGACAGCGTAGCACAACGATTATTACTGGTAATGTCTAGAGAGTGTTCAGTACATCCTGATAACCAAACTAGAAGAAAATTAGGACAGTATCACACTCTTTTTCAAGAACTGAAAAAACACCCTGATCGATATTTTCAGTATGTTAGAATGGACTATGCAATTTTTGATTATATATTGGCCAACATTGTACCTCATTTAGAGAAAAAAATTGACAAATTTTAACTAGCAGCCCATAGGTCCAGAAGAAAGATTAGTCGTTACCTTGAGGTAAATATAAAATTAAACACTTTTATTATTTATTTATTTATTTTTATTACTTTCGTTCTTCTATTTTTTAAGATTTAAATGAAAAACAAGAAACTTTATTAACAAATTAAAAAATACGAAAAAGGATACAAACAGAAGAGAAAAATAATTTCAATGTGCATATTTGCGTGCAAACTCAAAAAAACAAATTAAAACTAAACGGTAACACATTTCATAAAAAAATGCTTCAGTCAAATTCATATAATTATGTAAACCTATAAATTTGCGTACGCTTCAGTATTATACTCGCAGTTTTGAAAGTACCTTTGCGGCTTTGGGTAAGCGTACTTTTGCACCAAACTCTGCACTTCGTTTCTGAATTGTAAAGTAGCATTGTCTTTTATTTTTTTTTACATGTGGTAAAAGACTGTCAAAAAATAATTTGTGGTCATCATCTGGGGTTTTAGGTACATGAGAGGTTGCAGGTCGTTTTTTGACTAAGTATTCCAATTTTTGCTTTTCAATGTGTATCAGAACGTCAACTTGATTAGCGCGTTTTCTACATGTACTTGGTAATATTGAGGGTGGTTCACAAGAAGATGTAGATGAGGTAGAGGTAAGCATATAGGACGTATCTTCGTCATCAGCATTATTTTGGGTGGCATATTCAGTAGTACTATTATTTATGGCTTCAGGTTCAGCAGATGGTTGAGTACTTACGTTTCTTTCATCATCATTGCTTTCCTCAGTTTCCTCCAGATTGCTTTCTTTGTGTCGAGGTACAAATTGGTCTTTTAAAAAAACATGTTTTTAAAATAAGGCCATTGCGATTTGGTCATCATATCGCCGGAATCTCCAGATCGAGGTTCAGGAATTAATTGTTCGACATTCATTTTTAACTGGTTCCTTGCACCGTTGAATTATCACTGACTGTTTAGCGCGCTTTGATTCGTTTAAAAAAAATCGCGAATGTAAATCGTGAAGCGATGCTTTGCTAATACCGATGGACGTAAGCGCTCGGCGCATCTTTACTATGTGCGCCTCCTACTGAATGTACCTAAATAAATCGCGCATGGATGCTTAGCTCGCTGCTTGCATCTTGACTCGGCGCTCCACTATGTTTGTACCTTAAGTCATTTGGTCATTACTTGCACATTTGATCTTTTATGCGACCCAAATAAAAAAAAATCACAGGAGATCAAATTAGGTAATCGGACCAGCTACGGCACTTCACCTTTATGTCTGATCCACATGTTTGAAAATACATGCAAATAATTTTCAACCTCTAAACCAAAATGAGATGTACCCCATCTTGTTGAAATCAAATATCATTAGGCGAGCAAAATAGCTTTATGTTTCGAACCGATTAATCGCATTCTGCAGGTTAATTTAATTTATAATCAGAAACAGAAAATGACCATGTGTTTTATATTTATTTTTAAACTAAGCAACTTTGGAATATTTCTTTATGAAGATTGCCCACGAAAGGCATTGTAATGCTTTCGATTATATACATTTAACTGCCTCGGAAAGTTCAAATCCATCCAGATTTTTTCAGAGACTTGTTCAAAATTTTGTTCGATGTAAAATTAATGAGTGGTCCGAAATTCATCTAACAATAGAAAAGTTCCTATCAACCTAATTACTTAGGTGATTGCTAACAACGATGTTGAAGTTTTGTAAAAATAAAAATATTTCTTTTATAACTTGGAAACTACGAAAGCTATTGTCTTGAAGTATTAGGGCGGTAATATTTTTTAAACCTCTACTGTTTTACAATATCTTGCTTTTACACTGCCTCCAGTGGCATCATCACTGGTTAGGGGAGTAAAATATTTCGCCGAAGCTATGTAACGCCACTGCTTTGTGCAGCTGAATTTGAAATTATTCAAATTTGTATTCAATTTGTAAGAAACAGGTATTTGAGTTTTTCTTACAACGTTTATTTTTCAAGTAAAACGGCTGTATCTACTTCTAGAATGTGTCAATAATGCATGGCATGCATCATGACAAAACCTATAAATAAAGTGAATATTAGCGTATTTCTTATTACTGTTAAACAGTTTTCGCATTTCTGTATATTTAACATATTAAAACAGTACAAGCCTTTACTACATTAAAATTTAATAATCTTAGTTGTCTGTGGTAAACAATAAAACATTTTAGTCAGTCAATGTTGGAACCTGTCAGTTTTTAAAATTAGTTGTGCTAGTGCTGTGTATCAATATGTCAAGATTTTCCAGCAATGAAAAGTATGCTGATATTCATTTTATTTATGGATTTTGCGATGGCAATGCTTAACAGGCATGTCAAGAATACCAGAGGAAATATCCAAATAGGAGAATCCAAATATTCAAGTTTTTCGAAATTTTTGCGAAAAGGGATTGCGAGATAACAGACAAAGCAGAAATGAAGATCGAAGAAATATTATTGGAAGAAATGAAAACGGAAGAATTCTTCGAGCTTTCGAGGAAAATTCAAGTTTAAGTTCTCGCAGGACAGCAAAACAATTGGAAATATCAAAGTCTACTGTATTACATCGAGACCACAGAAAAGCTTTTCTTACATCCCGTACAAAACTTACATCCCGGTGATGCAGAGAGACGTTTGAATTTTTGTCATTGGCTAATTAATGAGAATCCCGAATTCTTGAGAAAAAAATTAGGGACCAATGAGACGACCTTTACGAGAACTGGAGTAGTAAATCAACATTATATACATGTTTGGGTGCATGCAAATCATCACCAAACCCACTTTCGTTAATTTCAGAATCAATTCAATGTAAATATTTGGTTGGATATTGTTGACAATAACATTTGTGGACTACACTTCTTGTCGCCTCGGCTAAATGTAGAATTGTTTCGGGATTTCTTTACTAGTGTCTTGTTTGAAATAATGGGGGATGTTCCCCGTATTTTGCGATATAATAGTTGGATAACGTTGGAAGGTGCATCGATGCATTTTGGATGGATGGTGTCCAAATGATTGGACGCTAATTATCCTAAGTGATGGATAAAAATTATAACGCCGAAGAAACTAGAGGTCAGGTGGCTTGGATATCAAGATCACCTGACATCACACCTTTGGACTTTTATGCATGGGGTTATTTAAAACATAAAATTTTTGCTACATCAGTGACAAAGCGGGATCCGCTACTTGATCGTAACCAACCAGCTTGCACTGAAATTAGAGAAAATCATCATGAAGTATCCACCACTGTTAATTCCACAGTTCAAAACTGTGTTGAAGTAAATGGACTCCTATTTGAGCAACTTCTCCATACCGTTGCTGTCAAGATAAAGAGGAACCATATTCTGTGTTAACAAAGCCAAATATCTCTCCATTCTTAATGTGATTGTTGATCAAATTTAACCAAAATTTCACTTCCCAAGGTCGTTGGGTGTGAACTTGAATCATTCAGTGGGGATTATGCTGGGCCCAATAATTGCAGTTATGATTATTTTTACAGTTCCATGCAACATAAAGGTAGATTCGCAAAAAGACAAAATTTTGTTCATAAAATATTGGTCTTCTTGTCACATACCTCTCATAATTTCGCAAAATTGTAACCTATCAACATTGTCTTTGATAACTGACGCTCTCACCAAATGTATCTTGTAGGAATAGAATTTTTCCTTTCTGAGAATTCTGCGAATAGGCGTTTGCGAAATGCCATGGTCTCAATCCAGGTTACTGCTGGATATTCTGGGATTTTTCTATACCGCCAATAACACATTTAATGCAGCATCATGATCAATAATAGTTTTTGATCGGCCTGAGTTTCATGTGTCTCTAACGCTTCCATGACAATATATTTTTTCTTACTTTGAAGACACTAGACTGAGTGCAGGGTTGAATAAACTTCAGTAAATAACGTACAGACTTCGCTTCACTTTTACTATTGGTTATTTTGTGTTACCAGAGCAAACAGTTCCATCTTAGTTTGCATAAATTGATTAGTTTATAAACTAAGCAAAAACGTTGGTTACTTTAGTTGTTTTCATAATACTAGCCAACTTTCTTATTTATTTTAGGAACCAGCTATTTTAAGAACTAACCAAATTTGTTCACTAATTTAACCCAACATGCATTTTATATTAAAACAAACAAGAGTTTAGTTAGTTTCTGTATTAACCGATTAGTTTATAAACTGGGTAAGTTTACACCTTAGTCGTAACATATTTATCAAATTCTAACTTATTCTCGTTATTTGTTATTAATAGTTGTTCTAAAAATAATAATTGTACCCTGTTTCTAATTTGATATGTAAATTTTACTGAACTGAAAGGAGTATTTAACTCTGATACAAAATTCAATTAATTATCGTAAAAATATCATCCATAGACCTTACCCAATTTGAAAGAGAGAGAGAGAAAGAGAGAGAGGGAGAGAGAGAGGAAGAGAGAAAGAGAGAGAGAGAACGAGAGAGAGAAAGAGAGAGAAAGAAACTACATAGAAAACACATTGTCCCTTCTCTGCAAAATTTAAATTAAAAACAATGTTTGTTTTTAATATCAAAAGGGGGAATTTCCTCACCATGTTTTTGTATCTGAAAAAAAAATTATTTATTTGTATTTCTCACTATTTATAACAAATTTATTTAGGTGGACTAAAATTTATTAACTCCAAAGAAATGTTCTCTTTTTAATAATCAGTTTCAGAAAAATTTAAAAAATTCTACCAAGTTCTGATTTTTTTTAACATGATGACTTGCAATAATTGTAATTATTACCATTCATATAATGTCTACAATATGCAAGTGTCCTGAATAGGAGTTGATAATATCAGTATTTTATGTACATTTTATCCGTAATTTATCTTATCGTACACATTTAGCTAAGTCAGCATCCTAGATGCATTTATAATAAATATTATTTACTTTATTTAGACATTATATGGACATACAGGGTGAGTTTTTTAAGAATTAACCCTCCGGTACTTTTTTAATTCTAGATATACTTATGATTGAAAAGTCTGCTTTATAGCATTTTTTCTCAACTTTTTGAATATCGTCCCAAAATAGCCAAGATGCACAAATTTTTTTCATATCTAAGATGGACAGACCACTAAAAATATGTATTTTTTCATATATTTATTATTATATATTTTTTTTGATTAAAACTAAAAAAAAATAATTAACTTTAGCCGCGAAATTAAACATGTTTGAACGATGCATATCTTCCGCCAGTTGCAGTCTGACGTCACTCCGTATAAGTTTGCTACAAGTGGTTACTGTTACATTCGCGGTTTGTGTTTACAAATTAAAACGCGATGTTATTTTTATGTTCTACCACGGAAAGTGAAAAGGAAAGGAATTATAAAGACCTATTATATTATATCTAAGGGTAACAATAAAAACCTAGAAAAGTTAATTTTGTGTCTCTAAAATTAGAAATAAATTGTGCATTGCCATGAAATGTGACGACCGAATCATGGAATTATAGAAATCTATACATTGTTGCTAGGATTATTTTATTGTAAGTTCAGATAATATTTGTAATGTTTCTCATTGAAAACAATGATTTGATATGATTTTCTTTGTATCACATATACGTCATTTTCATCAGCAATAACGTTTGTTACTACTATTTCTAGCAAATATTTACCACTTATGTAATTAAATTATTATAAAAAAGTAATTTGACACGAAAAATAATAGTTAATATTAAAATATGCATACATATTTGTGTATGTATTTTGAAGTTAAGTACCTAAAAATGAGTAATGGTGAGAGGTATGTGAAACTTCTCATATGGTCCAAATGCTACTATCCGACTGACATCATAGATGTCTCTGTGGCGGATAGCGACTTGCGAAGCAAGTACCGAGAGCGGCGACCTCTAGCCTAGGTGAACTAACCTACTGTTATTAAATATGATTTGAACGAAACAACTACTCAGCGGGCAAATACCCCGACCTGCATTGGATTATGCCGTCAAATCATGATAGATCATTTGTCAATTCCTAACCAGACATAGACCGGTTTCGAACTTACTAGTTCTCCTCAGTATGCCATAGGTTATGGAATGGATGATTTGAAGGTAAAATACAATGCAGGTCGGGGTATTTGCCCGCTGAGTAGTTGTTTCATTCAAGTCATATTTAGTAACAGTAGGTTAGTCCACCTGGGCTAGAGGTCGCCGACTCGGTACTTGCTTCGCAAGTCGCTATCCGCCACAGAGATATACGATGTCGGTCGGTCGGATTGTAGCATTTGGACCATATGAGAAGTTTCACATACCTCTCACCACTACTTAAATCACCTTAGTCAGTATATGACTATCAGGTTGGCCACTATCATTTGTCTGTTGCATAACCTATGGCATACTGAGGAGAAGTAATAAGTTCGAAACCGGTCTATGTCTGATTAGGAATTGATAAATGATATTGGCTACCGATCTATCATGATTTGAAGGAATAATCCAATGAAGGTCGGGGTATTTGCCCGCTGAGTAGTTGTTTCGTTCAAATCACATTTAATACCTAAAAATGCTTGAAATATGGATTTCTAACTACAGAAAAATGATGAAAGTGGTCCTAAGCAAATTAATTGTTATGAACAATGAATGATACACACCTTGTTACTTTTGTACCACTAATTTCAGCACTGATAAAAAAATAAAATCAGTATTATTAGCACAAAAACTGCTCAATGCTCATCCTGAATACGTCGATTTTCGGTATATTGTTGACCTGAGCTTGCAGAAAGCCACTGGCCGTCATTTTAACTACTGATAATTTTTACATAATAAACGCGAGATTTAACGATAGTAGTAAACTTGCAATGTAATGCATTCCGGGAGACTGTCAAAGCTTAAATTCTACGGTATGACGTCAGGCCAATAGGGTATTGTTTGCGATCACGTGGTTTTGCTTGCATATAACTTTAATTTTAAACTGAATTATTTACGAAACAAAATATATTTTTTTTTGTTAATTCTCAACTTATGTAATGTTTATCGTGAAAATAAAGTAAATTAATACATTTCTAAAATGCATGATCGTATCTATTCCTCTTATGCGTAAAATATACATGTTGCGAAGAAAATTATGATTTTTTTAAATGGAGCGATATGTGTGTTTGTATACATTTTGATAAAAAGTTTCATTGTGATTGCAGAAATATATAAAAGTTATATCATATTTTGAAAAACGAACACGATAGGAAACGGAAACAATTGCTATAGTTACTGACAGGCAACCACTTCAGAGCAAAAAACATATTGCTAAAGCTGAAATTATTGCAGTAGTCATTTAAAAAAATACATTTTTCTGACTGCCTCAAGTTATTAACTAAATAATTAAAAATTTTATATCTAATAATGAATTTAATAAACTTAATAATAAGAACATAAAGTTACTATTAGATTATAAGAAAGCCTCAATTAAGCGACCATTATGTGCATTCCACGTATTACGTCTTTTAATAAAATTACGTCACATGTTTAAACACCACTTTATCTTGATTTATTACATTTATTTCGTTTCTTATTTCAGTTATTACATTTTCTAAGTTACCTACTTCTGGATTTTTATATATTCTATTTTTAAGAATACTCCAAAGAAAGATATCAAGAAGACATAAATCTGGACTTCTAGAAATCAAGAAGACATAAATCTGGATTTCTCACTAGCTATAAATACTGGTCCAGAATTTCCAATCCAAACTGGTTATCTATTTAAAAGTAGGCAAAATGTGATACGGTTTTAATTTTTTTTTTTCAGTTTTTGCAACACTTGAGTGGGATACATTTTATTGCGGCATTCCTAGTAGAAGCCCTTGGCTGTTCCTCAAAGTAAAGCAAAATATTCAATTCCATATCATCAGTTAATAAAACACGCTGTCTATGTCTCTTGTTTCCTTTTAAAGAACCATTTTGTCAATATCTTTTACATATATTTTTAAATGTTACTTTCGCGGAAAGTGATGGATTCGGATGACGGCCTCTAAATTTCCTTTGAAGCTATGTCATATAATAATTACAAAAATTATGTTTTCATGATACTACGTTTTTCGGCGAGGGAATACAGCATCACTTAAATTAAATTTTAATTTTACTTTTCACAAATTTACATAAATACAGGTAATAAACATATATTTGCTTTTGTTTTCAAAATGATTATTGATCATGGCCTACTTTCAAATTAACTGTAATAACTTACTATCAAAAAGAAGCGACAAAAAAGAGATACTCTAACTAAAATTAAATGGAAGAAAGATCATTTTAGAGTTAATTTTTATTTATTATTACTAATAATATTAATTATGGCCGAATGTTTTATCAAAGTAGGTATATAATAAAAAGACAAAATTCGTGACTTTTTCGTTTTTTGATTGTAATGTATTCATTCCTCAAAATAAGGTGTAACAATTACATATTTTTGGAATCAGAATGAAACGTTCTAAATGTGTAAAAATATAGCATTTCGTTTAAAAAAATTATAATCAGCAAAAAAAGCTATAAGATAGAATTTTCAATCATATAAATATATCTAGAATTAAGAAAATAAAGGGAGGGTAACTCTTATAACACTCACCCTGTACAATCAGCATATATTTGTCTGGCTTGGTTATATTTAAAAGTTAAAATCATTGTTGTTCTAGAAAGCTTAACGATTAATTTTTATTATGAAGAATTTTGTATACCAATTTCTTATTTACGAAATTACTCATCAATTTTAATATTTATTTAATTAATTCATAAATAACTTAATGTACTTACTAGTTTATATTTGTTGAAATATTTAAATAAGATAGTTTAATATTAACAGACCATTTCCTATTTATTTGGGGCTAATTACTTGGGAAAGATTGACATTAGTAAAGCATAACATTTTATTTAAAAATACTCAGAGCAGATATCTTTCCAAAAGGGCAAGAAACATTATATTTGGACATTATTGCTTCAATAAAAAACAGAAAAAACTTTCTCTCCTATTTTAATTTTTAGAGGACTTTCAATCAGATACATGAACAATTTTCCTACGTTTCGTCCGAGTTTTCGGACTTCTTCAAGGTTAAAAGCTAAAAATAATGGTTTTACATAAGTCGTAAATTAGATTAGTGACAGAATACATATCTAAAAAAAGTGTTTTCTTACCTAATATAAATTTTCTATTTTAATTTCACTGTATGGGCTGGTTTTATTTTGTTTTTCATTAATTTTTATTTGGTAGGTATGTGATGTACGTGTAATTTGCCGAGTTAGGCAGAGAATGATCAGTATAAGAAACACATCAACGGCGACACCAAATACTGATCATTCTTTGCCTAACTCGTCGAACTACACGTACATCACATACCTACCAAATAAAAAATGATGAAAAACAAAATTAAACCAGCCCATACAGTGAAATTAAAATAGAAAGTTTATATTATGTAAGAAAACACTTTTTTTAGATATGTATTCTGTCACTAATCTAATTTACGACGTAAAACCATTATTTTTAGCTTTTAACCTTGAAAAAGTCCGAAAACTCGGACGAAACGTAGGATAAATTGTTCATGTACCTGGCTGAAAGTCCCCTAAATATAAAAATAGGAAAGAAAGTTTTTTCTGTTTTTTATTGAAGAAATAATTTCTACTTTAACAGCCAACAACTTGTAAAATATCAATTATATTTCGATCTTGTTTCATGAGCCCTCAGACAGGGGCTTTAGTCATTATTGCATTTTACGTTTTAGAAATTTTGTACACATAGGAGAGTTTACATAGATCTGCCCAGTAACTAATTCTATAATACAAAGAAGGTTTAGTGCCATATTACCCAAAAAGAAACAATTATGCAGCTACGGACACGTATTTTGGAGCTATTGCCCCTCATCAGCGTAATGTAGCTAAGGAATTGGATCTACGATGGGATAGATCAGGAACAAGAACTAAAATAAGGCTGGAAAGTACAGCACATTCAACACAGAGAGCTCTATGTGTACTGTCATTTCCACCTGGCACATACAAATAAAACAAGATAGATTTATTGGGGTTCAAAAGAAAACAAAGAAGGTTTAGTGCCATATTCCCCAAAAAGAAACAATTATGCAGCTACGGACACGTATTTCGGAGTTATTGCCCCTCATCAGCGTAGCGTAGCTAAGGAATTGGATCTACGATGGGATAGATCAGGAACAAGAACATAAAATAAGGCTGGAAAGTACAGTACACAGTACTCAATTAGTGTCTTCACTGTGTGTTGACTGTGCTCATCGAGGCCCCAAATGTGGCACATGGGAACATGAAGACACTAATTGAGTACTGTGTACTGTACTTTCCAGCCTCACTTTAGTTCTTGTTCCTGATCGATCCCATCGTAGATCCAATTCCTTAGCTACGATACGCTGATAAGGGGCAGTAACTCCGAAACACGTGTCCGTAGCTGCATAATTGTTTCTTTTTGGGAAATATGGCACTAAACCTTCTTTGTTTTATTTTGAACCAAAATAAATCTATCTTGTTTAATTTTATAATATTTATCGTGTTTAACTCGAGATCCGTAAAATTATAAGATAGATATATGAACCAGATCACCAACCATATGCTATATAAGTATTTTCCTCTTATGTTTAATATAAACAAAAAATTATACTTTTCTAGTTATGTACTGTTTTTATATAAATATCTCTAATGATAAGACAAATTAAATATTAGACAGCCAATATCAAAACATGATAAGAAAGAAACACATTATAATATAATGACTTGAATATTTTTTCCTATATATGAATGAATTCTGATTATATTTTTTTGTTACTATTCGTGGGGTTAAATCGAGTTAAACTATACAATGCTATTTAAATATACAAGTTTTATGTTATTTCTGGTATCCTATTCGCAAAGTGCAGATATTTTGGCTATTATACCGACTCCATCTTACAGCCACCAGATAGCTCATACACATTTTTGGAAAGAATTATCATTAAGAGGTCACAAAGTAACGTTAATAACAACAGATCCACTAAATGATCCAACATTAACAAACTTGACTGAAATTGACATGAAATGGTGCTATAAATTTTTTAGTGATATAAGCGACATTGCCGAAAATACTGTGTCTATGTGGAGTATTTACGACGTGTTTTTGGAGAAATTAAAAAAAATTGCAGATGCACAATTATCGCATTTCGCATTTCAAGATTTAATTCATAATCATAAAAGACGAAATTTTGATGTCGTCTTTGTGGAACACATATACCAGGAGTATTTAATTTTTGCTGAAATATACAAATGCCCTAAAATATTAATTAGTTCTATGGAAGTAAACGCATATATACACCACCTAATGGGGAATCCAGCTCATCCTGTTTTAAATCCTGACTTTGTAACACCATTTTCCGGGTCACTAAATTTTAAAGAGAGGGTAATATCTACACTATTCAGCATATACGTGTCTTACTTTTATCATTACAAATTTAATAGTGAAAAGGAAAAATTATTAAAAAAACATTTTGGAACTGAGAGAACTGTTGCGGAAATTGTAAGTGATGTTGATATGCTTTTTGTTAACGCAAATCCAGTTTTGCAACTTCCCAGAGCGATTGGTCCCACTACAATTAATATTGGTGGGCGTCGGCCCATCATATCTCCTAAACCTCTGTCACAGGTGAGTAATGATTAATATGCGTTTATCTGTCAGTTTAATATTGTTAATAATAATTATTATGTAAAATTAAATCACACATAGAAAAATAAACTATTGATGTTCATATATTTTAATAAAACCCTTGACTATAATGCAAGAGTTTTAGTTATATTTGATAATTAGTCTGGCTTTAACGTATGTAGTTTTGTCTTCTCTTCATGTTTTCTTGTATTTTTCGTATAGTTTGTAATACTGTTTCCACAAATTATAGAAAAGAAGTGTTGTCAAAATTAAATAAACCAATGTATCTACATATAAATACATATGCATCTGACTTAAACATGTTCATCAACAGTGATGAGATGAACAATGTTATATACTGTTTGAGAAAAAATTACTTAAGAGATAAATCCTGAAGCGGGTTGAAACCTTTGATGTGAGGCTAACATTGACATGGTTTTCTATAGAACACCACATACTGCACTCGTTTCACCTGTAATATTGGCAAGAATTTTAAAGTGACAATGGTTAATTCATCGAGAAATAAATTACAACTTTCAGATAATCCAAAAGATAAAACTGAAACAGGAAAAGTCAGGGATTTATGAAATTAACTATAAGGACTGTAATCAAAAGTATGTTGGACAAACTAGACAATCAATTCAAACTAGATTCAAAGAGCATATGACTCATCTCAAATAAGGTAAAACAGATAAGTATTGCTCAACATGCGTTTGAGAACAATCATAAAATATATAATAGCAATTTAAGATTAATTAGGAATATAATAAATACTAGACAGCTGAATATATTAGAAAACTTAAAATTACAAAGTGTGAATAGTGGCAGAGGGCAAATACATACAGGCCGATCTATTGGTTAGTCAGTCACGGTTCACCAAATCGTAATAATAATTTAGCTATAAATATGATACATTATTAGCAAAAGGTTAGTTTTAGTCATCTCCAGCTGATGCCAACATGGTTGGAAAAACGCGCGTCGAGTGCAGGATGGTGTTTTATGGAATATGAAATATTCCGTTTTTCTCATATTTCTTAGTTCATGATAAGTGCTTGTTTTAATTTTATTATTATTGTATAAAAACCTCCATAACCTGCATTATCCTTAGGACCTTCAACAATTTTTGGATAGCGCCGAGAATGGTTTTATCTATTTTAGTTTAGGGAGTAACGTGAAGAGTAAAGATCTTAATGAGGACTCTTTGAAAGCTATCATAAAAAGCTTGGTGGAAATGCCATATAAAGTTTTGTGGAAATTTGAGGCTGATACTTTGCCCGGGAAACCTGATAATGTTAAATTGGTCAAGTGGACACCACAGCAAAACGTTTTAGGTATGTCAAATCTGAATTCAGCCTCGGAAATCGCAAGGCAAAAAGAAATATATCAATATAATAGTTGGCACAAATTTTACAGATTACAGACGTGCTCTCCCTGGTACACCATTTTCACTGATATTCAACGAAGGTCTTCCTTGGAAGGTTTAAAATTTCCACGTTGAGACATGTTCGAGAAAATCGCAACAATCAACAAATCATAACAATGACCAGCGACACGCAGACACACAAACATACAGACACACACTACACAGTAACACAGACACATTCGAATAAACGTTCTATATTTGAGTTTTAAAACGTACCTTTCTATCATAATCTGGAACTTGATTTTTCTCACGAGCATGCTTAGGAAGCCTATATACCGAATTTAATATTGATAGGTCTTAATACAACTCATTAATTTTTGTAAAAAAAAAAACAAAAATTATCGGAATATTTTTTTGCAGTTTAAACGATAAAGAGTGGTTGATTTCATCTAATCAATATGCAATATTACTACGGTCTATACATGTTAATCAAAAAGTACATTCTGGTATTAAAATAAAATTATCATTAACTCCTCTTCATAATTCCGATTACAGAGAGGAATTTATGATCATCGAATATAAACCGTTATTACTGAGTATTGATTAAATGAAATAAAACCCTCTTCCATTATTTTAATTTTTTCACCAAAATTTATAAATCATAGTGAACATCCTTTACGAGCTATCGATATGAAATTCGGCATTTAGACTTTCTAAGCATGTTCGATTGATATTTATTAAAAACCATTTCGTTGAAAAAATCCCTTTCTTGATCCATTTCTTGACTTTTAGTATTTTATTTTAATTATAATAGGCCAAGGATACACAACATAAAAAAATTGTCATTCAGGAAGGTAGATCTAGTCAAGTATTATAATTTGAAAAAAAAAAAAATTTTCAATTCGCCTAAATACAACCAAAAATTCTGCTCAAAGGGGAATACACTGTTGTATACTTTTCCAATTTTTTCTATTATTATTTACAACTTCTTTTAAACTAACAATCTTTATAAACAATTTGACAAAAATCGTAGTATTTGCAAAAAAAGAAACCATATATTTTCCTAAAACCGAAACGCATGAAAAGATTTAAAAAAACTTTTTCTATGGTAATGGATTTAATAGTATGCCTAAATGAACTCAAACGTCGAATAATTTTCCTATTTGACTGGAATATAGTTAGGTTAGGTTTCTTGTGAGTGGGTCCCTGTGGACCCCCATCAGTAGACCTATTGTGGCTCTCACCTAGTTATATTTCACCCAGTAAGTTTAGTCTCTTAATGAAACTGATAACTTTATTGGGTGAAAATGTGTCCAGATCCTCTGACAGTAGTTGCAGTTTGCCAAGAGAATTGAGATTTCGGATCCTCTCCACAGCGGGACAGGTTCATAAGATGTGGTCTGCCTTCTCATCATCCTCCAAGCATAGACTACACTCAGCATTTTTCGTTAGGCCGAGTTTATACAGATGATAGTTTAGTCGCCAGTGCCTAGTATATAGACCTGTTAGAGTTTTCAGGTTTACCCTGTTTAACTCTAAAAGTTTCTCAGCTCTTGATTTCAAAGGATATTTTATAAACGCCTTCGAATAAACTAATCCTGGTAACTCTTTCCAATACTGGAGAGTTTTCCTTTCAGCCCAGGTTGAGATGGCCATTTTAGCAGTACTTGAAAATATACCAAGTATCGGTTTTGGTTCGATGATTCGTGATCGGTGAGTCGGTTATTTCATTATCTTCCATACCAGAGTGGCCGGGTATCCAGACCAGAGTCACTTTGTTGTTTTTGCTCAAGTGATTCTGATAATTCCATACCGTTTTGGAGTTACACCGGTAGGAGCCAAGAGCCTTTATAGCTGCTTGACTATCTGAGAAAATTTTTATCGATCTGCGTGTAAGATGCATATATTCCAGCCTTCATACACATAGTTCAATGACATGAACCTCAGCCTGAAAAAACAGTTGCATGAGTGCTAGGCTTGAGGATATCCTCACCCTTGGTCCGTAGCAATGTACTTCGGCTCTTGTTCCCTCAAGAGTTTTGTAGCCGTCTGTAAACCAGCAACTGTCTGCCCTCAGTAGGTCAGCTTTATTCTGATCCCACTCATCTCTTTCCGGAGAAAGAATGTTGAAGGTCAGCTCGTAGTTGGTCATGGTAGGTATAGTATCCGAAGGTATTCCCAAGATGCTGTGATTCTCTATGTCATCCAGCAACCTGCTCCGCTCCATGATATTAGTCTGCCGCATATTAATGGCCGTTTGTTGGAGTCTGTAGATTGCCCACCTGGCCTCTCTCTCCAAATATATATGAATAAGGGGTAAATCCAGGAAGATTTTCATTGAAAGTGGCGGTGTGGTGCTAATTGCGCCCGTTACGGCCATGCATGCTAATCTCTGCAGTCCAGAGAGTTTGGCTTTGGCCGTCCGTTGTGATCCTTTCGGCCTCCAAACAATGTATACGTATGTCATCATTGGTTTGTTGACCGTGATGTAGATCCAGTCAATTTGTTGGGGACACATGCCCCAGAATTTACCATAAATACGACGGCATGTCCATAAGGACAGCTTTGCTTTGTGGATTACATTTTCCAGATGGGAGCTCCAATTAAGTGATCTATCTAGAGTGATTTCTAGAAATTTCACCTCCTCCGTAAATGGAATAGTTTCATCCATTAAGGAGGGAGGTCTTAAGTCCTCCAGCCTCCTTTTCCGGGTGAATGGTACTATTACTGTTTTTTGAGGGTTTACAGACATCTGTTCCCTGTCACAACAGTTACTCACTGCATCCAGTGTTTCTTGAAGGGTATTCGATATTACTCCTTCAGAGTTTCTTCTAACTAGTACGACTAGATTATCTGCATATGCTAGAACCTCAATGTCCCACAGTGTGAGATGGTCGACAACAAGAAGTGATCACAAAAGGGGGGAGAGAACCCCACCCTGCGGGGATCCTCTTGTAGCTTTAAATCTAACTGTTTCTCCCTATAGAGACGTTGTTATGGCTCTATTTGATAGCATAGCACGAGTCCAGTTGCCTATAGTAGGCTCAATTCCTCTGTCGGCCACTGCTGCATATAAGGAATCGGGCAGTGCATTATTAAATGCTCCCTCAATGTCGAGAAAGGCTCCCACCGCAATTTCCTTCAATTGAAGGGATTGGGTAATCTTCTCGACTAGGTTGTTAAGTGCTAGTTCTGCATGATTTTCCTGTCCGATAGGCGTACTAATAGGTATTGAGAGGGTGATGATTCAGGATGTTCCCCCCTGATATATCCGTCCAGCACCTTCTCCAGGCCTTTCAACAGAAAAGATGTTAGGCTAATTGGTCTAAGCGATTTAGGGCTTGGTTCTTTTTTTACCCATTTTTGGTATATATACTACCTTAACCGCCGACCAATTGGATGGGATATAGTTCCATACCAGACTAGCTCTGAATAGTTTAATGCAGAATGGGTACATTATTTCCAGTCCATTTTGTAGTAGAGCTGGATAAACTCCGTCCTCTCTAGCGATTTAAATATTTGCAAGGATTTGATCGCCCACTCAATTGCCGGTAATGTGATCACCTTTTTCGCTGTCAGCCAATCATTTTTATCAGGTCGTTTTAATCGACCTTCTGATGGTGACAGCTGTTGGTCATCCGGATTCAAGCACCCTGGGAAGTGGTTTTGTGCTAGGAGCGCTAAGATTTCCTTTCCAGAGTCCGTATATGAGCCATCCGGTCGCCTTAGCGAACCGAATTTCCACGTCGGCTCATGGATTCTAGTACTGTGAGGTAGGTTAGTTATACTTTCACAGATTTTCCTCCAAAATCCCCTTTTTGCTTTTCTTATTTCTTTGTTAGAGTCAGTTAGACCGGATCTATATTGGTCCTAGTCGCCCGAAGCTTAAGCTCAATTAAAGGGGCGTCGAACTTCTTTTCTCATTTTATCCAAATTTGTTTGTTGCACCAAGACGCGCCTCCATTGTCCTTTTTTGTCTTCAGTGGATAGTTTTCGTTATAAGCTGAGACAATTGTGTTTCGGATCTGCCACAATTTCAGTCTCATCACGATTTCTGACTGTGGTGATTATGGGTTGAAGGTGAGATATAGTAGAAAAGCCTTAAAAACATTTTAAATCATAGCATGTTTGGATTCCTGTATATTTGTAATACATCAAAAATAATGGTTATTTCTCACGTACTCTGCAAAATCCCAAGATTAATAATCGATAATATAGAGATTTTTTACTTGTGTTAATTGCAGATCATCCGAATATCAAACTATTCATTACCCAAGGGGGTCTTCAGTCTATGGAAGAAGCAATTTATAGTGAAGTACCTTGTGTGGTAATACCATATTTTGCTGACCAAGAACAAAATGCAAAATTAATGGAAGATAAAGGCTTCGCTAAAATGGTAGGGAGAAAACCATCGGTGAATGAAGTTGAATTGAAAAAATGCTATGTTTGAAGTTATAAACGACCCAAGGTAAGTCGTAACCAGAGAGTGTTCAAAACATTCGTTATTTTTGTACCAATTATAAAATCGCAAATAATTTATTTTTTATTATTTCCAGCTATAAAAATTCCATAAGAAAACTTAAACAACTAATCCTGGACATGCCAATGACAGGTTTAGAAAAAGCAGTATGGTGGACAGAATACATTATCAGAAACAAAGGAACAAAACATCTAAGGAATCCCTCAGCAGATATACCATTTTATCAGTATTATCTGATTGATGTTATTAGTTTTCTTATTTTTGTAACTATTTTAGTTTCACTAGCTATCGTTCTACTCATAAGGGTATTTAAATCATATTTATATAAAATTTTAAATTCAAAGATATTGCAAGAAAAGAAGCTCCAATAAATATTTATTTTTGTTTTTATAATACTGTATTATTTTGTACAATTTATTAATATGTATCAAAAAAATAGTCTTGAAATTATTGACCACCTTATGACCACCTAATGATACAGATCTAAACTGTCTCCGGTTGAGTAATTCACAGCCACACAAAAAAATTCGGGTCTGGGGATTAGACCATGTTTACTATATTTATTGGGGTCACTGAATCCAAATCCGGGGACCGTTTAACCCCATCACATCAGGGCTTTGCCATAATCTCAAAAAACCCAATCATTTAGGCTTTTCAGCACTATTAAATGCATATAACCCTGGGGCTCAAACTTTAAACACAAAACCTAAGCTGTTAACCCCGAAAATCCATAACCCCACCACCCCATAACCCTAAACCTGAATCCCAATAACTATGTAACCGAAATAATTACACTCAACCTCTGATATCGCGACTTGTCATGGCTGATGATTCCCGATTTTTTCATACTGTGGACTTTTCGTATTCCCTAAAAAGTTTCGTGTCACGTCTGAGCCTTTCTCAAGTCGATTCATTTTACTAGTGAAATTAATATCTCTGAACAATGTGTGAATCTGGGGTCCAATAAATACTCATTCTTTCAGTTTCGCCTCAGAGTTTCAGGAATTTCGATTGGCAATCTTGAAAACATTGACCTGTATTATCCAAAGCTATAACAAATTGTTTCATTATGTCCAGAGGAGAAATAAGAATTTTTGATGTACCCACTAAAGACTCATGTATGATGTTACGTAAACCAGGGGCTAATGATGAGCTTACTGGTCATCCTTTTTTTTTGTAAAACTACGTCGATCTCTACTAACTCACAAACACAAATTGCAAGGATATTTAGTGAATCCGTACTATTATCCGTGTAACATTGTTATGATTTTCAAATCTGCCATGCCTGCTTCTTGTAGTCACATTTCAATAGAAGAACTTGCATGTTATCATATTTCTCTTGCATGACAGTTGAGTAAGCTATTGGCGCTGGAGCATAAACATTTGTGGTGCGGAGTAATACTGCCTTAATGTTTCATTTAGAGGAGAATATAAAGTCGCCAATCAATCCGATCGTGCAACAGCCTCGTGGTGTACATCGGGTAACGCTAATGCCGACGCTCTCACCTTCGTTTTTGGGATAAACGTTGTTTAATGAAAAGAATGAAGATGCAGGGTTATTGGGTTATGGGGTTTAATAGCTTAGGTTTAGGGAATCATTAGCCCTGACAAGTCGCGATATCAGAAGTTGTGTAATTATTTCAGTTACATAGTTATCGGGCTTCAGGTTATAGGGTTACAGGGTCATAGAGTGGTGGGGTTATGGGTTTTCAGGGCTAACAGCTTGGGTTTTTTGTTTAAAGTTTGAGTCACAGTGTTATATGCATTTAATAATGCTGAAAAGCATAAATTATTGAGTTTTTTGAGGTTTTGACAAAGCCCTGACGTGATGGGGTTAAACAGACCCCCGACTCAGATTCAGCGTCCCCGAAAACATATAGTAAACATGGTCTAATTCCCAGACCCGAGGAAAAATTTGTTGTATGGCTGTGGAAAAGCCTGTTTAATGTTATACTTTAAAAGCATCGTATACTGATTCCAAAAAGGTTAGTCAGTAGAGCAAAAAATGAACGGCATTTTTATCAAAGGAAATAGCACGTATATTGAAGTTAAGGGGTACCGTTGTTGACTACGTTCTACCACAGACTTATTTTTTAAATTATAAGGTTTTGCTGTCTATATGACATAAACAGTGGACTGAGCAGTCGCTGGGTCCCCTGACTGCACTTTTTGGATTCAGTATAGAGCGCTTAGAAAGCATTTTAAGAAAAAAATAATATTCTTCCCTCGAGAATTGTCGTGACATCATTAAAACACTATGTATCTAAAAAGTTGTCTGAAAAACCTACATGAATATTTCTCATGTAGATTACCTCCCTATAGCAATACAAAAAGTTCTAGAACGTTCTGAACCGTGCGAAGTAATCGAAAATACAAAAGCAAGTAATTTTATATATTCAAAATTTGTATCTCACCAATTTGGGAAAAAGAAATATATGTTACTATTGAAATTGTATTTTGTTGTAATATACAACCACAAAGTGCAATTTAAATGTTTGCACTAATGCGCTGTATTGTATTTAACATTAATTAATATTTTGCGTGAAATATTAAATTTAGACGGCTGTGGCTATCTGTTGATGAGACAACAGATTGTAAAAGAAATCTATTTTAAATGTTATGATACGAGTACTGGACCCTCTTAAACCGACAGTTCCACTGTTACTAGCTAGCAAAAGACTAAGTCAGTGTACTAGCGAAACAATTACCAGGGTGGTTGGTGTTGGAGACGTTAGAAAAATTTGAACTGTCAAAAAGTCAAGTGTCGATGATTGTGACTGATGGCGCCGTGAGGATGCGTTCGGCAGGCCGTTCTTTGCAAGAACAAGGTTGTACGTTTATACATGTTACGTGTAAAGTGCATGCTTTACATCTTGTGGCAGAAACTATTCGAAAAGGTTTTACAGAGGTGGATGCATTAATAGCAAGTACAAGAAAAGTGTTTCTTAAATCTCCTAAACGTCTCCGTGCATTTCATAGCAAGTGTTTCGGTATTCCTGAACCACCACAGCCGATTCCTATACGTTGGGGAACATGGTTGCAGGCAGCTTTTTATTATGCTGAATATTTACAACAAATAAAAGCTGTGATACTACAGTTCAGTCCAGATGAGGCTGCAGCTATTAAGGAAAGCCAGACACAATTCGAAGATATTTCCGTTGAAACAGCTTTAAAAAATATTGCGAAGAACTATAAACCATTACATGAAAGCATAAAAAAAATTAGAAAACAGTGCGTTGTCGCTAACGGAGTCACTGCAAATAGTGGACGAAGTAAATTTACTGCTACACGCTATAGGTGACGAAACAAATGATCGCGTTAAAGAAAAGTTCGCAAGTGTGTTAAATAAAGACACCAGTTTTACCAAATTAAGACAAACATGTGATGGTGCAGCCCCAGATCCGTTAAATACGTTCAAAGGCTATTTTACGTATGCGTGTAATTACATCAGTAGTTTTCGAATGGTCGTTTTCAAAATATAAGAATATATTTTCACCAAAGCGAATATCACTCATGGAGACAACCATAGAAACATACCTTATGCTGCAAAATGGCTACACATCTTCTCCAGTTTGTGATAAGCAAGCTAGTTCATCAAGCTAGTTAAGAGGGTAAGTTTTACATACATTGTTATAAATTGTAACAATTTATTGTTTCTCGTATTAGTTACTTTCGTGTACGCCACTGTCCCACGGAACATTTTTGACAGGCCTGGTAATGTATTTAAATCCGAGTCATATGTATACAGTATGTCCGCGGATGGGGTTTACAATAGGTGTAATGACTAAAATTTTTAAATTTTCGAGAAAATGTTATTCTTTATAAAAGTATTTGCTTGCCTAAAAAATAGTAGTGACGTTAACAAAAATTATATTTTTTATACGGGGTGATCAAAAATTACAAAAAACTTAAAATTTCGTAAGAGTAAACTGGTTCTATTTTTTTATATTGGAACAAAATGTGAAATAAAAAAAGTTGTTTCTAATTATATGGTTTGTCCAAATCCAAAATTTGAATATTGCAATGTTTCCGAGATTAGTTAATAAAAATTCACTAAGTAAAATACTAGTCGGTTTTTGTCAAATTTTTATTTAGCTAATTGCATTCGAACAAGGAGAATAAATACGTGATAAACAATTTTAATTTTATAAAAGTGGATACATATTTGAAGTTTCTGACTTTATTAAATATCACAATTAAAAAATTCCTCCACCAAATTGAACGCATGTTTCCATTCGTTTTCGTATGTTGTGAAAACTACTTCTAACTTTCTCAATGGAAATTGATTGCACAGCTGCCGAAATGCGCTGCTTTAGAATTTCAACGTCGTTGTCTATGGATTGTCGGTAGGTAATTTGTTTTAGACGCCCCCAGAGAAATGTATCCATAATTGTCAAATCTGGACTTCCTGGACTTCGTATTTTCAAAAAAGTATGGCCCTATTATGCCATGATACGAAATTGCGCACCAGAAATATTGCCTTCCGGTAGAAATTCTAAATTCGGGGTTGGTCTCACTCCAATACCTTACATGTTGAAAAAGTCGCCTCGTCGGAGAACATAATAAATTTATAAAAATTCGTGTTGCCACTTAAAATTTCATTTCCTACCCATAAACAGAAATCTAGTCGTTTTGCTTCATCCCCTTCTTCTAAGGTATGGTTAAAATGTGGTTTGTATGGAAATGTTTTATTTTCTTTCGAAATTTGTTGAATGCAACTTTTTTTAACCACCTCCAAATGTCGAGCTCGATTTCTCAACGAAATTTTGGGATTTTCAGCAACAGATGCCAATACTAATAATGTGGCGGCATCATTTTGATCATATTTTTTCTGCTCTTTCTTTACGTCAAGCACTGAATCAGTATTGTTAAATTTTTTTTACCAATTTATGAACTGCCATTCTTGAAACATATACATTGGGAAATCTCTGACTAAATTTTTGAATAACGTAACGGTATAAACTTTTACCGTCTCCATAACACTGTACTAAAAAAATTCTTTGCTCGACAGTTAACTTTTTAAAAATTATTTTTTAATGCAAATACCTATATCATGATATGTAGACGTACCTAGGTAACAACGCGGCTAATAATCAAAAAGAACATTACAGGAATTATACAGGATGTTCCTAAAATAAAATTTTACTAAAAATTCACTAATTTCGGAAACATTGCAATATTCAAATGAAATTTTGGATTTGGACAGACCATAAAATAGAAACAACTTTTTTTATTTCACATTTTGTTCCAAAAATAAAAAATAGAACCAGTTTACTCTTACGGAATTTTAAGTTTTTGTAATTTTTGATCACCCCGTATAAAAAATATAATTTTTGTCAGCGTCGCTACTATTTTTTAGGAAAGCAAAAACTTTTATAAAGAATAACATTTTCTCGAAAAGTTAAAAATTTCAGCCATTACACCTATTGTAAACCCCATCCGCGGACATACTGATATATATATATATATATATATATATATATATATATATATATATATATATATATATATATATATATATATATATATATATATATATATATATATATATATATATATATATATATATATATATATATATATATATATAATAATAATAACACCACATGAAATTACAACCCCCTTTATCCCTGAAGGTCTGAAATGACTTTGTGTGGGAGAGGGCTACACATTTAGAGACAGTGGACACACACCCAATATCCGAGTATACTACGATTAATCTCTCTCACAGAAAAAATCCCAGTTCCTCGACCGGGAATCGAACCCGGGACCCCGAGGTTTCGAGGCAAGTACGTTACCTCTAGACCACGGAGCCATTACAAAAATATATATATATATATATATATATATATATATATATATATATATATATATATATATATATATATATATATATTGTGGTATTTTATTCCTATAATTCATATTATTTTTAATTTACTCAATTTCACAATTTACGTATGCTGAGCGCCAACCAAATTAATACATTAACTTGGATTTTAGATTGAAGTACTTTGAACATGAAACACTTATCTCAAAAGAGCCGATTCTAGGGCATTATAAATTAAATTGAGGCCAAGATTAAATACCAAATGATCATATAATGATTTCTAACTTTTACAATAACAATTAACAAACTAACTCCTTAAATTTAATAATGTTCGGACATTGGTTTTAAATAGAGTTTATCACATACCAAATGATCATATAATGATTTTTAACTTTTATAATAACAATTAACAAACTGACTCCTTAAATTAAATAATGTTCTGACATTGGTTTTAAATAGAGTTTATCACATACCAAGTTCCTTACATTTCTAACACTCGTATGCCAACAACATTAACTTTGTCTCCTACGCTCACCGTTGGAATTTCCTCTTCCCGTATTCTCCAAACTTATTATTTTCTTAAATTTAAATTCTCCCCATCTGACATTAATTTTGACATTCACTTTTCCAATATTTAATTTCTTCACAAACCAAAGTTTTCTAAAATAGTAATTAAAAAGCCGGAAACTAACCTTCTATTACTGGACAATAAATATTTTGGTTTCTTTATTAATTTTGCATTCAATTATTATTATTTTCAATCTTCTCTTAATTTTCCCAATTATCCTCTGTTTGTTTATTTATTCTTTTTAAACTTCTTATAATGCTTTATTTATAAAAGCTTTATTTTATTTTCTATACTTGTCTTTTTACCAATTCTTAATCTCTTGTCATTTCTCTCTTTTTTTCACCCCCAAAACAAATTCCCCTTCCACTCAAAAGCAATCAACAACCTCCTTTGTTTTTCCTAGTTACCCTGGATAACTAAATCAATTGTGCCATACTAGCTGAAAATTTGTATTTCAGGGTTTCCAAACTGACTACAAATATCTTATGATGATTGCATGCTTCCTCAAATTTATCACTTTCACTTTTATTTTAATTACAATGTTTCGTTAATTATCTGTACGGTATGTACTTCTATATTATAACATTATAACTTAAATTCTAATAACTATGTTCATTTAATATTTTTATTTCTTGCCTCATGGCTCTCAACACATTTTGTTATTTCTTTACGTTTTAAGTATTTTATGGTTATATGAAACAACAATTTTCAAATTTGACCACAGTATTTTTACATTTCATGATATTAATGCTCAAAGTAATTGCCATTTTAGCTGATTTCTTAAATATTGTTCTTATTTGTCCCTTTTAAACAACTTAATTTTAATGAACCATGAATATATAATATGTTATGTTTATTACAATAAAGAATAATTATTTATTACAATAAAGAATAATTAATAATTATAATATACATAATTAAAATAATTAAATAAAACAATTTTTAAAATAGACGTCTGAACTGATAAGAAAGGTTTCTAAAGTAAACATTAAATATCCAATAATAAAAGTTCGTGATAAAGAGTAAACAATTAATAATGACTTGAAATTTCTTCCGATAAACTGTTATGCTTATATCTGGGTGAATTGTAATTATTTTTCATTTACTAAAGTTCTGGTTAAATTACATAATGTTATATAAATACACAAGTTTTGTGCTGTTTTTGATATCCCATTCGCATGGTGCCGATATTTTGGCTATTATACCGACTCCATCTTATAGCCACCAGATAGCTCATATACAGTTTTGGAAAGAATTATCATTAAGAGGCCACAAAGTAACGTTAATAACAACAGATCCACTAAATGATCCGACATTAAGAAACTTGACTGAAATTGATATGAAATGGTGCTATACATTTTTCAGTGATATAAGCAACGTTGCCGAAAATACTGTGTCTATGTGGAGTATTTATGGCGTATTTTTTGGAGAAGGTAAAAAAATATTACAGACGCACAATTATCGCATGTCGCTGTTCAAGATTTAATTCATAATAAAAGAAGAAATTTTGATGTCGTCATCGTGGAACAATTTTTTCCGGAGTATTTGATTTTTGCTGACATATATAACTGCCCTAAAATAGTAATTAGTTCTATGCAAGCAAACGCATATTTTCATCATAAAATGGGAAATCCAGCACATCCTGTTTTACATCCTGACTTTGTCACACCATTTTCTGAATCATTAAGTTTTGAGGAAAGAGTAACAAGTACACTTTTCAGCTTATACGTATATTACTTTCATTATTACAAATCAAATGTCGCAAAGGAAGAATTATTAAACAAATATTTTGGCACGAAGAAAACCATTGACGAACTACTAAACGACGTCGACATGCTTTTTATTAACGAAAGTCCAGTGCAGCTTCCCAGAGCCATGAGTCCCACTGTAATTAATATTGGTGGTCGTCGATCCATAGCATCTCCTAAACCTATGCCACAAGTGAGTATTAATAATTTCTATACTCTTTCATCGGTTTTATCTATACCATCAGATATTTCTGGAATTCTTAAAAATGAAATACTGAAATATCCATTTTTTGATTTGTAACTGTAAATTTGACATTTAGACCTATTATATTAATTGCTTTTAGGTCACGTATAAAAATAATCAAATGTTTTCGTATTTTTCTACAACCGCTTTTATAAAAACAGTGGCAAGAATGTATGTTTTAATAGTATATTATTCAACGACCATGTACTGGTAACGATGGCCATTATTCACGAGGGTGAAATTTACCACCCTAGTGAATAATAGCCATTACATGCGAGTAGAATGCTATACTTTATTAAATAATAACATTTTTTAGCAAAATATCGCAATAATTCTGACAAAATTTGATGTTTCTAGTCAAATATTCGAAGAAATTTTAATAAAAATTTTCAGAACCAGTGAATATTGAAATCATTATTCACCGCAGTGAATAATAATTATTATTATTCCTATTGAATTTCATATTATCATTATTCATGAGAAAATACATACATAATGGATACATACATTATTTAATAATCGTGGATGAATTTATTTTCTAGTTAGTGTAAATGTAAATCTATTTTCAAATTAGGTAACATTTAGACGATTATATTTTAATTTATGACGTTTCGATGATTTTTTTTTAAATCGTAACATGAGTCATGTGATAACTCTTTTGAAAGTTCTTTTAATTTCCTCTCGAACTATATTAATTTTCAATGATTTTTACTAGTAATCTTTTTGGTGCTTAAATTATATCCTAAAATATTTTCGAGGATAATTTTCATATAACATTTGAGATCAAGAAAAAATGTTCAGATAATAACTTAAGAACGTTAAGAAAATTTCACACTTAAATAAAATTCAAAACTAATGGCACCAGTCTGACGTTATTATCATAGAAAACATAATACAAAACTAAAATGGCGCAGTAGACTATGTAATTTAGATTATTCTTAATCCATTTTTTTTATTGTTTCATGTAACTAAAATTAATAAACCGTATTTTATTCTACTGGACGTGTTGTAAAATTTGTGAAAAATCAGTCTAATTCACCATAGAACATTTGTCAAAAAAGAACGTTTCATCACCGTTACTGAAATAAATTTAACTACAAACAATAAAATAAACTATTTTTATCATATTTTTAAGTGTTTCATGTAACAAATATTCGTAAATCGTATTTTATTCAATTAGACGTTTTGTAGAATTTGTGACAATCCAAACTCAGTAAAAATGATCTAATGGTCGCTCATTTCCACAGCACAATAATTGTAAGTAATTATTATGAGTTATGGAAAGGCTTTTTTTGGGTAAAAGATCCAATGTTTAAAGAAACTAGTTTTTCAACTTGCCTATGTTTCGGTGAATTTATTACCTTCTTCAGGGCACTAGAGAATATAAAATTATGAAACAAAACAATTCATGAAAATACATTAAAAATATACTTGGTTAAAGCATTAAAATGTTAATTAAAAGTGTTAAATAAATTAAACAACAACAAAAAAAGTGTTTAAGAAAAATGTTTTTTTTAAATATGTATCTATATTGTAGTGGTTCTGTTTACACATAATAATTACTTACATTCAAATTTAGTTTTCAGCGTACTTCATAAAAATACAAAAAATTGCAAGTAAATGTAGATATAAATTTTGTCCATGGATTTTACAGCTGGTGATTGTATATTAATAATATAAAAATATATGTATCAATATAACTGATCGTCGTTGTATTGAATCGTAATTATTCTGAGGCGAATAAGCTATTTTGTATTCATTGATTGTGACAAGAAGTGACAAAAAAATGTTTAATAAAAAGAATGTTTATTGAAAAGGTAGGACAGAACGTATATAAATAACAGTGGTAGAAAAAAGAAAAAAAAAGAAAGGAGAGAAGAAAAGAGAGTGATAAAAGATCTTAAAAAATTATTTTACACATTATTATTTAAAACAAAAAATGTCAATAATTGATTCTATGCGTTGTCACATATTTTTCATTTTTTAATTTGTTGATTAAATTAAAATAATAAGCGTTTAAGTTTTCTGTGCACGGAAAAAAATCTAAACTATATTTAAGACTACTATTCTTAAATTATGACATTATTGTACTCATATATCCGCAAGAATAGATATTTTTCCATCAAGGAAAACGTTATTCTTAAAAGTCATTATCTTAGGCTCCTTTTTTTAATGATAACTAATTATTAACTTTAGAATAATGGTTCTACTTTAGCTAAGAGGAAGTTTCGAACAATATTCGATACTAACTTATACTTAATCTAAGATTTCATTTATTCAGTTCAAAAGTAGAGATATTGCGTACTGTTACTTAACACTTAATGTAAAAAATGTGACATTTCGTTCAACAACTGTATTATTTAAACAAAACTGATGAATTACTTGATTCAATAAATAATTGATGTTGACTGAAATCTTTTCTTTCTTGATTTAATATTGCGATCTATTAAATTTACCACTTAATGTAAGGATCAACTTCATTTCGTTCAACAATTGTATTATTTAAATGAAACTTGATGAAACTGATCGGAACTTTCAACCACCACTGAGTAACTGTAATTTAAAAAAGCCGTTTAATGTTATACTTTCAAATCGTTACTTTGTAAAGCGCTTAAGAAACAATTTAGAAAAAAATATTTTTCTTGTTTTTTCTTCTTTTGACTAGAGGAATCACTCCTCGAAGTTTATCATTGAAACACGCTGTACTATTCTTAATTTTACATAACCCAAAAATAACCAATACGACCGTTAAGAATGGTTTAGAATTGAAATAAATATTACCATCCCTAAACTGTATTTGTATAGGGTGTAACGGAATGATTAACAACAAGAAATAAACTGACAAGAAAAATCAGTTCGATACAGTAACATAAATACTGTTCAGTAATAATTTTATTCATACATAAACGAACTTGGCAGTTAAGTAATGTGTATTCATTCATATTCATTAATAATAAGTTTAATAAATACGTAATATTGCACAATTTTACACAGACAATATATATATATATATATATATATATATATATATATATATATATATATATATATATATATATATATATATATATATATATATATATATATATATATATATATATATATATATATATATATATATATATATATATATATATATATATTTAAATAAGTACATTGATAAGACAGATGTTCAAATTGTAAATTAGAGACACTAATAGAAACTAAGTGATAAGGAATAAAATTAAAGAAAATGACTTGAAGATCTCTGTGATAAAGGCTTTTATATACAACTGAGAGTTATTTTCTATTTAGTTTTTTAATTAGTGGTTTTAGTTATCATACAATATGCTGGTAAATTATATAGGACTTGTCCTATTTGCGGTAGCATATTCATATGGTGCGGATATTTTGGCTATTATACCAACTCCATCTTACAGCCACCAAGTTGCTTATACACATATTTGGAGAGAATTGTCTCTAAGAGGCCATAAAGTGACCCTAATCACAACAGATCCATTGAAAGATCCGTCGTTGACAAATTTAACTGAAATAGATATGAAATGGACTTACAAATTTGTTAATGATATAAGTAATATGGCAGAAAATACATTAACCATGTGGAATATGTACGATACGATATTAGATATTATGCTAAACGTTTCTGATGCTTTATTATCATACAATCCGGTTCAAGATTTATTACAGCACAGAAGAAATTTTGATGTTGTTCTCGTGGAATTTCTTTATCCAGATTTCTTGGCTTTTGCAGAAGTTTATAGATGTCCCAAAATATTAATTAGTACTCTGGATACAACTGGTTATTATTATAAAAAAATGGGAAATCCGGCACACCCTGTTCTACATCCTGACTTCGTGACACCTTTTCTTGGTTCACTGAATTTCAAAGAAAGAGTAACAAGTACATTATTTAGCTTGTATCTATCTTACTTCTTTGATTTCAAACTAATTCCAAAGAGACAAGAAATGCTAAATAAATATTTTGGCACTGAGAAAACTGTAGAAGAACTAATTAAAGACGTTGATATGATGTTTCTGAATTTAAATCCTGTTATCCAAGGATCCAAAGCGCTCGGTCCCAGTACAATCAATATTGGTGGTCAGCGACCCACAATAACTAGAAAACCTCTAGCTATGGTGAGTAATTAGTAATCATGAATAAAAAAAATACTGAATTATTTCTTTTTAATTATACAGGGTGTCACCAAGGGCGCCTCGGTCGATATCTCCATTAATATTTATTATACAGAAAAAAGTTTCAAATAAAAATTTTAGGAGGCCATGAGTACCACATTTTAAAATAATTTCTTATCACACAGGATGTTTGATGTTAGAGTGGCATATCAAAAGTATGTTTTTTTAAATAGGATACCCTATATATTTTTGCAAATTCTTATTCTTTCTTTAATTGCCTTTTCGAGTATATCTTGTTTTTGAAATTCCGTTGCGGCGTTGTCGAATTATTTAACTTTTTTTCAAAAAAATTGTCACTTGCAGACCTCAATAATAAATTCTACATGAGCGGTATTTTCACAGATTAAGGAAACTTTTTTTGTTAAATGTTAAGCAATGCCATGGCCTAGCTTCCAGATATTTTAAAGTTGAAATTATTTGTACAGGGTGTTTATTACGATGATACAAAAATGGCTAAGTTAACCTATACCTATAACCTATAGTTATACCTAAAATCAACGGTTTCCAGTGAAACTGCATTCTAATAAAAACATCAGGTAATTTCAGAAATTCGGATATCATAGGAGGCATTGGCACGTGTTTTTTTTTGTTTTTGCAAGAAGGAACTACGAACATAAAACAATTTATTTATAACAAAACGGTAAATACCATTTTTGTTAGTTGTATCTAGTTCATAAGATGTTTAATGTGTCCTCCATTTTCTTGCACGCACAATCTTAGACGACTCAAAAAAAGACTGGCTAACATTTTTTAATTTCTGAACATTAATTTCTAATTCTCTCCTTCATATCTTCAGCTGTAGTTGGAGCAGTTCTATAAACGGTCTCTTTTACATAACCCCACATAAAATAATCTAATTTTGTTAGGTCAGGTGACCTAGGTGGCCAACAAATTCGCCCACCTCTACCAATCCACTTTTTTGGATATTTATTATTCAAGTAGTTGCGTACTTGCGCACTGTAGTGGGCTGGCGCCCCGTCATGCTGCAGCCAAAACTTTCGTAAATTTTCCAACAAATCTGGTAGACTATTTCTTAAAAAGTGTAGATATGCTTCACCATTTATCCTGCCTTCAAAAAAATATGGCCTAATTACATATCCTCCTATAATTCCACCCCAAACGTTTAATGACCACCTATGTTGATGGTCAATACTCCGTCTCGCACTTTCTGAATTGGTCATTCACAAAATTCTCGTCTTTCAATAAAATCATTAGCTTCTAGTTCTTGCAATAATTGGATATGATAAGGGTGAAACTTATTTTCTTTTATAATCCTTGCAATACTGGACTGACTAATATCCAATTCCCTACTTGAAATTCTAGAATTTACATGTTGATTTTCTACGAGGCTTAGCACAACAGATAATGTGTTTTCTTCATTTATTTATAACTGGTTTAATTCGCTTCGGCTTCTTAAACATAACTTTACCGCTTTCATCGAATTTAGTTTTTAATTTTGTAAAAGCACGACAATTCGGATGTCTTTGGTCTGGATATTTTTTGACCATACAATCTAGAGGCCAACAAACAATTACCATGACTCTCTCCGATACATATCATATTAATTCTTTCTTGCTTAGAAAAATTCAAGTGTTTCAAATTTGTTTCAAACAAATGTCAGTGATAAATGCCATTTAGATATTTGGAAAATTCACACAGTTCAAGTATTTAAATGTAGAATAATAAGACAACTTTCTTTTCATTTATAAAAGATGAAACTTACATTAATTGAAACAATAATGCTCATAGTTCTTTCTTGCAAAAACAAAAAAAAACATGTGCCAATGCCTCCTATGATATCCGAATTTCTAGAAATTATCTGATGTTTTTATTAGAATGCAGTTTCACTGGAACCGTTGGTTTTAGGTATAACTATAGGTTAATAAAAATTGTAAAGCGACAAAAATTCTATCCAAATGTGTAAAAATATACGGGGTGTTCTATTTAAAAAAATGAAGTTATAATAGATTAAAGTTAGCCATTTTTGTATCATCGTAATAAACACCCTGTACAAATAATTTCAACTTTAACATATCTGGAGGCTAGGCCATGGCATTGCTTAACATTTAACAAAAAAAAGTTTGCTTAATCTGTGAAAATACCGCTCATGCAGAATTTATTAGTGAGGTTTGCCAATGACAATTTTTTTGTATAAAGTTGAATAATTCGACAACGCCGCAACGGAATTTCAAAAACAAGACATATTTGAAAAGGCAATTAAAAAAACAATAATAATTTGTAAAAATAAATAGAGTGTCCTATTTAAAAAAAACATACTTTTGATATGCTACTCTAACATCAAACACCCCGTGTGATTAGAAATAATTTTAAAATATGGTACTCTTGGTCTCCTACAACTTTTATTTGAAACTTTTTTCAGTCTAATAAATATTAAAGGAGATATCGACTGAGGCGCCTTTGGTGACTCACCCTGTATATATCTTACTATAATTTATCGAATCAAGACTAGTCAGTCAGTCTAAAACTTACAAATAAATAGGAAATTGGGTTTCCAGGTATCGTATATGTGAAAGCTTTTCTATTGTAAATTTTTAAAAGTAATAAGGTTTTGCGAAAACTATTGTTTGTCTAGAAGTATGTTTAGTCATGGTCAATAGGTCAACTGTTAACAGATGATCAAAAATTAGACCAAAAAAATGTTCAACAATCTTGTGAAAAAACTACTTGTTAATCTTTCTACACATCAGTACATAACAATCTTCGTAAATATAATACGATGCCTACATTTTGCACAATTAACTAACAGTGCTCCAAGAAATTTCTTAAACTGAATGGGGATGAGGCACTTTGCTATTAATTATTTGCTTTCACCGTTCATCGTAAAAGAAGGAGACGGAAAAAAATGAAGATAAGATTATAAGTGTGGCAGTCTTCACTACATTTTTGTCAGAATGTAAGGAAAACTAAAGCCCAATAAAACCTAAGGTTGGTGAAATATTGTTTACTTTGTATCCTACTTATTTTGGGAGTTAGAAGAAAATTCTCTACAAACCCTTGATGGCATCGCAGTTGAACCAGCATGAGAAAAGTGTCTATAAAATTTTTCCCTGCGGGCAAGCGTAGCATCGACTTTACGTTGTGTCGAGTTTGATACGAAAAGTAAAAACAATGGGTACTGAGGCAAGTAGTTGGATGAGTAACCAGTTCAACGATACACTGAAGTCTCGGCGTCTTCTAGCGGTTTGTAAATATATTACCTTAAAACGTAAAAGCGATGAAATTTTAGCCGAGGATTGTGTTGTGGATATACTATCCTTCGGAATGAATGTAATATAGATGGTCACTTGCATATAAGATCCGTACTCTTCGACAAAGAAGAGGTTCGGAAACATTTCCAGGTTGGGAGTAACTTGTCTCCTGATGTCGGAGTTTGTCCTTGGTGGCAATAATACGCCGACGTTAAGTAAATGATTAAATAAAAAAAATCCCAACAACTTTGTCGTTGGACCAGAAATTTTGGCCCACTTGCTTTTCATTCTGTTGTTAATAGCTATTTGTATAACAAGAGAGTAAAGTGTAATATTTCACTTTCCTCCCATGCTATACATATGATTTTTTCTACGAGCTCTAATATATAAAAACGGGTGAAAGCGTAATAACATTTCTTTAGTTTACTCGTATATTGGCATTAGGTATTTAATAATAATTTAAATATTAACTAAGCCGTGAAATATTAAAATACCAGTTCAAATATGCTCATCATGGTGACAGAACATTGTAAATCATAACAAAAATTGATGTTAATTATAATTATGTTTCTAAAATGAGTTGTATTGTTTAAAATTGAGAAAACTTTATATCAATTTACAACGAAATGACTTGCCTTAATTTTGATGTTTATTTTGACATTTTAGTAGACATTGACATTTCAAGGTAACAACTATGAAATAGTTAAAAATTCGGTTAGAAAATACGTTCCTCCCTAGTGAAAAGTTATTTCGCCTCCCTAGGGAGAGTAGATACTGTTTTCTTTCCTCATTTGAGGGAGGAAAATATGACCTTCTATAGAGGTCGGAGAAAAAAAGAATTTTTTGCCTTATCACTTCATTACTGTTATTTTTGACCATCATAAACCCAACGGTATTTCGGTTGTAACATAATAGGAACGTGTAGAAGGATCGTTCTTATTAAATTGTCCTGTCATGAATCTAATGAACAGAAAATGCAAGGATCATCTCATTGCACTGACCTAAGATGCCAGACTTGTCAATTCTGTGCTTTCATGATTCGTGCTATAATGAAGGTAAAATAAGCCGTATTGGAGTTGTAATTGGTGCTTTTAATATATGAGAATACAGTACTCAATTAAATATCGAGATTGGTGGCTAAAAAGAGGTCCAAAATGTGGATCTCTTTTTAGCCAATTTGAATTGTGCACATAAAAAAAAATTCAAGAATAAAATCGTTAACATTGCTAACAATATGAATTAAAATTATTGTCCGATTATTCTATTTCTTTTATTTTTTTCCCGATTAAAGTAATTTTGGTTTTCATGAGCTGAATATTTAATTCCTGCGCACTTTCAACATTTTCTTCAAGAAATTTATTATTAGGTTCCCCATATTTTCCCTTAAAATTGCCCACGCACTTATTTTCTTCTCGCCGTTGATAATATTTCTAAACATTGCTTAAAAATCTCATCATTAAATATATGATATAATTAAAATCAAGACAATTTCTACCATGCCACGATAAAAAGTAACAAGTATCCAGAACAACTTGTTAAAGAGTTTTGATCAAAACTTTGTTATAGTTTTCTTATATTTTTATCGTGGCGTGACAAAAATTGACTAAAAATCAGGTATCCAGAATCATTTATAGAGACGGTTCCCCTGTAGCCTCCGAACCATCCTCCAGGGCAGGGATATTCTGGAAGACTCTTTGTCTGCAGGAGAGATTTGCTCTAGGATATTACGGCTACACCACGATCTTCCAAGCAGAAGATTACGCCATACGTACGGCGAAAGTTAAGGATGAGGTAAGGAATGGTGCAGAGCAGATGATATACATCTGATCCAGTAGCCAGGCTTATTTAAAAATAGTGTGCTCCCTCAGGACAAGATGAGCTGTCATTTAGGTGTGCGGGGATGCCCTAAAAGAGCTTACGAGGCACAAACAAGTAAGACTGATGTAGATTTCGTGACATATTTTGGTTCCAGGCAACGAAAAAAACCGAATAATTGACTAGACTTGGAGCTAAGGAGATCTGCCTCGGACTTAGGTCTATATTGGGCACCACAAGATGATAGGTCACGGCGGTCCTCAGTTTGTCCACGAGACTTAGGAGACATCTATCACTGATAGATATTGAGGGACACCCGTGACGCACAAGATACGGGAGTGACGTATTACCACTACCTGGCACAGTGTGAAGGATTTGTGTACATGGCATTTTCGAAAATGAGGCGTTTCTAAGGGAGGAGATAAGGCTCTCTCGCACTGAGTGACATCCTAATTGTCATTAGAAGATCGGTTAGATTCGACGAGGGAGCAAGAGATGTACATGGCTGAGGAGACGGCTGGAATGGGTAAAGAGGGCCCATCTGCGGCCTACCTGCCAGGAGTCAACCTCCCCACTATACTATAATCATTACCCAGAATTACTTGCTCAGTCAATTATTTATAATTTATAATTTGATCTGGTCACAAGAATACCAATTTATTGATTTATCATCCAGTTGCTGGAACTATCTAAGGACTGTTTGAAATTAATCAGTTCTAATATTGAAAATTTCACACCTGTGCTTTTAACCAATAAAATATGTTTTCTCTAGTGTAACCATGGCAACCCAGGTATTTTTTTGGAAATTTTTTTGTACTATGGTACCCTAGAGGGAATTATAGTGGAAATTTTATGCCATAATCATATAATAATTTTTTGATCTTAAGCGTGACTTAATTAATAACACTGGCCGACAACATTTTTGTAACATAGTTCACATTACTGTTTTTATATCCTCCCTATTAACTGAAAAAAATATCCAACAAGTCCTGATACATACCACTTTTGTGTGAAAATAATAGTTCCTATTATATTACCAGGTAATAAATTTTATGAAGGTTTGGCAATTTTGGAAGAACAAGTTAAAGTAAGGTGGGACATTTTTAGTATGTCTTGTTTTGACCTTCTAAGTGCCCAAATGTGTCTGTTAGAAAGTGTTTTCGTTTATATACATAACCTGTTACGACAAAAATGTTCAGTCAAACGAGCCGAAGTTGCAAAACCTCATCTGACAAGTTTTGTTATATTTGTGGAGAATTCTTTGTGAAGTCACAAGCGAGGCTATCGTCTGAAAATGTGAAAAAAGCATATTTTCTATATTTTGGAGTTTTAATCGGAGATCAAGACAAGCAATGTGTTCCCCACGTTTGTTGTGTAAATTATAGCGTGGCCCTAGTGCAGTGGATGAAAGGGAAAAGAGAAAACATGCCTTCTGCAGTTCCAATGTTATGACGAGAAGCCACCAATTATTTCGATGATTTCTATTTCTATGTAATAAGAACTAAGGGATATTCCAAAAAAGAAAAACAAAAAATCAATTATCCGAATTTGCCATCATCCCTAAAACCTGTCCTCACAATGCATCAGTCTTAAAAGTATCAACAACGCCTTTAGATTGACAAAAAAAATTTTTTTTGAGATAATGGAACTATTTCCATTATCTCAATTCTATTTAAGACTCTTCAGATAGCCCAGACCAGTGTGCCGATCCTTTATGTATTCCAAAAAGTTTTAGTGACATTCACCTAATTGCTCAAAATGAATTGAATGATTTGGTACGTAACTTAGGGCTGTCAAAACAACAAGCAGAACTTCTTGGTTTTCGACTTAAGGAGTGGAATTTACTGGTTAAATAAACAAAGATTACGACTTTTAGAAAAAGAAATGCAACATTTTCCTCATTTTATAACATGGAAAAATTCACTCTGCGCGTGTATTGATATTGACGGTTTAATGCAGGAACTTAATATCGAGCATTCCTCTTCTAAGTGGCGCTTATTCATAGATCCTCCAAATACAGTTTAAAAGCTGTATAATGGAAATTTAAAACTATCTATACCAATTTCCCCTTCAGTAATAATGAAAGAGTATTATGACAGTATGAGCACTATTTTAAATAAAACTAATTACATCAAACACAAATGACAAATATGTGGGGATTTAAAAGTAATAGCCATTTCAGTAGGGCTTCAAGGAGGCTTTACAAAATAATGCTGTTTCCTTTGTGGGACAGTCGTACAGTAAAACAACGTTTTATGTAAAAAGAATTTGGCTGGAATAGAAAGAATTTGAACCAGGAACTAGTAATATTAAATATATGCCCCTTGTAGCTCATAAAAATGTTCTTTTGCCACCTCATCATATTAAACTTGGGCTAATGAACAATTTTGTGAAGAATATGAATAAACAGAGTGAAGGATTTAAATACATTAGGGAACTTTTCCCCAATTAACTAAAGCCAACCTTAAAGAAGGCATTGGTCCTCAGATTAGAAAATTGCTTGTCGATGCAGATTTTAAAGGAACACTCAACAGATAGGAACTCAGAGCTTGGAACTCATTTGTAAGCGTAGTCAACGGATTTTTAGGGAACAGGAAGGATGAGAACTACAAGCAACTAGTATTTGAACTTTTTAGAATCGTACCAAAGGCTTGGTTGCCGTATGTCTGCATTCTCATTTTTTTCCTGAAAATTTGGGTGCGATAAGCGACGAGCAAGGAGAAAGATTTATTCAAGATATCAGGAAAATGGAAATTCGTTATCAAGGACGATGGGATCAAGCCATGATGGGGGATTACTGTTGGTTCTTAAAACGAGACGATTTGACCCCCATAAAAGAAAAAACTGAGTATGTGTTTTTCAAAAATTACACAGCCGCACAAAAAAAATTCTGATCTGGGGGTTTGACCATGTTTACTATATGTTCTTGGGGTCGCTGAATCCGAATCCAAGGTCTATTTAACCCCATTACATCAGGACTTTGCTATAACCTCAAAAAACCATAATTTCAGCCATTAAATGCATATAACCCTAAGAATGAAGTTGTAATCTGAAAACTCAAGCTCATCAACCCCATAACGCATTTAACCAAAAATCTATCAACTCCAATAACCACGTACGTCAGACATTTAACTTGATATGTACGTTATTTTAATAACCGCATAACTCTGGTCATTGTACATTTTTTCACACAATTTTTGTTTTGTCTCAAGCACCCGAAACATACTGTTGTATCCTAAAAACACCTCACCCTAAAAGTCTATGTTTTTAAGGTTATCAACTAATGTTAGTTTTTCAAATCACTGTACCTTCGGCACTGGCATTACCCGATGTATACCGCGGGTAAGTTGCCCACCGTCACCATGTGGAGGTGCCCTAGATGCAGACGCACGCAAGATATAATCGCTCTGAAAAAACCTGAGCTTTGAATTCTTTGGAAGAAAATATTTTCTAGAACCACGTACCAAAATACGTAGATTTATTACTGATATTTTTCATTGATATACAAAGACTTATAAATGAATGTGCATAGAATTAGAGCATTTTTTGGAGATCTGACAGATACGCGTACAATACATATCAAGTTAAATATCTTACATACGTGGTTATTGGAGTTGACAGATTTTTAGTTATGGGGTTTAAGAGCTTGAGTTTTCAGATTACAACTTCATTGTTAGGGTTATATTCATTTAATAGCAAAAATTATGGGTTTCTTGAGGTTATGGCAAAATTCTAATGTGATGAGGTTAAATAAACCTCGGGGATTCAGCGACCCCAAAAACATATAGTAAACATGGTCAGACCCCCAAATCAGAATTTTTTTTGTGTGGCTGGAGCGCCGGTCCTAGCCTTTGATCAGGGTAAAGCGAGATTATTTTTCGGCTCCCTTTTGTCGACGCTTTCACTTCACGTTAATTCTATTTCGGTTTTATGTTAAATAAATAATAATTCCAAAATTTTCAAAAATCAACTTTTATTGCAAATATCAACACTTATTGAATTTAAATTAAATTAAGGCGCCATCTGGCGCCTAGAGCGACCGCTCCTCTCGCTCTACCCCAGGGCCATCGCTGTGTGGCTGTGTTATTCTTTATCTTTATAGATATCTCTATGTAAGCCTAATGTATGTCATATACATCACTGATATGTAGCAATAAATAGATTAGTAAAATTAACAAAAATGTTATTCCTGCCCATAATGTTTTATTTGTGACAAAAAAATGTTACGACTTTTTGCTTGTCATTTCTGTAATTAATAGGTTTTATTTCAGTGGGATATGCTATTCAGGTATATGTTACAAAAATATATATATTTAAGAACATTTTAAAAATATTCATGACCTAGAAAAAATTTTCGGAAATAATTTAACTTCTAGTGGTGTTACATGTGAAAATCATATACACTAGAATACCAATACTAAAATTAATTCAAAACTTTCCGATTATTGCAAACATTTCAATGATGAATAGTTTTCAATATACACGAGAATGATCCGCATTAAAGTCTGCGAGGGACTGAATGATATTGTATGATTTTCTTGAAGGACGTCGACTTTTGTCAAATGATTATGGGAAAAGGTAGAATATGAGTTATTAAGAGCAAAATGGGTAGATATAGCACAGAAATTTTGAGGAACCTCAGAAAAAAAATCCCCAGTATAACATAATCCATCGACTCTAGGATAAATTATCGATCATTACGGCATATACATATACCCCACATTTAAATCAAAGACATTCATGGAATTCATAACCAGAAAAGTAAATGTGCCGTCGCGGTCGTCGGTTAAATTGATTTGGTTTTATGAATGCACATATCGTATTCAATATTTTTAATATTAACACGTGTTATTATAATTTATTATTATTGTATGTATTACACAATAGTAGATATGTTTACAAATCTAAAATAAGTGTCATGACTGATAAGCTAGTGGATGAAATTAGAGATTAAAGACACCATTGAAGCTTACGTGATAATAAATAAAGTTAAAGAAAATGACTTGAAGATTTTTATGATAAATTAATTTATATAAACCGACACTGACTTTACAATTTAGTTATTAAATGATTATTTTTATTATACACTATGTTTGTGAATTATATAGGACTTGTCCTATTTATGGTGTCATATTCATATGGTGCTAATATTTTGGCTATTATACCGTCTCCATCTTACAGCCATCAAATTGCTTACACACATATTTGGAGAGAATTATCTCTAAGAGGCCACAAAGTTACTCTAATTACAACAGATCCATTAAAAAATCCGTCGTTAACAAATTTAACTGAGATAGATATGAAATGGACCTACAAATTTTTTAGTGACATCAGTAATATGGCAGAAAATACCTTTAACATGTGGAATGTTTACGAGATGAGTTCAGATATTATGCTAAACGTTTCTGAGGCTTTATTGTCACATCATCCCGTTCAAGATTTGTTACAACACAGAGGAAATTTTGACGTTGTTCTCGTGGAGTTTTTTTATCCAGAATTATTGGCTTTTGCAGAAGTTTATGGATGTCCCAAAATATTAGTTAGTACTATGGATACAACTGGTTATTATCATGGAAAAATGGGAAATCCATCACACCCTGTTCTACATCCTGATATTGCGACACCTTTTTTTGGATCACTGAACTTTAAAGATAGAGTAACAAGTACATTATTCAGTTTGTATATATTTTACTTTTTTGATTTAAAACTAATTCCAAAAAGACAAGAAATAGTAAACAAATTTTTTGGCATTGAGAAAACTCTGGAAGAACTAGTAAAAGACGTTGATATGATGTTCCTGAATGTAAATCCAATTATCCAAGGATCCAAAGCGCTCGGTCCTAGTACAATCAATATTGGTGGTCAGCGACCCACAATATCTACAAAACCTCTACCAATGGTGAGTAAGTCGTAATCATAAATAAAAAAAAACTGAATTATTTGTTATATCTTACTTAATGTACACAATCCAAAACTTACAAATAAGCAGGAAGAAGAGTTTACCAGGTACTGCATACTTGGATATTTTCTATTGTACATTTTTGAAAGTAGCAATTTTTTATAAAAAGTATCGTTTATCTAGAAATATGTCTAGTCATGTTCAAAAACTGGACTAAACAATGTACAATATTGCCACATATTCTTCCTTCAGATCAGTATGCCATATTCTATGTAAACATAGGATACCTACATTTCGTCCAATTAACTATTTTATTTTACAATTATTGTTCAATAAATCGAAAATGGTTACAAATAGCCATGAGACTGTACGCACAAAAAATGTTCATTTCTCAATTCTACATCACATCGTTCAAAAATATTAAAAAGGATTGAGAAAATTCAGTTCAAATAGTTGTAAATTTAAAAATTATTTTTGGCCACCCAGTATATTTTTAAGAAGTGAAAATGGCTAAGTGTCATCACACAGATATCCCATAACTGGTACTAACAAATTTTTTTCTTAAAATTGATAATTGTGACTGTAGTGATTTTTTTAATATACACGTGTAAATAGCATAATTTCAACAAAGAAATCATTACACCCAAGTGGTTGGGAGAGAGTCCATAATGATACAGAAGTGGAAGGAGGCCACAAAGGGATTTCAAAAATTGCTCTGATATACATGGCATTCTATTTAAAAATATGTTAGTTGACTCTGTAGAATCGTCTTGGTTTACCCTGTATATTCTTTTTTCTTAAAATTAATAATTGTGACTGTAGTGATTTTTTTAATATACACGTGTAAATAGCATAATTTCAACAAAAAAATCATTACACCCAAGTGGTTGGGAGAGAGTCCATAATGATACAGAAGTGGAAGGAGGCCACAAAGGGATTTCAAAAATTGCTCTGATATACATGGCATTCCATTTAAAAATATGTTAGTTGACTCTGTAGAATCGTCTTGGTTTACCCTGTATATTCGAAAATAATTTCCGGTTATAGACTTTTTTTTCTAGTTTACTTATGTTTTTAAATCAAGTCTCTGGCTATCATAGAACTCGACATATCGAAGTCGGACGCCCTATTGCCCCACCCTGTATACTTTAACCAGTAACATATATCAGTCAGTATATGAATATCAAAAGACTTTAGTTATTTTTTTAGAATTGGCAAAAAGTTTTGACACAGATTCACATCCTATGTTTGTAAATAAAACAAATTTTTATAGAATCTGAGGCATTTCTGTTGATTTGCTTGCAATAATTAATAACTTTTGGGAACAGGGACAGTTATAGGACCATGTATTTTCCAGTAATATTTTAACGATATATTAAGAGGGCTAATCGAACCAGTGTTTGTAAGGTAATTTTTCAAAATTTATTTCTTCCATACAGTTTGGTCAAATTACACGAAATTTGGAGGATCAGTAGTTGAAAGAGTACTAGAGAGTACATGTATATCTATTTTAATTAATTTTCACTTTATGTAGGGAAAATTTATATTGTAAATATAAGTGAAATTTGAACGTGATAAGCTCCTGAATTATGATATCAATCGGCAAAATTCGAGGTAAAATTCATACATGTCTTCTAGAATGAAAATTCATAATTATGCTCAGCAAGTTTCACACTTTTATTCCGTACTATTTGGTTAAAATGAATTTTCTAAATAACTATCTTTGTCACTACAAATGTAGCAAGGAAGCCTTACCTCTATCGGGAATCGCACCTCAATGAAGTCGGTGAATAAAACGTCCAGTGAAGATATAGTCAAGAGTAAAATTATTCAGCGGCGCATGTATAAAAACTTTCTAGAGAGTGACACAGCTATCCGAAGCTTTTTTCCGACTAGGCCCCTTAAAATTAGACACTCCTATGCAAATTGTGTCATGCCGATATAGCGTTGCTTTTCTCTGATACCACTTGGGAAGGAGCAAAAATAATGTAGATTTTGGTTTGTATAAAGTGTAAAAATGGCTTAATCAAAATAAATTGACAGCAAATACGGTGGCGCATCTTAGGGTGGGATATGTGGGATACATCCCCCAAGAATCAAAGGCACTCTTTTTTTTTTTAATTCAACAAGAGAAAAAAGCAGAAACAGAAGAACTTTCAGAACCTTTTAGGCTCATGAAATTTACACTATTTGCTATTACTAAATAAAATCTCAATTTTTGAAATTATTTCATATGATTTTCCTTTTAAAAATTTATAAAATGAGCTCCCCGACTTTTTCTTTTAAATTAAAAAACCTTATAGTTCTGTCTCTTCTATATAAAAAAAATTGATAGCTTTTAAAAATATACGATTACTTATGGGACACCCCCTATAACATGAAATATGCACTGTTACGGCCGTTGACATAGTTCCAGATCGGCTAATCGGTTTTTAGAATATTGCAGAATTGTCTGTTGGTTAGTATGAAATGGTTGATTTTAATTAGCCGAAGTCACTAACTGATTAATAATTTAGCTAGCCAAGCAGTGAAAATTCAGCCTAAGTGGCGGCTTAGCCGGGGTGGCTATGTATTAGGCAACGTTGTAATTTTTTTTATCGATATTTTTCGCGGATATTTTTTGTTTTAATTACTGCGAGTTCTGAAGTAGTGAACATAACCAAGTTTTATTAAAATACAATTAAAATGAACTGAATTGACTAAGTAGAAAACCGCGGCGAGTGGTTGTTTTATTTTTTTTTGTTTACAAAAATTTAATCTTTTAAAAATATTGTTTTTTTAATCATGTTCTTTAATAATTGTACTCTAAATTTTTTGCATAAACAGGGTGTTCAGTTAGTGTTCCTTCGGAAGATTGTGCAAAAACGGCTTTATAAAAAAACTTTCATAACAAAACATTCAATGTTTCATTTTTACTACAACGTAAAATTATTTTCAATTATACAAGGTGTCACAAAAATGATTTACCTAAGAAAGTATAATATTTTTAAACGGAATACCCTATATTTTTTTTGGTGCCAGTTAAGCGTCCAAGGGTACTGTATTGCACCCTAAAATATTTTGCCAATCGGATTTAGCTATATCTCCATGATTTATTAATTGTTTTTTCTAAAAATGTAAGACGTTACTTGATATATTTACTGAAAATCATTTTTGAAATAAATTATTATTATACTGGAGTACAAAATATTTGCTCACATTCTTAATATTTAATTATCATTTTTCTCAATTTTTCTAAATGGAATGCCTATAATTTTTTTTACATGGATGAATAACACATACAATTCCCCACATTTTAATATCATACACTTTTTTTTATTTCAAACGGTTTTTGAGATATGTTTGTTTCAAATAATTTTTGCGTAAATTAAGGTACACTTTATTTTAACATAAAAATCTAGTATGGCTTTGGTCTTTTGTTTTGCGTTTGTTTTTCATTTTATGACATTTGTGTCAGGTGTTTAAGATTATCGTGATGAAGTTGAATTAATATTTTTAAGAAAAATAATATGAGATAATTATTTTCAACAAGATTTAATATCCATGATGTATGTTATTGGTGAATATTATGGAAATTATTTATTGGCATCAAGAGCGTATCGTCAAAAATATCCCGATAGAAGGTGTCCTGATGTGAGGTTTCTAGAAAATTTGAAAGAACGTTTTGACCGTACTGGAAGTGCTGCATATAAAAAAAGGTGAGACGACGAAATGTATTAAGTGAAGAAAATGAGCTGGCTATAACTTTTGCGATAATTGAAAATCCTACGGCAAGTGTTCGGAAATTAAGTAGGAATTTAGAGGTCAGTCTAGTGTTCCCCTATGCCTTCGTAAAAATAAGTTTCACTCCTATAGAGTACAGCTGCATCAAAAGCTTTTGGATGTGGATTTAAATCGTAGATTAAATTTTTGCCAGTGGGCTCAAAACCAAATTGGAGAAAATGAAGAACTTTTCAAATTTGTGTTGGTCTCGGATGAATCAACGTTTCATCGCAATGGATTTATAAATAGGCACAATTTTCATTATTATGTCACAGAAAACCCTTATGTTGTACAGATAAATCATTACCAGCACAATTGGAGTTTAAATATTTGGGGAGAAATTGTACATGGTTATGTTATTGATCCTCACTTTTTTGAGGGAAATGTGGATGAAGCAGTCTTCTTGGATTTTATGCAAAATACGTTTCCACTAATGATCCAGCATATTCCTGATTATGTTACAAATAATATGTGGTTACAACTTGATGGTGCACCACGACATTTTAGTATAAATATTCGTCATGCCATTAGTAACCAGTTTCTTGGAAGGTGGATAGGAAAAGGAGTTCTGATATTTTAGTAAGCTGCTAAATTATATCTAATTTATTATTTTATTATATTATATTAGGTATCACTGCAGGGCCGCCTAGATCAGCCGACCTGACTCCAATGGATTTTATTCTTTGGAGATTTGTAAATTCAGACATTTATAAAGTAGAAGCAACGATCCGAGAAGATATGATGGAAAGGATTCGTCAGTGTTTCAATCGTACAAATGTTATACAATCTAAGATGTCCATTTAGCAGTAAACTTCAGTGTTGCGTGAATCAAAATGGTGGACATTTTGAGCAATTGTTAGGCTAGTATGAATATCAATATCTATATGTATGAATATGTAGTTTCAACATCAATATCAAGAATGTAAACAAATATTTAGGGCACTCGGTATAATAATAATTTATTTCAAAAATGTTTTTCAGTAAATGCATCAATATCAAATAACGTCTTATATTTTTAGAAAAAACAATTAATAAATCGCGGAGATATGGCAGTCAAAAAAAATGTTTGTGAATTACCAAAAAAGAACAGGAAAAAAAATCATAACTTGACAACGCTACATCCGATGGACAAAATATTTCAGGGTGTAATACAGGATCCTTGGAGGCTTAACTGGCGTCAAAAAAATACAGTGTGTTTCATTTAAAAAAATTATACTTTCTTATGTAACTCATTTTTGTGATACCTTGTATAATTTAATATAATTATACGTTGTAGTGAAGGTCAAACATTGAAAGTTTTGTTAAGAAAATTTTTTTGTAAAGTTAGCCGTTATTGTACAATCTTCCGAAGGAACACTAACTGGACACCCTGTATAATCTGTATAAAAACTGCAAATAAAAAGTAACTACTACACTTATTTGGAGTTGAGCTAACAGATTTTTTTATATCTACATATCCCCCACCATGGGCCAACTCTGGATACGCTACTGAGTAGATATTTAAAAAAATTTACTTCATATCTAAACATTTTAGGAAAATCAAATATACAAAAATTACAACTTATCCAATGTACAGAAGGACAAAAGTTGAAATAATAGCCTTAACTATGTTGAAAGTATAGATAACATCAAATATTTAAGGGTAGTGATCGACCATTTTTAAACTGGGAGAAGCATGCAGGATTATTAGTAAATAAAATGGAATGATTAACGTATAAAATCAATCAACAAACAATATATGGGTATTAAATAATTAACAGGAATAGGAAACCGGATCAGAGCCCAGGACCGGTTGCAGCTATTGCCTCATGGTTGAGAGAAGGACGTATGTAGACAAATAAAAGAAAAATTATAAAATGAATAGTGGAATACGTAACGCTTGATACACTATATAATTCAGAATGACTGAATTCTACCATCGCATTAGTCTACATGGTTACAACTAACATTCGTTCTTCATTCGTGGCTGTTAAATTTGAACGATTTGGTTTGTATACATGTTTGTGCAAGGAAAATGAACGTTAATCATCTACCGAGGTTAACGGTGCAAATTGTAAATAGTTTACATGGACACGCACTGAAAAACCGTGCAGATAGTTTTCACGAATTTTACACATTGTTTTATATCACAGGTTCCTGTGTAAAACATTGTTTAGTTTATTGTTTATAGATCGACTTTTGTTGTCTGATAGTTTTCTAATTTACATTGTACATAACTTATCACCGATAACACTTCTGAAAATCGCAAAGATCTACTCTGTAATTTAGTAGTTGCTGCAATCAACATGAATATAACATGACAAATCATAAAAAAATCCTCTTTCGTAACTCTACCGACAATATTCTGTCGATGGATAGCCGAATTTAAATCCCTTTTAAAATCACGGCGTGTATGAAATACGTAACGTCGCGGTCGATTGCATGGAGTACACAGAATATGCCGCCCATTTGTTGTAAGGTCGTCGAAAAATTTTATATACGTATTATCCCTGTTTCTTGCACCTTTCTGCCTCAATACTGATTGTACAAGTTGAATAAATTTAGAAAATCCTAAAATACTAGATAATAATAAATTTAATATCTTCAGATCTGATCGTAACCTGAAAGCTACTAATTGCAGTAAAGGCGGTGGGGTTATGCTAGCCGTTAATTCTGGCATACTAGCCGTAGATTTAAAATTGATTTTAACTTTAAATCAGTACCAACTGTAGATATCGTTGGTGTTAAGATATCAATACCCTTAAGTCATCTCTACATATTTGTCATTTATATTCTGCCAAATAGTTCTACCGATGTTTATAACTCAATATTTGACTCGTTCTGCTCTCTTAATTATTTATTTGACTCCGATTCACTTATTCTCGGTGACTTTAATATTCTTGAATATTTTTCGTTCAACAAGAGTACTGCAATGCCTAGATTAGAAACGACCTTAAATTTCCAAAATTTCATGAACTTTAATCAGTGCAATAATATGGTAAACATAAATAATCGCGTCCTAGATCTAGTGTTGGGTAACAAAAATTGCCTAGTAGAAAAAGTAATTGATGTCATAATTAGTGAAGATGAACACCATCCGTCTATTATTGTATGCTGTGAAATTTTAAAGAATAACTTAGAGCATAAAAAACCTAACAAATCCTTATACAAGTATAATTTTAACAAAGCCAATTTTCCTCTCTTATATCAATGTTTACTTGAAACTGATTGGAGCTTTCTAAATAATTGTGTAGATATTAACTCGTAAGAGAAAGCACTCACTGGAAAAATACAAAAATTCTAATGAATACTGAATTTCAACAACTTAGGCGTAAACTGAAAACGGACTCTGAAAAGTCGGTTAAAGTATATTTGGCTAACATAGAAAATAATATAGTACAAGATCCTTCCAATTTCTGGAAATTCATTAATAAAAAGAACGCTTATGCTGATATACCTAACAATTTGCCCTATGATAATATAAATCTTTTCGATCCGGAAGAAATATGCAATGCATTTACACACTTTTTTCAGCAATCCTATAATACTCCTACTAACGATAATGACCACCTTGTCAAAAATTCTAATAACTATGATCAACTAAACCCACCTACAATAACTGAAAATAATGTTCTCACTTGTTTAAAAAAATGCAGGCCCAAGCTGACAGGTGGACGAGATGGAATCCCAGCTTCCTTATTACGTGACTGTGCGTTGATATTTGCAGAACCCCTTTCTAAACTTTTTAATTTATCCTTAAAAATGAATACTTTTCCCTCATGATGGAAATGATTTAAGATGACCCCATATTTAAAAAAGTGATCGATCAAAAATTGGTCTCTATCGTCCAATTGTCATAATCTGTAACTTTGCTAAATGTTTTGAAATGCTACAAACTTATTTTGTATGAGTGAAATTTTATCTGATGCTATCGATGAGGGATTTCAAGCCGACGTGATTTATACTGACTTCTCGAAGGCCTTTGGTAGAATTGACCATGATATACTATTACATAAGTTAATTAACATTGGTTTCTCTCAAAACTTCCCGACGTTTCTAAAATATTATTTTTCAAATAGGATCCACCATGTAGTATATCCTGGTTGAAACTCTGTCGAAGTCTCTGCTACGTCGGACGTTCCCCAAGGATCGATATTAGGACCTCTCTTTTTTGTTTCATTTATCAATGATATTGTTGATAGCCTAACTGCTTCATGCCTATTATATGCTAATGATTTGAAAATTTTTTGCAGAGTTGCAAGTATTGATGACTGTCTCGAACTACAACAAAATTTAATCTTTGCCAGGGACTGGTGCATAGAAAATAATTTACCTTTAAATATCAAAAAATGCAACGCAGTGTCGTACTCCACCAAGAAAACTTATATTTCGATTACTGTCTCGATAATAACATACTCTCAAGACCTGACACGTTATGTGATTTGGGAGTCATTTTTGATAAAAAATTGTTTAATAGTTACATTATTTATATCGGCACGAAGTTTTACAGAGGTCTAGGGCTTATTATCAGATATAGCCGTAGCTTTCAGAATATTGATACACTGAAACTACTATATACCACCTTTGTAATTCAGAATATGCTTCAACCATATGGAGCCCTAATTACGCTACATATATTGATAATCTGAAAGAAATTCAGCGCAGATTTTTAGAATATGCCAAGTATAGAACAGATGGGGAATATCCTTATATTGGTTTCCCCCCAAAACGAACTTCTCGCAAATTTTGGTCTCGACTCACTCGCGCATAGACGCATAAAAGCATATCTGACTTTCTTACACAAGATTATTCACAATGACGTAAACTTTACCCAAATTCTAGTTATGTTAAATTTTCACACACCTAGAAGTGGGGCAAGCGAGAGAAATTTGTTTTATTTACCAACTGCACGAACGAATATAAAAAAAACCGGTGCCAATTATTACTTGTGGATCAAAAGTTCATCACCGTAGCAAACCTCGACGTTTGGTGGAGTTTATAATAAAAGTAATTTTTGACGTTTCAAAAAAGTCACGTTTTTTGACGTTACAAAAAAGTCACATTTTGACGTTTCAAAAAAGTCACATTGGTGGAATGTCACTAATATTTTTTTTAGACATTGGGACCGATTTTGCTCATCAGCGAACTCAATCTCTTTCTTGACCTCTAAAATGTGGGTAACAAATTTGAAAGCTTTATCTCAAAAACTGTACCTGCTATCGCGAACCACACAGACAGACACACACACACACAGAGAAATTTTTTTTCTGTCTGAAAGTTTGTATTTCGTCATAATTCGTCGAGATTCGTCCAGAAATGCCATATAAATTTTCAAATATTTTTTCACGAATACATAACTTCACCACTTTGAGGGGCGAGGAAGTAAAATTTCTCCTCTGCCAATATGCGTAATAATTATAACTCTCTAAACTGCGCAGTCGACATTTTATCCTGCAGAATCCGGTCCATCAAAAAATTTAAATTACAGTTGCCTTATCTCTTAGCTTCTTTTTGGTTAGTTCCATGTTATTATATTTTTTCTGACTTATAGCATGTCCTTATTTATTTGTCTCTATGTATACTCATATTTGATATTAATTTATCTTGTTAAATTTCAATGTTTATAGATTAAGTGCATACATATCTTTTTTGTATAGTTCCGATTCTGTAATTGGGTTCTCGGACCTGTTGAATAGTGTAGAAATAAAATAAAATAAAATATATTACAGATATATAAATAAACACATCACATGAATTTTTATGTGTTGTGTTTATTTTCATTTATATTTTTTTGTAAATATTTTCGGCAACTGATTATTAATTAACGTTTATAAAGCTTTAGTTGAATCTCTATTAAATTATGGATTGAGAATATGGGATGGGGAATACGAATCAACTCTATATAACTTAAAAAAATATACAAAAACATGTCAACAAAAACAAGAAATTTTTAACAAACTTAAATACCATTAGACTGATGCATTATTTAAGGTAACTCATTTGTTTGATTTAGATAGTTTGTATCTAACTATTAGCATTAAGTTTTATTCAGAAAAGGACAATAGATAATGATATCCTAAAATACATATTTGAATAACAATCAGAATCAGACTACACCAAGACCAGATAAAACGGCTTTACTTAAACTTATTTATTGCAAGGGTTTAAAGTTATACATTATCACTTGCCAAAAGAAATTAAAGATATGAAACAAAAAAAATTAAAGAGACAATTAATAAATATGAAAACAAATTATCACAAAAATTATTATTATATGTGACTGAACGTATTGTCACTTTTAAACGAATGTTAACAGGTAGTTTATCTTTATACAAAAATCTGTTAAGTTATAGAAGACGCAAGTTTACAGTATCTAATTTAGAAAAAACATGTTATTATTAATTTTAAATATAAAACATTAAACGATATGCTATGGAATTTTTCATTTTTACTATTGAATGGTACGTTATTGTTTTACAAATAATAATTTATTATAAACTATGCGAAATATTGTAAAATTCTGTATGCTGCTTTAAACAAATATTTCGAAGAATTAATGCGACTTTTAATGACATCTGTGCTGATGGTTCTGAATACGCTTCTGTTAGATGGACAAGTTGCCGATCTTTAGTGATAAGAAATAAAATTGAGGATTTTTATGATAAAAGCGTTTATATACAATTGACAGTGAAATTCCATTTAGTTGTTTAATAAGTGGTTAGGTGTATCATACAATATGTTCGTAAATTATTTAGTACTTGTTCTATTTGTGGTATCATATTCGAATGGTGCTGATATTTTGGCTATTATACCGACTCCATCTTATAGCCACCAAATTGCTTATACATATATTTGGAGAGAATTGTCTCTAAGAGGTCACAAAGTGACTGTAATTACAACAGATCCATTGAAAGATCCGTCGTTAACAAATTTAACTGAAATAGATATGAAATGGCTTTATCAACTTGTTGGTAATATAAGCAATATAGCAGAAAATACCTTAACCATGTGGAATATTTACGACATAACTTTAGATATTATGCTAAATATTTCTGATGCTTTATTGTCACATCCTCCTGTTCAAGATTTATTACAACGCAAAAGAAATTTTGATGTTCTTCTCGTGGAATTTTCTTATCCAGAATTGTTGGCTTTTGCAGAAGTTTATAGATGTCCCAAGATATTAATTAGTCCTGTGGATACAATTGGTTATTATCATGAAAAAATGGGAAATCCGTCACACCCTGTTCTACATCCCGATATGTCGACACCTTTTTTTGGATCAATGAATTTTATAGAAAGAGTAACAAGTACATTATATAGCTTGTACGTATTTTACTTCTTTGATTTCAAAGTAATTCCAAAAAGACAAGAAATGCTAAAAAGATATTTTGACATTGAGAAAACTGTAGAGGAACTACTAAGAGACGTTGATATGATGTTTCTGAATGTAAATCCAGTTATACAAGGATCTAAAGCGCTTGGTCCCAGTACAATCAGTATTGGTGGTCAGAGAGCCGCAATATCTACAAAACCTCTATCAATGGTGAGTAATTAAATAAAAGGAAACTGAATTGTTGTCTTGAATTACATCTTACTATAACTTTTTATTGTATCAAGACTTAAGTTACACAATCCGAAACTTACAAATAACCAATAAGCAAGAAAACGAATTAAGATAAGACTATTTATACTCGCACCTAATTAAGATAAGATTATTTATACTCGTTATTTATACACGTTACAAAACACAGAGAAATCAATCATAATAATCTTAAAATCAAATATAACTGACCATTATGCAATATAATATTATAACAGTAAAGTACTCGATAGCTTTTGGCGCACTTTTCAAGTAAAATAGTTGGATTTATTGATATTTTGGTTATTTCCAACAGAATTTTGCTTTGGGTGTTTTAAGTTGAGTCTTGTCTTTGATGGCATCGTTGTTGAATCATTTTCTTTGGTAGGAATAAAAATTCTCCCCATAGCTTTGGCCTTTTACGAGAAATTTCAGTCAATTTGCTTTTTATTTATTAATTAAACACAGGTGATACAACCCTCTGTATCCCTGAGGGTACCTCAAGGTGTCTTGTGTGGGAGAGGGCTACACGTTTAGAGACAATGGACGCACACACTCAATGTTCGAGTATGCAAGGATTAATCTCTGGTTTAGAAAAAACTTTAGCTCCTCCACCGGGGATCGAACCCGGGACTCCAGGGTGAGAGGAATATATCCTTACTACCCGATCATGTAGCCACACATATTGTTTTGCCTCATCGCTTCATTGAAATTATTTTTGACCTCAACTAACTCTCGATTGTTCTCGTCCAATTTGTTTTTAGACCACTTGCTATAATCCGCATTCTTTAAAGACCCAGCTTTAGCACATTTTACTACTACTCTATGGGTTAACTTCCTGCATCTATGTTCTCTGTAATTGGTATATGTAAAGTTCTATGCCCAACGGTATTTCAGTTGTAACATATTGTACTATTGCACAGTGGTTCCGATCTGGTTTAAAAGCGGAAAAAAGTCCCATTTTCTCAAGGTTGTTGTACCTCAATAACATTTTAGGGGCGCATGTGGAAATACCCAGACCATCCCTTCCTAGAATTTCAGGTTATTACGGCGATCTGCCTGCTTTGTACGCCTGAGTAAACTCAAGCATTTATGTAGTGCGCTTTAATGTAATAAAAGTTTGTTTAGTAGCCCGAGATTGTTCATAGGTGGTAGTTAATATTTTGTGTGCTATTTTGGTGAAATATATATTGGACAGTTTAGTCAGGTAAGCAATTTATTTATTTCACAAGCGTTAACTTCTGCATTGTTTCTCACTCAAATCAGTGTAAATTTTAAACTTCACGTAGACCTATAGAAAAATTCCCGCGAGTCCCCGCTCTCGAAAAATATTTAAAAAATAGCTTGAAGTGTCAGTAAAAACATATCAAATATTTGAGGACCACCACTGCCCCAGTTTAAAAATATTTAATTTATTTTGAGTCTCTGTGAGAATGTATTATTTTTCTATACATACATTAACCGTGATATGGCATAAAATAATTAATAATTATTTAATAATAATGCTACGAATAATGTTAATATTAATATTTTAATTTTTAGGAAATTTCGTCTTTTATTGAAAATGTTAACGAGAAGGCAACTTTTCGATATTTTACGACAGAAATCCAGAGAAAACCGCAATATTCAAACAAAGCATCTACTCAATTATTTAGTCCAATACTTTGAAATAGAAGGTAATATTGACGAACAACGACGTCTTCAGAAGGAGTGTAGTCGTTTTTGCAGTAAAGTTTTTGAAAAATTTGAAAATTGCGCGAATACTGTGGATCGATTTTTAAAAAGGAATGACAGTTGGTTAAATGGAGCATTTGTTTTTGAAAAATCAGATTTGGTTCAGAGAAAGGAGCCCTCTGCAGAGCCACAACCAAGTACATCAACTGGTCGTCCAAAGAAATCATTTTTAGAAATAGGAGAAAGAGCGAAAAGAAAGAGAGTGGAAAATATAGCAGCAGTATATGAAGCTGAGGAACTTACATTTGCTGCCAAAAAAAGTCTTAAAGAAAAGGGTCAACAGGCAGCTTCTAAACTGATTTCAGAAGCTGTGTTCAGAGCTCCTACTCGTGCTGGAAAGATAAGATCTTCATAGCTCAAGACTAGAGAACGGAAAAATGTTATACCATACAATAAAAATGAAGCAGTTTCACTTATTGTCGAAGGAAAATTGTCAAAGCACCAGTATTTACTATTAAGAAAAGAGGGGAAAAAACATAACGCTGATATTTATCCCGCCTACCATAGAGTTCTGAAAGCTAAGAGAAGATGCTACCCCCCGAAAGAAGCGTTCACTATTACGGAAACCTTGGCAGAAGTTCGGCTTCAAGATCTTTTAGATCACACTGCAAATCGTATACTTTAATTACAGGGACCAGTTATTTTAAGTTTGACTGAAGAACAATCGAAGGATTTGGTATTATTAGTTAAATGGGGTTGCGATGGTAGTACTGGACATTCACGGTATAAACAACGATATGAGGAGATGGGATTAAGTGATGGTGATTTATTTTTATTATCTTTGGTACCACTTCAACTTTATTCTCAACAACCAGATCAAGAAAAACGAATTTTATGGCAAAATCCTAGACCATCCTCTACAAGGTATTGTCGACCGATTCGCTTCCAGTTTCAAAAGGAAACCACACAACTTTCTTTGGCAGAAATGCAACACATTGAAGCTCAAATAGCAGAACTTCAGCCAACTAATTATACAGTTCAGAACCAAGACATCAGAATTAGATATATTTGCATAATGTCAATGATAAACGGAAAGGTTTGTAACGCCCTTACTGACACATCTTCTACTCAGATCTGCTATTTATGTAAAGCAAAACCTGTTAAAATGAATAACATTGATGCAGTTTTACAAAAGCAGGCAGACGAACAATCTTTTTAATTTGGTTTATCAACTTTACATGCATGGATTCGATGTTTTGAATGTCTTTTACATGTATCATACAGATTGGAGATAAAAAAGTGGCAGATACGAGGAGAAAATAAATCCATTGTTGAAGTGCGAAAAAAAAATTTCAGAAGATTTCAGGAAAAAATGGGGTTATTAGTAGACATTCCGAAACCTGGTGGAAGTGGAAGTACAAATGACGGAAATACAGCTAGACGTTTTTTTAAAGATCCAGCTCAATCGGCTTCCATAACTGGTATTCATGAAGATATAATTAGAAGGTTCGGCGTTATACTATCTGCATTATCTTCTGGATACGAGATTAACTGTGAGGTTTTCGACAAATATGCAGTGCAAACGGCCAGACTGTTCGTGGAAAAGTATCCATGGTATTACATGCCTGCGTCAGTTCATAAAGTTCTCCTTCACGGATCTGCAATAATAAGAACTGCACTATTACCCATTGGGCAACTGTCTGAGGAAGCTCAGGAATCTCGGAATAAAGATTTAAAAAAGTTTAGAGAGTTTCATACCAGAAAGTTTTCGAGGGTGACTACAAATGAAGATTTATTGAATAGGTTACTACTTTCGTCGGATCCATTAATATCATCTTCAAGAAAATTGCCGAACAAGAAACTCTCATCTTTTAGTTCAGAGGTTATAAGCCTGTTAAAGGAACCAGATCTTAAGCCGGAAACTGAACCGCTTTGTGCAGCGGTTATGGAAGAAGGTTCGGCAGATGAAAGCGATACAACCACAAATGTATCATCAACAGATGACGACAGTGAAAGTGACTGAAATTACTTAACTGACCTATTTTTGTTATTCTACGTTTGAATTGAGTGATAAGTTGACCTGTTTGAAATAAATGTTTGTAAAAAACTGTAGTGTTTCCTTCAAAACTACCCCTAAGCTCTTAAATATTATCAATTCATTTTCGTTATTTTTATTTCATAATCATTCCGTTTAATATACAGAATGATTATAATAATTTTAAATGGTTAAAACAAGGTCGTAGTCAAAAAACCCTACAGACATACGAAACCTAGTGCTCCCGACATGACATCCCTTTTAAAAACCATATCTGTAAGCCAAGATTTTTTTTCATATTTTTCCCATGATTCCTTAGTGCTTTTAAGACATTTCAAGGAAAAAAAATATATTAGTTCCGTTCTCAACTAAATTTGGACCACTGTGTATTGGTATTAATTGTAATGTCATGACCATGAATAGAAAATACGAAAATCGTCTCAATGTACCGACTTAAAATGCCAGATTTGTCATTTCTGCGCTTTATCGATTCGTGGTATAACAAAGGTAAAAGAAGTAGTGATTTGTGCTTCCAATGTGTGGGAACCCAGTAATCACATAAATATCAAAATTGGTGGCTAGGTGGACTTCTTTGAATTCGAGTAGGCTCCTGAATCAATTGAGACAAATTGCTGATGATTGCGAAGACCTCAGCTTCCCAAACTTCATTATCAGCCTTAATAGAAAGTATTGGCGATTGCGAATTATGGACATTAGGGATTATCTCGTGTATACTGAAAAAAAATTTCAGGATCGACATTGTTTCAAGACCAGTTTTGGTATTATTAATAATAATAATAATTGTGTTCTGTGTTATGGTGAACCTATTGCTAAATAATAATTGTTTCCAGTAATTAATACAGAGTGATATGAGGTTAGCAATCCAAACGCAGCCCACTTTTAGAAATATAATGGATTCCAGTATTTTGATAGCAATTCTTCTGACGTTTGCAAACCGAAAAGTTTTATCCTACATAATTCGGAAATTGATAATCTTTTCATAATGTGGAAATGGATTATATGATATTTTATTCATAAATACTCATTATCTTCCAGAAAAGCCCCTATTACAAAAAAAAATTAAGCGACTTCCAATTTTTCTAATTAACAGTAAAAGATAGAAGGGTTTTTACAGATAAAATTAAACGAATTAATAACCATATGATATTAAATTTCTGAATAATAGTGTAATACGTATTTTTATGCTAACCATATTTCAAACAATATACATACATAAATTTTCTTTCAAGTATATGTTGGTTTTAATACCAGCATAGACATCTATTAATTTTAAGTCTAATTTTTTATTAAATTTTTGTTAAAACAAAAAATAAATTAAGAAAAAACTTATCCTTATGGGCGACGGTTAGGATCTGATCGCTAGCAGGATGAGAAAACGTGATTAGTGAATTATTAAATATATCGTTAAATATAGCTATTGCACTATTTCACATATAAAAAGACCTGACATTTTGGTTTTGGAATATTTGTATAACAACAAGTAACCGTCAATATCCGAAAAGGGATAAATCTCTTTTGTAAAGGGAAAAATAGGAGTAGAAAAACGTCTCTAGGGTTGCATAGGGTAGAAATTGTACCAGAGGCGCTTTATATGAGGGTGACAAAAAAAGATCGGACCAAGAGTACGCTCCAATTCGTTGACCCAGAACCCTTACTATAGAAGAAAAAGGATAACTACCATATAGTGTGTAAAGTGTTTACTAAATTGTACATTTTCGACCCAAATGTACAATTTGGGTCGAAACAAAAGTATGAAAGACAATCATAATATGGTCAGATGCCGTGTCGTATGTGGCGTATGAGCTGGATTGCAGATTGGAACGTTTATTGACGACTTTCTTATTTACATTTAGTGAAAAATTATTTTTCTGTTTTTATAAACTGGTTTGTTATAAAGTTCATTTCATAAATTTCAAGTCGATCGAACGAAATTTGAGGGTGATATTTGTATTTGAATAATAAAATGCAAATAATTTTTAATTCAATTGGCCTCCCTACTACTAGGTATACGGCACCTGGAAACCACTTTTCATAGTTTATTCGCAAGTTTTGTCACTGTGTTGATTTAAAATTATGACGACAAACTACGTCAGTACATTTAGCCCTTTTGATACGGTTGCCGTGTTATCACGGCCAAAACAATTTGTGCCCACTGAACGGTTGATGAGATTTTAAAAAAGCATTTTTCATGTGGAGCGGTTGTCGTGTGATCACGTTCAATTTATTTATTATATTCTATTTCTCATACAATACGTCAAAAAGTTGCCTTTTTGTCACCATATTCACTCTAAAAAAATTTGTATCACTACAGAGGAGAATAAAAGTAAATCTAAACACAAAACTAAATTAAATATCAAAACCGGCATTAGTTATATGCCTACTTGATTTTCTGTCTAGTCAAATAAAATATTGCAAAAATAGAATAGAAATTAGTAGATTTTACATCTTAAATTATAAAATAAAATGTGTAGTTACGGTTTCAGCATGCATGCGTGCATTACGGTTGGTGCATATTCATGAACAAGAACTAAGTGAAATCAAAATGTCTTAAAAAGGCACTTGAAGGCGTCTATCAATTTTTAGTATGCTATTAGGGAATGTTCAAGCTATCTTTTAGATATTTAGTTCAAGTCGGATCTGGCCTGGAAATTTTTATGGCTCAACATAAATTTAAATAATAATATCTTCAATTTCATTTAAGTTTGTCTCATACGTATATATATATAACATGAAAATACACACCTTGAAGAAGTTTTCTGTATAATTAAACTTTTATTCAAATGCTTTATAACACACAATTACTTGTTGAGAGTTGGCAATATAATGAATGAACGATTGTATCTGTACGAACGCTACAAGAGAGTCTGTGTTTGGGAACAGGTAGCTGAACGAAAATACCTTCTACCTGTTCGTAATTTCGAAAAAACATGCATTATCTATTTTTCTAAGTACCTGTAATTCTGTTAACGATGGTATTACTTTTATAAATATCGATTTTTGGCCTCTTTTCGCATTTTCTGGTCCACTGTGTGATGGTGCAATACGTACGACATACAAACCAGTTATATGACACGCTGTATAAGGATTTTCTTTGTTTCGAAGTTGCAGTGCGCTATTTTCGATTGGTGTTACTTTATGAAAAATATTTTTCGATTTTAAAGTTCTTTAAAAATAGAGATGGCCATATGTTATACAGATATGTACTTATACTTACCAAATCTTAAATCGAAATTTCAAGTCTTACAAAAATTATTGAGCTTATGTGAATTGGTTTACACATATCAATAATACATAGCAACGGCAAACAGACAGGCAGACAGACACAAGACACAAAAGTGTTGTCTGATATTTGCAATGATTATAATCTTTTGCCGGTTATGATGTATATTTGACATTTGATTTGATTAAATCAAATCGATATATTTCAGATTTCAGAGACGGCTTTCAGTTCAGGAGGTTTTACTTATATACTAAGATGACCCTGACTGCCACTATGTCGATGAGTTATGCACAGACCTAAAAAATTAGACTCATTATGTACGCTCTGCGCTCTGGTTCCGGCCACTTTCATCAATATTTGTTTGTAAACATGAATTTGATCAATCAAGTATTAGATTGTTTATTTTGTTCTAAGGATTGTCTATTTTCATTTGGCTTGACTTTTGGGAGATGACAGCAAACAAGAAAGTAAAATTTCAACGTATACTTTTTAAATAATTTGTGATAAGCTTTTAACAAGTGATTTGTGAATATTAAACATTAAGAAAAAATTTTACGAAAGAAAGTGTTTCTATTTTATATTATTACATCTAATATATCAAATACATACCTATAAATATATAATAGGTATAACTAATTAATTTTTTTTTCTAACGTTTCGGTTTATTACACCATCATCAGAGAACTACAATTAATATAACCGAAACGTTAGAAAGAAAAAATTAATTAGTTTTACCTGACCGAAATCCCCACAAAAAAAAACTATCAATATTAATTGATAATAACGGTCAAGAAAAGAAAAAAAAAATATATGTATATATATATATACAGGGTGAGTCACCAGGGGCGCCTCGGTCGATATCTCTTCTAATATTTATTATACAGAAAAAAGTTTCAAATAAAAGTTATAGGAGGCCAAGAGTACCATATTTTAAAATTATTTCTAATCACACAGGGTGTTTGATGTTAGAGTAGCATATCAGAAGTATGTTTTTTTAAATAGGATACCCTACATATTTTTGCAAATTCTTATTCTTTATTTAATTGCCTTTTCGGGTGTGTCTTGTTTTTGAAATTCCGTAACGGCGTTGTTGAATTATTCAATTTTTTTCAAGAAAATTGTCACTTGTAGACCTCACTAATAAATTCTGCATGAGCGGTATTTTCACAGATTAAGCAAACTTTTTTTTGTTGATTGTTAAGCAATACTATGGCCTAGCCTTCAGATATTTTAAAGTTGAAATTATTTATACAGGGTGTTTATTACGATGATACAAAAATTGCTAACTTTAATCTATCATAACTTCATTTTTTTAAATGGAACACCCCGTATATTTTTACATGTTTGGATAGACTTTTTGTCGCTCTACAATTTTTATTAACCTATAGTTATACCTAAAACCAACAGTTTCCAGTGAAACTGCATTCTAATAAAAACATCAGGTAATTTCTAGAAATTCAGATATCATAGGAGGCATTGGCACATGTTTTATTCTTGTTTTTGCAAGAAACAACTATGAGCATTATTGTTTCAATTAATGTAAGTTTCATCTTTTATAAATGAAAAGAAAGTCGTCTTATTATTCTACATTTAAATACTTGAACTGTGTGAATTTACCATTAGCTATAATACGAAGGTTATGGCTGCAGCATGACGGGGCGCCAGCTCACTACAGTGCGCAAGTACGCAACTATTTGAATAATGAATATCCAGATAAGTGGATTGGTAGAGGTGGGTGAATTTGTTGGCCACCTAGGTCACCAGACCTAACAAAATTAGATTATTTTATGTGGGGTTATGTAAAAGAGACCGTTTATAAAACTGTTGCAACTACAGCTGAAGATATGAAAGAGAGAATTAGAGCTGCATTTCAAGAAATTAATGTTCAGAAATTAAGAAATATTAGCCAGTCTTTTTTTGAGTCGTCTAAGATTGTGCGTGCAAGAAAATGGACGACAATTGAACATTTTATGAACTAGATACAACTAAAAAAAATTGTATTTACCGTTTTGTTATAAATAAATTGTTTCATGTTCGTAGTTCCTTCTTGCAAAAACAAAAAAAAACACGTGCCAATGCTTCCTATGACATCCGAATTTCTAGAAATTACCTGAAGTTTTTATTAGAATACAGTTTCACTGGAAACCGTTGGTGTTAGGTATAACTATAGGTTAATAAAAATTGTAGAGTGACAAAAACTCTATCCAAATATGGAAAAATATATGGGGTGTTCCATTTAAAAAAATGAAGTTATGATAGATTAAAGTTAGCCATTTTTGTATCATCGTAATAAACACCCTGTACAAATAATTGCAACTTTAAAATATCTGGAGGCTAGGCCATGGCATTGCTTAACATTTAACAAAAAAAGTTTGCTTAATCTGTGAAAATACCGCTCATGCAGAATTTATTAGTGAGGTCTGCAAGTGACAATTTTTTTGAAAAAAGTTGAATAATTCGACAACGCCGCAACGGAATTTCAAAAACAAGACATATTCGAAAAGGCAATTAAATAAAGAATAAAAATTTGCAAAAATATATAGGGTGTCCTATTTAAAAAAACATACTTCTGATATGCTACTATAACATCAAACACTCTGTGTGATTAGAAATAATTTTAAAATATGGTACTCTTAGCCTCCTACAACTTTCATTTGAAACTATTTTCTATATAATAAATATTAAAGGAGATATCGACCGAGGCGCCCTTGGTGACTCAATATATATATATATATATATATATATATATATATATATATATATATATATATATATATATATATATATATATATATATATATATATATATATATATATATAAATATTATACAAATATTTTTTGTACCTAAAAAAAATTGGACTGGAAACTGACATCAGCTAAAGAAGTTGCACGGCAGCCAATTTATTAATTTATTATCAGTCCGGGCCTGCCGTCAGAAGATAATTTAAGTACTAATACATCATAATTCATCTATTCTAGGTTAGATTCTCTCTCATAACTGGCATATACGTACAGTTTATTTTAAACTTATTTGCAACATAAAAAACGTCGGCGTCTTTGATCTCTTTACTGCCGTTGAAGAAGCCGACGTTTTTTATGTTGCAAATAAGTTTGAAATAAACTATACACATATTAGGCTTTTAAATCAAATATGTTCAGCGAACTCATAGGCATAATCAGGGAAAAATAAATGTGTGGTATGACTGCTCACATTACAATCAATTAGATTTAATAAATATTTTTAATATGAATCTGTGCTATTGCTTTATTATTAGAACATGTATTACACAATAGTAGGCAATATATACATTTTTAAAATAAACGTTACTATTCATTGATAAGGATAAGGATAAGGTAGTAAATGTGTATTAGAAATTAAAAACACCATTGAAGCTTACATGATAAGGAATAAAATTAATGAAGATGACTTGAGAATTTTTATGATAAATCCATTTATATACAACCGACATTGATTTTATAAACCAGTTAAATAGTTATATTTATAATACAACATGGTTACAAATTATATGGGACTCGTGCTAATAGTGGTATCATATTCGGATGGTGCGAATATTTTGGCTATTGTACCGACTCCATCGTACAGCCACCAAATTGCTTATACACATGTTTGGAAAGAATTGTCTCTAAGAGGCCACAAAGTGACTTTAATTACGACGGATCCATTGAAAGATCCGAAGTTAACAAACTTAACTGAAATCGATATGAAATGGACCTACTCATTTGCGAGCAATATAAAAGAAATAGTTGAGGATACCTTAACCATGTGGAACCTTTACGACGTGAATTTAGATATTACGCTAAAGGTTGCTGAAGCACTATTATCACATTATGCTGTTCAAGATTTGTTACAACACAGAACAAATTTTGACGTTGTTCTTGTGGAATTTTTTTATCCAGAATTATTGGCTTTTGCAGAGATTTATGGATGTCCTAAAATATTAATTAGCAGTCTGGACACAAATCCTTATTTTCATAAAAAAATGGGAAATCCGTCACATCCTGCTTTACATCCTGACTTTGCGACCCCTTTTTTTGGAACACTGAACTTTAGAGAGAGAATAATAAGTGCATTATTCACCCTGTACCTGTCTATCTTTTATGAATACAAAATAATTCCGGAAAAACAAAAATTACTGAATAAATATTTTGGCACTGCGAAATCTGTAGAAGAATTAGTAGACGATGTAGATATGATATTCCTTAATGTAAATCCAGTTATCCAGGGATCTAAAGCACTTGGTCCTACTACAATCAATACTGGTAATCAGCGACCCGCAATATCTACAGAGCCTCTACCTGTGGTGAGTAACATTAGCTTTCAGACATTAATTTATTTAATCAACGGTGTTTGTGGGTAATTGAACAAACAGTAACACACATATGTTGTGACGCACTTCGCTGTTCTTCACATGAACAGAAGTGTCACTTTGACGCCCAACACTACGGCGGTACTCACGGTATGGATATCTGGGGCGCCAGTTTCTGTTTAGAGTGCAGAAACACCACTTTACTCTATCGGCGGGACGATAGAGGCCGGGCAACTACAGTGAAGAAACGGATAGGCCAGGGGTCGGGAAAAGGTAACTTACACACTACAGTTAATGAATCGACTCTTATTCAATATATTTACATTTTTTCTACACACTAATTATTATTTACACTATATATACATCTTAGTAATTACAACTTATACTACAAACGGTCTTAATTATAGGCGAACGGGGACAGCAAGCGGGCGTACAAGCTGTGCGACACGGTAATACGATGATTAAGCAGTGAAAAAGGTGACCTGCAATAATGAATCGGTCATAAGCAGACGACGGATGGATACCAGGAGGGGAAGCAAGCGTTAATACAAGCACACTATGACTATGACTATGACTTACCATGGCTATTATTTACTATGGCTTGGCTAATGGATGGTTCCGGACTGATGATATACCGAATCTAGTACCTTCAAGTCACCCTGCAGAATATGACGTGCTCAGGTAGCCTGGAGGACACCCGGTATAACGCGGTTACGGTTGGGGGGGGGAAGGAGTGGCAAGCCTAACGGTTGGAAATTTAAAGAGGCTGCGGTACTGAAATCATTATACCTCCAAGTCACCCTGCAGAATATGACGTGCTCAGGTAGCCTGGAGGATACGGGGTTACGAACAATAGTACCTCCAAGTCACCCTGCAGAATATGACGTACTCAGGTAGCCTGGAGGATACGCGGTTACGAACGATAGTACCTCCAAGTCACCCTGCAGAATATGACGTGCTCAGGTAGCCTGGAAGACACGCGGTTACGAACGATAGTACCTCCAAGTCACCCTGCAGGATATGACGTGCTCAGGTAGCCTGGAGGGCACGCGGTTACGAACGATAGTACCTCCAAGTCACCCTGCAGATAATGACGTGCTCAGGTAGCCTGGAGGATACGGGGTTACGAACGATAATACCTCCAAGTCACCCTGCAGAATATGACGTGCTCAGGTAGCCTGGAGGACACGCGGTTACGAACGATAGTACCTCCAAGTCACCCTGCAGAATATGACGTGCTCAGGTAGCCTGGAGGACATACGGTTACGCGGTTACGGTTGGGGGGGGGAGGAGTGGCAAGCCTAACAGTTGGAAATTTAAAGAGACTACGGTAATGTCAAACTGAAATAATCATACCTCCAAGTCACCCTGCAGAATATGACGTGCTCAGGTGGCCTGGAAGACACCCTGTATAGCGCGGTTACGATTCCAACCTTCAGCCGCTCTCCCGTTCTACACTCGGACGGAAGTGTATGAGGCGGATACGGCTTTACGCTTGCGGACTCCACGGATGGGTTTTACAAACTCTAAACGATGTCCGGAAAATACACACCAGCTAAGTAATACATTTTATTTACCAAACCTTTATTTACCAAACCTTAATACCGACTTCCGTATCCTGGGCTGCTTCCTCTCTGGAGCGGTCGGTGTCGGCACGTCTGGTAGGTACTGGCGACAGTAACGGACTGTTCTGGACGCTCTGAAAAATCCTCAAGCTACTGAACTCTGCCAAAAGCAGAAGTAGGAGGAGACGCGGTAGTCATGCGCGGAATATGGCAACTACGTCACTAAATACTAAATACCTATATACCTCTATACTCACAACGAGATTACTTACTATGCTGGTCGGCGTGGTTCTTCGGTCAGCGGCCAGACAGAAGCTAACTTGTTTGTTTTCAATCTCGGGGTCCTTCCCTTTGCGCGGGCACAGGAGTGCCGGGGACAATATGCGCGATTCGCGTTTCGCGATTCACGTACTGTCTGCAGCTCGGCATATTTGAAATGTTTATACAAACGAATTACTACTACCTATCTTACAAATAACAATTATACTATTATTAATGAGCAACTGACAATACCACTATTACGGGCGCGGTACTACAATGTTTAAAATATCTTTTGAATCAGACAAATAGCACCTAGTTACATATTTTAATTCTATAAAATAATTACTTCGTTACAATGTGCCTGACTTGGTCGGTTTATGCATTTATTACATGCCTTGATCAAAATCTGTAAAGTTTTATTAAAAAGTTATTCATTTGCAAAATTCGGAGATGCAGTTACCTTTAGAAAAATTTTTGTACCACTATTAACCGATTTCGTCAATAGCTTACCGTTATGAATATAACATTACAAATGTGAAACAATTCATAATACATACAACAGTATATAAAAAAATTTTTTAACTGTGTTACAATAATTAATATTCTGTTACAGATTGAGGTTAACATGAATTACTTTATTTTAATTAGTGACAGTGACAAACTTCGTCAATATGTACATGGCCTAAAAATAGTAGGAAAAGTTCTCCTAACATGTACTCAAAAATTCTTTCTAACGAAGATACAAGCACCCAAATGCTCTGTATTGAATGGCTTTTCCTAAAAAACTCCAATATGTGTTTTGGATGTTTGTCTTACAAATTCTTATTAAAGTTTAATTTTACATAACAAAAGTATAATTTTTAATTGTAAATAAATCAGAATATTCGGAGAAACTAGCTTTAAAGGTAAATATGTTTTTGCATGGAACAACACTATTTAATAAATATTCATTTAATAATAAAAATTTAAAACGAAATGCTATGACTAGCGCTACCTGCATACGACTTAATTAATAGTCAGCTAACATTATTTAAACGTGTTCTAAATTTCAAGATCCGATGATTAATATCGAAGTTAATAAGAAAGCGTTATCCCATGGAACGCATTTGGAAATAGCTGCGTTAGAAAGCATTTAAGAACATTACACATGTTATGAAAACTTTTTCGTATTATTTTATGCCCTAACCCTTTCAATACGAGCAATATCGAGCACTACCAATGCTCTGTGTTGCTCGTTACGTAATCGTACGGCAACCGTTCTAATGGCACCAACTTTTCGTCCAATTACGTCAACCGAATGTTTCATTCGCCTCGATCAGTTCTCTCGACCGTCGGTTACTTTCCACTACTATTTTATTTACTAAATCTTCCGTAAATCATAGCTCAAAAACGTGCAATGCCGAAGAATTGTTGTCAATATTAGTAGAAGGGCCAGTAGTGTTTTCATACACATGAATTTGGGGAATCCATTCACGTGAAAAAGTCCAATTATATTCCGATGGAAGACCGTTATCGGTAATTTGTTGAGGAATATCGTCCACAAAATCAGGTAAAACACTATCAATTTCCATTTCATCCTCGTCATTTTCATCTGAACTCACACCGCTACTAAAATAATCCAAATTTTCATCTCTCTCCCTCATTATTTCATTAGCATATTCCTCCAGCTGTTTGTTGGATAATATTGCTCGTTGTCGTAGAAGCAGTTTGAAATCAGACAATATACCACTTTCAACATTAATGAAATATTAATAGAAATCAGTGCGAAATGCAACTATTCAAGACGATTATGCATCACCTATTCCCTTGACATATCATGGGCCATAGATAATGAAGTGAGTGAACCATTGACGTTCAGACTTTCGTTTCAACCCAAATGTACAATTTGGGTCGATACGAACGTCTGAACGACAATCGTAACATGTGTAGTGCAAAAAAATCGTAGCATATGTAGGGCGTGTAACTAAAATATATTGTTCAAAGAAATAAATGTTACAGCCTTTTTGTTTGCAGGAATTTCTTATATTTAGTAGTAATTATACTTCACTTACTAAAAGACGATTGTGCCGAACTATATTTTTTTGATTTAATGTTGTAATAAATAAACTCAGTTGTATTCGATTTATCTTCTAATCAGATTAACCAGAGTATTGATAAGCCAGCCCTTAGTGTAGTTATTATACAAACAGTTATAATTTATTATTCCACTCTTTTATTGGTGAACAACGCTCCAAACAAGTATGTTCGGTTTCGTGTGATTTTTATCGTTATCTGTAAAAACCGCTAGTTCTACGAAGTTTTTAAAATTGGTTCAATTAAAAAAAAATTATGTTAGAACTGTCTTCCGGGGTCCATATAAACTTGCCTTTAGAATAAAGCTGTTGTGTCCAAATTAATTAGAATTATAGCGTCAGCAAGTCATTTTAAAAATTTGTAAGAAACTTTTATTTTTGTTTAACTTTAAAGAGCCATAATTCTGCAGGGAAGCATTTCCGGGCCCATGTTCATAGAAACTTTTTCCTTTAAAATCGACATCAGTTAGGAAACATTCTGTATAATGAAAACCACTTTTAAAAAAAATTGTTTGTCATCTGATGTATCATCATAATTATATTAGTAAGTAAGGATGTATACATGCACTACACAAATTATATGAATTGATAAGACAATGTCATAGATTAAAACCATTGAGAAACTGCTAGTAATAAAGGACTATAATTAATTGAAATGACTTGATAAATTTGCGATAAGTTAAACTATTTGTTTATATACAAGCAGAAGTGAATTTATTCCTTAGTTATTTTGTGTCGTTAGAAATACAATATGTTCGTGAACTATATAGGATGTGTGCTCTATTTGGCATCATACTCGCATAGTGCTGATATTTTGGCTATTATTCCTTTTCCATCGTACAGCCACCAGATTGCCTCTAAACAACTTTGGAAGGAACTATCCTTAAGAGGTCACAAAGTAACCCTAATTACAACAGATCCATTGAAGGATCCAACATTAACAAACTTGACAGAAATCAATACAAATTGGTCGTATAAAATTGTAAGTGATATAAGTTATATGGCAGAAAACACACTGTCTATGTGGAATACTTACGAAGGGATTTTAAATCAGATGCTAGAGATTTCCGAACAACAGTTATCATATTCACCCGTGAAAGATTTGATAAATACCCATAGTCATTTTGACGTTGTTTTCTCGGAGTTTATATATCCAGAATTTTTGGGTTTTGCAGAAATGTATAATTGTCCCAAAATATTGATTAGTTCTTTGGAAGCAAATAATTATTTTCATATTAAAATGGGAAATCCATCACACCCTATTCTACATCCTGACATGGTGACACCCTTTTATGGACAATTGAATTTTCAAGAGAGGGTAATAAGTACGTTATTTAGCTTGTACGTATTATACTTTTACAATTACAGAATGATGCCTGAAAAACAAAAAATACTACACAAACATTTTAACACTACAAAGCCAATACAAAAATTAGTAAGCGACGTTGACATACTGTTTCTTAATGTAAATCCAGTTATACAAACCCCTAGAGCTCTTGGTCCTACTACAATTAATTTTGGTCATCGACGACCTATATCATCTAAACCTCTTCCAAAGGTGAGTAGTTGTTTATATATTTGCCACTAATCATTTAATATTTCGACATGCCAAAATAGCGACATCTCTGTTTTTGCGCAAATTTAAGTTTTTAGTATCTGCTTATTTATATTTCTGTGTAAAAAATGCATTATTTTGATTATACTCATCTGTAAATTTTTATTTGCAAAAATGAATTTATAAATATTAACAAGTACAGACAGCACCATCGTAGGTAACTACATTAAAAAAAATGTTACCATGTTAGTTCAGGATAATACGAATAACGAATATGTCTATTTCAAATAAAATTCAGAATGAGAATCGTATCTCAAATTTTAGTTTTACTGAAGATTTTTGGAATATGATATTTCTTTCACGATCTGTAGCAGAAATCGATTCCTCTTCTGTCAAAATCGTAAAAGAATTAAAGTGTTTTCTAACAAAAACTCTCTAGGGAGTTTTTATTATATTTTGAAAGTTTTCACTAAATTTTTGACAATTACTGTCTCTAAAATAAAATATAATAAAGTACAATCAAATAAATAAAAACTCAAGAAATTATTTATTCACATTCACAGTAAATACAGAAGAAGAATTATCCCATTTTGAAGAAAAACGACGTAGAACTCGAAATGTTCGAAACGAAATTTGAGATAATTCAAATTTGTAAACAAATTTCAGTTATTAAAGTGTGAATCTCAAAGACTACTAATTTCTTAAATTTATTGAGTTATCAAATGAGAGTAAGATTTATTAATTTTTTTTTTAAATTTTGGATTTTTGTGGTGTTCCTACTTCCAGTCGTGGAAAAAAATAGTATATATGACAACGTAAAAGTTAAGAGCTGCAGGGAGAGTAGTACTAAATTATAAAAAATTTTATCTCTTTTTGTAATTTGTTGTCGATTCAACAAGAGGATATTATAAATAGTGGTGTCACTGTCAATATTGCTACGACCCCTAAGGTGGTGAAAAGAGGTAAAATATGTTATCGGATTCCTCAATTCCCCTTAAGCCCAATGAGATATCGATTTGGTTTATGCTCACAAAGGTTATCCATATAAATGTCTAAAAACTCAAGGCAGCGAAAAAAAGTGAACGAAATCAGAACATTGTTAAATCGATGAGAGGCATCTAAAATATTGAGCGAAATGGGACAATTCTTAAATAATAAATGCCATATACCATAATTTTATTAAAATGATAAAATGCTATATCTGTGGGAGATAAAGGGTCTTTTATTTAGAACCACACTTCCCCACAGGATGTTTCCCGGCGATTCGAATAAAACTGGTTCAAACTTTCTGTATGCAATAGCGGATGAGATATTCAATTTTTATTTATGTAAACTCTAATTTTCACTTTAAATATCTCGGTCCGTATGGGAGAAAAGGGTTTATTTTTTACCTAGAACCTCAACGCATATATCAGAGATTAAGGATTAAGGCAAATAAAAACTTTTTACGTTTTTTAATAGAAAGAAAATTCAACAAGTACTATAAATTAACAAATTGTGATAACCAAGAAATAAATGTAAAATATGCTTTTATACTTATCATAATATTAATTATTATAAATAATAGGTAATTTACCAACAATTAAAAACGGTTATTTACCGCCGTGGTAAATTACCATTCGAATTATTTCTTGGAGAATTAATTTGATAATTAATGACAGGTAATTTACCAACAATGAATTCAAGTAGTATAAATTGAACCACAAGAGAACACGTACAGAGAAAATGATTTAATATATTTTATAATAGTAATGTACAGCATTTAAAATAATTACATTTTTAATGAATGCGATTATTTTAAATGCTGTATATTACTATTATAAAATGTATTAATTAATTTTCTCTGTACATGTTCTCTTATGGTTCAACTTTTGATGTTAAATTATGGTAATTTACGTGGTAACCAGGTAACTATAATACAAGAATTTCTTTCCATATTAATTATAAAATAATTGCGAAGATAAAAAATGTGAGTTCACTTTTTTGAGAAAACTGTTTAATAGAAGCAATTTAAACTGACTATTTAATACATTTTATATGAAAATTAATGCGTTGTATAAAAAAGATCGGCAAAACATAGGTTTTACATTGTATTGGGATAGGCAATAATTTTGTAAATTTTAAATTTGCATTATGAAGGTTATACATAAAAATTAGTTTTCTCTTAGGTAAGGTGGTGATGCCGTTAACAATACTTTATGCAAAAATACTGCTAAATGGACTTACATAAATTGCTAATTTTAATTCTTAGCAACGAAGTACAAAACTGCAAGAAGTGTTTTGAATTCTGAAGTCTATACTGAGTTCAGGAATTTCTTTAATGAATTGATCTTTGATAAAATGAAACTCACATACTTTATTGTACTTCGAAGGTGTAAATATTTTTCTTAGAAAAATAGCTGAAATCCACTTACTGCACTAGCTCTCATCCTTCGGAAAAGAAAATACATCCACTTTCTGCTCATTCATATAATTCCCTCTATATACCGATACACTGCATTTGTAGGGCATGTTTATGAACTTCTGTGACAATTTAATTATAATACAATAATTATAGCATGAAAACGCAATTTAATTACTAGTCACTGTTAGTTATTTAATTCCTTGAAGAATGAAAGTAAATTACTATCACAATAAAAATTGTTATTAAATTCATTAAATTAAAATTACTTTGTGGAATATTAGATAATTAATTAAATAGTAAGCATACAGTAATTAGAATATTGCCACTATTTAATTTAAAAAGGAAGTTGCTGTTATTACTAGTTAGTGTTTTATGCCATTCCAGCTGAAAATGCTGAAATTAAACGTCTGTAATACCGGGTGTCACTTTTTAATATATAAATGATTTTTTCCACTTCCGCTTTTACTGGAAGTGACAGTAACTTTTGATTTTCAAATGGAACACCCTGTGTATTATGGAATTTTTGATTTATTCATAATTTTTTGAATCCAATGACATAAGTGAGTGAAGTGAGTTTCATGATATACGGGGTGTTACATAAGAAATTCAAAAGTTAGTGTCACTTCCAGTAAAACCGGAAGTGTAAAAAATAATTTATATGTCAAAAAGTGACGTTTATCAAGTACATAGGATGTTTTAAATTTCAATCGTTTGTCTTCAAAACTAAAGGAAGAAACGGGGGTGTACCATGATCCTGTTACACCCGGTATATCGTTGAGACCACATGAAATAACATCTGTTGTTGTAATTTTATGGATATATCACATACGTTTAAAGAATATGTTCAGCTGAAATGGTATAAAATTATTAAGTAATAACAGTGAACGTGTAATGACATAATAATCGATTATAGCCCCTATTAAAAGAAAACTAAGTCGGCTATGATTTCAAAAAAATGTGTATATCCTACTATAAATAAATCATCTTTTTAAAACGGAACAATTGAATTGTTTTAACTTTACTGTAATTTTTTTAAACGAATCCCTTATTAAAATAATAATTGATTATATTTTATTTATTTATTTAATTTCATATACATATCCTACAGGTAGAACCCAATTACAGGATACAAAACACTTTAATAAAATGAAGTAAAAAAAGCAAAAAATTGAAAATATGCCAACAATTAGATTAAAGAAAATATAAATATTACAACGGAAATGAAATAATAAACATTAATATAAAACAAAGTAATAAATTAACACTAACTAACAATACATTATACTTTAATTAAAATATTGCTATTCGACAATAATAATACAACAACCACAATAGCAATAAAAATAAATATAAATTGTACAAAACTACACAAATTAAAATATTGTCATTCACTCATTTAGTACAACTTTTTTAATTTTGTCAATGGTACAAGAAAAAAATATCAATATTGTCCTCCACGTTGAAATAGTTTGCGATCATTTGATATAAAGAGGATGCTATCATAATATTAGTATTAGCTCTAGGTAATTTAAAAATGCGGTTATGACGTGATGATATTCTTGGAACTTGAAAATTAATTTGGTTTAATATCTATATACAGTCAACTAAATTATTAACCACCTTATACAAAAAAATTATAAATTGTGCCACCCTACGTTTTGCAAGCTCGGATAGATTGAGACGTGCAAGTAAAGTATTGGTTTGAATGCCTCTTTCCGGATATTCACCATCAAGTACGTATACTGCTGATTTTACAAATCGTCGTTGTATTTTATCTAAAGACCAAATATGTATATTATAAATGGGACTCCACACTATTGATGCATATTCCAACCGCGATCTAACAAATGAAACATAGAGCACTCTAAGCGTATGCAAGCTACCAAACCCCTTTGAATTGCGTATGACAAGTCCAAGGCTTTTATCAGCAGACGAAGTAATCGTTTCGTTATGCCGTATGAAAGATAATTTTGGATCAAAAATAACTCCAAGATCTTTTATGTAATCTGGTCTTTGTAATATTAAATCATCCAGTTTATAATTATATTTGATTGAGGGTACCTTCCTCGTGAATGTCAGAACATTACATTTTGATCCATTTAACGGTAATATATTATTCGCACACCAGAGATTTATGGTATCTAATGCTGTTTGAAGATATTCGCAATCTGTTTCAGACTTAATTTCGTAAAATATTTGTATTATTGCTGATATATAATTTGTTGTAATAATAGCATAACACTGTACTAGAGAGTAAAATAATTATTTTACTGTTAGGACCTGGCGGAGTTCTTGGACAGTGCCAAGGATGGTTTTATCTACTTCAGTTTAGGAAGCAATGTGAAAAGCAAAGATCTCAAGAAGGACTCTTTAAAAGCTATAATTGAGAGTCTAGCAGAGGTGCCTTATAAAGTATTATGGAAATTCGAGGCAGACACTTTACCGGGGAAACCTGATAATGTTAAGCTGGTCAAATGGGCACCGCAACAGAATGTGTTAGGTAAGTAAATAACATAAATATGTATTTATGGAATTCATCTTTCGTATCTCCATTATGTGAAAATAATTTAAGAATATCAGAATTTTTTATTATATTCATCTATCAATGAAAATAAAGTAGATCTATTATCTTCTCTGTTCATTGCAGATTTCTGTTATTTTATTATTTCCATTGAAATTATGAAATTAAAAAACATTTAATCGAATCAAGATTAAATATTTCGGAAAGTGAATACAAAAGAATATGCAAATATAATGGAAATTAATGAAAATTAAGTATTAAGAGGAATATTGTATAATATTGGCCACATGGACTAGGTTTTAATGCAAAAAAAAAAAAGAAAATAGGAATAGATCTTATAAAATGATAATTTACGGCTGTTCTGGAGGTGGGACACGATAACGGAACAAAAAACCGCTGCCAATTACTTGGGGATCAGAACTTCCTCACCGTAGTAAAACTTGACGTCTGGAGTTTATAATAAAAGTAATTTTTGACATTTCAAAAAAAGTCACATTGGTGGAATGTCACTAATAATTTTTTTGGACATTGGGACCGACGAACTCAATCTCCTCCTTGACCTCTAGAATGTGTGTACCAAATTTGAAAGCTTATCTCAAAAACTGTAGCTGCTATCGCGAACCACACAGATAGACACACACACAGACATACAGGCAGAACATTTTTTCTGTCTAAAATTATGTGCATCGTCATAAATCGTCGGGATTCGTCAAGAAATGCAATACAAATTTTCAAAATTTTTTTCACGAATACATATCCTCCTCACTTTGAGAGGTGAGGAAGTAAAAGTATTATATACTTACGTTTCTTTTATTCTTTACTTTTATCCCTGTTGAAACGAATCTTTAAGTGGCGCCACCCATACTGAAGATTGACAATTGCTCCGAAATATAGGTTCTAGCTAAAATCCCTGTAATAGTTCGACAGTTAATACGTTGAGTCCCGGTAGGGTAAAATTCAACCCACACTCCAAAAGTTTCATTGGACCGCGAGGTACATATACTTCCCACAGGAACCGTATGTATTCAGACCTCGACTTAATAATAATGAAATAACCATGATTAGACGTTAAATGAACAGGAAATGTACAAAGCCAGTCCCGGAGGACTGACGGATATTAGTGGGTTGTGAGATTATTTACGTATAGGCACAGAATATAGGTACACATTTTCAGTATCAAAAATTGGGGATAAATGCCCACAAAGAAGTTTATATGTATATATATACCGGGTGTCCCAGCCTCGCGTCGGCCAAATGTCCTGGCTCTCTTATAAGAGATATCGAAAAATTTCAAAAACGGGGTGATAGAGGGCGCAAACGTGCATAGTTTAAAAATATTTTTAAATATACAGGGTGATCCATTTAGGCGCGACGACATAAACTTATGTTTTTTTAAATGGAACACTAGGTATATTAATACATATTTGAATTCTCCTTTTAAAGAAGACTCAAACGATATGCCACTTGATGGGTCTGCGATGGGTCGGTACCATGATATGGGTGAGTTTGTACCAGAAACATGCCAACTTTGTGAGCTCACTGTGACGTAATGGAAGAACATTTTGAGATCTAGATTATGTCAAAAATTGTCAAACACCCTGTAGTTTACGCTACTGTTATCGGATCTAACGAAATCGGTCATTTTATACCGGATGAGTCAGGAAGCGCTAAAACTATTTTTTTCTCATTTTTATCAAATGGAACGCCCTGTATATTATGAATCCAAAGGAAAGCCCTTTGAAAGAGCTTTCCACTGATATAAAGGTTCAAGGGTCTATCTATCATGGGTGCCAAGAATTTGAAGGCAAGGTGCACAATTCGAGGTTTATTAAAAAATTACGCTCAATTTTCAATTGTTTTGTGAATTTTCGCTGAAATCGGCTCTTTTCAGTAAGACAATTTCGAAAATAATGATATCAACTTATCTGCACCATGATAGTTCTCTGCAGACAAAAAAAAAAATCAAGAAAGAGAGGAAACGAAAACTTTATTTGGAAAGAAACTGGGTGGAAGCACTGGAAATTAAACTAAATGTTCAAAAATGTTCCCATTCTCCCTGATACACAGTTGTAAACGATTTTCAGTTGTTCTTCGAACATCGGCTAGTGTAGCTATTGAGACATTGCGAAATGTTGCAGCGATTCTTTCCTGCATATCCTCCCTGGTTGTGGGCCTCACCCTGTAGACCTCCTGCTTCACATAACCCCATAGGAAAAAATCCAAAGGAGTTAGGTCTGGAGACCGTGCCGGCCATCTTATAGGTCCTCCACGACCAATCCATTGTTCCCCTCTCCAATTAGTTAAAAAATCTTTTACTATTCGATGGTTATGTGGGGGTGCACCGTCGTGCTGGAACCACATGTTCTCTCTAACGTCTTCATCTACATCTTGAAGCAGCCCCTCTAAATTCAAACGCAAGAAATTGTGATATCTTCGGCCATTTAATGCCCCATCCTCAAAAAACCACGGTCCAATGACATAGTTGTCTAATATACCACCCCATACATTAATTGACCATCGATTTTGGTGATCCACTTGCCTGACCCAGTGCGGGTTTTCAGTCGCATAATAATGCATGTTATAGCGATTTACTGTCCCATTACTGCGAAAGGTAGCTTCATCGGTAAATAAAACCTTTGATAAAAATTGGGCATCTTCGTTAATTTTATTTAGCATTATATTGCAGAAATTAATACGATTTTGAAAATCTTCCCCATAAAGGTCTTGGTGTAGTTGAATGTGATAGGGGTGATATTTGTATTTATTGATGATACGATTTACAGAAGTTTTACTTACATCGGTTTGTTGTTCAATTTCACGACAACTTATGTGAGGATTCTCTTGCACGTGAAGCAAAACTGTCAATTCGTGTTCTTCATTATTTACAACCATGTTCCTCAATTTTCTTTTGGTATAACACACATTACCAGTGTCCTCAAATCTTTCTCTCAAGTTTTTGAATGAGTTGGGATCAGGAGTTCGTCTCTCGGGGTATTTCATTCCATAAATCCTTGATGTCAATAACCAATTCCTATCAGCTTCTCCCAAACAATATATCATATCAGTTAACTCTTGTTGGGTGAATTTCATTGTTACTCGTTCGTTTATACTAAGAAAAATATCAACACTCGAAATTTTACAACAATAAAGTAAATTATTGACAAGACTGGTACTTTTATGACAGGTACCTACTTGATTTTTTTGAATTTATTTCGATAAATTGAAAGTTGGAAGCAATTTGAAATTCTCTACAATTTTTTTTTATTTATTCTTTCGATGATAGTACGTGGAACAACAGCTTTCCAAACTTAACAAAAATTTTACTATCTTTCATTGAATTGAAAATAAAAGTATTTTTTGGTCTTATTTTAGAAGAATGAATTACACCATTTTAAAGCTGAGAAAAAAATACTACGAAAAGCTACGTTTTATTAAGCACCGTTCTAAAATAATAAATCATTTCGCGACAAAATTACGTCGGGCTAGAAAAGACTTGTCATGACATGAATTTATATACGCATTTCAGAAAAAAAAATTAAATTTATCAGGCGTTGACTATTTTATACTTAAGTATTTTTCTGCACTGACGTACGGTATTTTTCTCCGAGTATAAGGATAATTATTTTTGAAATTTTCTTACTGAAAAGCGCCGATTTAAGCGAAAATTCACAAAACAATTGAAAATTGAGCGTAATTTTTTAATAAACCTCGAATTGTGCCACTTTGCCATCAAATTCTTGGCACCCATGATAGATAGACCCTTCAACCTTTATATCAGTGGAAAGCTCTTTCAAAGGGCTTTCCTTTGGTGTCATAATATACAGGGCGTTCCATTTGAAAAAAATGAGAAAAAGTAGTTTTGGCGTTTCCTGACTCACCCGGTATAAAATGACCGATTTCGTTAGATCCGATAAAAGTAGCGTAAACTACAGGGTGTTTGACAATTTTTGACATAATCTAGATCTCAAAATGTCCTTCCATTACGTCACAGTGAGCTCACAAAGTTGGCATGTTTTTGGTACAAACTCACCCATATTATGGTACCGACCCATCGCAGACCCATCAAGTGGCATATCGCTTGAGTCGTCTTTAAAAGTAGAATTCAAATATGTAATAATATACCTAGTGTTCCATTTAAAAAAACATAAGTTTATATCGTCACGCCTCAATGGATCACCCTGTATATTTCAAAATATTTTTAGACTATGTACCTTTTCGCCCTCTATCACCCCGTTTTTGAAATTTTTCGATATCTCTTATAAGAGAGCCAGGACATTTGGCCGACGCGAGGCTGGGACACCCGGTATATATATATATATATATATATATATATATATATATATATATATATATATATATATATATATATATATATATATATATATATATATATATATATATATATATATATATATATATATATATATATATATATATATATATATATATATACCGGGTGTCGCAATATATATATATATATATATATATATATATATATATATATATATATATATATATATATATATATATATATATATATATATATATATATATATATATATATATATATATATATATATATATATATATATATATATATATATATATATATATATATATATATATATATTTAAATTTAAATTACAAAATAGTTTATATGAACATTACTGTAACTAATAAATAAAATTAAACTGATCGTTTTTTGAAGTGGTTCGCTTAAAAAATTGGTCCACTTTTATGAGTTGTATCTTTTAAACGGATGGTTGTATCTTTGAAAGGTTTTTTTTGTCAGAAAGTGTTCCTTCAGCAGCAAGTGTGCATAAGTGCATTCATTTGCGATTATTGATATTGATTTTACAGGGTGATTTGTAAACCTATGATTTTTCTGTAAATTTTTTTGGATATACACGAGGTAAACGAGTCATTCTGTATTTCATTTTTAAGGTCATCATATGTCTTAGTTATGCATAATTTTTTCAGTTTTGTTCATAACTCACTGTCCTTTGAGGATATAAATTTTTTTCCACTTCATGTCTATTTGCGAGAAAAATAAAAGTTTGCTTTGGAATTGGCAGGTGTCAATTGGATTGTTTGTAAAAATGCCACGTCTACAAGATGTAATTCTTGAAAGTATAATTATAATTGTTTCGGCTGGTGTTTCATGGAGAGAAGTATCTCGGCGCTTTAATATTGCATACTATGGTCCATCGCGCTTGGACGCCAAAGGGTAACAAATCCAGCAGAAGATCGTTTTCTAAGAAGAATCGCTCTGCAGAATAGAAGAACTAATGCTACGCAACTGAAACGAGCATTCCAAGTGGCCACGGGTAACATCATTTCAACACTAATAATAAAAAAGTGATTGCATGAAGCTGAACTTCACTGCAGACGACCAACTAGGCATCCAATGTGGACTCGTGAGCATAACAGGCGACGTCTGGAATTTGCTTTAAATAATCAAAACTGGAATGCAAATAACTGGGCCCAATATCCTTCCACAGACGAATCACGGTTTTCTGAAAGTCCTGATACAAAGCGCTTGCGTGTGTGGCGAAGAGTGAATGAACATTACGAAGAAGATTTTGCGGTAGGAGTTACACCTTTCGATGGTCGTTCAATTACAGTTTTGGGTGGGATATCATTAGACCATCGTACTGAACTTGTGCTTTTTGTCCATGAGACAGTAATAGCTTTGCTATACTTAGAAAGAATTCTGTAACCAATTGTTCTTCCTCTGCCTCATCAAATGGGTGACTAGTTTGTCTATATGGACGATAACGCGAGACAACATCGAGCCAACACAGTGAATGAATTTTTTAACAAGAAAATATCACGAAAATGAAATGGCCTGACCTCAACCTCATCGAGAACGTGTGGGATGCGCTTCAGAGAAGAATATTGAAGCGCGAAATGGAACCACATAAGATTGTAGAGCTGGAAAACGTATTTCAAGAAGACTGGGAGGCCATCCCGGGTGATCTAATCAATAACGTCATTAGGAATATGACTCAAAGATGTCAGGAGGTGATAAGGAGTAGAGGTGGCCCCACCCATTAATTAATGTTTAAAATTTAAAATTCATTCTTTATTGTTATTGTGTTAAAAATTTATAATAAACTTCCTTTTTGACATTTTCACATTTTTGCGTATATTTGTAGTAAAAAATCATATATCTTGACACAAATGAGTTATGACCAAAATTCAAAAAAGTATGCATAGCTAAGACATGAGACTATATGATGACCATAAAATAAAACATACAGGGTGACTCGTTTACCTCGGTGTACATCAAAAAAATTGGCAGAAAAATCATAGCTTTACAAATCACCCTGTAATATCAATATCAATAATCACAAATGAATGCAATTATGCACACTCGCTGCTGAAGGAACATTCTTTCTGACAAAAACCTTTAAAAGATGCATCCATCCGTTTAAAAGTTACATTCATCTAAGTGGACCAATTTTTTAGGTGAACCACTTCAAAAAACGATCAATTTACTGGACATAAAAAAATCTTGAGCATTTATTTTGGGCGGTTTTTATACCGTCATTATCTTTCATGTACTTATAATATTGTGCACAACTATTTCTGAAAGTGTCAGTCTTAACCAGCTCATGTGCAGTGGTCCCAAACCACTCCAGCCACCGAGGTACTTCCATGTACCTCAAATAGAAATTTCAGTAAAACAGCAAATATGAGGTAATTATAAAAAAATGCTGCTTAATGTATATTTTGGAATTTATTTAATTTTCAAAAAAATTTAGGTCCTGTAAAACCCTAAATCTACACCTTCGCTCAACATGTTAATTTATAAATGAAGAATAATAGTCATCATTGACTTAAATTGTATCTAACTTGATTCCTGGTAGCTTTATAGAAGTTTACCTATCAACGATGTTTTTGCGTTTGGCATATTATTGATATTTCATTATATAGGGTGGGGCAATAGTGCATCCGACTTAGATATCTCCAGTCTGTGGTGGTTAGGATCTTGATTTAAAAACATAATTAGACAAAAAGTCTATAACCGGAAATTGTTTTCTATATACAGGGTGAGCCAAGACGATTTTACAGGGTCAAGTAACATTTTTTAAAATGAAATGCCATGTACATCAGAAAATTTTTTGAAACCTCTTTGTGGCCTCCTTTCACTCCTGTATTGTCAATGACTTTCTCCCAACCAATTGCATGTAATGATTTTTTTTGTTGAAATTAAAACATTTACACGTGTATATTAAAAATATCACTAAAATCCTAACTATCGATTTTAAGAGAAAATATATTAGTACCATTTATGAGACATCTGTGTGATGATATTCAGCTATCTTCACTTCTTAAAAGTATAAGGGGTGACCAAATTTTTTTCTAAATTTACAAATTTTTGACTGAATTTTCTCAATTTTTTCAAATGAAACACCCTGTATACTTTTGGATGTGAAGTAGGATTGAAAAAACGAACATTTTTGTACGGGTATTTGTGACCATTTTCAATTTATTGCACAATAACTGCAAAATTCAGCAGTAAAAATTAAAAATGAAATTTTTTTTTCAAATAATTCAAGAGAAGGTATTATAATAAGCATGTTACATGATGCTCATAAACATCACACCAACAACAATCCAAAATGTAAAGGAAGGGATAATAAATGCTTTTAGAAGTATCACTCAGGCAATTTTATGAACAGTAGAAACTTCATTCCAAAGACGCATAGAAATGTGTGTTAATCAAAATGGGCAACATGTGAGGCACATTTTTTAATATTTTCTCTTGAATTACAAAAAAATATATGTTTTTAATTTTTATTGCTGAATTTTGTAGTTATTGTTCAATAAATCGAAAATAGTTACAAATAGCCATAAGGATGTACCTACCAAAAATTTTTGTTCTTCAATTATACATCAGAGCGTCCAAAAATATACAGGTTGTTCCATTTAAAAGACTTGAGAAAATTCAGTTCAAATAGTTGTAAATTTAAGAACTATTTTTGGCCACCCTTTATACTTTTAGGAAGTGAAAATGGCCGTGTCCACACACAGATGTGCGAAATGTATCCAGTGCATCGCGCCTTCTCTCAACAAGAGACCCCGTTAGCTGGAAGAATTGCCAGCCGCAGTCCCACCGCTGCAATTAGCAGCTGATGGCAAACATCCTCTAGAGTTCACCGATGTAGACTTAAGGACGAGGGTTAGCCTTAACACCAAGGCTAACCTTAAGCTACAAGACCTGGCTAGAATGGATGAGGTCATCGATGAGGAACTTTCAGAATATGCAGACAGCTGGCAAATCAATTGAGCCGTGTACAAAGCCGCGAAGCAACTCATTCCCCGTGAGAGGTTAACCAATCACGGGGTCGAGAAAGTCAAGCGGCGTGTACAAAAAATCGAGGGCAAGATACAGTCGGCCAGATAACACGCTTTTCGGATCCAGAGTGTGGTGGAATACAAGACGAGTGGTAGAATATTTACTCCCAAAATCTGGCGCATAACCGCCGGATTAAAACCTCAACACCATACTCAAAATCTGACAGTGATGCTTACCATCAAGCAGCACTGTCTAGATAGGATCCGAGCGCTTATGGCTCTAAAAACGTTGAAGAGGCGAGTGAGGAGCATGGAGCAAAACAATTTGTTCACAACGTGTTGTAGATAATCCACTGACTGTAGAAGATATCGAAACCTTCTGGAAGGGAATCTACGAAACGACGACGCGTCCATTCAATAGCGACACTCCAGCAATTGCACACTTCGAGATTCTGTGCCACAGACATCTTGAAGAGCCAGTAGAAGTGTGCCCGGCTATCATTATGGAGGAAGTCCAACAAGCACTTGTTGGTACCAATTAACAACTGGTGGTGGAAGAAATTTCCTTCCACTCACCGCCATCTGGCGCGAGTTTTCAACTCATGGTTGAATGTGGGTCAGCAGATTCCGAACTGGTTCGTCGAGGGAGGTACTTAGCTTATCCTCAAAAAGGGGGATCTTTCCGACCCGAGGAATTATAGGCCGATCACATGCCTCAACTCCTGCTACAAGATATTTACACGTATCTTGTATGCTAGGACACCGAGGTCTGTTGATCTGGTCTTCCAACAGATACACGAACAGCGTGGTGCCAAGAAGGGCATGGCATATTGCAAGGACAGCTTGCAGATAGACCGCTGTATTTCACAGGAGCACTTGCTCGAATGTCTTGCGGTACCATCTCCACTAGTGAGATGCTAGAACAGCTGCTGCCACTCGCTTCACCATAACATCAGGTGCACAGCGGGTCTCGACAGAGCAGGTGGCATTTAGAAGAAGAGTTTTCCAGGGTGACTCCCTGAGTCCTCGCCTCTTCTGCATCTCACTGCTACCGTTGTCTGTTGGACTCCCCAAACCCGTGGATATCTATGTGGACCATCCAGCGACCGGAGGCATAAGGTCACCCATCTATTTTATATGGATAACCTTAAACTTTATGCCTCCGGTGAACGCGAACTACAAAACGTTCTTAGGGTGGTCGAAGAATACATGCGGGCAATTGGTATGGATTTCGGGTTGGACAAATATGCAGTCGTCTACCTCAAGAGAGGACGATGCGGGAAATTTCCTGTAGATGCGCAGTTCGCAGACGGAAGCATCTTAAGACATCTGGATTCCGGAGAGACCTATACATATCTGGGTGTGCAACAAAGGCACATCCATGATGTAACACAAATTAAGGATTCTCTCCGCGGCAAGTACAGACACCGCCTCCGAAAGATTTGGTCTTCCGAACTTTCGGGGAAGAACAAGGTGTCTGCAACTAATATGCTTGCCGTTCCGGTTCTACTCTACTCCTTTGGAGTAGTAAAGTGGACGGTAGATGAGCTGCGCCAATTAGACAAAGATACCCGCAAGATGATGAATATTCACAGAAGTATTCATTGTAGATCGACCGTTCCTCGTGTGTACCTCCCACGTCAACGGGGGGGGCCAAGAACATTTGAGCCTTTAGTATACTCATGGCAGAGTAGTACTGAGTATGGCATGTAACATCCTCAGGAGCTTAGATCCCCTCTTGCGGTTTATAAAACATCACGAAAATGTAGGAGTGGGAGCAAGATTTTTCAAGGCAGCAAAAAGAGCCGCAGATGAACTCGGTCTCGCATTTCACATCAGGCGAGGAGGCCGGCAAGTTGCTGATGTAGAGTCAGTCACTGAACTTCAGCCAAATCATCTGAAAGCCAGAATCAGAGCTGCTGAACAGGAAAAACTGTTTCGGCAGCATGTCCATAAACCCTAGCATGGTGTCTTCTATAATAATATAGAAACGCTGAGTTTATCCACCAGGCTACCATTCGCCTTTTTAAGGTAAATCGGGCTTAAGTCAGAGACCGAGGGATTTATTATGGCCTGCCAGGATGGTGTTATCAACACCTTGGTCTACCGTAGCCGCGTGTGGCATGTAGAGGTTCCTGATATCAACTGCAGAACTGCAGAATCGTTCATGCACTTACTCTCTGCATGTCTCATATATGCAATTTCGGAATAGGGCCACCGACATAACGTGGCGTTACCAGTACCATATTACCATCTAAGGTACTCGTACGCGGTAGACCAGACATCATCTGCCTTACGCCCCCGGAGATATTGAGTCCGTTGTCGAGAACGAGAAATGCCGGATTTACTAGAACTACTCGTTCCCGACTGTCAGGCTAATCCAAGCCAACAAGCCTGACATAGTCCTCCTCGACTATCAACTCAAGGTGATGTATGTCATCGAGTTCTCAGCACCTGCGGAGAAAAACATCACCTTGAAGGAGGAGGAGAAACGGACCGAATATCGCGATCTCCAGTACGAACTCCTGGTGCTGTACTCAGGCTACAATCACTAACCTTGCGGGATGTGGGGAGTGGCTGTAGTTGATGCGCCGGCGCTATTCTCGTGAGGCGTCGGAGACCACGGGAGGACTGTTCGACATCGGATATTCCGAAAAAAAAATTATTATAATAATAGCCTTTATTTCCCATATTAAGATTAACAATCTGAGTTACAAAATTGTTTTAAACTACGTATTAATGGTATAATAGGCTAAGTTCAACACAATGTTAAATTTATTACAATGATGATTTAAATAGAGTCGGCACAATATTGAGCTGCTCTTCCATTTAACCTAATAGGTGCACCAAATTCAAACTTTTTTTTTAATACTTAAAGACTAAAATAACATTAAATTAATAGTAAGAACTAATAAGTATTATCTGATCTTTTCATTATAAATTAACATTTTTAAATTATTTCTGAAATATTTTGTAATTATTCTTTTCAAGCTTTCGGATAAAAAATTATAGACTTTGTAAATCTGATACCTAAATGAACGTTTGAAGTAGTGGGCTTAAAGGCCTTTAAATCTTAAATTAAGGGTATGTATATCCGTCCGAAATTTTATTTTATTATACATAGTCTGGAGATTTCTTTATTAAAATTTTATGATATAGAAATGCTGAATCATGTAATCTACGGTTTTCCAAGTTCAACTATCCTGTATCTTTTAATTTATGTGATATTCTCTCATGAATTTTGAAGTTTTTGTACTTTATTTTTATACAATGTGGTTAAATTAAGACCATATAGACAGTCGGCTAAATCTAGTAAAGACATACTAAACCTTCACATAACAAAATTTTTTATTTTCTAAGGTAGAATTTACTGGATAATGTACACATATACCTATCTATTTACATTTACCGTAACATATGTATATACAGTAAAAATTATATGTATGTTAATTACAGCCCATCCCAACATAAAATTATTCGTCACTCAAGGGGTCTTCAATCAATGGAAGAAGCACTTTATAGTGAGGTACCGTTTGTGGTAATTCCATATTTTGGTGACCAAGAACAAAACGCAAAATTAATGGAAAGTAAAGGAATTGCTAAAATTGTAGGAAGACAACCGTTGAAGAAAACTGAATTGAAGAGTGCCATCTTGGAAGTGATAAATAATCCAAGGTAACTAAGAGTTAAACATATTAACAAATACCAGAATTACTTTTATTATTTTCATAGATGCAAAATTCATTTGGTTATTTGCTTTAATAGTTGGTGTAGACTCTCACAGCCATTAACTATTATAAGCAGTAGTGTTTCATGGGTGTTTGTTTTTAGAGGTGCTGCTTTCATGGGTAATGCTAGCCTGCCTTCACCTTATCTCTATAAAGAGTACTCTTAGGGTCATTTTTATAATATAAGTTTAACTCAGAGACTGTAATTTAAACTAGACATGAGCCAATCAGCAGTCAGCATTCCCGAGTTTGAACTCACAATTATAGTTTAAACTACCATTATAAAAGTGGCCCTTAATGATCCGTCAACTAGTGCAACCACCCTCATCAGATCATTTTAAAAAAGTCTTTAATACCATATGCAAAGGGGGCGAAACGTTTAGTATATTACATCATTACATGGGTGAAGTGTTTTGTATAACGGGTTATGGTCGATCTTAAAATAGATACCTTTCAAACAACACAACAATATTCCACATTTTATTGTTAAATAATGTCGTACTTTTTTCAGTTATAAAAATTCTGTAGTAAGGCTTAAACGACTAGCCTTGGACTCGCCAATGACTGGGCTGGAAAAAGCTGTATGGTGGACTGAATATGTCATTAGGAATAAAGGAGCAAAACATCTGAGAAATCCTGCAGCAGACCTACCGTTTTATCAGTATTATCTCATAGATGTAATTAGTTTTTCTTTTATTAGTAACTGTTTCAGTTTCTGTAACTATATTTATATTAGTTAAGCAATTATTTAAATTAATAAATACGTTTTTGGTAAAACAGACATTAAGCAAAAAATTACAGTAAGTAATAGTTTTCACAACATTAGGTAATTTTTTGTACAACTGATGTAATTGGATATTCCTAAAACTATATATTTTTTTAAAAACAACAAAGACAAGTGGAGAAATTATATTATCGTTATAATTTAATACTGTGCTTGATCATGATTTGTTTACTGTAACCAAATTGTCTTTAAATTCTTTCAATTTTATATACAAAATTGAGACCAGAAAAAGAGTTTTGGAAATGCTGCGAAGATAAGTTTATTTTAGTATGTAATACGATTATTTTTGGAAATAATATTTTATTTATTTTGAAAATTTGGGTAACCAGAAAATAAAAAATTAGAATTATTCCTTATTTTGTGCTTATTTCACTTCATAACACCAGCAATATTGTATTGTCCCAGATTAGTGGTCAGATATAAAATATAAGTTTTCTCGATCGAAAACATTTAACTTACCATTAATATAAACCCTGTAATAGTTTCTATAAAGATCAAAACACTAAATATTATATTCTACACCCATTTTGTCCACCAAGTTGGCATCATTAGGAAGTAATTAAAACTGCACACGTCAGGTATAATATTCAATGTTTTGGCGTTTATGGAAATTTCTTCAGAGTTATTGGTGTTATTGAATTAAGGATTTCATCCCACATCAATACTACTAATACAGTGTAGAGAAATGTTCTCCTATTATACTGACTAGAGTCGAACCCTGTGTTAATTGCAAAAAGAACAATAAAACTTCCGACTAATGCATGATACAAGGAAAAACTGAAATGTAGTACTGATTATAGTATCGATGACATAGAAACATAATGGATTATGATAATATCAAGTACTGGGATGAGGTTTCGATTTATAATTTCTGCAATTTCTGAACAGATTTGCCACACGCCACAATTAGACTCTCTTTAGTGATCGTCTTGAGTTACAATGGACAACAAGTCACCTAAAAATTGTTTCTAATAATATCAGTGTTAATGTTACCAAAGTTTACAGAATAATCTGTAAACTTTGTTGTTATCATTATTATCAGCTACAAAAAACTATAATTGAAAACTCTAACTATTATAGTAATGTTAATTGTTACACTACTGCTTCTGAATGTTATGTAGATAAATTATTGTAGTAACTATCAGCAAAATTTCTTTCTTAGTCACCCAAATAAACCCATTGAAAATCAGAGATTTTGTGTTAAGTGAAGAAAGACATTTCCTTACCTTCTCTGAGTCCTAAACAAATTTCAGATACACTTCTAATTTGACCCGGGATGGAGTCGAACCATCGATATTTGCCATCAAGTAAGTAGGTACAAGCACACTATCTATTAGGTAACAGTACGCCTAAATCCAGTATCTCAAATTTCGTATAAACTGGACAATAGTTACTTTTATAACTACAATACAATTTTAAAATCGCTCTCCTAAAAAAGTGTACTCTTTTAATACGTGCTATTGTTATTTTCTTACATCGACTTATTTATATAATACATTAGTAATTTTCGGAATGGTTTTTCTAGTATGACTGAATATTTGACATTGTAAAGCGAAGAGTATTTAAGTTTAGCAGGTAAAATGGACACATGAATATTTAATTGCTGGTAAGCCACGAACCATTAATTCGTATTCCCTCAACTGTATTGATAAGTAGGTTGCCTCTCGAACCAGTTTAAGGAAATAATCTGCGCGACTTCCCCTCTCATAACAGCCGTACTGAATTTTATAAAAAGTTTTTCGCTTTTCCTTGGGTCCCCAGTACCTTCTCAAAAAACACGACATAAAAATCTGAAACATCGTTAAAATGTCCCTCTCTGATCAATGCCCAATCCGCAGCTAAACCCCTCAGACAGTTGGTAGCCAGCTCTACTTGTTTTAAGTTTGATAAGCCAGAGTCATCTAAACTACGACTAAATTTACGAATAAATTCTACTGGGTGCATAGGTCCCCCTGGGACCAATACATTCAGGATGCACCGGGTTTGGCCCAGGGTTGTACGAAGGGGTTAAAACTAGATTAAATCCAAGACAAAAGGGCAATTTGTTGCATTACAGAGCTGACGAATTGTACGCCGTTATCACTGATAATACGTCTGGGAAGACTGTACCTTCTATTAAACATCGAGCTTCGCTTGTGGCAGTTTAAAGGGGAATAATTCAACTCACCGGTTGGCAATGTCTTCTATCATGAAGATTCATTTTTCACCAGTTGGCGTTTCTGGTAACGGCCCAAATAGGTCAATCGACAAAGTTTCGAAACGTTGAGATTACGCGGGAGTCTGGAGCAATCCTGAACGTTTCAAGTTAGAAGGTTTGTAACGTTAATATTCAATAAATTTTGATACATGGTCAATGATGGATTTTATCATACCAACCCAAACCCCAAAATATCGAGAAGCTATCCGTTTAAGGATGCGATCCAGACCATAGTGGCGTGTAAGAACCGAATCGTGGTACTCCGTCAATATTTTAGATATATGTGATTAAATCACAATTTGTTGGGCATCCTCTGCATCACTGTCGGAAGAATATCGGTACAGTATACCTTTGGACATCACATACCCTCTCTTTATCCACTTCTTGAATTCTAAGGCATCTGGACAAACTGATTCAAGGCATTCAATTATTTTCTGTAGATCTGGATCAGCTATTGTTTATGTTTGTATATTGTTTATTTCGCAATTCCTCGGCAGACTCAGTGGGTAGATCAACACTTACGAGATTAACATCGATATTTTCGATTGGAGGTCGAGATAACGTATCGGCTATGATATTGGTTCGACACGAACCATAGTCAATTCTTATATCATAAGGTTGTAGGGCTAGAACCCATCTGGCAAGCCTTCCACTGGGTGACTTTAAAGACATTAACCATTTCGGGGGTTGATAAACACTTTGAATCATAGTTGTAGCACCTAGCAAATAACCTCTGAATTTTTTCTACTGCCCATACAATGGAAAGAGCCTCAAGTTCTGTGCAGCTATAGTTTATTTTAGATGGAGTAAGAAGTCTGCTCGCATATTCTATAGGACGTTCGTCCGATCGCTCCCCTTGAAGTAGACATGCTCCAAAAGCATATGAGTTGGCATCAGTTTAAAGAACATAAAGCAAACGAGAGACAGCTTGGCGAAGGATAGGACTGGTAGTCACTGTGTCTTCTCACTGTGTAAAAGCTTCGGTTTGATCGGGATCTCATATCCATTTAGCATTCTTCTTAGTCAGCGATGTGAGAGGTTTCGAAATTTGGGCGAAGTTAGGAATAAATCTTCTAAACCAGGAACAAGTTTGTAAAAAGGTTAATAATTGTTTGATATTTTTAGGTGTAGGCATTTCCATAATCGCAGACACCTTGGAAGAATTCGGTTCAATACCATTGGAAGTTATTACATGACCAAGGTAATGTACTGCAGGGTAAACAAAGATACATTTACCTCGATTTAAGTGGAATCTGATTAACTTAAGTCGGTCAAATACTTGTTGAAGTTCATGGAGATGGTCTTTGAATGAAGGCGAGAGTATAATCAAATTGTCAAGTTATACGAGTATGACTATGTGTGGCAAGCCAGATTTGAATCGATCAATAAGAATCTGGAAAGTAGCAGGGCTATTGCACATATCATACGGCATACCAGTAATTTAAAAGGTCCAAAAGGAGTGATGAAAGCTGTCTTGTCTCGGTCTACAGGTCTAACGGATATTTGATGATAACCAGACTTCAAGTCAAGAGTCGTCATACACTTAGTTTGTTTGGCGGCATGCAGAATGTCATCAATTCTGGGAAAGGGATATCTATCAGCACAAGTTAAGCACTATTCCACTATCCTTTTTTAGGCGCTAATATCACAGGAGCTGCATAAGGGGACTTACGCTCTCCGATTCTTCTCAAGTAGTTGATCAAGTTCTCGACGTTGTTCAATTCTCTTTGTCTCAGGCACACGGTGAGGCGGTACAGAAATAGGAGTATCATCTGTAAGGTTGATAGTATGTTCGGCATATGGAGTACGCTCTGTCATCGCGTAACGAAATATCTTGGAACTGGCAGAATTGACATGACAAGGTACTACGAAACATTTTTTCAGCGAAAGGAAAGTTTCGATAGGGATCATTGTTAAAGTAGTAAAGACGATTAGGTATATTCAATTCTAATCCTACGGATTGTATAAAATCAACTCCTAGTAAGATTCTAATATTATTCTGTTCAGGGACAGTGATAAGACTAGTTAGGATAACCTTATTGTATAGTTTCACCTTAACATCAAAAAGATAGGTAGCGATTTGCCTTTTTTTGCCGTCAGCTAAAGTCATCAAAAGCTGTTAAGAAGTATAAGGAACATTATCTCGTAAGAGTAGTTCAGTAAGAATAACTTCTGCTATGATACATCTAGCACCAGTATTTATATAAGCTAAACTATTGTGACTGTTGATGTTTATGTAGATAAGTGGGCGGAACGTATTAAAACTTAATGACACAGCATGGTAAAAGAACTCAGCAGACATCACAGAGGAGGCAGCAGTAGAAGTAGAAGCTGTTTGATTTGTACAAGTCGAACAATTACTTCGGATAAATCCAGGTTTTCCACATCCGTAACATGTAATAGGTTTCCTGTCGATATTTGCAGTGGTTTCGTCTTTCGTTAAGTTTTTGCTTGAGTCAGACCATACACGAGCAAATCTTCTGCATTTCTTTTTTAAATGGTCATAGTTCTTGCAATAGCTAAATTGTTTCCTAGGTTTTCGAGTTTGAGAATATGAAAGATTAAGTTTAGACTCTGCAGTAATAAACTATTTTCAAAGGTTTGTTCGGCATCACGAGCAGCTTCAATTAAATCCTTAAATGTATCTATACTGTTACGATGAATTCGTTTCTTTATACGATGTTGTAGTAAACCATATACTATATCCAATCGAGTATTTTCCTGTACAGCTGGAGATTTAGGTAAATATGACATACAATGCAAGGCATTTACTAATAAAAATATCTGTTGGCTCATCTTCATTTTGTTTCCTGGAAAACAATTATCTGTAAATCTGATGTGGAGGTTTTCCATAACCATATTCATGCCTTAATGCCAATATTCTTCCAAAGTAGTTATGGATGATTTTATTCCTTGCCACCAGGTGGAAGCAGGTTCATGTAATAACATGGGCAGACCTTTCAGGGCATTTTCATCAGAAATGTCAACACAATCTTTGTAGAAAACGATTGAGTCAATAAAAGCCTCGACATTACTGTTTACTTTGCCATCAGAACGGGAAGTACAATTAGAAAAATTTTCATCTTTACTTACAGTAGTAGTAATAGTAGTAGTATTTGAACCTTGAATAGCCTATTGTATACCGGCAAGGAGATTTTGTAACATCTCAGGAGTCATGACAACTTGATTGACTTTGGTAGACATGGTTAAATCGTTATTTAACAAACGACCGGAACGTAGTGGTATAAACAAAATATTATCGTTCGAAATATATTGCCTGAATTGATCTACTCGATCCAACCAACTCAAAACAATACTTTCGAAATTATTTTCACTCGCGGTACACTAAAACAGTTAACAATTTAGAGCTGGAGCACTCTAAACTGAACTGATCCGGGTAAATTCACTTTTGGAATTTGTAATCTGTGAATAGGTTCTCTAGTAATTTTCAGAACGTTTTTGGAAAAAACGATGGTAAATCTCACTGAACATTTACAATTAGCACTTTTGTCTTACCAGCAATGTTACTTTTAAGGCACACGTTGGGACGACAAAGTGTAGGGGTTCGGAGAATAAATCAGCCCTATACCATTTTTATTGGCCTTTAATCGTAAAACACTGTAGGTACAACATAACAACTAATTAAGTGACGGAAAATAGCTTGCATAACACAGGAAAACATTGTTATAATTGTTTAGAGTTTAAAGCATGGGAAGTCACAAGCGCGGCAACCATAGATCAACTTGACAGCTAACTTACTATATCATTTGGGAGTACGTTCTTGAAGGGTGGTTACGATAAAGCGATAAAGCGGTATATAGAGATGATTATTGATCGTACCAAATTATCTCGATATGATGAGAACTTAGGAGAGGTGGGATAAGGGGTAAGGAAAAAATATCGATATCGGTTTTTTGTGGTTCCACTGGAGGTTGGTGTACTGATATCGGGTACTCGGCTATGCAATAGACTGCGATGGTTGATGTACCTATATCGGGTACGTCTGTGCGATTGTCCTATACATGACTGTATTCTTATCAGTGCTCGTGTGCCCGCCGGACGTACACTAACCAGTATTAGAGATGATCATTGATAGTACCAAATTATCCCGATATGATGAGAAATTAGGAGACATGTGATAAAGGGTAAAGGGAAAATATCGATATCGGTTTCTTATGATTTCCTCTGTAGGACGGTATACTGATTTCTGCATCGCAGGAAGCCGCTCTCGACTCCGATGCGCCGATGCCAGTCTACACACACTGCAACTTGCATCATGAAACCTAGGAGCCAATTCGTGCATCGCAATATGTTTGTGTGTCTGTAGGTGGATTTAGATTATTACTGAGGGAGTTACATAACTGATACAGATGCATATAGAGATAATTCCGATAATAACTATTTTTATTTCGAACTCGATATATAATCCTCTATTCCACTAATTCGCTAAAATCTGTAATTAAGCGACATTCATGAACCAAATAATTATTGGTAGGTGTCGATCGAAGACAACATTAAGAGGTATTAATATTTGTATAAATGCCAATTTCCTAAGAATAAAAATTACATTTTAATAGAAAAGTAGTATACAAATTAATTGTATTTTAAGATGACTAGGATATAATAAGTACATCAATTTAGCTTACAACATTTTTATAATTTTTATGTTATCTTTACTCTCATTAGTGCATATCAGCCATTTAAGATCCATGTTGATTATGGCGTCTCTAATACAGTTTCCTAATTGAACGCCATTCTTCACAATGACATATGGCTTTCTTCTGCCTTTTTTATCTCTACTAATAATTTTAATTTTTCGTTTTCCAGTTCAGTTAATATCTGCTTTAACTGCGCATTTTCTATTTCTAGTTCCTCCAACTCTAAGTTTGCTTTATTTATTACTTCGAATTTTGTTTTCAATTCCTTGTTTTCACTCTCAAGATGACTGACTGCTTGAAACATTTCACTACCATTTTCTTTTAATACAGTATTAAGTTCGTTTTCTAACTCCAGTTTTTCTTTTTCCAAATTTGCAAGTGTTTCTTTCAGACCCACTGCCTCGTCTTCAAGTTGGGAAACACATGAAGCCTCTTGGCTCGATATATCCAGATAGGCTTTTAAAAGATGTTTAAATTTAATATTTTGATTTTCGAGATGTTTTATACGTTTTCTTATTTCCGAATTCTCAGCAGAAGGGTCGGACATTCTGCCAGTTTTATGAAAGATGGTTTTAAGTTTGACGATGACGGATGTATTGAAAATTTTGACTGATGACATTAATTTATTTCTTTAGGTTATGTATTTTGATTTAATATATGTGAATCTAAGCCAACTATACCACCGGGCGGAATTGTCATCAAAATTACATTGGGCGTTTACGAAAATAATTTCGAGGGAGCTATCAGGTCAATCCTGCTTTTTAACAGTTTTTTCGAGTGTTACACATACTTTTCGAACGTATTTTTATATTTTTTTGACAAGATCTATCCTAAGTTTCCGTCAATTCGAAATGTCAAACTTGCAGCTTTCAGAAATACTCTGTGTTTTAATAAGCCTTAATATTAGTCTAAGATCCGAACTAAAACCGACCTTCACCTATCCGTTTAATGGATGAAAAATATTTTATATTAATTTTAATATGTTATAAAATATATCGCGAGTGGGTTGGCTAAAAAACTCCTGGCAAGACTATGATTAATTAAAAATTCAAAAATAACTTTTTTTTAAACATTGCACTCATTTGTTTAAGGAACAAATTTTATTCCAATCGAAACTATGAAGCCTATAGAATATGCAAACGTTAGGTTGTTTATTTTTTTCCTGGCGTAACTATTGGGTTGGCAGGTATAAACAGGTAATTTGATACTAGTAATTTACATTCATCTGTTTAATGAATAAATCTTATATCAAAATAAAGGTAATTAAATTGCGAACAGAATGATGTAGGGTTGTCTGCGAAAAATCTGGTTTAAATTCCGGTTGGCGAGCTTTAAAAAGCGAAATATTGGTGAGAATGAAAATGTGCGACAAAGAGATCCGAGCAAACTATCCGGTGCGATAGAAGAGGACGCAGCATTGCAGCATTTTGGGCTTTCATCAGCAGCAGAAGAAATGAAAATGTTTGATATATAATTTTTATGAAATGTTTCATTTATATAGTCGAATGAAAATATCCTCATGAATGATGTTACAGAAAGTCGCAGAAATCAGATAATTTTTTTATTTATTTCTTTAACAAAAATTCTTTAAAGAAATGATAAAAAGCTAACGTGTCGAAAATTGAAAAAAAGAAACCATAGTAGGTTAGGTGCAAATATTAAAAAAAAAATTTATAAATAATTTGTTTGGCCAAAACAAAATTAAAATATTTTTAAATTCCACGATCTTTAGTGTCATTATTTCATTATAAATAAAATATAGAAGATATATTTACTATTATATTATAATTTAGAAGATTCATTTACTATGTACTTACTGTATTCTCCGTACAGAAGTTATTAAATTCTTCATTATATTTATTTCTTAAAGCAGTGATTTTTTTATAACACGAGGTATGATAACCAACAAAATCGAGTGACGTGTTGGTTAGCTCAACTTCATTGTATTCAAAGTTCTTTTTTTACGAAAAGCCAACTTCAATGAACAATTTTTAAAAGTTTCATCATTAAAATCAATTACAGAATCGTCCGAGTAGCACAAAAAACACTTTTTAGTCATTTTTTATCATCATTTATCAATTAATAACAACGATGCGTAGTAGCACGTTTTCATGATTCGAATATTGAGGTTAACTGCTCCAAAATAATGCTCAGAGTATTTACTAGTCTATCGTTACTCTTCCCAATTGCACGAACAAATAGTATGCGCACTCTCTTTCATGGACGAGCCGCGCGCAGCTGCAATGCTGCATCCTCTTCTATCGCACCGGATAGTTTGCTCGGACCTCTTTGTCACCCATTTTCATTCTCACCAATATTTTTCTTTTTAAAGCTCGCCAACCGGAATTTAAACCAGATTTTTCGCAGACAACCCTATATCATTCTGTTCGCAATTTAATTACCTTTATTTTGATATAGGATCTATTCATTAAACAGATGAATGTAAATTACTAGTATCGAATTACCTGTTTATACCTGCCAACCCAATAGTACGCCAGGAAAAAATAGACAACCTAACGTTTGCATATTCTATAGGCTTCATAGTGTCGATTGGAATAAAATTTGTTCCTTAAACAAATGAGTGCAATGTTTAAAAAAAAAGTTATTTTTGAATTTTTAATTAAACATAGTCTTGCCAGGAATTTTTTAGTCAACCCACTCGCGATATATTTTATAACATATTAAAATTAATATAAAATATTTTTCATCCATTAAACGGATGGGTGAAGGTCCTTTTAATTCGGATCCTCTACTATATGGTCTATAGAAGAAAGAAGGAAACAATTTAATTAAACTTATAATATACTATATATTATTTACCAGACACAGGTCGCACACATAAGAAAAAGTAACATTAAACATTATATATACATACATATTATATTATACACTTGTGACTTTTAAACTAGGTACATTAAATAACTTATTTAACAATTTACTATAATGAAGGTAAATAAATAGGTAGAAATGAGAGAATATGAACAAAAAAGTAAAACTTATCCGTATTACACCATATTCTCTCAAATATTTACCAAAAGCTATAATACAAAAATAATAATAGATAAATAATTTATATGAAGGTTATCAAAACAGAGTGCATAATCATGAGAAGTATTTCTAAAAATAATAAAGAAGATAAATGTGTTTAGAAGTAAGTATAGAGTGTGTCCGTAAAGTATGAAATATATTCATTATTTCTTAAACCAAAAATATTTAGAAAAAATCCTCAGACAAGTCGATTTTTAATTTCATTTTCGCACCTTAACCTTTAATTTTGTTGGTATGATGTCATCACTGTTTCGGTTATGACGTCTTCGATATTTTTTTTTCAATAGAAAACCTTGTATATTTGTACATTTTTGGATTCAGCTTCAACAGTTGATTTCAAATATACTTAGAGTCTAAAATTGAAAGATACGGCCATATAAAAAAACAAGTAAAAAAATAAAATAAACACGTTTTTATTAATTTTTGAAGTAGGCTAGATTTTGTTTGTTTCTTTGTTGTATCATTATCGTCTTTGACACTGAATCGCTTAATAATACTTTATCCCAGTAGTGGTTTCTCAATAATTGTTGTCGATTTATTTTAATTTATAACATGAGTGTATCTGTAAGGCAGAGAATTGATGATTAGGTATGGTGATAGGATGCAAACTCAACAAAATGTAATTTATTTAATACTAAATATCCAGAACGACCCGTAATTCAATCAATAGTGAGTAAAGTTGAAAAAAAATGTAGAAACTGGTACGGTGGTAGATTTACCCAAAATAGTTCGCCCTTAAATATTTTACTAGCTGTTCAAAAAAACACACATACCAGCATTCGCCAGGTTAGGTGCGATTATGATGTTACTAAAACATCAGTACATACAGTATTAAAATTATCAAAATTGCATCCCTTTAAGATTCAGCTTATGCAAGAACTAAGTGATGATGATTCAGATCAGAGGATATAATTTTGTGAAACAATGATGAATATGTGCACTGGTGATCCTTTTCTGATAAAAAATATGAACGCACTTTCAAATTAAATGGTGAAGTGAATCGTCAGAATTGTAGATACCGGGCAAGAGGAAACTCCAGTAGAATTAATCCTGGAAATGTTGACGAAAGCCTGTGGTATCAACAGGATGGTGCGCCTCCCCATTATGAAACAGACATTCGAAGGTATTTTGACCAAATATTTCTGAGCAAGTGAATTGGTAGACGTGGACCAATCGAATGGCCACCAAGGTCACGGGACCTCATTCCATTAGATTATTTTCTGTGGGGCCATCTAAAAAACTAAGTTTATAAAACTAAACCAGAAAACATTGTTGAATTAAAAGAGAGAATTAGAACAGAAATAAACATTATTTCTCAGGAAACAAGGTTTAGTAACACTTTATTCATCGTTTAGGATACTGTTAGTTACAACAAGGACTACAGTTCGAACATTTACTATAAATTGTTTTTATTATTAACTAACCGTTTGTTCTTGTGACTATTATTTGTTCAAACGAAACATGAAAAATTAGTAAATTCTTCTTATAATCAAAATGGTCGTATCTTTCAACTTATCAATTTTAGACTCTAAGTGTGATACATTTTTAAAATCAACTAACTAATGCGGGATTATATACATTAGAGTACAAAATAACTTGATTTATTGGGTATGTGCATTCCTTAATGCGGGCGTCCCAGTTAAATCAAGTTATTTTTGTACCGTAATGTATGTAATGCTGCGATACAGCTTCATTCTCTGTACTTATATATTCTCCTGGGTCGGAAATACCATGCAGGTTGCTATAGTTGCCCGCGTCTGCGATGCTTGGTCGATGCTCTAATATAAAGCCATCCAAGTGGAAGCCACAAAATTGCGACTGGCTTCCTGTCAGTGATTTTCCTTTTTGTGTTTTTTTTTTAAGTTCTGTCCAACATTTAACTTAGCTACACCGTGCTGAGTATGACCAATTAGTCAGAAACACATGTCCATGGTTTGTATTCTTCCGCCATTTGCAATTTTTTGCATTCTTCCACCTGCATTCTTCATACGGGCGTACCTGTTAAATCAAGTTAAAATACGACTTTTTTGAGACCTCAAAAATTACATTTATTATAAACTCCACCACACGTCGAGTTTTACTACGGCGAGGAAGTTCTGATTCCCAAATAATTGGCAGCGGTTTTCTTTGGATAGGAAAACGCATTTTTTCAAAAAACAACCTTTGACTGATCCTTATAGCGCAGAGGTTTATTTAACAATGTTTTTAAAATAACTTATAGGACAGTGGTTTAATACCCAAAGAAGGTGAGAAGAAACATTATAGAATGCCACAAATAAACAATTAAGTATAGACAATATTTTAATATAATTGTTTTCCATTTTAATTTAAATTTTTTTTAGGGCCCATGTTGGTTAAATGATTGGTCCAGAACATAAAATATTGCAGGCCTTGTACAAATGCAATAATATAAAATCTGAATTGGTAGATAATATAATTACATAATGTATGTTAATAGCCTAGCTTGAACATTAATTCGAATAAATTGGTCAAACTGATAAACAGAGTATAAGATGATAACTGCTCTGCCTTATCAAATCATAAAACAAATATTAACGACTACTATGGAATTACTAAGGCACTTCGCGCTACTTAGTTGTTTGTCTGTGATTTTTTTGCGATCAACATTATGTTCATAAAATTAATAAGTTTGTTGTTTTTAGTACCACATTCCCTAAGTGCGAATATTTTGGCCATCTTACCTACTCCATCATACAGCCATCAGATAGCATACACACCGTTATGGAAGGAATTATCATTAAGAGGCCATAAAGTAACCGTGATTACAACAGACCCTTTGAAGGATCCGACCTTGTCAAACTTAACTGAAATCGATATGAAATGGTGCTACAAATATTTTAATGAAATAAGTAAAATTGCGGAGAACACAATGACTATGTGGAATATTTACGATGTGTTCGTGAATATAAACAGGGATATCTTTAAAGCACAACTAACATATCCTCCGGTTCAAGATCTAATTCACAACAAAACCAACTTTGACGTTGTACTTGTGGAAATATTTATACCAGAATTCTTGGCATTTGCAGAAATATACAAATGTCCTAAAATTTTATTTAGTTCTATGGATGCAACAACATACTTTTATCGTGCAATGGGAAATCCCGCGCATCCTGTTCTTCATCCTGATATGGTATCACATTTTTACGGGTCGCTAAGTCTTATAGAAAGAGTAACAAGTACACTATTCAGCTGGTATTTGTCTTATTTTTATGCTTACAAAATAATTCCAGACAATCTAAATTTAGTACAAATGCATTTCAACATCACAAAAAGCGTAGAGGATATGATAAAAAGCGTTGATATGATGTTTCTTAATGTGAATCCGGTCATACAAGGTTCTAGACCAATCGGCCCTAATACGATAAATATTGGTGATCATAGAAAGCCGGTATCTCCCAAACCAGTACCAAAGGTGAGTATTATAAACTTCACATGATTTTGTTTTATACAAGGTGTTTACGACCTTAGAAATTTTTTTTAAGAATAAGTACTTCTTGATAATTAAATCGTATGGCGCATAAAACACTTTAAGAATTAGGCAATAATAACTGACCAGTCTTAACAAAAAAGTGCGGACATGTCGAGAATTGCTATAAACAAGCCATGAAATGGCAACATTGCAAAGTGATCCGGTCGGAGTCCAATGAACTATTACTCGGGATAAGAGTAACAATAAAGATGCGCAATAACATTTGATTCGAAACACTGTGAAAACAGTGGCAGATATTAAAAAATTCTGCATAAAATTGTACAAAATCGAATTGGCTAAAATAAGGTTTATCAAGGTATGTATTTTTCTTCAAAAGTTTAGGAGTAGTAGGCGACCAAAGTCAACGATATAAAAGATATTGTATCAAGGTATCAAAGACTCTCTGCTTAGTCGATGAAATATAAATTTTTTGTGCATATTAGATTGATAAGTTGACCGAAAATTTATGTTTCATGTTCAGCCGTTTAGAGTTAATGTCGCTTTAATTTAATTAATAAAATTTATATCACAACACTTACGCGTGTGTATGTGTGTGAACTTTGCTAATGGCTTATTAAGCAAATAACCTTCCATATTTTCTGATTTACCTAGGAAACAAAAATATACCTAAGTTTTTACAGCAAACAAAACTAATCTGTAGAGAATTATGACATAAAACCTTACAAAATGAATTAGGTAATGTATTTTTGCCAGGATATAATGAATGAGGATGGATTGAAAATATTAAAATGTATAAGTAAAATTTTAATAAATTCTCAACAAAAAACAAAATAAACAATCTACGATGGTGAAATAATATAATAATAATAATGATAATAATAATAATATGCCGACTGTAGAAGATGTCGAAACCTTCTGGAAGGGAATCTACGAAACGACGCGTCCATTCAATAGCGACACTCCAGCAATTGCACACTTCGAGGCTCTGTGTCACAGACATCGTGAAGAGCCAGATGAAGTGTGCCCGGCAATCAGTACGGAGGAAGTCCAGCAAGCACTTGTTGGCACCAAGAACTTCGCTGCCCCGGGCCCAGACGGCATTAACAACTGGTGGTGGAAGAAATTTCCGTCCACTCACCGCCGTCTGGCGCGAGTTTTCAACTCATGGTTGAACGAGGGGCAGCAGATTCCGGACTGGTTTGTCGAGGGACGTACTGTGCTTATCCCCAAAAAGGGGGGATCTTTCCGACCCGAGGAATTATAGGCCGATCACTTGCCTCAACTCCTGCTACAAGATATTTACACGTATCTTGTATGCAAGGACACTGAGGTCTGTTGATCCGGTCTTCCAGCAGATACATGAACAGCGTGGTGCCAAGAAGGGCATGGCAGGTTGCAAGGACAGCCTGCTGATAGACCGCTGTATTACACAGGATTCTGTGCAATACAAGCGGAATCTATCGATGGCCTGGATTGACTACCGCAAGGCATTTGATACAACATCGCACGAGCTATTGTTGCACTTGCTCGAATGTCTTGCGGTACCAGCACCACTAGTGAGATGCATAGAACAGCTGCTGCCACTCTGGAAGACTCGCTTCACCATAACATCAGGTGCACAGCGGGTCACGACAGAGCAGGTGGCATTTAGGAGGGGAGTTTTCCAGGGCGACTCCCTGAGTCCTCTCCTCTTCTGCATCTCACTGCTACCGTTGTCTGCTGGGCTCCGCCAAACCCGCGGGTATCAATGTGGACCACCCAGCGACCGGAGGCATAAGGTCACCCATCTGTTTTATATGGATGATCTTAAACTTTATGCCTCCGGAGAGCGCGAACTACAAAACGCTCTTAGGGTGGTCGAAGAATATACGCGGGCAATTGGTATGGAGTTCGGGTTGGACAAATGTGCAGTCGTCCACCTCAAGAGAGGACGATGCGGGGAATTCTCTGAAAATGCGCAGCTCGCAGACGGAAGCATCCTAAGACATCTGGATGCCGGAGAGACCTATACATACCTGGGTGTGCAACAAAGGCACATCCAAGATGTAATACAAATAAAGGATTCTCTCCGCGGCAAGTACAGACACCGCCTCCGAAAGATTTGGTCTTCCGAACTTTCGGGGAAGAACAAGGTGTCTGCTACTAATATGCTTGCCGTTCCGATTCTGCTCTACTCCTTCGGAGTAGTAAAGTGGAGGGTAGATGAGCTGCGCCAATTAGACAGAGATACCCGCAAGATGATGAATATTCACAGAAGTATTCATCCTAGATCGTCCGTTCCTCGTGTGTACCTCCCACGTCAACGGGGGGGCCGAGGACTCTTGAGCCTGGAGTGTACGCATGGCAGAGTAGTACTGAGTATGGCATGTAACATACTCAGGAGCTCAGATCCCCTCTTGCGGTTCGTAAAACATCACGAAACTGTAGGAGTGGGAGCAGGATTGTTCAAGGCAGCAAAAAGAGCCGCAGATGAACTCGGCCTCGCATTTGACATCAGGCGAGGAGGCCGGCGAGGTGCTGATGTTGCGTCAGTCACCGAACTTCAGCCAAATCGTCTGAAAGCCCGAATTAGAGCTGCCGAACAGGAAAATCTGTTTCGGCAGCACGTCGATAAACCCCAGCATGGTGTCTTCTATAAGAACATAGAAACACTGGGTTTATCGACCAGGCTGACCTTCGCCTTTCTAAGGTCAGCAGGGCTTAAGTCGGAGACCGAGGGATTCATTATGGCCTGCCAAGATGGTGTTATCAACACCTTGGTCTACCGTAGCCGCGTGTGGCGTGTAGAGGTTCCTGATATCAACTGCAGGACCTGCCATCAGGCGCCGGAATCGCTCATGCACTTACTTTCTGCATGTCCCATATATGCGATTTCGGCCTACATCCACCGACATAACGCGGCTTTACGAGTGCTATACTACCATCTAAGGCACTCGTACGGGGTAGACCAGACACCAGTGCTGCCTTACGTCCCCGGAGATATTGAGTCCGTTGTCGCGAACGAGAAATGCCGGATTTACTGGAACTACTCGTTCCCGACTGTCAGGCTAATCCAAGCCAACAAGCCTGACATAGTCCTCCTCGACCATCAACTCAAGGTGATGTATGTTATCGAGTTCTCGGCACCTGCTGAGAAAAACATCACCTTGAAGGAGGAGGAGAAACGGACCAAATATCGCGATCTCCGGTACGAGCTCCAAGTGCTGTACCCAGGCTACTCGGTCAAAATGGTCGTCCTTATAATCGGTGTACTCGGAGGGATAAAGCCTACGCTGCTCTCGGAACTGAAGATCATACCAGCCTGCCAAAAACCAGCCGAGTGGCTGGCAGGCCAAATGCAGAAGGCGGTCATTCTGGGTTCTCTCCGTCTGCTTAGGGCACACGATTCTGGTATCTACAGTCACTAACCCTGCGGGATGCGGGGGAGTGGCTGTAGTTGATGCGCCGGCGCGACTCCCGTGAGGCGTCGGAGGCCACGGGAGGACTGACCGGCATCGGGAAACCGAAAAAAAAAAAAAAAAAAAAAAAAAAAAAATAATATGCTTTATTTTGTCCAACAGGTAACATCCAATTACAGGACAATTTAACATACTCTTAAATAATATGAAACCTTTTATAATATTTAGTAACAAATCTTTATATTAAATATAAAGGTACAATAAATGTTATTGAAAGGACTGAAAAATAAATTTAAAAAAAGATAGTGAGAGTAATAGTTAAGAAAAACAAAATAATAATTACTGAAAAAATTAAAATAATATAAATAACGCTGATAAAAAAATAAATATCTACATAACACAAAAAAAGAACAATCAATAAAGGAAATAGTAAGTTAAAATTATACAGTGTGTCCCAACCAAAAGTAAGCACTCTGAATAACTTTGGAGATAAAAATTTTTTTGAAAAATTGGTGAAACAAGTCGACCTTGTTTCCAAGAGGGGACATTGTTAATGTAACACTTGTATACCTATCATCTTCCCTCTACCCTACACGGCCACCCCCCTCAAAAAATTCAAATGGCAAGGGGGTCGAGTGATACATCTTTTGAAAGATCTTTCAATTTCCTACATAACTGTGTATTTTTTTTAACCTTTATCGATTCGTTCTTAGGGAAAATAATTTTATTTTTGATGATTACACACAATCGAAATCGTTTAAAAAATCTAAAATACACGGTACTGGGTATTGGAATTTATAAAAAAAACTACATTTTTAGTGCTCTCAAATTAACACGAGTTTTTTCGACAAAAAACACTTTCCTTGTCCATTTAGTTTTATAATAATAAAAGACTCAAGTATTTGATAGTCCTTGAACATTAATTTGTTCACAACCAATTTTAAATCGAGATACATTTTACCAGAGTGAGTTCTCAAAATGGTTTATACCCTTCAGGAGAGAATAGAAATTGTCAGCATTTATTTTAAAAATGATAATTGTGCTAGTGCTACGGAGCGCATATTCAATAGAAATCACCCAGATAGAAGGGTTGGTTCTCAGTATGTTTTACAATTATTGACAAAATTATGAAAACAGGTTCTGTAGGAAATAAAGAGCATGAACCTCAGCGACCGATTAGGAATAAAGCAGTCGAAGTGGCAGTTCTGGGTCATTTGCAGATGGATAATACTCAATCGATCAGAAAAGTATCTGAGGCTTCCGTTGTGTCACGAGGCAGTGTTCATCGAATTGTAAAGGCCCACAAATTTCATCCATATAAATTTAAATTGGTACACGAATTAAACGAAGATGATCCCGATCGTCGGCTTGAATTCTGTGAGATTTTTAGTGAACAATTAAACGGTAATGCCAATCTACTGTACAATACGTGTTTTTCTGATGAATCGAGATTTAAGTTAAATGGGGAGGTAAACAGGCACAATTGTAGGTATTGAAGTGAAACCAATCCACATTTGTTCATGGAAACTCATATCCATACGCCTCAGAAGTTCAATGTTTGGGCTGGCATCTAAGGGGATCACATTGTCGGGCCGTTTTTTATTCCTGGCAATTTAAATGATGAAAGGTACCTCGATCTGTTAGAAAATAACATCGGCCCAGTGATTACCCTAATCCTCGAAGAAGACGATAATCTTTTAGAGGGCGAACTGTCTTTTCAACTGGATGGGGCACCCCCGTCATTTTTTGGATAATCGGCTTCCTGAGCGATGGATTGGAAGGAGAGGTCCTGGTGAGTGGCCCGCTAGGTCACCCGATTTAACCCCCTTAGATTTCTTTATGTGGGGACATTTGAAGTCGTAGGTATTTGCAACAAAACCCGCATCTCTGGAAGAGTTACGTGAAATAATTTTTCGAGGATGCCGTTTATTGAATCCAGATGTGTTCAGAAATGTTCGTACAGAATTTCAAGACAGATTATACTACTGTATGGTCAGTGGGGGTTATTTTGAACAATACATACGATAATTTAAACTGCTTCTTTTATTTTTATCTCCCGAACCTAAAATAAAGAAACAATTATTTCTCAGGAACGAATCGATAAAAGTTTAAAAAAAATGCACAGTTATGTAGAGAATTGAAGGACCTTTCAAAATATGTATCACTCGACCCCCCTTGCCATTTGAATTTTTTGAGGGGGGTGGCCGTGTAGGGTAGAGGGATGATGATAGATATACAAGTATTACATTAAATATGTCCCCCTTGGAAACAAGGTCGACGTGTTTCACCAATTTTTTTAAAAAAATTGACCTCCAAATTTATTCAGGGTGCCTACTTTTGGTTGGGACACCCTGTATAGTAAGGGTTTGCTTAGCATATTTTACCAGCTGATTTTGTGTGCAAAGTTTTATATCACAATGTTGACTTAATTTGTTAAAATAATAGCAAATACAATATATTGGTGATTTTAGCAACATATTGGTATTGGTTTAGTGTAAAATTTCATTATGTAATAATTTGTATAGAAAAAGTAGCATAGAACAAATTCGCCGATACTCTAATCTTTCACAATAAAATGTGTTTTGAAGATTATTGTTGTCTATACCTCTCTCAGGATATATTCCTGTATCTCTAAATGATAAAAATTTTAAAAATTTTCTTTGAACTTGCTCTAACGCGCCTTTGTGAACTAAATAGTAAAGGTTCCAGATTATTGATCCGTACTCAAGTTTTGATCGTACATAAGAATAATATAATGATTTTAAACAATTTAAATTAGTAACCGACTTACTGTTTCTTATGATAAATCCTAACATTTTAGTTGCCTCTTTAAATTTGATATGTATATGTTCGACAAAACTTAATTCAGAATTAAAATATACACCTAAATCTTTAATTGTTTTTATGCGCTCTAAAATAGTGTCATTAATGCTGTAGTTGTAGATAAAGCAATTTTTCGTTAAATTTACCAATATTTGTACGAGAGATACTCAAAGTAAAGGTCATATGTTGCCTTGCGGTTACTCTGGGAACACGAACATTTAACATTTGTAATATATCGGGACAGTCAATGTCATTAGTTATTATTTTGTTCAATAAGGTTAACTGAGGTTTCACCCGTCTGTTTTCGAGGTATCTAAAGAAAATCTTTCCAGCATATATGCACTTGGATATCAAATAGCTGGGTATACTCCATACTCTCTGAAACAAGCATGTTTTAAAAACTTCCGCTGTACCTTTTCAATACTGTTAACATGTATGTTATAATAAGGACACCAAATAATAGCTGCATATTCAAGCTTAGATCACACAAAAGTGTTATAAAGCAATTTCAGCGTATCTGCATTATTAAACTCACGGGTGTTTCTTATAATAAGGTCTAACATTTTAAAATTCTCTGATGTTATGCTATTAACATGATTTATGAAAGAGAGTTTGCTATCAAATGTTATACCTAAGTCTCAAAAGAAAGTAGGCCTTGCAATTACGATATTATTAAGAGTACAGTCAAAATTTAGCGCTTGTACTTTATTAGAAAATATCATAACATTTCACTTTGTGATGTCTAAGGGTATATTTCTTTGTAATGCACTAAATATTAAGGTTTTCCAAATGTTTCTGCAGAGTAAAACAATTTTCAATAGTTTTAATAATTGAATAAATCTTTAAATCATCCGCTTATAATAAATATTTACAATTTAAATTAGATATAATGTAATTTATAAAGATATTAAAAAAGTAAGGGTCCTAAATTCGAGCCTTGAGGAACTCCAGAAGTGGCATGTATTTCAATAGACTGGAGTCTACAGCATTGCACAAATTGTTTCCTGTCAGATAACTACGATGTAATAAAGTTTAACATATTTTGCGAGAATCCACAACTCTGCAATTTTATTAATAAAATACTGTGATCCAATCTGTCTGAAGCCCGGCATATAAAGAATCTGCTAAATACTGCATGATACAAAACAGATCGGTAACAGTTGCCCTCCCTTTCATAAATCCATGCAGATAATGCGTAATGCGATGTTTCATGTAAAAGAAAATAAATTCATACACCAGAATTTTATAAACTTTAGAGAAATTATAAACTATAGTAATAGGCCATTAATTAATAGAGACAACTCTAGAGGTTTTTCAAGTTTCTGAAAAATCAACAATTTTAATAGATAAATTAAGGATGATTGTTAGAGGATATGCAAATACACATGCACAGTCTCTAATAAAAAAGGCAGGAATATTGTCTAATCCAGTGGTAAATTTTGGTTTTAATTTTTTAAAACTTGCATGCATATCAGTTTCGAAAAACCGCTTATATGAAAGTTGTCAGAACGTTTTCATAATTTTTATCGAGTTGTGTATACGAATCCTGGAAGTATTTGGCAAATTTATTAACAATATTCTCATAGCCCCTGAATACTGAAGATGTACTATCTTCAGTATTATCAATCATGGTAGCAGGTATGGTGAATGTATTTTTTTTATTATCTAAAAATTGTCAAAATTTGTTTGGATTACTGTTAATATTGTTTTCGGTATTGCTGCAATAATTTTTATATGACATATCAATGTTTTTTTTTTTGATTAACATTCTCAGATTTTTTAATTCAGTCAGTTTTCAGGCCATATGCTTTAGTTTAATATTATGTATTATTTCACTTGTAAACCAGGTTGGGTGGGTGGTTATGTTAGACTTACAAGTAAAGTTAACTGTTAAAGTTAACTGTTAAAGTTAACTGTTAAAGTTAACTATTAAGTGTGAAAAATCGACAGCTTTTTGTTTTAGACCCTAAGCTTTACCAATGGGCCTGAGGCACATCCAGAGGGCCGCTGTTTCACTTCCAGTAACCCTTGTCATATGTTTGCTCTAGGTGAATTTTTGGTCTATCATTACACGTAGATATTTTACCTCATCAGAGAAATCAATTTATAATGCGTTCATTTTTGAGGCTATTAGGGAAAGCTTCCTTCTTTTTATGAATGATATAAGAATATAGATTGAAATGAAAGATAATAACGCTAAAAAATTTTTGCTAATTATTATTTACTAACTTTTACGAAACTTATTATAGATAAGTATAACATATATCTTTTTAAACAGTTTTGTAAAAGTTAGTAAATAATAATTAACAAAAAAAGTTTCATCGTTATTATTTTTTTTTCATTTCACTCTATATTTTCAACTTTAACCATGAAGAAGATAGCTAATTTGATTTTAAGATATAAGAATGTTTCGCTTGGAACAATATGCAAACCTACATCCGAGCACCAAGTTATGACTTGACTTGAAATCGTCCTATCATGCCTCTTATTATAATAACAGGGTCATCAGCGTATCCTTGGAAATAGATTCCAGACTAAAGCAAGTGTGAAAGGATCTGTCTTTGTGGGCATCCCTTGTGGCTGTTACTGTTACTAAATTCCCTCCCATTATTCTTCGGTTATTAAGCATGAATATAATCCATTTTATTGTTGAAGATTTAAAGAATTTCCTTTGTGCAGCTCTTTTTATTGAATCACAGAAGGTGTTATCAAAAGCCCTCTCTATATATATAAATGCGCAGAGTTGTTTCTTTTGTTACAAACGCCTTTTCAATTTTGTTTACAAGATTATATAAATCGGTTTCTGTAGATTTGCCAGCTTGATAGGTAAATTGATTTTTGTGAAGCAGTGTGTTTGGCAGGAATAGACGAAGTTAGACTTATAGGGCAATACGATTTAGGCTGGGCACTTGGTTGTTTTCAATCGTTCTATCTTATGAGACATCTTATTAAATTCATATATATTTTCAAACCATTTTAAAACGACACTCATTAACTAAATAATACACAATACTACTAATAACACTCTGAAATTTATTTAAACACAGCAGTCACATAGGCATCACCAATACATTTTTATTGTACCTATATGTAAGTATCTAAACAAAATAGAAGCCGATATTCATTTATTTCATTTTTATGTAACTTAGTTAACTAGTTAATATTTTTTAAAAGGCAGAGACGAATGCTCTCTTTAAATAACTTCTTTCCTGGTAATTTGTTTCAATGAATATTGATTTACAAGAAAGCTCAGGTCCTGGGGAATGAGTATCTTTTCACCCAGACTATCCTGCTCGGGCGCCAATTTGTGACGTACTTCGCTGCACTACCCAAGAGCAGAAGTGTCACTTTGACGCCCAACACTACGGCGGTGCTCACGATACGGATATCTCGGGCGCCAGTTTCTGGTTAGAGTGCAGAAACACCACTTTACTCTATCGGCGGGACGATAGAGGCCGGGCAACTACAGTGAAGAAACGGATAAGCCAGGGGTCGAGAAAAGGTAACTTTATTTATTTATTCTACACACTAATTATTATTTACACTTTATATACACCTTAGTAACTACAACTTATACTACAAATGGTCTTAATTGCAGGCGGGCGGAGACGGTAAGCGGGCGTACAAGCGGTGCGACACGGTAATACGGTGATTAAGCGGTGAAAAGGTAACCAGCAACAATTAATCGGCCATAAGCAGACGGCGGACGGATACCAGGAGGGGAAGCAAGCGCCAATACAAGCACACTATGACTATCTAGGGCGGTTATTTACTATCGCTTGGCTGATGGATGGTTCCGGACTTATGATATGCCAAATCTAGTACCTCCAAGGCAACCTGCAGAATATGACGTGCTCAGGCGGCCTGGAGGACACGCGTTATAACGCGGTTACGGTTGGGGGGGGAAGGAGTGGCAAGCCTAACAGTTGCAAATTTAAGACGACTACGGTAAGGTCAAACTCCAAGTTACCCTGCAGAATATGACATGCTCAAGTAGCCCGGCAGACTCGCGGTTACGGACGATACCTCCAAGTCACCCTGCAGAATTTTTACGTGCTCAGGTGGCCTGGCGGGCACGCGGTTACGAAAGTACCTCTAAGTCACCCTGCAGAATTTTTACGTGCTCAGGTGGCCTAGAGGACACGCGGTGGCAAATGATAGTACCTCCAAATCACCCTGCAGAATTTTTACGTGCTCAGGTGGCATGGAGGGCACGCGGTATAATGCGGTTCTATTTTGAGGGGGGGGAAGGAGTGGCAAGCTTACCAGTTGGATATTTAATACGCCTACGGTATGGTCAAACTCCACGCTGCCCTGCAGAATATGACGTCCGAAAATTACTCACCAGCCAAGTAATACCGAGTATTTACCAAACCTTTATCAAACCTTGCTACCTACTTCCGTATCCTGGGCTGCTTCCTCTCTGGAGCGGTCGGTGTCGGCACGTCTGGTCGGTACGGGAGGCAGCAACGTACTGTCTTGGATGCTCTGAAAAATCCTCAAGCTACTAAACTCTGCCAAAAGCAGAAGTAGGATGAGACGCGGTAGTCATGCGCGGAATATGGCAATACGTCACCCGAATTCAATTTAAAACAAACCTATACCTTTATACTCACAACAAGATTACTTACTATGCTGGTCGGCGTGGTTCTTCAGTCAGCAGCTAAACGGCAACTGACTTGTTCGAAAAAATCCTCAAGCTACTAAACACTGCCAAAAGCAGAAGTAGGAGGACGCGGTAGTCATGCGCGGAATATTGCAACTACGTCACCTGTTTACGGACTTAATAATTCCGCAATAAATTTAAATACCTATATACCTCTATACTCACGAGTTTACTTACTGTGCTAGTCGGCGTGGTGCTTCGGTTGGCGGTCAGACGGGAACTAATTTTATTGTTTCCAGTCTCGGAGTCCTTTACGGTAGGGCGGGCACAGGAGTGCCGGGGATAATATGCGCGCTTCGCGTTTCGCGATTCACGTACTGCCTGCAGCTCGGCATATTTGGAATGTTTATACCAACAGATCAACATGACCTATCTTATAATTAACAATTATACTATTATAAAGGAGCAACTGACAATACCACTATTAAGGGCGCAGTACTACAATGTTTAAAATCTCTTTCGAAACAGACAAATAGCACCTAGTTACCTAATTTAATTCTATAAAATAATCACTTCGTTACACCGGTTAAAATCAATATGGTATAGTGGATCTTCTCGCGTCACATTTCGAAAGAGGTGCAACACTCAGGATTTTGTGAATTTTCAATGTGAATGAATTTTCCTGCCACATGAAAGTAGATTTTCGGCACAATTTTCAGATTAGAGATTCTAGTGCTTACACAAGCGCTGAGGAGCTTATCTCCTCGTATCAATTATGTTAGCGGAAATAGACTGAAGCGATAAAAAGCAGACAATACTTATGCATATCATTTACAACACAGCTGTCAAAATGTTACTTTTAATTAAAACTATCCTATTTATAGAACGGTAACACTAAATTTATTTAATTATTTTTAGGACCTTGCAAAATTTCTTGATGGTGCCAAGGATGGATTTATATACTTTAGTTTGGGAACTAACGTAAAAAGTAAGGAACTCAATGAGCAAACACTAACATCCATAATCGAAAGTTTGGAAGAGATGCCGTATAAGGTTTTATGGAAATTCGAAAGTGATGAGTTGTCTAGGAAACCTGATAATGTTAAATTGATTAAATGGGCACCACAGCAGGACATTCTGGGTAAGCAAAATCATAATTCTGTCACAAATCCTGTGTTAAATTTATTTCAATCAAATATTAAGTAATTTGCTTCAATCAGATGATTTGCCGATGTTATCTTTTTAATCAGTTTGATCAAGTGTGTTCTTTTTAAGCAATAACAAGCACTTAAAAGAAATAAAAGAATGGAGTGTTTTATAATAGCTTAATTACGTATCTATAAAGACGACTCCATACTATGCGCCCACTCGCCAAACATCAGTGTCAAATATTGGTAGATTATTTGACGAGAATTTATTAGCACCGTTCGTATAAACGATGCAATGTATAGATGTAATAATGTGAACCCATGACAAATACATCTCAAATATTCATTCCGTTCTACACATGATCTGTACACTTGCCAATTTTTCTCATGTCTACCCACTTGTTTAAATTCACTATATTTGAAACAAATGTAGACAGATAATGTCTGCGATCAGTCTATGAATCCAGGGCACCCACTAAATAATTAATAATATTTTTGTTTCTCCATAAGGGAAAGCAACGTCAAGATTCGACAATTATAGTAAAAAAAATACAGACATAACAATCTAAAAACACGAACGATGACTTCAGCTTTCAACAATTTAAAACGTTTCCTGTTTATACCAATCGGCTTTTCGCAAATCACCAAATCAGCTCACAAAATAATAAATTTACGGGCAAACCCATAGAAAACTTTGTCGTGATAATTTTATTATATTATTGACCGATGAATTGTTGCGAAATCTTTCCGAAGAACACTGAACTGCCATTTCATCTTCTAAAGTGAATACCTCAGATTTTTTCAATTTCCATGGTGAATACATCAGATATTAATCCATCTATCAAAAGCTAATTCTTACCCACCAAATCCGTCTTAAGTACATCAGATTCAGTGTAAAAGGGATTAAATTGATAACACTGGCTCTCATTGATACGTGAAAGGAGATTTAACTGCTTTAAAGAGTTTATTTATCGCCTTCTGAGCGAATTGTCACACAGCGGTTAATATGCATTCGTTGCGTGATCCAAACTATGTGCCATATGTATTGCTTTGACAAGCATTTGACAAGCGAACAGATTTTTTCGAATGTATTGGTACGCAACATCCACACTATACGCCATTTGCTTACTCTTGTCGAACATTTGTTATTGAGACAAATCTACACGATGATGTAACGGTCCGTTTTGGGAGATAAATAATTTGGACTATATTCCTTATAGATTACATGAAATGGTTTTAGTTATAGATTAAATTCCAAATTCGATTAAAATAATTTCACTAAATCCTATGGTACTACCACTGTAGTGTGGCGCTGTGTAAATTTTGTTGACTAAAGCCAGCTTCAGAGAACTGAAACATGTTGCGACGACACATCCGCTCCATCTGTCGCCCGTTATGGAGCGACAGAAGAAAGTGGCGGGTAAGAAATGACAAACGACAGCGGAAAATGCAGGTCAATGCAAACATTTAACCTAATTTATTGTTGAATTGTAAACAGTAAATATTCTAATTAGGAAAAAAAATTGTGATGGAAAGTTTACATTTTCTCGTATTGTATTGGATATGGAGGAAAAGAAAAAATAAAATATCAAAACGGATTGTTCGAAAACGGTGTGTAATTTTCTTATTATAAAGTTTCAAAATTAAACAATATCTATACTTTTACAATAATTCTAATTACCATTATTACATCTTTGTGTTTCATAATTTCTAAAAATATCGTAAATTTTTCACTGCTTGAGTGCTGCAAAGTGACTTTTTGTCTTTGATTATTGTTGTCCATTTTATATTTAATAAATAAACAAACACCATCACATAATTTTAAATCTCCAGCGACACGGTTGTCTCTCGTGATACTGACTTGTAATTGGAAAATCCAATTACACGCGACAGCGCTGTCTGTCGCTGGAACAATAGGTGGGAGCTAGGGGAGTACAGGAAGCTTGATTACTATTGGTCGACTAGCTATCACGGGCGAGAGGTTGCAGTTCTCTGAAGCCGGCTTAAGAAGCTTTATCGCGTACGTGTGACGAACAGATATTTTCGGTGAGTGCTGTAACGCGGGGAGGTCAGACGAGTTGGAGCCGCGGTCCAGAGTGGAGCCGTAGCGTTTTGATGCGTTTCCTGGAGAGAGTAAAACGCATTAAGTTTTGCCTAGAACGGCAACAAGGAGTTTGCCTAAAACGACATAAGTGAGTTTACAAGATTGATGAAGTTGCTGAGCTGAGGTGTGCTGGTAAGGCCCCACTTTACCGCGCTCGTGGCCCAAGAGCCCCCAAGTAAGGTTTAAAATATAGTTACGGCTAGAAGAATATCTGTAATTTAAGAAAAATACTTTAACATCAGACTCTAGGTACCTAGGCACTACGATTACGTTGATATCAGACTTTGAGTGCTTTGCAAGTGAACAATGAATTGTCAATTTAGCTTATAAAATAACTTGCAATGCCACCCGTTGCGCATATACTATTTTCATTCGATGTGATGTACATTTATTTGTGGTAATCCTTATTGATTATTTAAATAATTACCAGTTTTCCATCTTTTAATGGTAGTCGGTCATAGTAAGTAAAGAAAAACATTGTAGGTTCTACCATAAAAGATGGTGGCGCCCACATATAAAAAAATACCTGTTTTGGTTAAATTTTCCACAAAACACCAAAACACCATAACAAATTGCGCACGACGCGCATTTCGCCAACCAAGTTAGTGTCATCTGGATGTGATTAAAACTGTTTTAATCATCTCCATGATGCCAAATTGGTTGGCAAAACGCTCGCAGAGTCAGTATATTATGGTGTTTGTGTTTCGTGGAAAACCACATCAGAGTTAGCTTTATATCAAAGTTTCCAACCCACCTCTGAATTATTTCATTGACTCTCACGATACATATTTTAAAAATTAAACATTTCTGGTGAAGTGAACACTGAAATGGTTTTTTAAAAAATATGTTTAAAGAAAATAGTATCTTAATAGTCTTTTTCAGCATTTTGACTGATAATGTGCTATTTTACTAAATTCAAAATCGTTTATTAAAGTGGCACTTACCACATAGAAATGTCACTTTACTATATAGTAATGCCACTGTTAATAACACACTGTTTGACAAAATTGTTTATTTAAATATTGGAAACATTAAAAGTACAATTATCAAATTTGAAAACAACGCCAAATTTATTCAGTTCTATTTATTCTTCCTGAAAACTGTTATGATTCTCCATCTGCATCCCTGAATGATCTTGAGGTGCCACTAGTTCTTGCTGATGAGATATACTTTTTGAAATTTTCAATTTATTGGCGATGCTTTTCTCGATATACCCTTTAGCCACACTAGTTGGCTGCCATCATCCATGCATTTTAAGTGTTTGAATGTCAGCTCCATTGTCAGCGAGGAAGGTGGCAGATGTCCTCTTCAAGCAATGGCCAGTGTAACTGGATGCATCTGGGAGTTTTAGGTATTCTGCATCTTTTTGGGGAATTTTTCAAAAGTGTTGATGCCAACTGTTGTATTGTGCACTTACCATGATTATAGTAAATGAAATATCTATTGTGTTTTACTTGTTTGGGTCTCAATTGTGAATTCTTTTCATATCCGTTGCACTCTGATCCTACGGTAAATACACGTTTCTTTTTGGTTTTGGTATCATGTAAAGTTATAACCAAAATTTTCCCCGTGTCTTCTATATCTTTTACAAATAAGCTGCACAATTCTGCACGCCGACATGCCCTATTTAAACCAAATATTAATACCACTTTCATTAATAAGAACTTATCGTCTGGAGCCTCTTTTAAAAACATAGTAACGTTTTCCATAGTTAAAACTTTTGATTTCTTTGCTTCGTATGTGTCATTTTGACGTTTGAAAATGGCAAGTGGCTTTTTGTATTGTGATGTATCCACATTTTCACGTATTTGTATCGTACTTTTCAACATGGAATATGTAGACCATAAACTGGATGCCTTAAGAGCTTTTGCCTAAAATAATGAAAGACATTGTATGAAAAACACTAAAATATGTATTACCTTCTCAAAAAAATACGCTAGCATTACACTTTCATCAGTTCGTAGTGCGTTTCTTGTCATCCTCCAATTACAAAATATTTCATATACCTTCTCGTATTTTTTCTTGGATTTTAAAGGAAGTAAGCTCGAGGACGCTTCGCGAGCGATATTTAAAATGTCTTCAGAACAAGTTTCTAAATTGTTTTCAGTAGCAAGACTCATTTTTATAATTATTAATAATATAACTTAAACTCAATTCGACTCACAAAAATGAAACTTGTTAACTGTTGTTATGTTAATAAACAAAGCTGTGTCAGGTTACTATGTTACGGAATTCCTACCCAGGTACCTACTATAAAAAATTTTAAATTTCTAACTTTGTAATGCTTTTATGTCTATGATTGCTTATAATTACTAACACAAAATGCGAAAAAATAGTATAAACAAATCTCGTAAGAAAAGCAGTTTTACTAAACTCATATAGCTTTTAAGTTACTCGCTCGGTGTGCCCGCTCATACTTCTTTATTTTCCAGAATCACATCTTTGATAGTTGCTTACTTGGTACATACTATAGTTTTCATTATATCTCTTTCAATATTTATACCTCAGAAAGACGTTTATGAGCATACAAGTATCTAGCTTTCTTATGAAAAAAGTTGATTTTGTTTAATAATTTGGAGAAAAATAAATAATAAAGTGTCTGAAACAGGTAGTATATTTCATTACAAGTTCGGAAACTAGGTTTTTCTCGGGCGCGCATGATAAGTTCCCGTGTGAGGCGAAGCCTAACATGGGGGTCATGCAAGCACGTAAAGCAGTAATGGATGTGTAATGAACGATATTTTTCATTATACCTCTCTGAAAACAACAACACTTAACAATAAATAGAAGGGTATATTCTGGAGAATACATTTTGAATACAAATTACAAATAAACGTCAAAAACAATTCCAAACAAGCGTTGCTAAAGAAATATTAATCGCAAGTTTTATTATGACTGACAAAGTAGGCATATGACAGGTAATGTCATAAGAAAAAAACAAATATTGACTTAATAACTATTTGGGCTAAAAGTTAACAACTTAATGATGCAAAATGCAACAGAGTGTAATATTAATGGAACTTATTTAATTTTATTGCATATTATGCCCATTTCCTAACTAAATTATTTGCTATTGTGAAAGTTAGCGCACAGGAAAATATCTCCTGTGCGGGCGCGCTGAAAAGATAGACTTTCTCTACTCAAAATATACATGAAACAAGATATTTTCATAGAGGTATAATGAAAAGTACGATACATACATTATAATGTGTGGACTAAAACATGTTTTTTTAAATAAAGAAAATTCTAAATACACTAGTTTAAGTTTTAAGATTGTTTAAGTTTTTAAGATACTATTTTATAAGCATTTGTTAATTATTTCGACATTTACGATATTAATATTCAACTTTACTCGAGTAGTTATGTTTTATCTGTAACGGAATACTCGAGTAACCAAAGAAAATGGTTACAAATTTGTTTTCACCCTGAAATTGATACTATTCTCATCTTGAAAACCATTGTGTGTTTAAATTACGAATTATATCGAGTCCGGACCGGAGCAACAATAAATATTATTTTCTAAAATAATGAACTCTCATTAATTCCAGCCCATCCCAACATAAAATTATTCGTGACACAAGGGGGACTTCAATCCATGGAAGAAGCTATTTATAACGAAGTACCATTAGTAGTAATACCATTTTTTGGGGATCAAATAAAAAATTCAAAGCTGATGACTGCAAAAGGGATTGCCAAAGTAGTAGAGAGAAAACCATTTTTGAAAAAAACTGATTTAAAAAATGCTATGTTAGAAGTAATCAATGATTCAAGGTAACAAAATTAAATAATCTCAAAAACGTATCACATGTTATATAAAGATTAATTAGCAAAATGATAATTTTTTAAAATTTATTTCCAGTTATAAAAAGTCTGTGAAAAGGCTTAAAGAACTAGCTTTAGACACCCCTATGACTGGTTTGGAAAAGGCAGTATGGTGGACAGAATATGTTATAAGAAATAAAGGAGCCAAACATCTGAAAAATCCTGCAGTAGACATTCCACTTTATCAGTATTATCTTATAGATGTTATCAGTTTTCTCATTTTTATAACTGTTTTAGCTTTGTCGGTTATAATTCTTCTGCTAAAAATAGTATTTAAAACATTACGCAGGTTTTTAGGTAAAAACTATTTAGATAATAAGAAATTGCAATAAATTCAACTATAATAATTAAACCAGCAACTAATTTCATCGATTTTGAACAACGTATGCCTAAAATCACAGAAATAATTCGTTAATGGTCTTATTACTAATGATTCAGTACACAATCAGTATACAGTGGACCAAAAAAAAACAGTAGAGATTTTATAGACTCGTATTTCCGATAATAATAATAATTTTTAGTTATACCAAAACAGATAGTTTACAGCACCAAAAGAAAACTACAGAATATGCATATAAATAAAGAAAATTGATGGAAGTCTTCAATGAAAACTTGATTGCCAAATAACAATTAGTCGGTTCAAAATATATTTTCAAAAAACCAAATGCTTACATTTTGGAGATTGAAAACATAAAAGTATTTGCATAAATTACATTATTTGTTTCAATACGACAATTTATCCGCTCGTAACATTGCAAACAAGTATCCTCAAAAATAATATGAAAAAAATGTTGCGAGTGGAGGAGCGGATAAATTTTCATATGGAAACAAATACTTAATAAAAATGTTATCGTCTTTGGTTCAGTGTACCATTTTTTCAGGGCTTCTATTAATCAACAACAAAATTAAAATGACTGCTACTAACGTAATAAACAAAGGCAATCAAACAAATAAAACAAAAGTCATTGCCTACTAATATTATTACCGATTTAATTTCACGTTAAAGTAATTCGACATTTTTAAAAACTCCCCGTTTCGCATCGCCTTTATTAAAGTGAAATTAAATCAAATTGTTACGTATATTATTGCAAATGAGATAAGTTTTCAGCCTCCAAAATGTAAGCATTTTTGTTTTCAAAGAAATGACTGAATTGACGAATTGACTAATTATTATGTACATCATATACAAAATTACCTTTCAATCAATTGAAACATCCCCATTGAGTATGAAAAAATGCATGGTAGGCCTACTACTGTAAAGTTGATTTATTTAAGCATCGATACTCGCGAAGTGATTTTTATACTATTTTTTTTTCTCAAAAAGCTTTTTTTTTATATTATAAAATAAAATTAAATAGCAAAAAATTAGTTTGAGATTCCATAAACTGATGCATATTGATAAGTATGCAACAATAAGAAAAAAAAATGAATTTAGTTTGAACTTGTGGTAAATTGTTTTGGCAAAGTTACATATTTGTAAACATAATATGGCGATTTTACCAGTTAAACATTAACTGACTCTACATTACTAGTAAAATACCATTTTATGGATCTGAAAAATACCCCCACTCACATCCCTAGTTATCTCTCATGTTTAATTTTCTAAAGGATCATCCTGATCTAAAAAAATCACTCTATTTAATTCTTCACTTACCTCAATTAAATTTTAAAAACGTATCTGCTTGAAATGTTTCATTACAATTTTTTAATAATTAATTCTCAGTGTCGCTCGATACTGTCAATAATAATTCATGTCATATACTTTAATAATCTCTTCTTATTGACATTGACGTGTTTGTAACTAAATTAGGTATTTCAAATGTCAAACTGCCAAATTTATTCTAACTAAATTTCAGTTTACATCAACTTTATTTAAGTGCTTGGAAAATATATTTTATTAGTTTGATCTAATAGACATGATTTATAATCTTTCAACAAGAATATAAATTTTTTTGTAGTCAAGTACAAAAAAGTTTGGGTCCCGTGGACCTCCTTTCAGCTGGCCAATTTTGCTCATCATCGAATTTATCATTGCCTTTGGACTTTAGAACGTGTACTAAATTTGAGAGCTTTATCTCAAAAACTGTGGCTGCTATCGTGATACTACAGACATGCAGATGGACTTTTTTCCATAAAGTGGTTTCTTCATTATAATTCGTTGAGCTTCGTCCAGAAATGCAACAAAATTGTTTAATTTTTTATCCGAAATTGTACAAGGATATTCATTATAAATTACCCACCCCTTATCATCGTTATTATTGCCCATAGAAAATGAAGTTTTAAATAAAAGTTGTGTGGTTATGAGTCTTATTACTACTCAACTGAAAAAAATATCAACCTAACACCTGATGATTATCACCAATCGTGTGGACACGATGTGTACAAAATTAATACACAGAAACTCAATTTATAGTTCTTACTGTCTTATTTTAATGGAATAAAGTCAGTTTGAAGTTATGCATTAACTAAATGAAACCTATACCATAATGTAGAGCATGTTTTTTATAGGATATGGACAACTATAATTTTGTTAGTAGTACCTACCGAATTTTAAAAGTCTAGCTGGCTGTAGGGTATTTCGAAAATTTGTGTTTTCCAAACATGCATCTTCTTTAAAAAAAACTGTATAATCTATGGATTTGAGTTTGTTTTGGACATTTAGGTAAACTTAGAATTACTAAAATGTATGATTGCTACAAAATGAGAAATATTGAAAATCCCTCTACAAACAGCAAATTAAACGTATTTCAAACATAAAAAATCAGGGTGGTATGTTTTATATTTTCCCAGTTACTGAATTTATAATGAGCAGTTCATTCGCAACAATACAACATATTTCTTAAGACATCGACAAACCTCAGTAGTTGATTCTATGGTCAATTTTAAGCTGAAAATTTCAAATGAAGCTCTTCTTGGCAGATTTTTGAGTAACTTATGATTGGTAGCATGCGCTGCCGGCGGCATTTAAACATTAGGGTATATATTTCGGCACCCGTAGTTATCTCATCTAATTTCAATTTACTTACCAATACTAAGCGGAATGCTGAAATCACTACTAGAATGTTTGACGACGATAAAACGCTGGTCGGAATGTTGCACCATAAGTTTTCCTAACCCTAACGGGTGCCGAAATATATACGATAATGTTCATGTGTTAATTGTAGTAGAAAATATCCAACTTGGTACAATAATGAAATTATTAAAAACATATGTCTAAAAGAGATTGCTTATAGCAAACATAAAAAATATAATACGTCTTATTATGGCACTGAATTTAAAAGACTAAGATCTATTATTAACAAACAAATTGATACTGCATATAGAAAATTTATAGGTGACACTGAACAGAGTATTAAAATCCTACGGCTTTTTGGACATATATCCACAATATAGAAGGTCGCACTAGAATACCAGGAATAATAAAAAAAGGTGACGTAACATACGAAGGATCACAGGCTGTAGTTAATGCTTTTGCTAATTATTTTTGTAGTGGTTATCATGATTTTAATCCTACCTATGCGATTAATATTATTGATCAGCAAAGCCACAGTCTAAGCATTGATATATTTCAAATAACTGAGGATGATATTCGTAAGGCTATAAATAAATTAAAAAATAAATTAACTTCTAGTATTGATGGCGTACCGAGTTCTGTAGTTAGAGATTGCGCTGATGTTTTCATACAGCCATTATTATATATTTTTAACTTAATTCTTAAAACCTCAAATTTTCCGGAATTATGGAAAACAGCTAAAATATGTCCAGTATTAAAAAAAGGAGACCCTAGCATTTTACAAAATTATAGGCCAACATCTATCCTTTGCCATTTTGCTAAACTCATTGAAATGATCCTATATGATAACATATATCCCGATGTGAAATCTCTTATATCTCTTAATCAGCACGGTTTCATGCAGCAAAGATCCACTGTCTGTTATTTTACTCAATATGTTTCTGAAGTGTCAGATGCGCAGGGCCAAGTTGATGCCATTTATATAGATATAAGTAAAGCTTTTGACCAAATAGATTTATATTTACTTTTAACAAAGCTGGAAGTTATAGGCCTCTCGAACCAGTTACTTAATCTATTTAATTCTTATCTATTTAATCGTAAGCAGTTTGTCGAATATGAAGGTTTTAGATCTGATCAATATGAAATAACTTCAGGAGTGCCACAGGGTTCCAACTGTTTTTCATATTTCTAAATGATCTGTCGAATAACATTAATTCTAAACATTTAATGTTTGCAGATGATCTCAAAATATTTAGCAGTGTTTCATCTGCGGCAGACTGTATAGCCCTTCAAAATGATTTGAATATAGTAAATGACTGGTGTGTTAGGAGTCATTTGTGTTTAAATATTTCCAAATGTGTTATCATGTCGTACTCTAGAAGAAAAGATACTACTGAATTTCAATATAGTACTGACGTAACTCCAATTGTCAGGTGTTCTGAAATGAAAGATTTGGACATACTATTTGATAGTAAATTAACTTTTAAAATACATATAGAACATGTAGTGTCTAATGCTTATTAAAACACTAGGCCTCATCTTAAGGAATTGCAAAAACTTTATTAATGTATTTAGTCTTAAAATATTATATTTCGCTTATGTGAGATCGAAATTATTAGAATATGGATGTCTTATTTATTATCCGCTATACCAAAAGCACATAAATAATATAGAATACGTCCAAGGAGGTTCTTAAAATTCTAAATCTTTAAAGAACATCGGGCATATCCCAATAGGGGTATAGAAAATTCAATTCTTTTAGACAAATATGGTGTTCATTCTCTAGAAACTAGGCGTTTTATAATATCTATAAAATTTGTTTACTATCTTATACACAATAATATTGATTCACCTTCATTACTTAATATGCTTAATTTTTACGTTCCAAGAATAGAATCACGCTCGACTTTAGTTTTTTATCCTAATCCAATTCGTACTAATATAATGTGTAAATCACCAATACATGTTATGTGTACTAATGTTAACAAGATTTCATCAATTTGTGATATTTATGTGGATAATATCAAACATATTATTAATTGCGCTAATTCTATATTATGAAATTATGATTGTGTTAGATTATTAAAATGAATTTGATATATAGCTTCCCTGTGGTATTACTTGCAGTACATTTTTGAGTGCACTTTACATTTATAGATATGTGTATATGGGTGTGTTTGTGTTCATGTGTGTGTATATGATTAGCCTGTTTATAGTCATGCATTTATTTCTTATGTTATTACAAAGTAATTTAAGCAGGTACCAATTATATACGTATATATGTTCATATTTATTTATTTAGGTATATTGTGTTTTTCTAAATTTAGAATATTTCTTAGATATGAGTAATTCTTTTCTGTTTTTCTTATTGCACTTTTTTCTGTTAATTTTATCATTTGTGTTTATTTTAAATAAGTATTTCCTGTACTTGGGTTCTTTGTTACCTGTTGGAAATGAAATAAATAAATAAAAAAAAATAAAATAAAAATAATATAAATATGAATCCCGGCGCTTTTTTGTTGGCGAGAGCCTTGATAATGTATTTTAGATCAGTGTATGGTCATGGATTCTAAAATTTGCTGTCGAGTTATAGGAATTAACACTCCATGACCAAAACTTGACAGGGATGGTTTAAATAACACATCGATTTAAAGCCTACGTTTTCATTTGCATGTGCAATTTGTGGTCGTTTTTTTTTTGCTTGTTATTAATTTATTAAACTCTAAAAACAGTAGAAACAAATTTAGTTTCAGAAACGTTACAGAAATATTGCGTTATAAAACACACCACATAAATTAGACAACCCCCAAACCACAGCTGCACTGACGGGGGTTACACAATTGAAAAAACGCAGACACACAACCAATCCCTTAGACTTTGTCAGATTCGAAACCGGAATTTGAACCCGGTTGATAGGCAGTAAACCAGTCATGTTTGTCATTTAACGCTTTGGCCCACTGCGCTACCTGCTTGGTTATTAGATTGTTGATTTATACTGACTGAGTTCGGTAATTGCATCACAGATTCGAGAAAGAGTTGACAGATATTTGTACACGTGATGGTAGATCACTCCAACGTTTTCGTAATAAACGAGCGGATATTTTAAAGTTTCAAATGTCAAATATAGGTGCAAGGATATTATTTTCCATTTTTATCTATAGCAGTGATCAGATCAACGATATAAATTATAACTAATCCAGATACCTGTGACTAATCTATGTAGATAAATATCGATCAATCGATTCGCAGTTCGCACCAGACAAAAGTATTTTTGAGATTATTTATCTGTCAAAACTCAAATACGCGCCTTTTTTTATTACTTCATCTGTTAGTTCGGTCAAAATCCTCCGAGCAAATCGAGGCACATCTCTCACCTCTCGTACGGAATATCCGAACGGTATAAAATTGCATTTTCCGTCCAGATTGCCAATAACCGAACGCATCTGGACAATTTTTAGGAAATTGATGTCATTACCGACTCAGTCACTAATTACTTTAAAAAACTACGACTCATTTTGACGTAAAGTCACATATTATTATTTTTCCAATATTATACTGGACAACCGTTTTGTTAAATATCTAATCTTGGTAGAATTATCCATATAATAGTAAGAAGAAAATAAGAAAATTAAGAGAATGCCGCAAATAATAATCAGGCAATTTGTATACGCATTGTTTTTCATATTGTACTTGTACTACGATGGTGCTGTCAAGAGATTTCTTTTATCAATAACTACTACTATCATTATTGAATATTATATATTTATTTACATAATTTTAATAAAAATCATCTGATATTCCAGTTTAATGAAAAAAAATTGATATTAGAAACACTTTGGTAAAATTAATCTTACTATGTTTATATTACTTCTCAGTTATTATATTTTCTATGGGATACCAGTGATTTTCAAGAAAGTCTATGGCGTCCTTGGGGCATACGGGTCACTAGTTTTTAAATGATTTTCCACGCGTATTTACATTTTATCTTTCTGGACTCCTAATAATTTTAATTTTTCTTTTTCCAGTTCAGCTAAAATTTTCCTCAACTGCGAATTTTCTGTTTGTAGATCCTCTATCTCTGATTCCTCCTTTTGGAGTTTACTGTTGTCTTCTAGTACGAAGTTAAGATCATTTTCTAACCTCAACTTTTCTTTTTCCAGATTTTCCATCTTTTCTTTTAAAATCTCTGCTTCTTTCTTGAGCTCGGGAACACCTAACTCGTTTTCATTAGATGCATTCGAAACGGTTTTCAAAACATTTTTAAATTTCGAGTTTTGATTTTCAAGATGCTTTATACGTTTTCGTACATCGGAATTCTCACCAGAAAGATTCGACATGTTTCCAGTTTTGTGGATATATCAAAAATTTTGACTGATGACAACAAATAACACAATTTTTTTTTGATTGTATATCTTTATTTCATGTGTGATGTGATAAGTTATTTCAAATATAAGATGTCCAAAAAATTAATGGGACAGAGTTAGTAGGTGCAGCATTGTTATGTCAAAATTGACCATTAAACCATATATTATGTAGTTTTAAAGACTGAAACATAATTTTCATTTTTCATTATTTTTTAAAACTGGATCAAGTTAAAATTTGGTAAGCATATGTTTACGAAGGTTAACAATTGCATATTTTGATATAGGTAAATTATATAGGGTGCTTGAAAAATAGGGAACCTGTTTACAAATCGTAAATCTTTTAACAATCACTTATAGGAATAATTTTGTAATATTTATATTCCTTACCCTTTTTCGAGTATTTTAAGATCGGATGATTACATTTCATGCAATACATGACGAGAAATATGAACGTTTATTTGCTTGTAGGCTATCGATCTATCATGATTTGAAGGTGTAATCCAATGCAGGTCGAGGTATTTGCCCGCTGAGTAGTTGTTTCCTTCAAATCATATTTAATAACAGTAATTTAGTCCACCTGGGCTAGAGGTCGCCGCTCTCGGTACTTATTTCGCAAGTCGCTATCCGCCACAGAGACATCTATGATGTCGGTCGGATAGTAGCATTTAGACCATACGAGAAGTTTCATACCTCTCACCACTACTCCTTATTATGGTCAAAAAGAATCAGAACTGTTAGCTCATTGTTATCCGTCGCTGTCAATGTGTCATCTGTGATTTTTAATAAAGCGGTAGTAGAACTACTATAATTTGACCTGAATCCTGGCTGAGTTTCCTGTAGAATGTTACATTTTTCCAAGTGTTCTCTGACCTATTCAAATTTTTTCGATAATTTTTGAAAGAGTTGATAGAATACCTATCTCTGTAATCAGATGGGATTTTAAGTTTAATCAAACGTATTACTTGATGTGATTACATTATGTGATACTTTCCACATATTCTTTAACCGTTTTGAATCCCAAAATCGGACACAGAATTTGTTTTTTTTTTTTGGTTGCCCGACGCTGGACAGTCCTCCCTTTGCCTTCAAACCTCACGGGAGGAGCAACAGCAAATTACCTACAACCACTACCCACATCCCGAAGGGTTCATGGCTGTAGAACCCAGAATCATGTGCCTTAGGCAGACAGAGAGAATCTAGAATAACAACCTTCTGCATTTGGCCTGCCAGTCACTTAACTGATTTTTGACAGGCTGGTATGCTCTTCAGTTTAGAGAGAAGCGTACGCTTTATCCCTCCGAGTATTTACATTATTTTTATTTTCAAAATTAATTTATGTTATTTAGTTTGGGATGAAACAGTTTTTACTTGAAATTTTTTGAATTAAAGTTTACATTTGCAATTACTGTTTTTCAGAATTTGTCTTACGATACCCTATGCTACATTTTTGCAGTCAGAAAATTCTCCCCCTTAGAAAATACAAAAAACCTCCTTTGACCATTAAAACATAATAACCTAGACTGTATATCTTTTGAGATATGAAAAAAAAGCCTGCAGAGGACTACGTGTCTAAAAACGAAAAACCTGAAAATGAAATTATTTTTCTAAAAAGAATCTGGTGGAAATTATCCTTGGATATAATGAAACAAATTAATTTTTTACTTTTGGACAATTTATTGGAAGCTGCACTAAATTTGCTAAAATATAAGGGAGGAGGAACTAGTCTATATAAAATTCTCGTGTCAATATGGCTACAATATATAATTGAAAATGATAAAAAGTTCTGTGTCCACAAAAATTTATCAATGCTTTAAAAATTAACTTTTGTGGTAAATTTTTTCAGTTTCAAAATTCCAGTCAGATTTACCTGTTTATGTATTTGGACGAAACTTAGACTTACCAGCAGAGGGATTTCGTTTCACGATTAGAATTCAGAATCGGCCATCTTCGTCGATAATTTGAATTCCGTTTGTCGAAATACGACTAGAAATTCGATGAAAGTCCTCGATTGCATCTCAGTAGTCGAGTTATACTTGTATCTTTGTCATCCGCCCCCGTCTTTGTCTTTGGTATATTTGGATCATCGTCTGTCAATCTCTGTGCCTGTGGATAACCTAAATATTTTGCTTCTGGTCTTGTTTCAAGATATAAAGTTGTGTTTTTATTTATAATGACCTTTAAAATAAAAGATAACCACTGGGAAACAATACTGACAATTTTTGAAGCGCATCCAGAAATGGCTTTCGGTAAGTTTAACGGCCCAAATGACCGTGAGAGACAGAAAAAATTATGAAGCGATATAACGATGCAATTAAACGCTAAAATTCTTTCACGAACTATTGGTATTATGTTTTGCTTACAATAAAATATCAGAACGTCTATTATTTTAAATGAGATTCTAACAAATTGGGTTATATTTCGTTCCCATTATACCAAAAAATGTTTTCATTTATTCAAAAAGCCGACGATTTCCGATGATTTATTCGATCGAGAAATAGATTTCTAGCTATTCGATCGACTTTATCCTCGCCTCGACATCGATTCGGTCGACATAAAATGGAATCCCGCTACAGAAGGGGTCTTCAATTCGTCCATGGACTCACAACAAACTTAAAATTTAGTTCGTATAAAATTAATAGTGAGGGGAAACGTTATACAATTTTGCATGCGGAATGTGATCTTGACAATGACAGGCTATCACAAGACCATGATTGGAGACTTTCTTCAGAAATCGATAAAAGACCACTTATTCTAGCATTGACAGCTTAAATGTAAATGTGTGATGCTGATGGATAATGTGTCTTACTATGCTAATTGATAATCTACCAACATTTGTTTATAAGAAGAAATGCAGAAAAGGCTGACCAGCAGACCTGAAAAAGACTATCAAAATTTGAATTGAAAGAACTGTTCGAGTTAATAAAACTCTTTCGACGTGACTAACAAAATTTTCATGTTGTTATTGAGCTGTTAAGAATGGAAGGATACGAGGTCCTTCGTTTTCCAACATACCATTGTCAATTTAACTCAATTGAAATGAAATGATGTGGCAAGTAACGAAGGACCATTATAACAAACACATGAACCCTCAGTATTCTTCACTGTAGCATACTGAAGATTTATGGCTTGACTCCTTGCGTCAATTGCGTCAGTGTACTGTTCAGATATAGAAAAATTGTATTGATTGTTGGGAAAATCTGGTGAGGCAGAAATGGTTACGGGAAATAAGACACACATCTTTTGAAGATATAACCCCTTTTTTATCATTTCACTAGCAGAATATGATTCAGATTCAAACGATGAAGAAGAATTATACTCTGATAGCGAAAATGACGGAGTAGATTTAAGTTAAAACCAATTTATAATAATCTTTTTTTTTTGTTCTAAGGAAACTATTTTTTATTACTCTTTAAACATGGCTGAAATAGCTGAAAGTAAACATTTACTTACTCGTATCTTGTATGTACTTATTGTATAGTTGTTATAGGCAGAGTTTATTTTGACATAACTAATGATAAATTGTCATTTTTGTTAAATACGTTAAGTGCCATCACCAATTTATTATATTTATTCGTTTATTTGTCATATATCTATTTGAATTTATTAATGTTTAACATTCTACTAAACGGTTTTCATTGTTACTTTTCCTGTTTATAAGTATTCTTTGTTATCTTTTAAAAATTATTAAACTAAAACGGTTACAACTTTTATATTCACAACTATTCGAATTTAATGGATTTTATGTGATACTTTTCCACTATATTACAAAACAATTAGAACTCTAGAATTTTCATAGTTACAAATAGAAATATAAAGCAAATGGCAACGCTGTCTCACTGAGACATGACTACCAGTATACCTAAGCTAACAATTTTTGATGCTGTCAAACAGTTATCAATCATAAACCATATTTTTGTGAGCTTACTACAACTTACTACAAATAACTCTTGTAGTAACATTTTAGCGAGTAATTATAATACCCTAGCTTACTATAGTTACATTTACCACTTTCTTCAAATCACCATCTTCAAAAGTTTACATTTTGTAGTATGTATATTCATCTCATTTGGACTTGACTAATTTATTGATTGGTTAATAATTATTTTGTCGTTGATTGTCATAGTTATTCTGTGATTGTCATAATACTTTAATCAACGGTTTTGTCGTACAAGCTAATTTCTTTTGTGAATGACTTTTATAATATTGTAATTAAAAATGAACGGCTTAATAATTTATATAAATAATCAGCCCCTATAGAATAATGGGACGGAAGAAGAAATAAATTTATTAAAAATAGGTTTGTAAATACTATTAGCATTAGGTTAAAATTGCTTTTCTTAAGTAATTTTTGTAACACTTTAAATACAGGACACCTTAATATAGTTTGTTGTAGTTATCCCGCAATATGTGTTATAGTAGCAGATAAATTTAAAACTAGTTTAATCAACGGATAGAACATAATTGACTGTGAAGAATACAAAAATTGACATAACATTGTTAACCATTAGATCACCTTATCTGGAAATAAACCATATGCGAGTAAATCGGAGAAACGTTAATAAAGTGGGTTAATTTGTTTAATATTTAAATTAGGACAATTAATGAAACTGATTTCTAGCAAAAAAAAAACGTAAAAGCTGACTAATGCTAAGAACAAGAAAAATTATATCCTGTAGCTTATAAGGCATCCAGGGATTATAGTATATTAATTTCAATTACAGTATTTGTATTATTTACATATTTGTATTTTTCACTTTCTTTATGTCTTTAGAAGGTATACTATCCATTTTAGAAGAATCTGTGTTAATTATGTGGTATTTGGCCACTGGTTAAGATGCCATCCATTACAAATGGTTTCTTCTATTTTTTTTTAACTCTCCTAATAATTGTAATTGTTCTTTTTCCAGTTCAATTAAATTTTGCTTTAACTCTGAATTTTCTCTTTCTAGATCCAAGTTCTCTAACTCCAAACTTACACATTCAAGTTGACGGATCATTTGCATCATTTCTATACTATCAACATTCAACATGGAGGCAAGCTCATTTTCTAACTCCAACTTTTCGTTTTCCAAATATTCTAGAACTTTTTTTATGTTTTCCTCTTTGTTTCCGGGCTTGGAACTACTGGAAGCCTCGTGATATGATATATCTTTCAAGAGATATTTTATTTCAGCAGTTTGAATTTCAAGACCCTTTATACGCTTCTGTATTTCGGATTTCTCAGCAGGAAGGTCTGACATTTGCCAGTTTTGCGTAAGATGGTGAGATTGGTAACTTCATTGAAAATTTTGATTGACACTGATTTTTTTAGGTTACGTAATTCCTATTCTTAATTAATGCGATATTTAAAAAACAATCGTATTAACTGATATTTACCATATTAATTAATTTATATATTTATTTGTTTATTTATACACCATCTAACAGTACAAAGACCATTTACAAGATGGGAGAAATATATTTAGTACAAAAAAAAATGAAAATAACAAGTTACATACATAATATATACACATACTATAATACACATGTACAGATAGATATACATATAAAAAGATAACTGTAATAATTTCATTAGATAAATTAATTTTTAAAAATATCAATGTCATTTTTACTGTTACTGTAGTTAGAGCATATGTTATAAATAGATGAAAACTTTAAGACATTAGTTCGCGCTCTAGGTAGACAAAAAGAGTTTATGTCGCGAATTTACACTTGGAACATGAAAATTTAATATGATGTATATCGCTACAATCTCTTTGATGATGGATGATTTTCTTTAAAAAATGTATGGCAAAATTATTACGTCTATCACTTAAGTTGCTCATAGAGAATATATCAAGCAGATCACTTTGTGGGAAACCAGTAGATAGATATGCTCCATGAGATTTCAAATAAAATAGCGTTGCACATTTTCTAATTTATTAATATGAATATTATAGCTTAGACCGCAAAAATGACAAGTATAATAATTTTAAAGTTGCAATATTTGAGAAATCACGGCCATTGTGTATAATAAAGCCTAAAGTCTTATTTACGTCACCCATTAACGTATCAATATGTTCAACAAAAAACAGACTTCTGTCAAAACTTACCCCAAGGTCTTTAAATGTGGACGGTCGAGTTACCAGTTCATCGTTAAGTATATTCAAAGGTATAATCAGAATCTTTAGTGAAAAATGTCACTATATTACATTTTTGCACATTTAATATGAGACTATTCTCGAGACACCAAGAGCTATGTTTGGAGATGTTGTTTTGTAATGTAACAAAATTACTTAAGTCAGATATTCTATGTAGTTTTATATCATCTGCATACATTAAAAAAAATAGACATCTAGCATATTACATATGCCATTTACGAAAATATTAAAAAGCAGATCCTTGAGGAACACCTGAAGACGAGACATAATAAGAGGTTTTGAACTCGTTATATGCGACATATTGCAGTCTATTATTTAAGTACGATTTAAAGAAAACTGTCAATTGATCAGAAATGCCAAAGGTAGAAAATTTTCTAGTAAGTATATTATGATTAGGCCTATCGAAAGCTTTCGTGAAATCAAAGTATATTTCATCTGGTTAAACATGAATGTCAATGGATTCAGAGATGAATTTCGTAGCGCATATTAGTTGTAGGGCGGCCTTTCATAAACCCTTGTTGCTAAATGGAAATAATTTTTTTAACATGCGGATAGATAAAATTATGCAGTAAAATCGAAAAAGCATTGCCAAATTACAAATGATCGTTATTGCTCGAAAATTGGTTGTATCATTTTTATTGCCTTTTTTTTATAGTGGGTATACTTTGGAGTATTTCCAAATGTCAGGAAAGCAAGAGCATTTAACAGATAGAATAATTTTCTGAGAAGGAAACGAGTTTCTAAACTATATTCATCTAAAGAGAATTATCCCGTAATTACATGTTTATATAATTTAGATAAATATAAATTACAAATAAAAGAAATGGGTATTTTAATTGTTTAAAAGTACTCTCTTCAGGACTGCGAACATTTGTCTGAAAATCCGAATGTTGCCAAAAATCTAATTTTGACGTTTACAGCTCTAAATGTATTCAGAATATGCAGTAAAAATAATAGAAAATAATATCAGCATGCAGGGGTGGTTTATAATGGGGCTGTTATTTTAGTAAATAACCAGGTAACGGATTATTTTTATTTAAACTGGTACTGAGGAATAGTCGTAAAAAAATTGTACAGAAAAGCTGGTTTTACGGGAGTGTGTGGTGCATCGTCAAATTTATTAGGCAATTCATTAAGAACAATTTCATTTAATTAATACAGCACTGGATTCTGAGTAATACTTTCTAAGAAATTATAAATAATTATAAATTTCCGAGGAAAGCGACGAGCACTCTTTCTGACTGACGAAATGAGGGACGACGAAATTAGGCATCTGTTCAAAATATTCTTGATTTTCCTTGTACCATTTGGTACAGACCCAATACAAGGAAAATCAAGAATATTTTGAACGCATGCCTAATTTCGTCAGCAACAGTGCTGGATTCTTAGATCTCTTCCGTTCTATACCTAACAGATTAAAAAAAATAATATACTCGTAAATATAAAGTCTTGCAACACTTTTGTTGCTATTTTCAACAACTTTAAATATTTTACTTTCTCATCTATCTATACTGATAAAGTATTGGCGTTGTGAGAAAAAACCAAATTCCAAATTATGATGAAATCAAAAGTTTTGAGAATGGAAAATAGAAAGTTGATCCGAATCCGTATGCCGTGTGTGTCTCTGTGTCGCAGGACATTTGTTGTGACCGCATTTTCTCAAACACGCTCAATGTGGAAATCTGAAATTTTGTATATAATATGTGATGTCCAAGAACGAACCCTACTGAATATCAGTGAAATTGACAGTTGACAGCTGCCAGAGACAATTTTGATGTCAAAATCATATTTAGCATCCTCAAAAACGTAGGTAGTGTCATACTTTTACACATGGAAGAAGCTTTGATCATATTTAACATTTTCTCAAACACGCTCAATGTGGAAATCTGAAATTTTGTATATAATATGTGATGTCCAAGGACGAACCCTACTGAATTTCAGTGAAATTGGTGCACCAGGGAGGACACGCCTCAGGAGACAAAAATTTTTTCACGTCAAATCAAAAAATTGTTAATAATGAGGAAATATGCCGAATAGAACTCTTGTCAATTTCTCGTAAGAATAACCTTTCCTGAGAAAAAATGTTTAAGGTTACTATTAAAAATTAAATTAAAAAAAAAGTCGGTCTCGGCAATACTTTCTCATAATATCCAATTTGAAATGAATGAAAAATAAACTATTTTGTTGTCTTTTATGTCTTCGTTTGTCTCATTTGCCTTATTAGCCTCATGTGCCCCGTTTCTCATTTGTCTCATTTATTTTATTTCTCATTTATCTCATTTGTCTCGTTTATCTCATTTGTCTCATTTGTTTCGTTCGTCTCATTTAACTCATGTATTTCATTTATATTATTTGTCTAATTTGTCTCATTTGGCTCGTTTATTTTATTTTGTTTTCGTTTGTCGTCTCGATTATGTCATCTGTCTAATTTGTCTCAATCACCTGCTTTGTTTCGTTTCTTATTTCTCATTTGTTTCATTTGTCGCATTTATATCATTTGACTCATTTATCCTTTGAATAATTTGTCTATATGACATATGATATATGACATAACTATCTTACCTTGTGGTTATTTTGGCGAGTTCGGTAACATTAAAGTTAATACGAAGAGGGCTGAAAGTGTAGGTGTAGGCTAATACACACATGTATTTTTAACTAGCGATCACAAGAGTAAAAGTATAATAATAATATTTATTGTAAATGTTCTGGAGTTAATCTCCGTCATCTCTTATTAAAAAGTCCGTTTGTGTCCCTTCTACGTTAACAGATGTAATTGGTGCATAGCTAAAATATATTAACTTTATGTCTTGTGAAGAAAAATCTACTTGTTTGCATTCAGAAGGTTCAATATACTTGACATCGTAAGAAATCTCCACTAAATCAAAGTTGAAATTTATTTGCTTATCACTGCACTGAGAGAATGATTTAGTTGGGAGAAATAATATTTATTTCAACCAAATAAATGATTTCTTTGTATTTGGCGAACTAAACATTTAATTGGGAGAATTAAGGCATTTATTTGATTAAAAGCCGAATATTTAATATTATCAATTAAATAAAAATACTTATTTGTAAGAAATATTTGTTCCTGATTATTAAATATTTATTTGTGAACATTAAACATTTGTTTCTGAACATTAAATATTTGTTTCTGAGCATTAAATATTTCTCAGGAATAAGACTTTTTACAGAAAATTGCGTGGATTTATTGTTGATGAATACATTAGTTTCAGGAAAATTAATTCCGTTTTTAATTTATTTATGGTGAACAAATATTTATCTCTCAAAAACAATGAAAATTTCGTATATTCACTAATATTAAATAAATTGTTAATTTTTGTTAATAACGCTGTTTAATTTATTTATAATAAAAAAAGTATTTCTCCTCGCACCTGCTTTGGGTATTCACCATCTTATAAATTATTTAAAGAATTTGTTAAATAAATCTCTGCGCCAAAAGGATTAGTCATAGGTTAGTTTTTTTAGAAAAAACAATCTGAACAATCCTTTTGCTACGCATGGTTTATTTAAAAAAATATATAAACAATTTATATAGAATAGCGACTTAATACCCAAAGAAGGTTCTAAGACAAATTATACGGATACAACAAATAAATGAATATAGAAAATTAAAAAAATTTCTATTCAAAAAACATATATATAAAAATTTTTACTTACCCGGTTTATATTTGCGAAACTAAATTTGATTTATGTTAAAAATGTATGCCTCTCGATTTGTCTACAGTACGATGTATTAAAAAATCAATTTTGCTAAAAAAACTATAAGAGATATTTTTTTATTTTTTTCACAAGTTGTAAAGCATATCGTCGGTCCACTTCCAAAATAACGAATGTGCATTTTTCTAATTTTTCAGAAGAAGGGAAATAAAGTCCAATTTGTTGTTAAATATCCAAAGGTAATTTATTAATAGGTATAAGTTTCTTAGTATAAAAATATTTCAAAAATATTCAATATTCGCATTTGCGGTTTTGGCACTGCAGACTGAAAAACATATATTATTTTCCAACAGAAAAGTCGAAACCGGCAAATTTGCACATTCGATGTTTTGTCATTAAAGCAACATTACGGTAGGTATATATTTGTGAAATTAAAATGTATTTTATATTAAAAACATGTATGCTTCACGAGTTGTTAATAATAAAACATATTCTAAAAAATGGTAGGGTAGATATCATATAATTTTTTATATAATTTTGCGTAGATGTAGGTACATACATAATATATCACTATCAGTATAATTAATTACTCTCATGAACTATAACTTCATATCTCCATAGACACGATGACGTTAGAACATATATCTATTATGTTAATTCTTCTTCCATAGGTGTTAAGGTATTCATGCTTAATAAAGTTCTGAATTTTTTTAACTAATGTGTCTTATTAGAATCAGTTAAACCTCAAATTTGTTATATATAAATCTGAATTTCTATGTCAAATTTTAAGAGACAATTCAAGAAAATTGTAAATATCAGGAAATGCAGCCATTATAACCGCTTATACCGAGTAAAAGTTTTGCATTGAATTGATGCGAGGATATAATCTTTAAAATAAAACGTAAACGAACAAGAAAAAATAATACAATGAAAATTACTGCGAAATATCTTATAGATTGTATGGTAATAATAATATAAAAATAATACAGTCTATAAATAACACCTAGTTAAAAAAAATAATCTACTTATTTTTATGCAAGAAAGAAAAAAAGAACATTCTAAACCGATATATTTGAGTAAAGATTTTCCTTTTATTCTTTTCTTATTTTGATTATAATGTGCTTAACTGGAACTTTTCAAAAATACCAAATAAGTGAATTTATTATTAACTTAGAAATAATAGTAGAAAGTTCAAATAAAGATTAATTTTCAATTTTCTTTACCGCTTGTTTATTGTAATTTTTAATTGATGTGTCAGGTTAAGGATACAGACAAACAAATATGTCTATGTTAAAGGTAAACAAAATTAAATATGTGAAAAATATTTTCACATATTTATTAAAAAAATAACAAAAAATAAATAACTCTGAACAAATTTTCACAACTAAACAGTATTTGGCTAGGTTAGATACTTTAATATGCTATGATAAACAAATTACCACGTACAAACATTAAAAACATATATTTAAAAGTTTCTTTGAGGCTTTCCAGCCCCCATATTAAATAAATAAATAAATAAATAAATAAATGTCTTTATTGTGTAAAATAGAAGGAATTTAACACACAAGGTTAGTGGTACAGTGTGTATGCACTGATATCAAAACTACTAACCTAGGATACCATTGTTATAGTATTAGCACAGTATATAATATCTAACTTATGATTTTATCCAGCATATGATAGTACAGTATATAATATCCAATATTACAATAAGTGTATATTTAACATATATCTAGTTAAGTACATATATCTACAGTATATGAACATATAATATATATCAAAAAGAGCATTTATCTATATGATGTCTAGATTTTATCAATATTTTATTACCGTCTAAAACAATATTCTTCTAATAAACTATACATCTACCGAAAGGGACACAACACTTAACACAAAGCTCCTAATAAGAAAAAAAGGGAACAATAGCGTCTTGATGAATCTTGTCTAATGCGCTACCGCGGTTTCGCCTGTAGAGGGCCAACATTTAGTTCTCAGAAACAAATTTATTAATGAGGAATAAATATTTCTTATTACAATTAAATATTTATTTCCGCTATTAGGGTATAAGCTTTAATAGTAAATATTTCTTTATATGAAATAAATATAATGATGTAATAAATGTGGCAGATACAAATGTGTTATTCATGAGTAAATTTATTTCTTATAAATAATTATTTAATTACAAAAAAATAAATACCAAGAGAATTCCTGAAATAAATCATTTAGTTTTGTCAATTAATCCAAACTTCGAAATATGCTTATTATAACAAAATTATGAAAAATAATTATTTGTCTGAATTAAATATAATGCAGAATAACAAATATTTATTAAATTGAAAAAACTAAGACTTCTTAGTCATTTCAAGCCAAATATTTCCCTCAGTGTGTCTCTAACGTTACCACTCACACACTTTTTATGCCAACTGTCAAACTGCCAATTCTCACATTCGGAATTCTAGATAAGAGGTTTGAGCGCATGCAAAAGAACTTTCATTAATTTCTTTTTCGAAATCAGTAAATATGATTTGGTTATTGTAATTATACAGGGTGGGGCAATAGTGCGTCGGACCTCGATATCTCGAGTTCTACGATAGCTAGAAATCTTTTAAAAAATTGCAAGTAAACTAGATAAAAAAGTCTATAACTGGAAATTATTTTCGAACATACAGAGCGAGCCAAGACGAAATTACGGGACCAAGTGCCTTTTTTTATAAATGGAAGGCTATGTATATCAGTACATTTTTTGAAGCCTCTTTCTAGGCTCTATTCATGCCTATATTATTATTGGCTATCTCCCAACCATTTTGATGTAATGGACTTTTTTGTTGAAATAATACCATCTGCAGATGGATATTAAAAAAAATCACCACAGTCACAATTATGGGTTTTAAGAAAAACTTATGTGAATACCAGTTACGAGACATCTAATTAATGTTTTTGAATCATCTTCATTTCCTAAAAATGTACAGGGTTGTCAAAAATTAGTATTCAATTAAGAACTTTTTTATATTGAATTTTCTCAATTTTTTCAAATGGAACACCCTGTATATTTTTCAACGATGTGATGTAAAAATTAAAAACGAACATTTTTTGTCTGCCATCAGTGTCTAAAATATACAACGAGCAACGTAATAACTAGTTAAAGTTCTCTGTATCTATGACTGTGGCTGCAGGTAAGCATCTCTAATTGTTAATCTATGTAATTTTCACATTAAACAAATGTGACCACCCAAACATGTTGAATATGAAGTCAATATTTAATAAAAACAATGACCTCCATTGTGAACCTATAAAATAGATTGTTTATTTAAACTTCGTTTTCATTCAGGATAACAAAGATACTTAATATGTTTTTTTAATATTTATCTAGAGGTTAACCAAAATTTGAAATGTTAGTAATTACCGTCCCTAACCTATAGTAATAATAAAATAAATAACAATTACTGATATTTTTAAACTAATTTGTTTACTTACTTAAATTTACTTGTCTCAAATTTATAATGCTTTAGATAAAAACTTCTTACTCTTTGTATATTGTGAACTTAGCTAAAGCTTCTGACACGGTGAGTCATAAGAAATATTAATAAAAATTAGATCGATATGGATTAAGAGGTAATAAATTTAATATTCTAAAGAGCTGAACAACGACAGTATGTCGATATAGGCGAAGAAGTCGGTGATCCAAAACAGTAAAATGTGAAGTTGCTCAAGGAACAGTAATCGGACCGGTATTATTTATCATTTATATCAATAATCTTTTAATATCAGGTCCAGTATCATGCCAAAATCTTGAAGTTTTTGTATTTTCGACACTGAAATAACCCATGCTGAACATTACACCAGAACTGGGAATAATATGCAGTTATTTAAATTATCCTCTTAACAGGATATGTTCGAAGGAATAAATCGAAGTTGCCTAGCTCAGGATATACAGTATTGTACGTCCACCTGTACTAAATTTCCTCATAGGGAACCCTCTATGTCCTACGGGCAAATCTTTGTGGTACCAGCCAGTTTTTTGTCTTTAATTATTTTTTTCTTATTTTTCTTCCCTCTGCCTGGCGTCACATTTTGGTTCAATTTTAACACAGTTCAAATGTTTTTTAAATTATTTATTGACAAATAGTTATACCTAAAATGATAATCTCACTTGATTTAATTAAAAAATTGAAGTAAGTAGCTACTATTTTCTTAGCAGATTATACCCTTGTTGATGATTTATAAAATTTATATTATACTACGAAGAAGTGCTTTATCTTAAATGGTGATTTATCACTAATAAAAAGAATTTTTACTTTATGAAAGGAAATCATTCATTAAGCCATCGCGAAAACCATTTATAGACCGGATTCTGGTATTTTCATTCATCAGTAGACATAGTGAATTTTAATGTCAACCCAGAGCCGAATGTAAACCTAAACTATATTCCGAAAAACGCATGACGTAATAATAATCAATTAAATTGTAATTTTTACAGTGTACTTCCGGATAAAATAATTAATATTTTGCATATAAAACAGACACTGATAAACGTTAACCACCGAGAAATATACTCAGTAATCAAAGCACATTGTTAGCATACTATCTGCTGGATTGACCTTCTATTTGGTTACATCATTTAGCAATTTTGTTCAGTTCGAGAACTTTTAAACTGGAGATCTGTTTTAAGTACAAAGGAATTTTTTATTTATTTAGTATTTTCGGTTTAGTATAGTGTGTTATTGGACGTCAAAAATTCTGTTTCTCGGAGAGAACTTAAATAGATACAATGCTATTTTGCCTCTTGGACAGCTATTTGAAGAGACCCAAGAATTTAGAAACAAGGATTATAAAAACATTAGACTGCATTATTCTAGAAAATGTTCCAGGTCAGCGACCAATGAAGATATTTTTCATTTTTTACTGTGACATCCGATCCATTTATAACGAGCATTAGAAATCAATCCTCACAAAAACCCATTGAATTCGATGAGGAATTTTTAGATTTACTGGAGGAGTAAAATTATTATTCCTCATTTTCTACAATAATACAGGTTAATTTTTTTATATTCATATTCCACAATTAATGTTAATTTTACTTGTTCCCCAATCATTAGGAAATAGTTTAACTTTTTATTGAACTAGTAATTAGAAGTTGTACTGAAATCATTATGGATTACGCTTTTCATTATTATTATACGACACAGAAATACGATACTAAAAATATACACCTTTGTAATTGTTGAGTAAATTGTAAAGGTTTGTCTATTTATAAGTATGAATGCTTTAAAACAATATTTTGTTTGCACTAGATTTTATGATGATTTAAATGTTTTTTATACACAAGACGTACACCTAATTACATTTCTTTGCATTATGATGGGTCAATCCATGACTCAACTTTTTTCTCGTTTTTTATTTATTTTATTAACCTTTTTTGATCTCCTATCCCATTCTTTTTACTTCTTTACAGTTCCTAGTACCCTAAATTATGTATGAAAGGTGTATGCAACCATCAACTTTTATTCATTAAGTAGCTGCAAATAAATAAATTGTCAAAATTTGCTGTGTTTTTACAAAAATTCGTTCCTTCGAAGAGTTTTAAATGAATTTATATGAAAATTGGTAATCAGTTCCAAAAATCCCTAAGTACTAAGATTTAAAACAATTGATAAAATTTTGGATTATGAGCACCATATTGGATCCGCCATTTTGAATTTTGGAATTCTGATGTCATATTCGACCCAAGTTTCATAAAAATTGCCACAAAAGTAAAATTCGTGACTCAAATTAACCATTCGTTATTTTTTAATAGATAAATTAATAACATTTTAATGATTCTTGTTTGCCCACATTAAACCGTAACCATTTCTTGTTCCACATATCAAATATCCATTTGGCACCACTGTGCGACGGCTCGTGAATTATAGGTCACGCCAAGTCTAACAATTTAGCATGGGATCCATGCCATATTTTAATATATTACAACCAAGCTAATTAAAGAAGTTTTGCAAAAATTCGATTAAAATTTGCAAAAAAAAAAGTGTAAAAGTGGCCTGCCGGCCCAGCAAAACTAATAATCCATCTAAAACAAAATTCCGAATTGTCATAACTTTACAAAATAAAAGATTGTTTTTAACGAAATCTGACATCTGTTAATAAATTTGCCTCCTGATTCTGAAAAAAGTGATCTGTTAATATTTTACAAATTGTCTTTAAAATAACTTGGGTCGGTAGATCATTTTCGTAATTCTCTTCACAAAAGTCATCCGCAATGGCATAACCTATAATTCACTAGCCGCTGCTGGGCAAACAGCGTCTTAAGAAACAGTTAGGCGTTATGTAAAGTGTTCAACATTAGAGTGTCATAGGCCATACGCGTAAAGTCACTGTGACGAAACATGTGTCGTCGAAAAAACATCAAACGTTGATTGGCGGGGACATACAAAAGCGATGAAATGAGGAGGAGCTGTTATGTAAAGCAATTGACGAGGTAAATATTGTTTACTATATTGTCTGTCCCTGTTTTGCAGGTCCCTCCTGTTTTATACGTCATGACATCCAAGTTCCTTATGTATATTACCAATTACTAATTTAAGACATTCATTCAATATTAATATATAATTTTGAGCTTACATAAGACATATAAAGTATGTACATTTACAACAAATATATAAAAATATTATATCACAAACATACATATAATCACTAGATTTTAATTTTGAATTATTCTAATTATACAAAGAATGAGAACCGCTGCAGCTTCAGTTCCAACAGAAGGGGAGTGGCCTTGACAGCTGACCGATGTTGTGGTCCTAGCTGTTAAAGAAATGCCTCTCTTGCTGCTGTCCAGGACATGGCGTTTACCTGTAATTACAACACATTTTAGATATTATGCTAATAGCTTATGAAAATTCAAGGGAATAAAAGTAATACAGATGTCGTTATAGTCAGGTATGCAGGAAAAAGCTAAAGAAAAAACCTGCTTAAAATAATATGGAATTTAGAATGTCTGTAATAAAGGGTAGAAAGAAAAAGGGTTGGTTGTCTAAGGGAGATATAGAATTGGGGGTAGGTAGGGCATATATTGAGGGGTGGGTAAGGTGTGTATGTGTGTCGTTGTCTGTGTGTGGTTATTGTTAGTCATTGTCGTACTAAATTGGTAGGTTTTCGTGCAGCAGTCGGTGCATATGCTCGAATTTGTGGTAGTTTCATACATCAGCATGGTGAGCGATAGCAGCTACAGTTTTTGAGATAAAGCTTTCAAATTTGATACACATATTCTAGAGGTCAAGGAGGAGGTTGAGTTCATTGATGAGCAAAATTAGTCCCAATGTCTAAAAAAAATATTAGTGACATTCCACCAATGTGACTTTTTTGAAACGTCAAAATGCAACTTTTTTGAAACGTCAAAAAATGTGACCTTTTGAAACGTCAAAAATTATTTTTATTATAAACTCCACCACAGGTCGAGTTTTACTTGTAGCAGTTCTGATCCCCAAGTATTTGGCAGCGTCTTCTTTATAATGTTTATGATTTTGTGTTTGTATTGTTCTATTTTTATTTATTTTAGTACAATAAAAAATATTCCAAGTTATGCATTTTTACTTTTTTTCTAGGTAACTACTTAAGTTTTTTAAACCCAGGTTTTTTATGGTGATCGTTTCAGCAAAAGTAAAAAAAACTTTTTATTTTGAGAGCCATGAGGGCGGCAAATATCGCTTACACCTGGCAGCAAAAACCACTGGCGCGGCCCTGTGTCCACTTAGGTTTCTAGACATGACCACACTTAATTTATTCTTTTGGGCTTATTAAAAAGAATGTTATACCATTGTAGCTAATATTAAACACAAAGTTCTGCGTTACTGCCAGGTAATACACAAGTAAACAGAAAATACCTTCAGGATATTAAAATTTCGCAGTAGCTGATTCGATAATGCCCAAATCCTTCAGATTTGTACCAGTTTTTTGATGAGGAACAGTTACACTGAAACATCGATTTCTATATGTATATTGCGGTTAATGATCCTCACCGTCGACCATGAACTTGGAATAGGACTAGGAATAATTTATGCTAAAGAGGTCATTTATGCTAAAGAGGTCATTACTATAATGTGCTATATATAATATTATGTGCTCCCAGGTCAATATACGATAAGTTAAAAAAAAATTTACTTTCTTGCCAAATTTAATATCAAGAGTTAAAATAGTAAGACAGATACTTTAATGTGTAGAAATATCTATGTATATACAAATATGTACCAGTGCAGTGAGGTAAATAAAAATATCAAACAAAAATAAGAATGTTTTGAACTGCACGATATTTATTGCAGACAGATTAAAAATATGTCAAGAGTTCATTTGAATAGATTTAAGCCAATGTCACAAGAAAGGCATTTTCTAATCATTCTTCAAGTGTTTTTTACGATATATAGAGCAGTTTTTAAGATTAGTATATGGGCGTTATTTCGGATCATTCAAAAGTGGTGTCTACTTACATGAAAGAAACATTTTCCTCGCATTTTAAAATGTAGATAAATATAAATGTCAGATTTTCTATATTAATACTTAACGCAAATACTCCAGGAATAAATCTTACAATTAGTACCGATACTCATTTAAATATTCCGGTATCTACTTCAACACCCATCAGAATATGATTGGTTATATGTAAAAAGAATCATGAGAAACAGAATTTATTCGAGTAAAACTGCAAGTTATTACCTATGAATTAAGTTTAAATAATTTTACAAAAATAAATACTACACTTAACTGCAAAATTAACCAAACTCTAGGTTTTGCAGGAAAATTTCAATTTGAATGAAATTAATTTTAATTGAATTTTCAAGAATAAATACTACATTACAAAATAAACGAAAATTTTACTTTAATAATATTAAAAATACATTTTTTTGCAAATTTGAAAAAAAAAATTAGAGAACTGCGAAAAAACATGCGTCAATATCGAGAATTTCCTCCTCGAGCTTGAATGACAGCCTGCATTCTTTGTAGCATACTTTGTATGAAAGCAGCAACCTCATCCTGGGGTATCTACTCCCATTAATTCAGCAGCGTCTGTTCCGTCTGAAGTAATGTATGGAACTCGCCGTAGTTCCGCCTAATCCTTCTGCCTAGGTTGTTCCACATATACTAAAGCGGACTTAGGTCAGAACGCCTGGGTGGCCACCGTAATACCTGAATACCAACATCGTAAAGATACTGGCGAGTTATCCGGGCTATGTGCGGTCGGCATACTCCTACATTAGGAGAAAATGTTCGCCTTCAAATGGCGCAAAAGGTGCCACTTGCTCTTCTAAACATTCCATGATGTATCTGTCAGGATTAAGGCTACATTCCCGAAATGTTACAAGGGCCGTACGAGCTTCCAAAGAAATGCCCCCCCCCTGCCATATCATCACACCACCACTATCAAACTGTACTCTAGGATAAAAGCAACACTGGGTATATCGTTCTCCAGGTCGTTTAAATACTCTTTGACGACGATTAGGTGAATACCTTGTGAAACGAGACTCATCCGTGAAGAGAACGCATCACCATTCGTCCATATCCCAATCGGCATGAGTTCGCGCAAATTTCAAGCGCTGGCTGCGATGACCTGCATCCAAAAGAGGGTCAGTAGTTGGTACATGAGTTGTTAAATTTTGTTCCCTCAACCTTCTTCATATAATATCGGATGAAACCAAGGTACCATGAATATCTACCAATCTCCTGGTCAAAACAGTACCAGGAAGTGTTCGTTCTCGCAGAACATGGAGTCGAAGAAATCGGTCTTCAACTTCATTTGTTACTCGTGGTCTCCCTTGTACAGGTCTTCTTGAGTAAGAAGCAGTTTTTCGGAACCCTCGTATTGCATCAAATACAGTGCCTGGAGGGATGCTAAGCAAGTTGGCCAGATATCGGATGATGCGTCCATCATTACGTAAAACAACCGCTTGAGCGGCTTCTTCTGGATCCATTACGAACTTTTTCACAATAAAAATTTTCTCATTTCTTTGGAAAACCTCAGAAACACATAAAAAACATGAGAAACAGCAATCGAAACAAATCAAAGAGCTGTGTGAAGCAAGTAAAATGCTGACGATTGAAAAATATCTAAAAAATAGGTAACAAAAAATTTTTATCGTGATACGTGAAAATTCAAAAAACTGGAACATTACACAGCCCCACAAAAAAAAAAATTTCTGACCTAGCAATGAGACGAGTATATCCTTATGTATTTTTGATCGCTGATTCCGAATCCGGGGTCAAAAAAAGTCGTACACCCCAAAAAAAAATTTTAGAGCCAAAAAAACACCCCCTGAATCGTTTTGCTTAATATTTTCGGGAAAAATTGAATGTATTACGATAAAAATAAAGGTGAATTGAAGCGTTCACCCTATCGGTATGAAACGCACCCCCATAGAGGGTGAGAATCACCCCTCATCTGCCATAAAACCAATTGATAACGACAATGACTGAAAAACATCTAAAAATGTTTAAGTTTCGTTAAGTTTGCAATAAACTGACGTAGAATTCACGTAATACCCCAAAAGTACCCCTATAGCGTTATGAAAAACAACCCTTAACTTCAATTACAGAAAAAAAGAAAGGAAAAAACATAAAATTTGATAACGATTTCATTATATGGATGTTCTTATTTGCAGAGATCCTTATGGCTAGGATATTGGCAGTCATTTGTCACCAATCTTAACACGATTTGGGTATAAAACGCATCCCTGAAGGGGGTGAGAAGTACTCTTACGTTAGTAGCTTTTAATTCTTCTTTTTTTTAATATTTTTTTTTATGGTATCTTTTAACTTTATTTTCAAACGATCTTCTTACTGACTGTCGTTTGTGTTGTTCTTTCGTGTCTCTTTTCAGAGACCAACAGTAGTCTGCTATCATGTGAAGTTAAGGGTTGTTTTTCATAACGATATAGGGGTAGTTTAGGGGTATTACGTGAATTCTACGTCAGTTTATTGCAAACCTAACGAAACTTAAACATTTTTAAATGTTTTTCAGTCATTGTCGTTATCAATTGGTTTGGTGGTGCTCACCCTCTATGAGGGTGCGTTTCATACCGATAGGGTGAAAGCTGTAATTTACCTTTATTTTTATCGTAATACATTTAAATTTTCCCGAAAATATTAAACAAAACGATTGATTAAAATGATAACATCACTTTCAGAGCGTTATCTCATATCCCTATTCAGGGAGTGTTTTTTGGCTCTAAAATTTTTTTTGGGGGTGTATGACATTGTTTGACCCCGGATTCGGAATCAGCGATCAAAAATACATATGGATATACTCGTCTCGTGGCTAAGTCAGAACTTTTTTTTTTTTGTGGGGCTGTGTTATTTCTTTCATGTGTTTACATGTGTGTATTCATGTTAAATCAATATACAGAGCGTTTTGACAAATTTGTCATAAGAAAACCTAGTGTCCGGTTAATTTTGCGGTTGGGAGTATATTAATGAATCATGATTTTAGGAATGTGTTAAGTATTAATCGGAATCTAATCCATAATAAATCATTTTGGAAGTCCTTACTTTATCGCTAATGCTATCCTTCACATATCCTTCAGCAATGGTGGTCGATCGCGATCACAAATGACACAACAGAACAAGCGATCAACAATTATTAATCCTTAGTTTCAAGATCAGTGGTTTAATTTACTTCGATACAATCCGCCCTTAGGACCGATCTTTCCATCCATTAAATTTATTCAGTAGATAGTTTCCGATTCTTTGAATACAATTGCATCAATAATTGTTTCCATGAAATTTATTTATTAAACAGAGTTAATGGGAAATGGACAATAACACTGCTAAAAATTAAAACGAATTTAATGGTACAGGGTTATTCGTTATAAATTACCCACCCCTTATCATCGTTATTATTGCCTATTAAAAAAAAGTTTTAAATAAAAGTTGTGTGGTTATGACTGAATTTTGTTAAAATGTACAAAAATACTGTAGCGTGCAGATTTCAGGGGATACAAAAAAAATTATATATATTTTTTTAAATGGGATACTCTGTATATTATAAAATTTTTGGAATGATCCTTTGTTCTTGATTTTAAAAATATACCATATCTTACCCCTACCATATACCGTTTTTGAGTTATTAAACGTCGAATATCTCAGTTAAACTAGTTGCTGTAAATATGGAAAAGTTAACATTATTAAAGTGAGCTATGAAAATGACAACTATATTGTTTGATAAGTGACACTTCTTTAATGAAATAATCAAAATCGTTTACAGTGAGGAAGAAAGAACCAAATATTTACACAAAATAGATAACAAAGATTTATTTAGGAAATTTAAATATAAATAAATGATAACTCATAAAAGATGTTCGATGTGTCCACCATTATTGTCAATGCATAATTGATAACGTCTTCTTATATTTATAATTGCACCGGAAATGGGCTTCATTACTTACATTCAGATTGTTTATTTCAAGTCGAATCCTGTCATTAATGATTTGAATACTTTTATTATTATTATTATTGACAACGTCTTTTAGAAATCCCCAAAAAAATTACTCCATAGGGGCCAAATCTGGACTACTAGGTGGCCATTTAATGGGTCCCTTATTCCCTATCCATATTGGCAATACACTATTCAAATGATCTCGAACGGGTACTATGCGAAGTTGCCCCATCCCGCATCCAATTCATATCAAGTTCGGCTTCCGGAAAATTCTGCAAAAGAATATTTTCTGTTTCTGGGGTAATTATTTCCAGATAGGTAACTCCAGTTAAAGCATAATCATAAAATATAGGCCCAACAATTTTGTTTCGAAAATTCCACACCAAACGCTAACAGTTTCTCTTCCTGATTTTTTTTATTTATTTTACCAATCTTTTTCTGTTGTGCTTGTTTTCTCAAGACCTTAGATTTTTCCTATTAAAAACTCCTGCCGTAGAAAAGGATGATTCAGCAGCCCATAATATGTTAGTAAAAAAATCGGGATCTTCATCCAACCTTTGAATCATCTGGTGGGAAAAGTCCAGCCTTTTCCTTTTATGAGCCTCTGTTAAATCTTGTACGGGTAAAATTTTGTATGGCCTGCAATTGTTATTTTTTAACGTACGTTGGATTTTGGAATAACTTTTACCTAATTCATCGACTACATTATTTATACTACATTAAGAATTTTCTAAAAAGTAGTACAATGATTCAAAAAAGTCTATTCGCGAATAAATATGGATGGGGTCAACCCATCCATATTTACCTTCGAAATGAAGCAGTATATCTAGCTGTTCCTCCTGGTTTGCTTGAACTACACGCTTTCTTCTACTAAAACTGGAGGTATTATTCACCTTTCGGTAAATATTTTTGAACGTATTTTCTGATGGTGATGGACGGTTTGGATACAACACCCTATATGCTCTTTTCGCTGCACGTTAATTTTTGTTATTTTGTATATAACAAGTAAATATTTGGACTTTTTCTTCCTCACTGTAAACCATTTTGATTATTTCATTAAAGAAATGTCACTTATCAAACATAATAGTTTTTACTTTCATAGCTCACTTTAATAATGTTAACTTTTCCATATTTACAGTAACTAGTTTAACTAAGATATTCGACGTTTATTAACTTAAAAACGGTATATGGTAGAGGTAAGATATGGTAAATTTTTGAAATCAGGAACAAAGGTTCATTCCAAAAATTTAATAATATATAGGGTATTCCATTTAAAAAAAAACTTTTGATAGCATTTTAACAAAATTCAGTCATAATCACATAACTTTTATTTAAAACTTTTTTTTCTATAGGCAATAATAACGATGATAAGGGGTGGGTAATTTATAATGAATAATCCTGTACATTCGGTTTTCTGAATTTTGTTTCTTTCCAATAAATAATATTGATAAAGGTCATTTGTGTTGGTGACACATTAAAAAATACAATATTACATCATTAAAGAATGTAATTTTGTTTACTTCATAAATGCATTTAAAATATAAGTGATATACGGTTAAATATATGCAACTGTGCTAATCAGACAAAAATACACAGGTTTAATAATATTACGATGACTTCATTATATAGATAAAGTTATTTAAATGTATAATTATTATTAGTTTACTAAAAAATGTAAAATACATGATTTGAGTGGATTAAGTGTTTGCTCTCTGTGTAACAAAAGAATAATTTTTTACGATTTTTTACGACCACAAGAAAGTGCGTGTCGTTTTAAAATAGTTTTAAGTATGTAAAGTAGACCTTTCTTGCACAAATATTATTGCACCCTATGCTATTGGGAACTAAAATTATCACGGCGTCTATGGCGCTGCGATCAGACTAGTAACTATCAGCTGATTCTTGGTTTGTTTACATTCGCTTTATTTGCTTTTGTGAGTCCTTCTTAGGTAGAAAAATACGTATTACGTTAATCGAAAGTTAGTGAGTACATTCAATAATTTTAATCGATTTTGCACTATTTTGCTAATTTGTAGATGAACTTAACATAAAAATATCCTACTATTACAACTTTATATACCTATTGTATTATAGTCCTCTGGATTAAAATGGGAACTCACTGCCGAAGTCTTTCCCATCAATAAGGCTTTCTCCCATACTTTTTTCATGGAGCCACCCTCATGCCTCGCTCATCTGATATCCCAATATTTTGAGATTTTGGTGGTGAATATATACCTATAAAGTGAGTCATTAGACATAACCACATTTGACTGTAGTCAGAGGCGTCCGATTCTAGGATAGAAATTTATTTAGGAAAAAACTAGCAAGATATTCTTAATCAGACCATTAGAAACTCCTTTGTACCAGATTATATCTTTATGGATTCAAAGGTGTGACGTATTAACCACCAAAATGCTTATTTTGCGTGGATGTCGTGTCACTTTTGGCACCCTTTCAGTACAGTAGCTGTATTTTATTTTCAGTAACGGTCTCGAGCGCCAGTTTATGTTTTAAAGTGTACGAACACCATTTCATTCTATCAGCGGTATGATAGAAGCTAGGGTATCTCAGTGAAGAAACAGAATACCAGGCGATCTGTGCGAGTGGTTGTCGTTTGCGTAGCAATGGACAACTTCACCTTACCTGCCGAAAATGATTCTCGCTGTTCAAAAAAATTTATTACTTATACTATTTGCCATTGAATAAAAGTCAGGAGTTAAACTGTACTTATTTTATTTATTCATGATTGATTTCATAAAAGAAAAAAACTAAATACATAGAAAAAAAGATCTATAAATATAACTTTATTAAAGGAAAAAAAAAACAATGTAAATATTACTTTTTATCTACAAGCAATGCGGCTTACGAACCAAGAAATAAGTTTATGATACGGCAAAGTTTTGGAGACTACGTTTACGGTATTTACTTATAAGTAAGCAATATCAAAATAATTACTACAAGCAGTTATGAAAGCAATCTACGGTTACTGGGGGCTATGGCAAGCGGTTAGTAACTCTATGGTCGCTGGTGCTTAAGGCCGGAATTACAACAGACGGGCGGTGCAGAAATATCCAGGTGCTAGTGATTACGGAGTGCAGGTGTGCCACAACAGGAGTATGTCAATCCAGGGACAGACGGTATATATGATTTGCTACTCGCGGATGTGCTATGTCGGTAGATCAGCGACTTATGTCTCTAGCGAATACAAATATCAAACGACAAGGTTACTATCTTACGCCAGGCGGCACGGTGAGATTCCTTTCGCGGTTCTAGAGAAAAACCTCACTCACGATGAATCTACTAAGTCCCGATTAATTGATAAAACGAAAGGTTATCACATTTATCTGCGAGCCCTCCTGTTTCACTACTCACACGTAGTGGCTACGGATTGACAATTACGACGCGGGGCACGGTAAGGTTCCTTTCACAGCTCTAAAGAAAAACATTACACGTGCTGTACAGAATGGTCATGTAATACTTCCTGTAGCACGGTGAAACTTCTTTCACAATTCAAGAAAAAAACCTCACGCGTGCGGTATCTACTAATAAAATCTCGATAGGCTCGTAGTTAAAATAGGTAACCCTGATTTACGTGATGAACCACGATATTTTCCGGATATCTCCGGTCGTACGATATTTGTAAACAATTAATGGATAAGAGAATATAGCAGAAATGCAGACACAAATGGTAAATGAAGGCAATGCACCAAAATCAACAATAAAGCAATTAAATTGTGACAAATAATTCTTACCACTGTAGGATTCGTCGGAGCACACTGGAGTTCGGAAGCTACTTGTTCGGTATGGGCCGCATATCTGACCACTTTTCAGAAGTGACTATTCTTGGCTCATGCCTGTGATTTTATTCACAGGTCTCCCACACGAAAATCACGTGCTACATGTTTCAAAGGATTCTGAATAAATTGCGCGCGTCGTAAATGTATTCCAAGCAAGCTTGGTATACTGTTCATAAATAAATTCCCTGCGTTACTTACCGTAAGCAATTGTTTACAAAATATTCCGACGCCGGAATAGCTTGCTCATAATTTTAAAACTATATTTGCAAAAAGAAATCTTGAAAAACGGTCAGGGATTAATATTTTACTATAAATCCAACAATAATTTATTTTATAAATTATTTAAACAAAAATAGTAGCAAACTCTTTTATTTGAGATAATAAAATAACTTAAGATTACCCTAAAAATAAACCGGTTTGAAACAATTATGTTTAGTAAATAATTGTTAGTCCATATACTGAAATTTTAAAAGAACTTGAACTCTGAATCAAAACGGTTTTAAAGGAAACTTTAATACTAGTTATAGTATACAGAGTGTACCAAAGTGAAAGATGAACCCAATTAGGTCTTACTACAACCGAGAATGGTTACCAGAAAAAATCAATTCGTTACAAAGGTGTCTGAGATATGGGCCGTCAAAAAAATTTTTTTTTAATTTTTATCTGTAAAACGGATTCTCAAATGAAAAAAATGTATCCTTTATTTTTTGTTCAGAATGATGTATTGTACTAGCATAAAATGATTTTACAACAAAATAGTTATTTATTTAATACGGCAAAATTTCTAATTTGTACATACCTACCATTTTTCTTACAAATATTCTTCAATAATGACATAAGTCAGCCATGAAAACAAAAGTAATAACTTTTCACGCTTAAACTGTAAGCGTGAATTAATTATATAATTCTTTGCGTTTCTATGTAACCACCATCATTCCGAATACATTGCTCAATCCGTTTTCTTACATGGCGTATAACTTTTCTAGTCTCAGCCGGAGTGATTTCAACACATGCCTGTCTAATTCTGATCACTAACTCTTTTTGGCCACGTAGTCTGTTTTTATACACTATATTTTTTAAACAAACCGACAAATAGAAATCAAGTGATGTCAGGTTCAGGGATCTCGGGGGAAACTCCTGCACTTAACTTCTTACATCTATCCATCTACCTGGAAAATTGTCTTCTAGCCAACCCCTTTCAACGCTATGAGCTGGGGCACCATCAAGTTGATAATACAAGTCTCTTCTGACATCTTGAGGCAAATTATTAAAAAGGGGTTGAAATTCATTTTGCAACAAATTAACATACGCGTGTCCATTCAATCTCGGAATGAAAAAAGGCCCCATAATCTGGTCATTCCATAAACCACACCAAACTTAACTTTTGACACATATTGCCTTTTAGTACTGATAAGCCAGTGGGGATTTTCATCATTCTAAAAGCGACAATTCTGAGTGGTGCTGAATGTTGCCTCATCAGTAAATATGACGTTTTTCAGAAAATTTACATTGTTTAAAAATTCACCCTGGGCCCAAAAACAGAAATCCAATCTTCTGTCTCCATCACCATATTCTAAGGTATGTAAAAATTTTTGGCTTGAATGCTCGTTTTCTATGTTTTTTCACGCAACGCCAAACGATGCTCTTACTAATATTTAGATTTAATGCTACTTGCCTTATGCTATATCTTGGATTTTCTCTAAAATATTGTAAAATGGGTTCCTCGTTCTCAATTTGCCGATTTGGTAAATTATAATTCTTTGGTCTTAACATACATACATTTCCTGTATTGTTAAAATTTGTATTGATGGTTACTACTAATTTATGGCGAATGGGAGGCTGACGGTCAGGATGTCGTAAATTAAATTCAACAGCAGCTTGTCTAAATGATCTGGCATTATCTCCGACTAAACGAATCAACCACTTTTTCTTGCATTATTAAACGCCGAACCATTATTATAAAAAAATGCACTTCACTTATTATCTAATATTAAATCAGCATTCACATCAAATTTTAACTTATTTACATTCAACAATACATTGACACTTGCAATAACTTTTGTTTTCATGGATTCCTTAGGTCTTCTTTAAGGATTATTAGTTGGTAGGTATGTACAAATAGAATTTTTGCCTCATTAAATAAATAACTATTTTGTTGTAAAATCATTTCATATTAGTACAATACATTATTCTGAACAAAAAAATAAAGAATACATTTTTTTTCATTTGAGAATCCAGATAAAAATTATTTTAAGTTGAAAAAATTGTTTTTTGACGGCCCATACAACTTTGAATCCACAACAATGTAATCTTGTACAAAGGGGTTTCTACAGGTGCCGATTAAGAATATCTTACTAAATTTTTTCTAAAAAAAATCGCTAATACTTTTTTTTTGAAAAATCGACCCACTTTGGGACGCCTCTAACTACAATCAAATGTGGTTGTCTAAAAAGTCACTTTATAGGTGTATATTCACCACCAAAATTTCAAAATATTTGGATATCAGATTAGCGAGATATGAGGGTGGCTCCATGAAAAGTGGAACACCATGTATAAGAAAATTTAAAGGCATTTAAAAATAAAATTTTATTGACAAAACTCAAAGAAACAAATTAGTACACACGTTCATGTTCCCCATTATAGAATGTGAATTCCGATGATTTCTTTTATCTCCTCGATTGTAGCTGGCGAGTATCGACACCTCTTTGGACAACATATAAATTGGTCATATTCACAATTTCTACAAATATATGACCAAGAATGAATCTACGAAAAATAATTCACAGATGGTGGTACGTCAACAATTGGTAGAGGATATTGTCAGTAGGTACTATTTGATAATCCTTGTTTCATACTGCATATGCATATTATTCATCCAATGGATATTTTCCTTCTCAGTGAGATCATGTCGCATAAAAATCTTTCATATCTTGTTCCCTCCTCATCTCTATATATTTTTTCTTCTCTGTTTCTTTTTTGTTTCGACTCTCTTAACTTCAGTTATGTTATTTTATTCGTTATTCTCAAATTCAATTATCGCAGTATCCCTATTTTCATTTCCTTTTTGTCTACTTTCTTGGTAATCCAAATTATCTTCACGCTCGTTTCCTTCACCTGTCTCCTCGGTGAACTCCAATAATTCATTAATTTCTTCATTCTGCCTGTTCGAATCTTCATCCCATCCCAAGTTATAATCAGCATCTGATAAATCAGGAAGATCTGAATCTATATTATTTTCTAACAGTTGAAGAAGTTCTTCATTTGTCAGAGGCATTCGGTTATATCGGGGCATTTTCCAAAAAGAGAATATTTTATTATATCTTCTTGTAATCAACCATATGTATGTCGCACAAGAATATACAATTCGTTACATAAGGCATAAAACTGATCCAACAACTTGACTTTCCATTTCACAAACTGAATAGAAAAGTGTCCAGATTGTGAAAAAAACTGTGAAAACACGATCTGGCTCCAATGGACATTTACGCTAGGTGGGTGCGACATATAATTTAACGAAAGAGATTATTCTCCAAATATCTAACAGTTGAAAGTATATGTGTATGTATTATCAGCAGTAAAGAAATAAAACAATTTTTAGGAAAACAACATTTAAAAAACATAGATACCTAATATATTTTACGAATAAATTATCATATCATACTGCAATTCGGTAGGGCAAAGGTTATCTCACTAAAAGTTTAAATGATTTTCTCTAAGTATCTTATCACTTATGGATGCACAATTCATTTTAAACAGTATTTAACGTCAGCCTATTTCTACTACCAAGGTCAATTACTAAATATACTTAGCTGGTTACATGGTTAAAGTTAGACAATTGTTGCAATATATATATATATCCAAATTTAATATAAATTCAAATTAAAAAAAAAAATAGTTAACAATAAAACAGAACAATGTATATGGCCTTCAGCGGATACCCCGTCTGTTACTGACCTGGTGGTGGCGACGGGGAAATGGTTAGGTCGGGCGGAGCAGGGCCGGTCTGAGCTTAAAACTAAAATAATAACAAGTAAAACCTAAAATGAAAACATTTTAAATTGTAAAATAACTCCCAAAACGAGAAATAATGATGCATGCAGAAGCATGTACCATTGATATAAAAACCTTAAAACAATGCAAAAGGAATATATAAAACTTTATAAATGTGTGTATAATTATTTTAAATTATGACGATGCTTCCACGAGCCAAACTGTCACACTGAGGATCTTACCTTTAAACAATACTGAATTGGGAAGCGGAAATGTAAAACTCCGCTTATTTTTGGGTATTTAATGATATTTCTTGTATATAATAATGCGCCGCAATTTACTGATGGTTACATTATAATTTGGAATAAATTTTGTGGGAAATTTTGTTAACAAAACATTTGGTAACCGAGAAAATAAACGAAGATATCCCGAAGTTGAAGCATTTATTGCAAATACAAAACAAATACTCGTGAAAGCCCCTACACGTGTTGAGATCTTACTTTTGGTTTGTGAGTCATTCCATATGAAATCGTCTAAACAAAAATTTTTGTTGCTCGACTACTTTAGCTTTTATTAAACTTTGTGAGAATCTTCTTTAGAGTTCCAAAGAAGGAAATCCATCGTTATTTAATTTTCGCATGCGTCAGTTCCCGCCTGCCCGAATTAAAGTATTTAAAAACGTCATTTTCATGCTTTAATACTTTTAACTGTAAACATTTTTCTTAAAGATATCTACACGTTCAAGATGGCACTTTAAAACCGAAAGATAATAGTTTTTGTGCAAAAAATATAAATTCACACAATCAATACTCCCGAAATATAACACGGTGCTGAAAATACGTATATTTTACTGATTTTTCGTGATATTTGACTGACTCCAGTTTCTCGACCATTGAATGCAAACAGCTAATATTTCTCAGAGAACAAGTGCACATATCGTGGAAGAAATAAAATTTACAATTGACTCGTTCGGCCTACTCTTTATAAAAGAAATCTCTGCTTGATATTTCAAAATTTAAAAAAAATCGCATTATTTAGGCTATAATATGAATGTGTTGGCTACGAGATAAAAATATGAAACTTACAGGATATTTAGTTCTCACCTTGAATTTCAAAAGCCTGTAATGCTCTTTTTGTTATTTTCATCCTTTGTGAGTGTACAGGTGGATTAAAAGAAGTAAAGATTTATTTGTTTTTAAAATAAACTTAAACTATGTACTTTTTGAAAAGTAACGCTGTTAATAAATATTACTACTAGCAGCAAAGCGCCCAATCCCTACGATTTTTGTAACAATGACAATAGCGTTAGAATAGGAACGTTCTTGTAATTCAACACCATTAGACGATCTATTAATGAACAAATAAAAAGTATTATAAATGTCTAATTATATTACTATATAATTTGAATGGACAGGGTTATTCGTTATAAATTACCCACCCCTTATCATCGTTATTATTACCTATCGAAAAAATAGTTTTAAATAAAAGTTGTGTGGTTATCACTAAGTTTTGTTAAAATGCTCTCAAAAGTACAGTATCGTGCAGATTTCAGGGAATACAAAAAAATAATATATTGTTTTTAAATGGGTACCTTGTATATTATCATATTTTTGGAATGATCCTTTGTTCCTAATTTCAAACTATATGTTATCCCTACCATATACCGTTTTTCAGTTATTAAACGTCGAATATCTTAGTTAAATTAGTTACTGTAAATATGGAACATTTTTTAAAGTGAGCTATAAAAATGACAACTACTATGTTTGATAAGTGCAGCAAAAAGAGCATATAGGGTGTTGTATCCAAATCGTCCAACACTATCAGAAAATACGTTCAAAAATATTTACCAAAAAGTGAATAATACCTCCAATTTTAGTAGAAAAAAGCGTGTAGTTCAAGCAAACCAGAAAGAAAAGCTAGATATACTGCTTCATATTTATTTCCAACACTATCAGAAAATACGTTCAAAAATATTTACCAAAAAGTGAATAATATCTCCAATTTTAGTAGAAAAAAGCGTTGTAGTTCAAGCAAACCAGAAAGAAAAGCTAGATATACTGCTTCATATTTATTTCCGAATAGACTTTTTTGAAACATTGTATTATTTTTTAGAAAATTCTGAATGTAGTATAAATAATGCAGTCGATCAATTAGGTAAAAGTTATTCCAAAATCCAACGTACGTTAAAAAATAACAGCTACAGACCATATAAAATTTTATCCGTACAAGTTTTAACAGAGGCTCATAAAAGGAAAAGGCTGGACTTTTGCCGCCAGATGATTCATAAGTTGGATGAAGAGCCCGATTTTTTACTAAAATATTATGAACTGATGAATCATCCTTTTCTACGGCAGGAGTTTTTAACAGAAAAAAATCGAAGGTCGTGGGAAAATAAGCAAAACAGAAAAAGATTGGTAAAATAAATAAAAAAATCAGGAAGAAAAACTGTTAGCGTATAGTGTGGAATTTTCAGAAACAAAATTGTTGGGTTTATATTTTATGATTATGCTTTAATTGGATTTACCTATCTGGAAATAATTATCCCAGTAGCAGAAAATATGTATTTAAACATTTATAGAATTGTGACATGTTATATTTTGTTAGCTCTAAGGGAATTTATAAGATCTGGAATTAAAGCAAGCATACCAACGATCAAGGGTCACATTCTGTTGGTGCGAAAATTCAAATTTCGTTGTTTATATTAGGTTAAATTTTATTCATAATTAAAAATACAAATCATGTTATAATTAATAATATTTCTTTTCGTTAATTTGGAATGTATTACTTCTTTATTTGAGCCTAAATAAACAATTTTTTTTTTCGGAATATCTGATGCCGGTCAGTCCTCCCGTGGCCTCCGACGCCTCACGGGAGTCGCGCCGGTGCATCAACTACAGCCACTTCCCACATCCCGCAGGGTTAGTGACTGTCGACTCATAATGATCGCCTTTTGCATTTTGCCTGCCAGCCACTCGGCTGATTTTTGGTAAGCCGGTATGATCTTCATTTCCGAGAGCAGCGTAGGCTTTATCCCTCCGAGTACACCGATAATAAGGACGACCATTTTTATCGAGTAGCCTGGGTACAGCACTTGGAGCTCTTACCGGAGATCGTAATATTTGGTTCGTTTCTGCCCTTTCTTCAAGGTGATGTTTTTCTCCGCAGGTGCCGAGAACTCGATGACATACATAACCTTGAGTTGATGGTCGAGGAGGACTATGTCAGGCTTGTTGGCTTGGATTAGCCTGACAGTCGGGAACGAGCAGTTCCAGTAAATCCGGCATTTCTCGTTCTCAATAACATTTTTTTTTTTTCGGTTTCCCGATGCCGGTCAGTCCTCCCGTGGCCTCCGACGCCTCACGGGAGTCGCGCCGACGCATTAACTACAGCCACTCCCCATATCCCGCAGGGTTAGTGACTGTAGATACCGGAATCATGTGCCCTAAGCAGACGGAGAGAACCCAGAATGACCGAAATCTGCATTTGGCCTGCCAACCACTCGGCTGATTTTTGGCAGGCCGGTATGATCTTCAGTTCCAAGAACAGCGTAGGCTTTATCCGTCCGAGTACACCGATTTTAAGGACGATCATTTTTACCGAGTAGCCTGGGTACAGCACTTGGAGCTCGTACCGGAGATTGGGATATTTGGTCAGTTTCTCCTCCTCCTTCAAGGTGATGTTTTTCTAAGCAGGTGCCGAGAAATCGATGACATACATCACCTTGAGTTGATGGTCGAGAAGGACTATGTCAGGCTTGTTGGTTTGGATTAGCATGACAGTTGGGAACGAGTAGTTCCAGTAAATCCTTCATTTCTCGTTCTCGACAACGAACTTAATATCTCCGGGGACGTAAGGCAGCACTGGTGTCTGGTCTACCACGTACGAGTGCCTTAGATGGTAGTATAACACTCGTAAAGCCACGTTATGTCGGTGGATGTAGGCCGAAATCGTATATATGGGGCATACAGAAAGTAAGTGCATGAGCGATTCCGGCACCTGATGGCAGGTCCTGCAGTTGATATCAAGAACCTCTACACGCCACACGCCGCTCCGGTAGACTAAGGTGTTGATAACACCATCTTGGCAGGCCATAATGAATCCCTCAGTCTCCGAGTTAAGCCCAGCTGACCTTAGAAAGGCGAAAGTCAGCCTGGTCGAAAACCCAGTGTTTCTATGTTCTTATAGAAGACACCATGCTGGGGTTTATCGACGTGCTGCCGAAACAGATTTTCCTGTTCGGTAGCTCTTATTCTGGCTTTCAGTCGATTTGGCTGAAGTTAGGTGACTGACTAAACATCAGCACCTCGCCGACCTCCTCGCCTGATGTCAAATGCGAAACCGAGTTCATCTGCGGCTCTTTTTGCTGCCTTGAACAATCCTGCTCCCACTCCTACAGTTTCGTGATGTTTTACGAACCGCAAGAGGGGATCCGAGCTCCTGGGTATGTTACATGCCATACTCAGTACTACTCTGCCATGCGTACACTCCAGGCTCAAGAGTCCTCGGCCCCCCCGTTGACGTGGGAAGTACACACGAGGACCGGACGATCCAGAATGAATACTGCTGTGAATATTCATCATCTTGCGGGTATCTCAATCTAATCGGCGCAGCTCGTCTACTGTCCACTTTACTACTCCGAAGGAGTAGAGCAGGACCGGAACGGCAAGCATATTAGTTGCAGACACCTTGTTCTTCCCCGAAAGTTTGGAAGACCAAATCTTTTGGAGGCGGTGTCTGTACTTGCCGCGGAGAGAATCTTTTATTTGTGATACATCCTGGATGTGCCTTTGTTGCACACCCAGGTATGTATAGGTCTCTCCGGCATCCAGATGTCTTAGGATGCTTCCGTCTGCGAGCTGCGCATCTTCAGGAAATTCCCCGCATCGTCCTCTCTTGAGGTGGACGACCGCACATTTGTCCAACCCGAACTCCATACCAATTGCACGCGTATATTCTTCGACCACCCTAAGAGCGTTTTGTAGTTCGCGCTCTACGGAGGCATAAAGTTTAAGGTCATCCATATAAAATAGATTGGTGACCTTATGCCTCCGGTCGCCGGGTGGCCCACATTGATATCCGCGGGTTTGGCGGAGCCCAACAGATAACGGCAACAGTGAGATGCAGAAGAGGAGAGGACTCAGGGAGTCACCCTGGAAAACTCCCCTCCTAAATGCCACCTGCTCTGTCGTGACCCGCTGTGCACCTGATGTTATGGTGAAGCGGGTCTTCCAGAGCGGCAGCAGCTGTTCTATGCATCTCACTAGTGGTGCTGGTACCGCAAGACATTCGAGCAAGTACAACAATAGCTCATGTGATGTTATATCAAATGCCTTGCGGTAATCAATTCAGGCCATCGATAGATTCCGCTTGTATTGCAGAGAATCCTGTGTAATACAGCGGTCTATCAGCGGGCTGTCCTTGCAACCTGCCATGCCCTTCTTGGCACCACGCTGTTCGTGTATCTGCTGGAAGACTGGATCAACAGACCTCAGTGTTCTAGCATACAAGATACGTGTAAATATCTTGTAGCAGGAGTTAAGGCAAGTGATCAGCCTATAATTCCTCGGGTCGGAAAGATCTCCTTTTTTGGGGATAAGCACAGTACGTCCCTCGACGAACCAGTCTGGAAGCTGCTGCCCCTCGTTCAACCATGAGTTGAAATCTCGCGCCAGACGGCGGTGAGTGGAAGGAAATTTCTTCCACCACCAGTTGTTAATGCCGTCTGGGCCCGAGGCAGCGAAGTTCTTGGTACCAACAAGTGCTTGTTGGACATCCTCCGTACTGATTGCCGGGCACACTTCTTCTGGCTCTTCAAGATGTCTGTGGTATAGAGCCTCGAAGTGTGCAAATGATGTAGTGTCGCTATTGAATGGACGCGTCGTTTCGTAGATTCCCTTCCAGAAGGTTTCGACATCTTCTACAGTCGGCGGATTCTCGACAACACGCTGCGGTTTTTGAAAGAGGCGAGAAGGATTCGTACGGAACAAATTGTTTTGTTCCATACTCCTCACCCGCCTCTTCAATGTTTTCTTTATCGCCATGAGCGCTCGGATCCTATCTAGACAGTGCTGCTCGATGGTAAGCATCACTGTCAGATTTAGAGTATGGTGTTGACGTCTTAATCCGGCTGCTATGCGCCGAATTCTGGGAGTAAATACTCTACCAGTCGTCTTATATTCCATCACACTCTGGATCCGAGAAGCGTGTTGTCTGGCCGACTGTATCTTGGCCTCGATTTTTTGTACACGCCGTTTGGCTTTCTCGACCCCGTGATTGGTTGACCTCTCACGGGGGACGAGTTGCTTCGCGGCGTTGTACACGGCACAGTTGATTTGCCAGATGTCTGCATCTTCCGGAATTTCATCATCGATGACCGCGTCCATTCTAGCCAGGTCTTGTGGCTTTAGGTTAGCCCAGGTGTTAAGGCTAACCCTTGTCCTTAAGTCTACATCGGCGAACTCTAATGGATGTTCCCCATCAGCTGGTAATTGCCGCGATGGAACTGCGACTGGCAGTTCTTCCAGCTGAAGGGGTGCCCTTACGTAACCTGTCCTGCGCAAGAAGGATACTTGGTCTCTCAGGTGTTGTTGAGAGAAGGCGCGATGCTCTGGATGCATTTCGCACCAAAGTGCATGCAATTGCGCCATGTATCCCCTTCGCTCAGGTTCGCTACTCTCGCGGCAGGTCAGCAAGTCATCCTTTAGTTCCCTCGTCCACTTAAAGCGTCCATGTACAATATCGTTGTTTTCGTCGTTTGGACCGTCCGGTAAGGCCCCTCCCATCTGTCCTTGACCTCCATCCGACTGAGGCCGATTGTGAGGGGCCCTTCTTAGGTTATAAGTAACCCGAGCTGTAAGAGTACCAGGGTGGTTAGCCCTGGTATTTTTTTTTTTTTTTTTTTTTTCGGTTTCCCGATGCTGGTCAGTCCTCCCGTGGCCTCCGACGCCTCACGGGAGTCGCGCCGGCGCATCAACTACAGCCACTCCCCGCATCCCGCAGGGTTAGTGACTGTAGATACCAGAATCGTGTGCCCTAAGCAGACGGAGAGAACCCAGAATGACCGCCTTCTGCATTTGACCTGCCAGCCACTCGGCTGGTTTTTGGCAGGCCGGTATGATCTTCAGTTCCGAGAGCAGCGTAGGCTTTATCCCTCCGAGTACACCGATAATAAGGACGACTATTTTGACCGAGTAGCCTGGGTACGGCACTTGGAGCTCGTACCGGAGATCGCGATATTTGGTCCGTTTCTCCTCCTCCTTCAAGGTGATGTTTTTCTCCGCAGGTGCCGAGAACTCGATAACATACATCACCTTGAGTTGATGGTCGAGGAGGACTGTCAGGCTTGTTGGCTTGGATTAGCCTGACAGTCGGGAACAAGTAGTTCCAGTAAATCCGGCATTTCTCGTTCTCGACAACGGACTCAATATCTCCGGGGACGTAAGGCAGCACTGGTGTCTGGTTTACCCCGTACGAGTGCCTTAGATGGTAGTATAGCACTCGTAAAGCCGCGTTATGTCGGTGGATGTAGGCCGAAATCGCATATATGGGGCATGCAGAAAGTAAGTGCATGAGCGATTCCGGCGCCTGATGGCAGGTCCTGCAGTTGATATCAGGAACCTCTACACGCCACACGCGGCTACGGTAGACCAAGGTGTTGATAACACCATCTTGGCAGGCCATAATGAATCCCTCGGTCTCCGACTTAAGCCCTGCTGACCTTAGAAAGGCGAAGGTCAGCCTGGTCGATAAACCCAGTGTTTCGATGTTCTTATAGAAGACACCATGCTGGGGTTTATCGACGTGCTGCCGAAACAGATTTTCCTGTTCGGCAGCTCTAATTCGGGCTTTCAGACGATTTGGCTGAAGTTCGGTGACTGACTCAACATCAGCACCTCGCCGGCCTCCTCGCCTGATGTCAAATGCGAGACCGAGTTCATCTGCGGCTCTTTTTGCTGCCTTGAACAATCCTGCTCCCACTCCTACAGTTTCGTGATGTTTTACGAACCGCAAGAGGGGATCTGAGCTCCTGAGTATGTTACATGCCATACTCAGTACTACTCTGCCATGCGTACACTCCAGGCTCAAGAGTCCTCGGCCCCCCCCGTTGACGTGGGAGGTACACACGAGGAACGGACGATCTAGGATGAATACTTCTGTGAATATTCATCATCTTGCGGGTATCTCTGTCTAATTGGCGCAGCTCATCTACCCTCCACTTTACTACTCCGAAGGAGTAGAGCAGAATCGGAACGGCAAGCATATTAGTTGCAGACACCTTGTTCTTCCCCGAAAGTTCGGAAGACCAAATCTTTCGGAGGCGGTGTCTGTACTTGCCGCGGAGAGAATCTTTTTATTTGTGATACATCCTGGATGTGCCTTTGTTGCACACCCAGATATGTATAGGTCTCTCCGGCATCCAGATGTCTTAGGATGCTTCCGTCTGCGAGCTGCGCATCTTCAGAGAATTCCCCGCATCGTCCTCTCTTGAGGTGGACGACTGCACATTTGTCCAACCCGAACTCCATACCAATTGCCCGCGTATATTCTTCGACCACCCTAAGAGCGTTTTGTAGTTCGCGCTCTCCGGAGGCATAAAGTTTAAGGTCATCCATATAAAATAGATGGGTGACCTTATGCCTCCGGTCGCTGGGTGGCCCGCATTGATATCCGCGGGTTTGGCGGAGCCCAACAGACAACGGCAGCAGTGAGATGCAGAAGAGGAGAGGACTCAGGGAGTCACCCTGGAAAACTCCTCTCCTAAATGCCACCTGCCCTGTCGTGACCCGCTGTGCACCTGATGTTATGGTGAAGCGGGTCTTCCAGAGCGGTAGCAGCTGTTCTATGCATCTCACTAGTGGTGCTGGTACCGCAAGACATTCGAGCAAGTACAACAACAGCTCATGCGATGTTGTATCAAATGCCTTGCGGTAATCAATCCAGGCCATCGATAGATTCCGCTTGTATTGCACAGAATCCTGTGTAATACAGCGGTCTATCAGCAGGCTGTCCTTGCAACCTGCCATGCCCTTCTTGGCACCACGCTGTTCGTGTATCTGCTGGAAGACCGGATCAACAGACCTCAGCGTCCTAGCATACAAGATACGTGTAAATATCTTGTAGCAGGAGTTAAGGCAGGTGATCGGCCTATAATTCCTCGGGTCGGAAAGATCCCCCTTTTTGGGGATAAGCACAGTACGTCCCTCGACGAACCAGTCCGGAATCTGCTGCCCCTCGTTCAACCATGAGTTGAAAACTCGCGCCAGACGGCGGTGAGTGGAAGGAAATTTCTTCCACCACCAGTTGTTAATGCCGTCTGGGCCCGGGGCAGCGAAGTTCTTGGTACCAACAAGTGCTTGTTGGACTTCCTCCGTACTGATTGCCGGGTACACTTCTTCTGGCTCTTCAAGATGTCTGTGACACAGAGCCTCGAAGTGTGCAATTGATGGAGTGTCGCTATTGAATGGACGCGGCGTTTCGTAGATTCCCTTCCAGAAGGTTTCGACATCTTCTACAGTCGGCGGATTCTCGACAACACGCTGTGGCTCTTGAAAGAGGCGGGAAGGGTTCGTACGGAACAAATTGTTTTGTTCCATACTCCTCACCCGCCTCTTCAATGTTTTCTTTATCGCCATGAGCGCTCGGATCCTATCTAGACAGTGCTGCTTGATGGTAAGCATCACTGTCAGATTTAGAGTATGGTGTTGACGTCTTAATCCGGCAGCTATGCGCCGGATCCTGGGAGTAAAAACTCTACCAGTCGTCTTATATTCCACCACACTCTGGATCCGAGAAGCGTGTTGTCTGGCCGACTGTATCTTGCCTTCGATTTTCTGTACACGCCGCTTGGCTTTCTCGATCCCGTGATTGGTTGACCTCTCACGGGGGACGAGTTGCTTCGCGGCGTTGTACACGGCACAGTTGATTTGCCAGATGTTTACATCTTCTGGAATTTCCTCATCGATGACCGCGTCCATTCTAGCCAGGTCTTGTGGCTTTAGGTTAGCCCTGGTGTTAAGGCTAACCCTCGTCCTTAAGTCTACGTCGGTGAACTCTAAAGGATGTTCCCCATCAGCTGGTAATTGCCGCGGTGGGACTGCGGCTGGCAGTTCTTCCAGCTGGCGGGGTGCCCTTACGTAACCTGTCCTGAGCAGAAAGGATACTTGATCTCTCAGATGTTGTTGAGAGAAGGCGCGATGCTCTGGATGCAATTCGCACCAAAGTGCATGCATTCGCGCCATGTATCCCCTTCGCTCAGGTTCGCTACTCTCGCGGCAGGTCAGCAAGTCATCCTTTAGTTCCCTCGTCCACTTAAAGCGTCCATGTACAATATCGTTGTTTTCGTCGTTTGGACCGTCCGGTAAGGCCCCTCCCATCTGTCCTTGACCTCCATCCGACTGAGGCCGATTGTGAGGGGCCCTTCTTAGGTTATAAGTAACCCGAGCTGTAAGAGTACCAGGGTGGTTAGCCCTGGTATTATTATTATTATTATTATTAATATTATTAATATTGTTATTATTAATAGACAAGATTCATTATTTTTAACACTGTATTATAACAATTTATACCCATTTACCAAATTGTCGTAATATGATATTAAATTTTGAAATTTCACTAATAGGTAACTTTATTTAATTCTATTGTTATACACAAATCGAAAACCAGGATAATTAATAAATTCCTTAAAAGAATAATTAATAAATTGTTATTTTATCAAATGACCTTTATTCGCCTTAAAATAATGATTTAGTAACAATTAATTTGGACGATTTTTTTAGATGCCCGGTAATTATTTTATCACACTAATTTTGATAGGTCTGTAGAGGATAAATTCTTTTGCATTTATAATAATTTTTTAGTACGGGTACCATGTGGGCGAGCGTGTTTTGTGTGCTATTTTTGGCATCGTTTGCAAGTTGTGGGAATATTTTAGCCATTGTACCGGCTCCATTTTACAGTCACCAAATAGCCTTTACACAGATATGGAGGGAACTGTCTCTAAGGGGCCATCAAGTTACATTAATTACAACAGTCCCTCAAAAAGATCCAAGATTAGTGAATCTAACGGAAATAGATACAAGCAACGCGTTTAAAATTGTGACTGAAAAATACCAGATAAGTAAAACCGCTGAAAATATACTTACCATGTGGAATTGGTACGACATTTTTGCTCAGATCAACAGAGACGCTGCTGAGGAACAATTGTCTCATCCCAAGGTGCAAGAGTTGATTCACAAGAAAAACAATCATTTTGATGTTGTCTTTGTGGAATCGTATTATGCTGAATTTTTAGCATTTGGTGAAATATATAAGTGTCCAACTATATTAACCACTTCTGTAGATGGTCATAGGCAATTCCATCATGCTATGGGTAACCCAGCACATCCCATATTACACCCAGATGTTGCAACTCCTTACCATGGAAAACTAAACTTCAAAGAACGAATAATGAGTACATTATATTCTTTGTACGTAACATATTTTGAGACATTTCATGTGGGGCCTGGAAAACAAAGAATTATTGATAAATATTTTACAAATATATCTGTTTCCTTAGACGACTTGATCAGTAATGTTGATATGATGTTCCTCGATGTCAACCCAGTTATACAAGATGCTAGAGCTATAGGACCAACTACTATTAATATTGGAATGGAAAGAAAACTAATTTCTGCGAATCCTTTAACAAAAGTAAGTAATTTATAATTTGTATTCATTAGTGCAAAATTGCTTCATATTTGTATTATAAGATAGAATTCGTTGAGACTTATTGTCTTTGTGAAATATGATTTAATTTTCTTAAATGGAACAACTTATACAGAGTGTTTCAGATTAAAAGTGACATAGTGTAATGGTAGATAGAGCACACTAAGCTGAGTTTAAAACATCACCAAACGTACCCTTGAATGTTAACCGTTTCTGAGATATAGGGCGTTTTATGGATTTTGATTAAAATTATAGTCGATAATATTTCTGCAACGGCTTTAAATATTTGAATATAATTTGGTACAAATGCTATTCTCATTTAACTAATTCAACGATATAATTCCAGGACCGGACTCGATTTTTATAATGTTGCTCTAGTGCCGATAACATCACTCTGTGAATCATTTGTGGTAAACATTAGTAAACGTTTAATAAGTCAATAGACTAGTGTATAAAATAACGTTATAAATATTGATGCCATCTTTGAGGTTATTCTCCAATAAATCTTCAAAAATATTGATTAACCAAATTTTAAATTCAACAAATAAGGCAATCAACTGGCTACCATCACAATTTTATTTATTTTACTTAAATACCCCACACCAATTAAGTATTTTTATTTTCCTTGGGCCAGAAATACATATTTATTGAAAAATTAATAATTTGTGCAGAGCTGGATTGGCTTAAAATTCCATGAATAAGTACATTTTATTTAGATTCTTTTTTCACATTATGTAAATCATTTTTGAAATACAATTATTGTATGAGACCAAAAAGTTAATATTGATAAGAAGAGCTATCGATGTGCAGCGTTTCTAATTTTTTTTAAATTTAAAATTCCCAATCAAAATAATGTACATTTCATTTTCCTCATGAAAAATAAATTAATGTTAATAATAAGGCTTGTATTAACAAGCACATTAAACTTAGTCATTAAAAACCTGTAAGAAATAATATCATTAAAATATTAAAAATGAAGGTTGGTAATTTTATTTTGATAAAATAAAATTAAACTTATTATGCAACAACTTAAACGCACAACTAAAAATAAAACAAATTAATTAACATAAAGATGCAATTAATTAATATTACAATATAATTTCAAAATAATCACGCTCATTTTTGAAAAGGGATTAAAATCTATTTATCAATCATTTTAGAGTTATTTCTAATGAAATTACATTCATTTATATTTTTTCGAATAGACGAAGTCTTATCAATTGTTTGTGACCAAAATAAAATGGCCACAATTTTACAACGTCTTGCCGACTTCAATATATGAATATCAACGTTGATGTAGGTTTTGGGTTTATTATTGACGTTGCGGAAACGTCCCACAGTGGTTCGGATTCTAAAAACACGATGTATAAAAGTTAGAATTGAAGTTCTAAAAATTAGGTCTCCTGACATGGTTTTTAATAGATTAAAGTCTAGTACATCTGCAAAATTCATGCTACGCTCCACACTTTACTATAGGCGGAGAACGGCCTCGTTATCCTTACCAGTTTAGTGCAATTTAATATCAGTGTTTGGAAATTGGTATTCTTGTGCATAAGGTTCATTGATATAAAATTTACACAGCCGATTTTTCTTCTTCTTCTTCTTTCTAGAATGTGGTTAAGGTGTACTCTCCAAAGGAAAATTTTGCCTACCATTGAACCTCAAAGTTTGGATTTTATTAGATATTAAACCTAAATTTTCATTTGTGGTGATTTAAAACAACCATATTTTTTATTTTTTTAAGTTAACTCTATGGGTGCGACCCCTAAATTCGCCACTGAGAATCACCCTGTATATCCAGTTTCAATAGGAAGAATTATGCAGTTTCCATTTAGGATTTGCCATTGGCAGGCGTCGATTATTTATTATTTCTACCATCACCTCACTCTGTTATACGCAGAGGAGGAGCACTTTAATATTAGCAGCTACATATAGGTATAAATTTTGAACTCCTTTAGTTCAGGAATTATGTACAAAAACTTGTAACAACCAATCGGGTGGGTTGTATGATTGAACCACAATTCTTGCTTTAATTGTTCCACAGCTTTTAAAAATTACATGATAGATCATGACCATGGCCTAAACGATTTTACAAAGGAACAAATAAGAAAGATAGTCACTGTTACTGAACTAAAATTTATGAGTTTTAATTCAGTTGTTATAAAAATTTTAACAGAGGAAAGACCTATGATTGAATTTTAATTTAATCACTTATTTTTGTAAAAGAACATTTAGTATTATAAATTAAAAAAAAAAAAAATATATATATATATATATATATATATATATATATATATATATATATATATATATATATATATATATATATATATATATATATATGTATTTATACATACAGAAAAAAAAGCGAAAATTCCGATTAACTAATAATAATAAATACTACAATTTTATCATATCAGTATGCGTATTAGTGCAAGTATCATCTGCTTTTGTTTATTTTTATTACTTAAATTTAAATGTAATATTAGTTATTGTAATTATCTGTATATAAGTTACACAAGAACATAGAAGAACTCAGAGCTTAGAACTCATTTGTAAGCATAGTCCGTGGGACCTTTAGGGAGCATGAAGGATGAGAACTACATGCAACTGATAAGCGAACTTTTAGATTCATACCAAACGCTTGATTGCCGTATATTTTTAAAAATCCACTTTCTGCATATCATTTTTTTTCCTGAAAATTTAGATGCAATAAGTGACGAGCAAGGAGAAAAATTTCATCAAGATATCAAGACAATGGAAATTTGTTCTCAATGACGATAGGTTCCAGCTATGATGCGTGATTACTGTTGTTTCTTAAAGCGAGATGATTTGACTCCCCCATAGAAGAAAAAAATGAACAGAGCATTGTTTTTCAAAAATAACTCACTATCTTTGTAGATATGTCTATGTAAGCTTAATATATGTCATATACATCATTGATATATAGCAATAAAGAGATTAGTATAATTAACAATAATGTTTAATCCTGCCCATAATGTTTTATTAATGTAACAAGAAAACGTCACGTGTCACGACTTTTTGTTTGTCATTTCTCGAATCAGAAGGCTTTATTCTAGTGGGATACGATATTCAGGTTACAAAAAAATATAGTGTATTTTTTTGTCCGTCAGTGATAATCAACTTATTGATCCAATTATTCTTCATACAGGACAAAGTTACCTAGACTTTCACCAAATATGTTAAGAGGATTATTTGTAGAAGTTTTGCGGTTAATAGTCGAACACCTAAATGAAACTTTTCCGGTACGATAGATTGGTTTCATTTATTGGCCATCAATGGCTCCATACCTCAGGCCGACGCCGGTCGCTGAATTAGCTTTTATGGGAGTGGATGAAGAGTGAGGTTTATAAGGTTAAGATTTATACTACTGTCCGAATAAAGGAACGTAGAGACAAATTTAAAGCAACAACATACAAACTCTTGATGCGCGTTGCAAAATGCATTGAAGTTGATGGTGAAACTCACGAAAATTTGTTGTAAACGTACCATTTTTCTACCATTCTTAATTTTCAAATAAAAACGTAAAATTTTTTTTGTTTTATTTAATTGTCGAATAAAAACTGATTTATCTCATACACCATTCTGAAAAGGACTCTTTTGCTTAAAATAACCCAATCCAGCACCTCCAAAAATAACTGGTGAAACACCCTATACATAAATATATAAAATTTATTATTATTATTATTATATGGTGATATTGTGGAAGATCATCTTGGTGTTTTTCATCTAAGTATTTCTAATTTCCACAATTGGATAAATAAAGTTTATGCTTTTAGGACAATTTGATGTTTTTACTTAACAAAATATCTTTAATTTTTATCGAGGATTTCACTCTTGTAACATGTTCTTGAAAATATTTAGTTATTTTTTATAAAATTGATAGTTATTTATTATTCTATATTATATATAGTCATAATCAGCATGTTAACAATATTTTTACAGGACCTTAAAGACTTTATGGATAATGCCAGAGAAGGATTCATATACTTTAGCCTTGGAAGCAATGTAAGAAGTAATTCGCTAAATCAAGCTACTTTGAAAGCTGTGGTGGAGGCACTGAAAGAGGTACCTTATAAGGTACTATGGAAGTTTGAGGCAGATGACCTGCCTGGAAAACCTGATAATGTGAAACTAGTTAAGTGGGCACCACAAGAAATAGTTCTAAGTGAGTAAAAATTGTCAAATAATTATTTCTATTGCTATAAATTTTGCTCACATGGATGAGCGTAAAATGCTGTTTACAAAACAGTAGATGAAATTTTTAAAATTATTGCAAGGAGGCTTACATCAGATGCATATTATTTACGCATGTTAAATTAGATAAAAGATAATGCAGCATATTCAATGACATTGACCGACTTGATAAATTAGTAAAAATATGCAAGTACGATGATAACAATAACAAAGACGGTAAACATCAGACCAAAAAAATCTTCCTATTATATAGTCTAAAAACGTTGAGATCTAAAAATCTCAAATTCCACTGTCAGTTGGCTAGTTGGTGTTGAACCAGTGCTATAGAAACAAACAAACAACAAACACTATCAGATATTAATATAGTTTTCTATTTGACAGAGTTTTAGTCGGATTTTTGAAAAATATGGCATTGTAAACATATTTAACAAAAATTAGAAAATAATAATAATAATAATAATAATGCTTTATTCATCCAAGAAATCATGAAATGATATAGGACGAATACGTACAAATACAAGTATATAATAATTATGTTATAATATTAAACAATGAACATTAAAATAATAACAATAATAGTAAAAAAATGCAAATACTTTAATGCATTAAAAATTCCTCAGTGGAATAAAGTGCATTTCTTAGAAGACATTTTTTTAGTGTTGACAGAAATCTGTTTATACTACTATTATTTTTAATTTCATTACTTAACTTATTATAAAGTGTAGATCCCATATAATATGGGATATTTTTATAAAACTTCAGTCTATGTATATCATACTGCAAATTAAAGCCATATCTTGTAGGATAATTATGATTTACATTGAGTGAATTAAATGAGGAAATTTTTTTTTACAAATTTTAAAATTTCAAATATATATAGGCAAGGCAATGTTAAAATATTTTGTTTGTTGTATGTACATTTACACGACTCCCTATAATTTAAGCTACGAATAGCTCTTTTTTGCGATTTGATGAAGGTGAATTTCTTCAAAATATAGACTCTAAATTAGAAAAAATAGAATACCTTTACAGTGTTCATATTGGTTATGTGGTGTAACCTCTTTAGCGCAACTTGCACATTTATTACAAATGTAGGTAATATGAGATTTCCAATCTAATGACATATCTATAAAGATACCTAATAGTTTAAACGTAGATATTTGTTCAATTGATTTTCCGTTCACAATTTAAAAGCAAACTTGATTGATGTGATTTTTCTGGATGAAATTGTAAACAAAGCGATTTTTCTTGGTTCATTACTAGTTTTTTATTATCAAAATTGCTGCTGATATTATTTAAGGCGGTTTTAATTTTCCAATTAATACATCTAAGTCTTTGTCACAGGCAGCAATAGAGATATCATCAGCAAATGGACAGAAATATTCATTTACGTGGTTGTATAAATCGTTAATATAAAGGAGAGAAAAAGTAGTGGCCCCAAAACACTACCTTGGGGGACATCAATATCAATTATTTGCGTTTCTGATTTTAAACCAAAAACATCAACATACTGTTTTTTTTTACTTGTTAAATAAGATTTTAGCAGTTTTTGCATTGGCCACGTATACCAAAATTCTCAATATTATCTAAAAGAGTATCATGGTTTACGCAGTCAAATGCCTTGGATAGGTCAATAAATAATGCTACCACTCTCTGTCCATTATCAAGATTTTTATAAACATTGAGAATTTGAAAGTCCATAAAATTTACTAGTGCTGAAATAGTGGATGTATTTTTTCTAAAACCATATTGGTTCGGGGAAATAATTGAATTGGTTTCTAAAAATTCAGTTCTTCTGTAGTTATGGACTTGTTTACGATCACCTTTTTAAACAGCGGAATAACTTTTGATAATTTTGATAGATCAAGGAAGATTCCTTCTAAGAAACAATGATTTTTGATGTCAGTTAATGGTATTGCTAGTTGACTTGAACATTCTTTAACTATTTTCACTGAATAGAAATCTGGAAAAGCGGAGTCAGAATTTTTTAAACCATTGATTATATTTATATTATATTAACTTCAGATGGATTGGTAGGCTTTAAATAAATTGAATTTTCAATAATATGCATGGTAGTTCGATCACAGTTATTTGTGTTATTATTTGGTATGACTAAAGATTTAGTTATATTTAAGAAGTATGTGTTGAATTCATTGGCGATGGTTGTTTTATCGGTGATCAGCATATTTTTAATTCAGGAATTATATTAACATTTTTCTTATTAGTTAAAGACTGATTAATGATATTCCAGGCAGCATTAGATTTGTTAGAAGAATTTATTATGATGTTGTCAAAATACATTTTTTTTTTCGTTTGATGTATGACTCTATTATAGATTATTTTATAAGATTTGTAGAAATTTATATCGATCAAACTAGTTAATTGTAAGTTAAATAATTCTTTAAGCCGAACTGATGATACCTTAATACCAGCAGTTATCCAATTTCTATTTGTATCTTCAACATTTTTTGTAATAATTTTAAATATGAGATGTAATAAAAGTATAAAACGTTATTAAATTCAATATATTTAAAGTCAACTGTTTCGCTGCTTAAAACACTATGCCACAATTCGTTATTTCAATTTTTTTTTAAATTTAAAAAAAGATCGAAATGTATAGCTATTTTGTTTTTATTTATTCACCTCGAAAACAATTTTTTGGCAGGTGTGGTCCGACAGACCTGTATCCGTAATGTATCTCTCTAACAAGATATCATTAAAGTTTGTTAGTTCATAGTCAATGGCTGTTTTACTATTATTTTGAAAACGTATAGGTTCCTCAAATACTAGGTATATACAGTAGGATTTTATCAGATCAAGAAGATCTGTGGTTTGGTTATTTTTGCATAAGAAGTTTATGTTGAAATCTCCACAGAATATGATATATGTGGGAGTTTCATTAAATACAATATTCAATGATTCCTCAAATTTCAACATAAAGTCTTTGACATCAAAATTAGGGACCCTATAGATACATATGACATAATAAACACTCTTATCCAATGTAATTTTAACTGACGAACACTCAAAAATTTTTTCTACACTTAAATTTACTAAATCAGATAATTCTATTACATGCAATGAATTTTTCGTCAATATTAGTGTTCCTCCGTGTATAAACGATTTGCTAGAATAATAACTTGATATATTGTAACCTTGAAAATGTATGTGGTTAATTTTTTCGGGTTGAATCCAAGTTTCTGAGACACATAAGACATCTGCATTTCCTTGAAGTAGAAATAGTTAGATTTCCTCGATTTGATTTTTTACGCACTGCAAATTATGATGCACAACACAGAGTGTATTACTTAAACTTAGTTGCTATTCACTTGTTAAAGTTTGCAAAATTCATTGGATGATTAAATTAACTATATTTACATAGCTTGGGCACTTATTGTTTTTTGCCGAATGGTTTATATTATAATTTGTTTTAAAATTTTCGTTAGACCGTATACAATTGGCAAGGTAGAACTGCACATTTTAGGTTCGTGGCCCTCAGCATCTAAGTAACAAATCGGGTATTTAGTTTGACATTTGTCTGAAAGATGTCCAAAACCACTACAGGTGTTGCATCTCTTAATATAATATGAATCGCAACTGTACATCATTTCCAATTTACATACAGGCGACCCATGTTTAATATGAAATTTCTCGTGTCAGAATCAAGGTGCTATGTTTTTGGAAATACTAATGCCACAATTTTTTTGCAAATAAGGTGTTAAAGTGTCTTTGAGTTTGCACACAGATTCCATATTATCACAATGGATTAACACTCCGTTTTTGATAGGTCTGATTTTATTGACAGCAAATGATAACCTCGCTGGGTTAACTGTAGATTTTATCATCTTCCGTAATTCCTCAGGATTGTGATTTAACTTTCGTGATTTAATAAATAAGGAATTATTTTGTTGTAGTTTTTTGGTTTTAGCGACCGTACTAAAACTTTCTTTGTTAGGCGCTTGGTAGTTAGCATTGGTAAAAAGAGCAGTATTTTGTTAGCTTATCATATCAGTGCCTATTTTACTGGTTGACGGTTTTTTTTTGCTATAAATTGTTTTTGATATTGCAGATGCATCTTTTCATAATGTTTCAAGTAAAATTTCCTTTTCGTTTTCAAATTTAGCATAAAGTTCAGAAAATTTTTTTTTGAATAAATTTTCAATAACACGCTGAATACGTTTAATTATTATATGGCTTGACTCATTACATACTTCACATAACCATTTTGGAGAATTTTGCGATTTAACGACCTTAACTGCAGTTTTCTTTAAGTCACTGCACTCTATATGAAAAAATACCATTGCACAGACCATTACAGGCACTATAATTATCAACAATTAATTAACAAAACTTTTTACAATATATATATATATATATATATATATATATATATATATATATATATATATATATATATATATATATATATATGTTAAATTCGTTTTCCGGGTATACACCCGCGTAGGTGATAGGCCCCGAGAGGGACCGTGGTTGTCTGAACGACGTTTCGGCAGAATCTCATCTGCCATCTTCAGGTTCTAACAGATAACTGCTTACTGCGGCTTCTGGTTACTCGAACTGAAATGAAACCTACGCGGGAGTATACCCGGAAAACGAATTTAACATTCACCACCCGCGAAAACCTGAAAAACATATATATATATATATATATATATATATATATATATATATATATATATATATATATATATATATATATATATATATATATCCGTTTCCGGGGTACTCCGCGGGGGATAGGCCCCCGAGAGGGACCGTGGTTGTCTGAACCACGGTCCCTCTCGGGGCCTATCACCTACGCGGGAGTATACCCGGAAAACGAATTTAACATTCACCACCCGCGAAAACCTGAAAAACAACATATATATATATATATATATATATATATATATATATATATATATATATATATATATATATATATATATATATATATATATATATATATATATATATATATATATATATATATATATATATATATATATATATATATATATATATATATATTATATACAATTAATGCTTCAAGATATACAGGGTGTCTCGAAAGTCGCGCACATGGATAGTAGTCTCACAAATTCATTTAAGTTAGCCACTGGTGTTCTGTATACTAAAGAGTTTAGGTGACCTTATAAAAAAAGTCTCATGGCGTTAAGTCTGTTGAACGAGGCGGCCAGGTAATTAGACTGCCTCTGCCAATCCAGTGGTTAGGGAAAATATTGTAGAGATATTCCCGAACATTTAATTCGAAATGTGGGCCCGCTGCATCATGTATATAAATCATATTTTGATGCATATTCAGAGGTAAATCGTCTACAAATCCCTGAAGATCTTCGTGTAGAAAATGTAAATAATCTACGTTTAATCAGTTTGGAAATGTGTGAGCAAACTAAAAAGAGGTAATGGAATCGATGAGAATAAAGTAATAGGTATATTACACTTAAATAGATATCTTATTATGTGATCACTTAACAATTCACTCCATACATTCAAACTGAAGCGTTGTTGAGAGTTTGTAATTCTTGTTGCACGTGGATTTTCGGTATTCCAAACGTGTTCGTTGTGATCGTTGAAAAAACCATTACATCTAAACAAACACTCGTTGGTATTGCACCATCATGAAGTGATATGGATGCTAAAGACTGAAAGTATGCCGAATATGGCTAATTCTCTAGCAACGCACCTAGTGCTTCTTGAGTTATTGCTTCTTATCATATCAAGGGATTCCTCATCGTAGAGGCGTTGATGACTAGCACTGATATCACTCAATGTATAAACGCACCGCTTTCCTTGCTCGATTATTACAAGCCTCTAATGACGTCAGCATATCATTACGTAATATTCTCTATTAGAATAATTACTGGTCATTCTACATAATTTAGATTGTTACGATATGAATATAAAGTAAGCCCAAAATGACCACTTTAAAAAGTAAGTTGTTTTGTTTCTAAATATCTGTCTTTGATGACTTTTACCTACTTGAAAACCTGTTTTCGAATAATTTAAAATCATGATAACTAGAAAATTATTCGTCTAAACAAAAAATCGCAAAGGAACTTTCTATTCAGTTTTCTTTGTATATTGTCAGACTACCGTCCATAGAGTGGTGGATTTAGAGGGGGAGCGCACCCCCCTCCCCGGGATTCTTGGCCTAGGTATTAGGTATTAGGTATATGGTTGGATTCTAATAGCGAATTTTATCTAAACGATTACTAAAATGAAAAAATTGTTGCCGTCCATATTGTACAAGAATGTAAATATTAAAATATTATATCTAAGAAAAACTTTGAGTGTTTGTGTGTACATCCAAAATTCATTATACGTTATAATCAAATAATAATAGGCATGTTAACAAAAAAAAATGATATGCGTTAACATTAGTTCAAATAATACATTAGAAATTTATTTGGAAAATGAAACAATCACAATGTTTGAGTTAATTTATTCCAATAAACTCTTGCTGGTTGATCTAATTTCATACGCTCGCAGCTCAACAGCTGGCGAAAAGTCCATTGTACGTACAACGCTGGAAGAACGAAGCTCATCGTATCATTATTTAGTGTGTTATGGTTACATGGTTTGAAACAGTTAATGTGCATTTATTGCGTTACAAAGAAATGGAAGAAGATTTTCAGAAAGGCGTGCTAATCACGATTTGCCAAATGTAGACATTTATGGTGTGTACTTGATGGTTTTATAAACAATATCAATTGCATTTTGCAATATATATATATATATATATATATACATATATATATATATATATATATATATATATATATATATATATATATATATATATATATATATATATATATATATATATATATATATATATTGTCACAATATTCATGGTTCATTAAAAATAAGTTGTTTAAAAGGGACAAATAAGAAATTAGCTAAATTGGCAATACTTTGGGCAGTAAAATCATGAAATGTAATTTAGTAATAATACTGTGGTCAAATTTGAAAATTGTTGTTTGATATAACCATAAAATATTTTATAGTAAAGAAATAACAAAATGTGTTGAGAGCCATGAGGCAAGAAATAAGAAAATATTAAATGAACATAGTTATTAGAATTTAAGTTATATTGTTATAATATAGAAGTACAGATAATTAACAAAACATTGTAATTAAAATAAAAGTGAAAGTGATAAATTTGAGGAAGCATGCAATCATCATAAGTTACTTGAAGTCAGTTTAGAAAGCATGAAATATAAATTTCAGATAGTATAGCACAATTGATTTAGTCATCCAGGGTAACTAGGAAAAACAAAAAAAAATTGTTGAGAGGAACAAAAATTTGGAGTGGAAGGGGATGTTTTTTTTTTTGAGAGAGGAGAAAAAAGGACAAGAGAAGAAGAACGGGTAAAAATACAAGTATAGTAAAGAAATAAAGCGTTTATAAATGAAGTGCAGTATAAGAAGTTAAAGCAGAATAAATAACTAAACAGAAGATAATTAATAAAATTGGAAGAAGATTGAAAATAATAATAATTGAATGCAAAATTGATAAGGAAATCAAAATATTTATTGTCCAGTAATAAAAGGTTAGTCTCCGGCTATTTAATTATTGTTTTAGAAAACCTTTAGAAAATCTTTAGTTTGTGAAGAAATTAAATATTGGAAAAGTGAATGTCAAAATTAATGTCAGATGGGGAGAATTTAAATTTAAGAAAATAATAAGAAGTTTGGAGAATACGAGAAGAGCAAAACTTCAAGGGTGAACGAAGGAGACGGAGTTAATGTCGTTTGCGTATGAGTGTTAGAAATATAAGGAACTTAGTATGTGATAAACTCTATTTAAAATCAATGTCAGAACATTAGTAAATTTAAGGAATTAGATTGTTAATTATTATTATAAAAGTTAAAATCATTATATGATCATTTGCTATATGATAAACTCTATTTAAAACCAGTGTCAGAACATTATTAAATTTAAGGAGACAGATTGTTAATTATTTTGTAAAAGTTGGAAATCATTATATGTTCATTTGGTATTAATCTTGGCCTCAATTTAATTTATAATGCCCTAGAACCTGCTCTTTTGAGATAAGTGTTTCATGTTCAAAGTACTTCAATCTAAAATCCAAGTTAATGTATTAATTTGGTTGGCGCTCAGCATACTTAAATTGTGAAATTGAGTAAATTAAAAGTAAATATATATGTACCTACTTATTTTATACTCATAATAATAGTTGTGTTGTATACATAAAGTGTTTCAAGAAATAATATGCCAAACTTCTATAGGATATACTGTAAGCAAAAATACGCAAAAAAAGTTCTTATGGGCATGTGCCTGAAAATGAATAATTTCCAAGACCTGTGTCTAGTGTAAAGTATTACCAAAAACGTATTTTTTGTTTTTCAGAAACTATTGGAAAAAACTGGGATGCAAGCCAAATCCACTGAAATTGCAACTCTTTCTAAATGTCATTATTCGTATTTATGTCCAATAGTTTCTAAAAAAAAAAAAAAAAAAACTCTATCTTGGAAACAGTTCATTGATGTCCATGAGATTTTTTGCCTATTTTGACCCATAGTATATCCTGTAGAAGTTTGGCATACTATTTTTGAAACACCTTATATACAACACACATAAAACTGTGTTACTATATGCTTTGTTACGGTTACACATATTTTAGATGGAATTTTATTAGTTGTATTTATGCATCCTGGGAAGAAAACACAATTTTCTTGCCGATATATTTCTTTTTAATACACCTATCCACGCAAGGAAATGTGTACTGTGCGCATTGGACTCGACTACTATGACTATGAGTTATTATAACTAGCGCAGTTAATTAATTTATTTATTATGAGCATACATTAATATTTAATCTATGCTATGGGCAGCGAACCAGCAAGCATGTGACGTTGCGCCACTAGCCCCTGTCTGGGGAACGTTTTCTAGACTTGCTGCGCCGGAGCAAATACTACTGCGAATAAGTTTCTGAAAAAATTAATTTAATTTTTAGGAAAAATGCAATACATGGTTGTTTTAGTTCACCATAAATGATAATTTAGTTTTAATACCTAACAAAATTCAAATTTTGACCCCCATGGTAAGCCAGAATTTTGTTTCGGGGGTGTACAACTTAGCTACACTCTAGAAAGAAAATGACGTTGTTTTATTACTACCCCTAAATACGCCACTGTTGTTCCCCTTTTAACCAAATCCTAAAAATCCGTCACTGTGTCCGTATGCGCGAATTTCAAAACTCAATGTTCTACGAATCTAGATGTAGCATGCAAAAAAAATCAGCCCAGATTTAACTTTGCTTGCTTAAATATACTTGGTGCCAATTTAAAAACATTCCACCCGAGTTATCTCAGAGATACAGAAAGATATTGAGATGCGGTTTTAAACATAATAAATGGGATCGAGGGGAAGTAATTGTTGTAATATGAAGATTTACAAAACAAAGACCCCCTCGTCTTCAGCCACTTATATTTTAGCATCCTATGTGACAACATACTTATTGCGATATCTTGAATGAAAACCTTTTTGAAACGATATCTTTCTGCAAAAATCATCAAAAACCTTAATTGCAGCTTTGCGTACAAAAAATGTACATTTTGATTGTACAAAAAGTCCAAGCACATCTTTGTTTATAAATACTGGTAACTTCTATGTTAACTGTATAAAATTATCTTTAAAATTTCAGGGCACCCAAATATAAAATTATTCATCACCCAAGGTGGTCTCCAATCAATGGAAGAAGCAATTTACAGCGAGGTACCTATGGTTGTCATTCCGTTTTTCTTTGACCAATTTAAGAATGCGAAACTAATGGAAATAAAAAACATTGGCAAAACAGTGGGGCGTAAACCATCGGTGAACAAGGAGGAATTAAAGAACGCTATTCTGGAAGTCATTACTGATCCAAGGTAATAAAAAGTTTCTATAGAGTAGGACCTTGTAATCCAAGAGTAGACTGAATAAACTACTTATTTGTTCTGACTGTACAGAAATAGAATTTTATTATGGTAAAGCAAACAGAAAAATTCTCATAATTCTCATGAATTTTATGAGAATTTTTCTGTTTGCTTTACCATGAATAATTACTCATATGGGATTAACCTACCCACGTTAGAATTTTAATAGTTCAGACTACTGTCCTAAGTTTTGAAAAATTGTGAGTAATTTTCTGTCAATTCTCCTTTATATGCCATAGATTACTAACTTCAACAAGTTAACACGTATCTAATTTCGAGACCCCCGATCCGATATGGTCATGATGTCAAAACCATGATAGGATCTAGGCGATATTCATAATGTCACCATTTTCATGCATGATAATACAAAATCTTACCTTGAAATTAATTGTATTTAATAAATTCATTTCAAGGTTATAGGGTGACTAAATGTTTATAAACAAGCCAAGATAATTGAAAAATATATTGACGTAGATCAAATATAATGTTCTTTGATTAAAATCCAATCGATAGGGATTTTTGCCCTAGGTGTGGTAGAAACGATTTTGATATATGTTGTTTAGGTCGGGATGCTGATGAAAAATCCCAGTTTTCGACATTGGGGAAATCGCCATCTTGAATGAGACGTGCAAAAAAGTAAATTTTTTCAAAATAACTCCGCAACGACAAACTTAAAAAAAGATAAAATTCCATAAATTTGTTGTACATTTCTTTTCTAAGTCTAATATGTAACGAGTTACAACGGCAGAAAGTCGAACGTTTTCTAAAAAAAATCGTGAAATTCCATGTCTGTTGACTGACGATATACAAGCGTTTCTATCAAAAGAGCAAAGAATCTTGCGACACTGTGGCATGTTCAGTCTAAATAAGGCACGTGACATAGCAACGGTAAGGTACATATAAAATATCAGGACCTTTTTCTTTATTAAAGTGCTTTTCGTACCTCATGTGTTTATGTTTCAGTAGATATCTTGAAAATGAGTAAAGATAAATTCCATTAACTGAAAATTTTTTGTTAATTATTATTTACTAACTTTTACAAATCTTATCACAGATAAGTATAACATATATCTTTATAAACAATTATTTTCCCTAAGGGGTATTTCCACTATATAATTTCAATTATTCTGTTCTCTGAAGCCATTAATGTTTATTACATTAAGGTTTACAAGTTTCCTTACTTTGGATTCTTTAAATGTGCTGGCTACCCTGATGACGCTATGGCAAGCAGATATACGTGTCGGTAGATATTTTAAAGTTTTTTAAAGTGAGTGTCAACTGGTGAGTACCTTGTGTTTTATTTATTTTTGGTTTTACTAGACAGAATAGTTGAAATTAAAAATAACATTATTGAGTCAGTTGTACTGAACATAATGTGCATATTATCTTTTTTGTAATCCAAGTTTCAGCGTTTTGGCAAATAGCCGGGAAAATAATTGTTTAAAAAGATATATGTTATACTTATCTGTGATAAGATTTGTAAAAGTTAGTAAATAATAATTAACAAAAAATTTTCAGTTAATATTATTTTTCATTCCACTCTATATTTTAACTTTTATCAAGAAGAGGAACTTAATTTGTTTTTAAAAGATAAATTCATTTTGTGGAACAAAAAATTATTTAGGAGTTATGCAAGTAAATAACTTTCACACTTATATAGTAATAATGATTTGTCCACGACTATTAAATAATGTATCTATTATGTATGTGTTTCCTCAAGGATAATGCTATACATTAATCACTGCAGTAAAAAAATTTATTATTCACTAGTTCTGAAATTTTTTATTAAAATTTCTACGACTTGGCCATGACATGTCAGTCAACGCATGGAATTTCTATTTGATTTGAAACGTCAAAGTTTGTCAGACATTTTGTCGCGATGTTTTATCAAAAATTGTTATTATTTAAATGCTGTGTACAAAGTATTCTACTTTCATGTAATGGCTATTCTCTAGAGTGATTTATGATAGTAAACTTCACATGAATAATAATAATCATCATTACATGTTCGTTGAATAATATACTATTTTTCCTATATAAATAAATACTAGTCAAAAAGTATAAAATTTTTTAAATAAATTGATTTTATATCATACTCTGAAAAAGTCCATCTCTAGAATGACGACCTGATATCCGAGATCTGCTAATTTCATATTGTCATTACACGATCAACAATCATAGTACAACTATAATCGTTTGCTCATGTAATGACAATATGAAATTAAATTGTTCCCCTTTGAAAACTTTAAATTATCTATGTTCTGATTATCACGTGGTTGCATGAATTTTTTTTATAAATTCTGATTTACAATAAATGACCAACAAATGAATTTACAGGATTTTCTCGCTGGATTTTCTCACTGGTCTATGCCCCCTCAAAGTTGACAATAATGGAATTTTAGGTGCCAGAAAATAGTCTGTAGATAGTGTTGTGTTCCCGTCGCATGGAGGTTTAGTATTCAATCGATGATCGAAATGGATGTCCATTATGTAGTATCTATGTATGTATGTATATCATTGGAGCAGATCTGTCGAAGAAATTACTAATACTTACAAATATATCATCGTTTCTATCAATCGAAATACAACAAAATCGGCCTTCAAGATAGCAATTTTTGTCAGGACTCTACTCATGCTATCAAGATTGAATTCTGCTTCTTTTATATATTATGTCAATGGGTAAATTCTTTTCTGGTGAATATGCTGCATCAAAAATCTAAAACAAAAGGACTATTGATTAAACGACACATGTGAGGTGCCAATACCCATTATGCGACAATTGATTTCACAATCAAATTAAAAACGAATAAGAATAACACTTGAAAATAATTAATAGGTTTTAGTACTTAAAATTGGAGTTAGGAATTGGCGTAAGCACTGAATTTCTATTACTTTTGAAGGGAAAATTATCAATTCAAAATCTCTTCTGAATACAATCGCAAAAATAGTCTAGGCCGCTTAACTTTTAGTTAAGATAATGTTAAAATTGTAGATGAGTTCGCATTGTGATTTGATTTTGTATAAGGAATTTTGAAGGGAAAAAGGGGACAAAAAGGAAATATGAGGAAGACGTAATTTTGAATTTTGGTGGGCTTGGGCCTAGAGGGTCTGTCGAAAGATGGTAAATGACTGGTAAGATAAATTTTGTTCTATTAGAAAGGGTGTGTTATATTCCCTAATATGAATACAGCTGTTGGTTAAAGGACTACCCAAAATTTTATACTGACATAATTTTTGCGATGTATTCCGAATATAGTGCGTTATGAGTTCTGAGTTGCGGTATAACTGATGTAAATCTTTAATGAATATGTATCTTGAAAAATTCGTTATGATGCGAGAGTATTTGTTTTACAAAACTTTTAATTTGTGTTTGTTACCAACGCGCTACATCACGTTGATGCAGGGTATGTAAAGGCTGACCTTAATATACACATATGGTTCTATTTAGTCTGAATTTCTTTACTATTACTTTTCATATAGCCGAATTAATGTGGATCAAGAAGGTTAATACTTTAATTGAACCCCTAAGTACTTGATGTCTTCTTTGGCTTGAATTTTGTAACCCTGAAAAAGGCGTCAAGATTCTATTAATTTCAAAGTTTTGATATACTGTACATGGCCATGTCATCGGCGTAAATGGTCAACTTGATATTAAAGAACGTAGGTAGGTTGATCCCATATGAGTAATTATTCATGATAAAGCAAATAGAAAAATTCTCATAAAATTCCTTTATTAATGTGACCGGTTTCGTGAACAAGTAATTACTTCACATCATTGTAGTCCTGTGTCTGATGATGTGAAGTAATTACTTGTTCACGAAACCGGTCACATTAATAAAGGAATTTTATGAGAATTTTTCTATTTGCTTTATCATGATATTAAAGAATTTCGGGAATTCAGAGACATACGAATTGAAGGATTCTGGGGTGAGGACCGATCCTAGTGGAATACCTGCGCGAATGTCCTGCGAAATTATTAGTCCCTTATTCACTCAAACCTGCATCTTTTTGCCGCTTGATGAGAACCCCATAGTGTTGCGCTTGAGCACGGAGTCATATAATTTTCTCATGATTTATTATTCAGCATTTTTAATAAAAAAATATATTCTACTCATTTACTTATTAATTTTGTTGCAGGTACCGTAACTCCGTTAGAAAACTCGGTCGATTTGCTAAAGATTTTCCAATGACTGGTTTGGAGAAGGCTATATGGTGGACTGAGTATGTAATAAGAAACAAAGGAGCAAAGCAACTGAGAAATCCAGCAGCAGATTTACCTTTCTATCAGTATTTCCTTTTAGATATTATAAGTTTTCTACTTTTAGTTACTATTTCTATTTTGACGTTATTGTACGTGTTCTTGAAGAAAATCGTTCAATTACTTAAAGGCATATTACATGTCAAAACGATAAAAATAAAGAAAATTCAATAGTAAATAAATAATTACGTGTAAGAATACAGAAATTGAAAACTGCCGAATACAAATTGTCTGTTAAAATATAATTAGGTAATCTTTGTGTTAGATTGTTAAGTATTCATACTTTTGTGGATCTATTAATAAATTATTTTTGATTTTTTCCTAAATTCAAATTCCTATGAAGTTCTAACCTCAAACTAGTCGATGCTGAATCAAATAGATAGAGATATGCAACAAGAAATCAACCCACAATATTGAACTTTTCGAGATTTTGATGTAGATTAAAAGAGAATTAATTTGTGTTTTGGTTAAATTTCTCAATACTGTCATCATATGTATTGGTGCCTTGTTGTATATCTATGTATGTTATTCCATAAAAAAAGTCAGACGAACTAATTTAAAAGTATAATTTGTCGTAAATAACATTTTAATGCATATTTCTTTAATACTTTCTAATTAATTTTACTAAATTCTGAACTTCATAAAATTCTTAATTATTGATAATGATGTGAAATTATAACTAGGTATATGCTTACTGATATTCAAAAAAAAAAAATCTTCCTACCTCATATATGAAGAAAATAGCTTTTTGACTTCCAAGTTTATGTCGATGCTAATAACCATTTTTAAAATGTATTTGTTCCTTATTTCTTTAAGTCAAATGTGAAAATATTAAACAACTAGGATAATTTGTACTATTTATTAATGTAATAAATACGTCATTTAAAATTTTGTTTAATCATGTTAAAAAAAATAAGTTATTTGCTAAAATACAGCAAATATTACAATGGTGTTATGAAGATGTAACATGTCAATTTAAATAGCATTAATTTAGTGTAAAATGTATAGTGAATCGTAGTGAAAAAAACTGCTCTGTAAAAGAACCAGTCTGGTTGGAAACAAAATGGCCAAGGCCAAATTTAACAAAGCTGTTAAAAAATAAAATATCTTGTCTAAGAAAAGAACCAAAGAGTGCAAAAACATCTAGATGAACTTTAAAGGCAACTTGTCGAAAGCTAAACTCAACTCAAATAACCCCAGATGAACTTCTCACCCATAAGGAAAGTTGATAGCAGCTTGATAAGAGAAGATAAAGAAAACCGCTGCCAATTACTTAGGGATCAGAACTTCCTAACCGTAGTAAAACTCGACATGTGGTGGAGTTTTTAATAAAAGCAATTTTTGACGTTTCAAAAAAGTCACATTTTTTGACGTTTCAAAAAAAGTCACATTTTTTTGACGTTTCAAAAAAGTCACATTTTTTGACGTTTCAACAAAGTCACATTTTGACGTTTCAAAATAGTCACATTGGTAGAATATCAATAATATTTTCTTTAGACCGATTTTGTTCATTAACGAACTCAATTTCTTCCTTGACCTCTAGAATGTGTGTACCAAATTTGAAAGCTTTATCTCAGAAACGTAGCTGCTATCGCGAATACAGACACAGACACACAGACAGAAAATTTTTTCTCTCTGAAATTTTGTGCATCGTCATAAATCGTCGAGATTTGTCACGAAACGCAATAAAAATTTTCAAAATTTTTTTCAGGAATATGTTTCCTGAAAAAAATAACTTCCTCACTTTGACGGGTGAGGAAGTAAAAGTATTTTTTTTACATCATGTGTTTATTCTCATGTGGAAATAGAAAAAAGGGTCCTCATCAGTATCTTTGTCAACATCTTTGTTGGCATCTTCGTGATCTTCTATTTTAATAGGCAAATATGTGTACTCTTCAATATAATTTTTCTGTACGACCCTGGTCACGTCCTTTAGACGACTGCAAAAAATATTCTGTAAGACATGATGTGGGGAAGGTGGTTGGGTTGATTAAATTGGTAAGAATTATGTTTATTGTTAGACCCAAATTTCAGGAGGTATTTTATTGTCAGGCCACAATTAAATTTGATCACAAACACGACAATTATATGAGCAAACATCTTCAGTGAGGAGTAATGACAGGAGGGTACCTTTTCTTTGAGCAACTGCTTTTTCTAAAACAGATGAAAAGGTATTATTTCACAGATGTTTCATTTCTCTCTTGGGTGGCATCCTCGACAAAAATAAACTGAGTCTTTCAAATAGAAAGTCGTGCACTCTATAACTTTATTAAGTGTTAGATGTCATGTAGGTCTGGAAACTGAAATAGGATATTTAGGGACTTTTACTCAAACTGGGTATTTCTATCAAAAATCGGTTGTGCGCTGTTTCGGAAAAGAATATAAAGTTTGTATGTGCCTACAGCACAGCTTAATAGCCTATCTTTTCTAAGCTTTTTGTGAAGATGCGTCTAGAAAGATTAAAAATAACTAATAAGAGTTAGATATAATTTCAGATGAATTTTTTCTCTAAAAGCAGCATGCTCTAAGTGCATCGTATAGTAGAAATTATAAGAGATTCCTTGGAAACAAAAATGTCAGCGACCTTCTAGAACATTACTTTTAATATGTTATTGAGCAAGGTTTACTTTTACAATCTTAAGAAAAAATCTACTGCATCCATTTTGCCAATTTCTCAGAGCACACCTGAGTGAAAGATACTTCATAATGAAGCATCAAGTGGGAGTTAAAGATTTCGATACAATTCAATCGGAAGTGCCTCAAGATAGTATCCTTGGTTCCGTATTTCATTTACTAGATCAACGAACTCTCAAGTACAGCTAGAGCTACGTATCATGCACGAATGCCGTCATTATTCCAGAAATGTTGAAGAATGTCCGGCAATATTTTGAATAATGGCTGTATGGAAGTTGGTGAGGGATATTTGGAGCATTTATTCAACTGAAACGTAAGTAATCTACTTTATTAGGTATAGAATCTGTCAAATGCAATTTCTCGAAAACTAACAGCTTAATTTTAAGAAGTAAAATGATATTGTAAAGAGAACATAACATGATTTAAAACAATGCATTACTTGACTTCTCTTGTCATTTGATATTTGGGGGGTAAATGTCCTCCCGTTTAGTCGTTGAGGTGGTACCCATAAAAATTGTGGAATTTAAGTGTCCGTCTCCCTTTAAAATAACATATAAAAATATAAAACAAACTCGACCTGCGCTTTGTTTGAAGTTGAGTCAAAATAATGAACCTGGGTGAACTGTTTTCGGTGGGCCACTTCGTATAATGGTTACACTGTCAATGACAAAAAAATATATCGATACCACAAAGTCTTCTTTGATATCTATGTTAATTACAACGGCCACAATATTTCCACCAAATTTTATTTCTAAATGGTCTTCTCCATGAAACAATTTTTTTACTGACTGGTGAGATTGGGTAATGCGGTTTCGAAAATTAGTTATAGGTTCTCACTTCTCTTTATCCAACAAAAATTACAGTTATTTCAAATTTGAGAGACAGTAATAAAACATTTCAACAAAACAGAACATAATATTATGAATTGGAGAAAAACTAAGCAATTCTATCCTCAGTATATAGAATAGTATATTATTCAGTGCGCATGTAATGATAACTATTATTCTTGGGGATGAAGTTTACGACACGAGCTATAGACTATAGTAGGCCCTGGTGAAAATAGCCATTACATGCAAATGGATAGAATATTATACTTTATCCACAACTATTAAATAATAACAATTTTTGGTAAAGTATCGTGATAAAAATTCTGACAAATTTCAAATTAAAATTCCGAGCTTGGACTAACATGTCATGGCATATTTGTTGAAATTTTAATAAAAAATCTCAGAACCAGTGAATAATGAGCTTAATATTCACTGCATCCTTAAAACACATACATAATGGATACATTATATAATAATAATGGATAAATATATTTTTTTCCTTGCATTTTTGTTTCGCTTAAATGAGTTAATAATTTTTACTGCAAAAACTTTTTTTGAGATCTATTAGGAGCTGTTTATTTATGATGTAAATGATAATAATACATTATGTGACAATTTATTAACGTTAATTGCAACTTTTTTCATAAATAATAACATGTTTTCCAACCTATAATTGATTGTGGTATTATAAATAACTGAGACTTTTAATTATGACCTTTATTTCTTCGCATAACAAAAGAATTCGAAAGCCCATGTCTAAGTAACAATCAGGTAATTCAAATACGTTCGGCGCACCAACTTATATAATGCAGTTCATAACATTATTTACTTATTTACTCCAATAACCTGATAAAAGATTATTTACACAATACTTTTATAAATGTTGCAAAAATGAAAATTTGCAATGTGTTTTAAACTAAATATTGTTCAGCAAGGGCGCCGTTGGGGGATTAACGTAAGCATATCACCACAAGAGTTAGGCATATCCACAAAAAAAAAGATTTATCAGTAGAGATGGCAAGTCGTGCGGCTATTCAGTGGTGCAACAGCAGGTAGATAGAGATCTGGTGAGGCAATGACTGGCTGGCGGACAAATCGAAGCGAACCGCGAGTCTAGTCCATTGTTGTATGTCATAGTGTTTACACGCTAATTTATTCCTCTCCGTTGTATTTTATGTTGTTGTATTGTTTATAATTTTATTTATTGCATTTTATTGTTGATATTAATTTAATAATAAAATATATCAGACGTGCGCAAGGGTAAAAAACGGCCATACGCTGACAAAATGAATAAATTTATCAGTAAATTCCCGGATTTATTCTATGATGGTGATACAATAATTTGTAACGTGTGCGAGACAAATTTAATGTGCTGGGATAAATATGATTGCTATTGCCCCGAATCAGTGTCAAAATTTCAAACCAATATCTCAAATAAGTTGGATCTCAAAGATGTTCCCCTGGACCAGCTTTAAACCCCAACATGAACAAGGACAAATAGTGCCTATTGACCCTACTGACCTATCATATAGCACAATCGTGTGGTCAATTCCATCATATGCCATCCTAGTTACACTAATTATGGCATTCATTGCATATAAAACATGGAAATGGAAAGCCTGCAAGATGCGCACCAAACCAGAGAAGAAACCCAGGATGAGAAATCCAAAGAAATAGAAATGAAAGTTTTATTCGCCCCAAATAAAACTTCCCTCTAGGGATTGAGGAGTTATGTGAGCCCTCTGCCCACGTAGAAGATAGCGAGAAGCATCAAATGGCTGACAATGCATTTTTGCATTTATCTTAATCATATTTTATTCCTGCTTTTATATTCAGTCTAGATTGTACATTCAAATAAACGGTACATGTTGTACTCACATTTATAATTTTAATAAAAGCTCGTCTGTTAAATTTTGAAAATTGTTTTTAAAAACAAAACGGTTGTTACACGGAACGTAACTACTGTAACAATAAATCACTTTCAAGAAAATATTTACAAATAGTAGCTAATTTATATAATGGATATCTCTGCTAATAAGGCTCAAACACTCAGGCAATAATCGAAAATGTATGATGAATAAAATCTATATTGTAATATAATGACCCTTAATTGCAGTTATAAATACAATTCAAATTCGCATTCAAATGTGATAAACACTTTTATTAAACAAAGCAAGTTTAGCACATGTTTCTTTCTCCTTTTTAATAAAAACTGCGACAACAATCGTATAAAATTTGTCGAGATGTAAAATTTTTTGTAGTCTGCCTTATGAGTTATTAATTTGATATTTGTCGACTCGGTGTTATGAAGGATAGTGGCGTGTACTTCCACCTAAACGCCCGGGTACAGATCGAGGCAGGACTAAGTCGATAAGTAAAGCTGGCCGAGGTGGCTGGAGTACAGCCACGGTCTTGCGCTGGCGTCACACGTGCCGATTTAGAAGTGATTTACGCTGCAGTCTTATTTGAAAGGTTAATGCGTGAGGTTGTACCTATAAATTATACATAATGTCAAACGCGCCAAAGGGTAAAACACGACCGTACGCGGACACAGTAAATTTATCGGTGAATTTCCGGATTTATTCTATGATGGATGCAAAATAATTTGTAAAGTTTGCAATCAAGACTTAATGTGCTGGCACAAAACAGATTGTCGTCGTCATATCAATACCGTGCAACATCAAAATAAAAAAAATGGCATGCCTTTGACAACTCAGTTTATGTTTGATTTATTGTTAATGTTAATAGCCTGTAATATTTCGCTACACATACTGGATAAACAACCATTTCAGGAGTTTTGGAATAAATACAATCCCCAGTGAACTTACCAAGACGTACATCGTTACGTAGATATATTCCAGCTGTTCGTGAAGACATTGTAAATAGGATTAAATGTGGATTAAAAAATACACGGCTCTTGTTATGTATTGACGAGACGACAGATTGTAAAAAAAATTTTATTTTAAATATTATAGTACATGTACTGGACCCTCTTAAACCAACATTTCCACTTTTACTAGCTAGTAAAAGACTAACTGCGTGTACTGGCGAAATAATTACGCGTGTGGTGTTGGAGACATTCGAAAAATTTGAACTTTCAACAAGTCAAGTATTGATGTTTGTGACTGATGGTGCCGCGACAATGCGCGTGGTAGGCCGTTCTCTTCAAAGAGACAATTGTAGGTTTTTACATTTACGTGTAAAGTGCATGCGTTACATCTTGTGGCAGAAACGATTCGAAAATGTTTTCCAGAGGTAGATGCATTAATAGCAAATATAAAAAAAGTATTTCTCAAATCTCCTAAACGGCTTCGAGCATTTCACAGACAGTGTCCTGGTATCCCTGAACCACCAGAGCCGATTCTTACACGTTGGGGAACGTGGTTGAAAGCGGCTTTTTATGCTGAACATTTTCAACAAATAAAAGCTGTGATACTACAGTTCAACCCTAACGAGGCTGCAGCTATTAGGGAAAGCCAGACAAGCTTTCAAGACGTTTCCCTTGAAACAGATTTAAAAACTATTAATAACAATTATAGAGGACTACACGACACAATAGAAAAATTGCAAAATAGTTCGTTGTCCTTAGTGGAATCGCTGCAAATAATGGACGACGTAAATACACAGCTACAGGCTCTAAATGACGCAAAAAATACTCGCGTTAGTGAATTACAAAAACATCCTGATTTTAGCAAATTAAGACAAATTTGTGATGGTGCATCTACAACTTCGTTAAGTGAGTTCACAGATTGTTTTACTTATGCCTGTATTACATCCATAGATGTCGAACGGTCATTTTCAAAATACAAACATATTTTTTCACCAAAGCGAACATCGCTGACGGAGACAGCTGTAGAAACATACCTGATGCTATTATACTATAGATCTACGCCACTTTGTGATGACGATAACCAAACTTCTTCATAAATATGCTTAAAAGGGTGAGTTTTATACAAATTTTTATAAAATGCAACATTATTGTTAAAATTTATTTCCATTTATTGTACTTATTCAAGTATTATGATATGATGTAAACATATGAGTCATATGACGGCTCTGTCGGCCAGGTGACCTCAGCCAGCTTTATCGATAAGGTATAGTGAGTGAGTGGACTTGCCTGCGTCACCATCTTTCGTGTATCTACGATGTGAGCACGTTAAAGATCTGTACCCCACGGCAAAGTGGGGGTTCGGCAAAATTTCCAGGTTACAAGTGCCAGTGCTTACACAGGTATTGATAAGCTGAACCACGCATCAGTGTTTGGTCCTGGTAGCGGAAATAGGACGACGTTAAGTAAGTGATTAAAACAAAAATAATAAAAAAATTTTAAATAATATCAGATTCGTTTTCAACGCACCCAAAATTGTGGAAATAACCGATATTTTCATCATTTATAGAATCAAGATAGACTACTATTAGGTTTGCATTTATCGTTGTGAGGAATGCATTTTATATAGTATGTCATTTTTACAAACAAATATGCATACATAGACAACGAAACTGATGATCTTAGTATAGGCTTGAAAAGTGCCGCACTTTTGTTATTTGAAGAATTTTGATCACATAAAAATATAATGGTTTTCGCATACGTCGTATCGTCACAACTAATAAAGTCTGTAACAAAATGTTTTAAGACAATTCGATTATGTACTTTTGGAAAAAAACTTTTTTCTTTTTTTATTAACAAAAATTTCAATATTATAATAATAATATAATAACCATAAGTTTATTTAAGAGAATATACAATACACAATATATAGATATAAAATATAATATGTAAATGGCGTATAAAATATATAAAATACATAAATAAACTGGGATAATCACAGAAGCAGTAGTAGATTACTGCTGCTTGTGCATGATTTTACATATACAAGATTTTTAGAAATGTAGCAAGTAAATTAAATAAAATAATAATACAGAAATATTAGTGTTCATATTAGCTCTTCAACAATTGATTAATTATGTTGTAACGAATATGCCTACTTCATATCGATACATTGTTTTAAATCCATGTTTAGCATTTTGCACATATCATTAACCTATTTTCTCAATCTGCATTGGTCACTAAATCAAATAATAAAACATTTTTTTAGAAATCATGACGCAATGTGCCTAAATAACTTCATACAAAATGTAAACTTAACTGACTGGACAATTCTTTATGGTATGCATAACATTGATGGCGCGTTCTCTGCGTTTTTATAATTATTAACCGATGCTTTAAATATGAGTTGTCCTCTTGTCGACAATAATGTAAAAACTCTACATCACAAAAATCCAAAATATGGTACACTGAAGAATTGAATATTGATATGGGTAGATTAAAAAATTTATATTGGCTCTCAGTAAATATGACTATTGATGAAATTAACAAGTTATGTTTAAATGAAAAAAAAGATTACAAATATAAAATTAAATTAACACAATCTAAATTCTACAAAAATAAAATTAATTCTTCTTGTAATAATTCTGGAATATAGTAAATAAAAAACTTGGAAGGAAAAGTAAAATAAAATGATATGATTGAATCAAATGTCGAAATTATAGCAGACAAATTTGCCACATACTTTAGCAAGATATCAAATGTTAAACTAACAGAATATTTTGGGAAAAACTTATCCCTACCTTGTACAGTTTCCGCTAATAATCAAAGCACTATTGTTATAAATTATATTGAAGAAGATGATATTATGGAAATACTAAATTGTATAAAAAATACTAATTCCTCAGGTTTAGATAGCTTTACACTCAAATTGATAAGATTAATTAAACATATAATAATTTTCTAATCAATAAATCCATTGAGCAAGGTATTTTTCCTGAAATTCTCAGAACTGCCAGTGTGTTACCATTACATAAAAAAAGAACCAACTAATATACATAATTACGGTCAGATATCATTATTTAGTACGTTCTTAAAATTCATGGAGAGAATTGTTCACAACTCAATCTTATCTTTTTTAGATACAAATTAAATGTTATCACCTGCTCAACATGGATTTAGGACAAATAAATGGGCCTTTTATCATTTACTAAATTTTGTGTACTCCGAACTTGATAAGGGGAAATATGTAGTACCGCTACTGTTCGATCTGTCCCGAGCATTCGACACTGTAGATATAAAATTGCTGGTACAAAAGTTATATACCATAGGTATACGTGGTAACCTACTAAACTGGATTGAATCATACATGACTAATAGAAAGATCAGGGTGAAACTGGAAAACCACATATCTCAATCAAAATATGTCACACTGACCCTCAAGGGTCAGTGTTGGGCCCACTATTATTTATGCTATATGTCAATGACTTGCCAGATTTTATCAGTAGGGGTAGTATTACGATGTTTGTTGATGATACCATCATTACAGTTTCTGGGGCAAATCCTGACCTATAATCAGAAAACATCAGAGTTGTTTATCAAGAACTCGATATTTGGTGTCAGCGAAATCGTTTAATCCTGAATGATACAAAAACAATTTGATTAAATTTTCACAAACGAAAAACTATTGTAAATTTAAAAACTCTCATTCAGTTCTCTCAAACATCTAAGTATTTAAGCCTTCGGCTTGATGAAATACTGAATTGGACTAAACATCTTGATTATGTTTGTGCAAAATTAAATAGTGTCTTTTTGCTATTTTGCAAATAAAGTGGTGTTTAGATTATGACGGTCTATTAAGTGTATACTATTCACTGGCATACAGTCATATTAAAAATAACATAATATGCTGGGGAGCTGCCACTGATATAGGGAGGGTTTTTGTTTCTCAAAAAATATATATATTATCACATTTAGCAATATTATAAATTATTATAAAAGGTTTAATAAATACAGTAGCATGCATACGTGTAAAAAAATGAACAATTTCAGAAAACAATTTTAATTTAGTTTTAACATATGTGTTGTAGTTTTAAGTATTTATTGTTCATATCAAAAATGTAGTTAGGTATAAGGTATTTGCAAAGCCAAATTGGCCATAAAAATTTAATGAAAAATAAATAAAAAAAAACAAGAAAAAGGTGTCAAGTCGAAGTCCTGGATCTCCACTGGCAGAGCTGACGAGAGACCTATTGTGTATTTCCTGCCATCGAAAAGGTGTCACCAATGTAGTCCCATATAAAAATTTCACTTCAATTAACTCCAGTAGTATTAAAAGTTGCATAATTTCAGGGGAAAGATTTCACCTATAAAAGAGACAATTGTTATAGTATAAACTTTTAAAAGGGGAAATTTATGAAAATCTAGTGTAGAGTCAATGTAATTGAACTTTATATAAAAGTTAAATAAGCAACAATCAATAAACAGGGGAAAATATTGTAAATTATTTTAAAACTTTCATAACGAAACATAAAAAGTGCATGGTCTGTAAAAGTGAATATAAACTGAAATAAAACTTACCAAACAGGGGTGCAGTAATGTGTTTAGATCAATGCCATAATAATTTCTCCAATATTGGGGTTGAAACATAAACATTTCTTGATTTTTGTATGTGTGACAGCATAGTTGAAATATATAATTTCATCAAAAATTAAACAGGAAATCCATCGATGTCCAAAGACATGCCATTAGGACAAAGAAGAAACTCAGTGCTTCGTGTGTGAGTGGGGGTAGCTCGAGACACAGTGTTAAAGTTGTAAAAGGGGTGAAACCAATTTCGACAGCCTACAAAATGTAGAAACAAAAATATTAGTTTTGAGTAAAGATATGTTAACCTAGATATGAAAGATTTGTTATCAGTAGTTATTTAGTTCTAGTTAGATAAAAAGGAGTTTGTTAAAAAGTATAGGGCACTTGTTAAGAAAATTTAAAAAAAATGAGATGTGAAAGATAAAAATTTTTATACTGAACGTAACATGCAAATTTACAGAAAATGCTAAATAAAGTATCAAGAAAAGAATATTGTTTTAAAAAGGGAACAAAAAGGTAGTATAAAAGTTTTTATTTTCAAAATTAAAAATATTTGACATTAAAAAAAAATAATTTGTCACAACTAGTCAATTTTGAAATTTGGTGATTTTACTATATACAAAATTAAAGTAAGCAGAGAAAACAATGGATAGTTGGTTGTTATTGATGGAAAGGAGTAGAGAGTTTTGAAAATTGGAAAGGAATCGAATGAAATTAAATAGAAGAAAGATTAATAAAATCAAGGTTAGGAGTAATTTATAGTAAATAGAAGGTTGTAAAATCAGATTTCAAGCCAAGAAAATAAAGAAACCGTAAAAAAAATTTGTAAGTACTTACGTGTTATAAGAAATCCAGTTAGACAAAACACAAAATTAAAGTAAATAAACTACACAAGCATATCAGGAAATTGGAGGGGCCATATCCAAACGTTAAAGCGTGGTAACTGCTGAGAAGTGAGAACCAAGAAACGACAGTTCGGCCAACCGCAAGGATAAAAATATAAGGTAAAATCTCGAGATTTTAAAATTTGTTGGGGTAATTTAAGTTAAAAATTGTAAATATATTTGTAAAAAAATTTTTAAAATATTTCATTAAAAACAATCTCCTTTATTGTTTTCTGAAAGTGTTTAGTTTTTTTATGTGTACTGATTTTGTGAATTTAAATTTTGAAATTATACTATAGAAAGAACAAAATTGAACCTGCATCCTGAGAGAGAGTAAAAGAAAATAAAAGTAAGTAAAAACTTGTAAATTAAAATATGAGCTAGTCTGGGTATACAAGGGCATAAATATAAAATAAATACAAATTTAAAATAAAGGCGCCAAGTTTCATAGATTTTAATAAAACACAAAATTTTCAATTCTATAACTGTTTAATAAAAACAATTCAAAATTTTTACAAAATATATAAATAAATAAAAATACAATAAACCTTATTATCACAATAATATATACTGCGTTTAATATTTAATCTTCAACATCAGAAATATTGCAGGGATGTTTTTAAAAACAATAACCTGTTAACAGTATCCTGTATGTTTATATTAAAATCCGTTACATATGTAAAAAGTAATATGTTCAATTTAAAAAAATTGAATGAATAATAAACACGTCATGGAGGTATACTACAAATTCCGAAGCATAAATATACCTTTTTTAAAGATTTACCTCAGTATAATTTCATAGTCATGTACAATAATTTGCCAACTTTTTTGAAAGAAATTAATTCATATAACAGTTTTAAAACGCAAGTAAAAGCTTTCCTATTTCAATCTGCCTTTTATAGTATAAAAGAATTTATAAATGAATAATGTTCGTATTTTGTAATGTTTAGTAGTGTTATTTATTATTTGTGTTCTTGTAAATGTAATGTTTATATTTTGTAAATATTTAAGTGATTTTATTTACTATTTGTGTTTTGCATATCTTGTGTGTGACCAAAAAATATTTATATTTGAATGTTTTGACGTACCATAATGTACATCCAGTGTATCACTGAATGGTTAATAAAGATCTATCTATCTATTTATCTATCTAAGTGTAATTTTATAATGTTTTTATTTATTTAATTAGATATGTAGAAATTTTAAATCTTGAGTTATATATACACACAATACATATAATTTGTGGCATATTTTGGATAATTATTATTATCCTGCATAACTTATTTATTAGTATTGTTTATACATGCTACCCAGGATTTTAAAAAACATGTTTTCACTAATAATTAAGTTAAACAGTTTTTGAACAAAAAAAAACCTTCTACCGAAAATTTTATACTTTATGTTTATCGACTTTCGTATAAACACCCTTGAATTTGTCTATCAATTCTTGTTATATCAAATCACAGGGTAAGTGTTACTAATTGTACAAAAATAACTAATTATAGTTATTATCTTTACATGTCTAAAAAAAGGAATGTGATTGTAAATAAATTACAGGGCACCCAAGATACACTATAAGCATACTAAATTGGTTAAAAATCGTTTTTTAGTTAACAAAGTCAGTTGGCAGGTTGTAATTGTGTGACTTTATTTCTTGAAAATAATATGTATAGATAAAATATAAAATATTCATTAGTTTTATCAGAAAGAGTTTGTTAACCATTAATTCATTTATACAGGGTGTTCCAACCAAAAGTAGGCACCCTGAATATAAAATTTTTTTGGAAAATTGGTGAAACACGTCGACCTTGTTTCCAAGGGGGACATATTTTAATGTAATACTTGCATACCTATCATCATCCCTCTACCCTACAAGGCCACCCCCTCAAAAAAATTCAAATGGCAAGGGTGTCGAGTGATACATCTTTTGAAAGGTTTTTCAATTCCCTACTTACATAACTGTGTATTTTTTTTTACTTTTATCGATTCGTTCTAAAGGAAAATAGTTTTATTTTTGATGATTACACACAATCGAAATCGTTTAAAAAATCTAAAATACACGGCACTGGGTATTGGAATTTATAAAACAGCTACATTTTTTAGTGCTCTAAAATCAACACGAGTTTATTAGACAAAAAACACTTTCCTTGTCCGTTTAGTTTTAGAATAATAAAAGACTCATAAGTATTTGATAGTCCTTGAACATTAATTTGTTCACAACCAATTTTAAATCCAGATACATTTTACCAGAGTGAGTTCTCAAAATGGTTTATACCCTTCAGGAGAGAATAGAAATTGTCAGCATTTATTTTAAAAACGATAATTGTGCTAGAGCTACGGAGCGCATATTCAATAGAAATCGCCCAGATAAAAGGGTTGGTTCTCAGTATGTTTTACAATTATTGACAAAATTTATGGAAACAGGTTCTGTAGGAAACAAAAAGCATGAACTTCAGCGACCGATTATAAATGAAGCAGTCGAAGTGGCAGTTCTAGGTCATTTGCAGATGGATAATACTCAATCGATCAAGAAAGTAGCTGAGGCTTCCGCTGTATCACGAAGCAGTGTTCATCAATTGTAAAGGCCCACAAATTTCATCCATATAAATTTAAACTGGTACACGAATTAAACGAAGATGGTCACGATCGTCGGCTTGAATTCTGTGAGATTTTTAGTGAACAATTAAACGGTAATGCCAATCTACTGTGCAATACGTGTTTTTCTGATGAATCGACATTTCAGTTAAATGGGGAGGCACAATTGTAGGTATTGAGGTGAAACCAATCCACATTTGTTCATGGAAACTCATACCCAAAGGCCTCAGAAGTTAAATTTTGGGCTGGCATCTTAGGGGATCACATTGTCGGGCCGTTTTTATTCCTGACAATTTAAAAGGTACCTCGATCTATTAGAAAATAAACCAATGATTACCCAAATCTTCGAAGAAGACGATAATCTTTTAGAGGGCGAACTGTTTCTACAACAGGATAGGGCAGCCCCACATTTTGCTACAGCAGTCCGTCAATTTTTGGATAATCAGTTTCCTGAGCGATGGATTGGAAGAAGGGGTCCTGTGGAGTGGCCCGCTAGGTCACCCGATTTAACTCCCATGAATTTCTTTGTGTGGGGACATTTGAAATCGCAGGTATTTGCAACAAAACCCGCATCTCTGGAAGAGTTACGTGAAAGAATTGTACGAGAACGCCGTTTATTGTCTCCAGATCTGTTCAGAAATGTTCGTACGGAATTTCAAGACAGATTATACTACTGTATGGAAGTCGGTGGAAGTAATTTTGAACAATACATACGATAATTTAAACTGCTTTTATTTTAATTTCCCGAACCTAAAATAATGAAACAATTATTTTCAGGAGCGAATCGATACAAGTTTAAAAAAATACACAGTTATGTAGAGAATTGAAAGACCTTTCAAGAGATGTATTACGCGACCCTCTTTGCCATTTGAATTTTTTGAGGGGGTGACCGTGTAGGGTAGAGGGATGATGATAGGTATACAAGTATTACATTAAAATATGTCCCCGTTGGAAACAAGGTCGACGTGTTTTACTAATTTTTCAAAAAAAATTTTATATCCAAAGTTATTCAGGGTGCGCCTACTTTTGGTTGGGACACCCTGTACATATTGGCAATTTTAAAGATTAGTAACGTTACTTTAAGTCCAAATTTCTTTTGTAGATTATGCTATAAAATAATGCAATACTGGCAATTTTTCAAACTTTCGAGTAATCAATCCATGATTTCGAGGATATGGCACAGGGTTGGATATTATAACAAATATGTATTCGGAGTATTCATTACTCGTATATTTCGTATACGTGGTAATTGTAGCGATCAGAAATTTTAAATCATAGGGATTTTATGATTTATTTTGGTGGTATCAATTCATATCGGATTAATTGCATTGTCTGAAAATTCATTGTATCACTATAGATCGATACATACATTGAATGTCTCTATTGTTATTCGTTTTTACACTACCATGAGTAAATGACCCATCTTTGTGTGAATTCTAGGTGTCTCCAGTAGGCCTAAATTTTTCAGCGTTATTATTTTTTTCATTCCACTCTATATTTTAAACTTTTATCAAGAAGAGGAAACCTAATTTATTTTTATTTTTAAATCATTCTACCCTACGGGGAATTTCCACTATAGGTATAATTTCAATTATCCTGTTCTCTGAAACCATCAATGTTTATTACATTTGGGTTTACTGGTATTCAGTTTCTTTGCATCCTTTAGGTGAGTTGTCCAGACGAAGCTAAAAGCAGAAACACATGTCGGCAAGTGTCTTAAAGTTTTTAAAGTGATTGTTTAACTGGCGAGTACCTTTTGTTTTATTTATTTTTGGTTTTACTGAATAGAATAGTTGGAATTAAAAATAACATTATTGAGTCAGTCACACTGAACATAATGTGCATATTATCTTTTTTTGTAATCCAAGTTTTAACGTTTTTGCAAATAGCCGGGAAAATAATTGTTTAAAAAGATATATGTTGTACATATCTATGATAAATTTTGTAAAAGTAGTAAATAATAATTAGCAAAAAAAAAGCTGTTATTTTTTCATTCCACTCTATATTTTAAACTTTTACCAAGAAGAGGAAACCTAATTTATTTTTATGCCTAAATCTCTAGCCTAAATTCTTTGTTTCGTTATTCTAGATTTACGTCCAGCTTGATCTCCGGACCTGAAACCTCTCGACTTTTTTTCTGAGGTTATTTAAAGAGTTGTTTATATTAGTAGGGCAAATAATTTGCAGGATCGATAGGATATAAAACGGGCGGAAGTTGGTCGTATATCCCATATCACATTCAATAATTGTTTAAAGAAGTTTTGAACAGCGACATATACATTGCCAAGCTGTTAACGGAGCACAGATTGAACATCTCAGTAGATAATTTCTTTGTCGTTCTCGCTAATAAATTTTTTCTTAACCTTTTCTTTTCCTTATAAATAATAATGTGTATGACAAGAAAATTGTATTTATTTTGAAACTTTTCAAGGGATTTAGATTTTCATTATACCGCTGAATAGATAGATAGATAGATAGATCTTTATTTAGCACTGTCTGCTACATAGATACATAGATATTTAATTAAACCTAAATAATCTAACCTAAGTAATATTACTATTTCTAACACAAAAAACAAACAAATAAAGAGTAATTGTATCCGAAACTACTAGAATGAGTATATAAAATTGTAAGGAATTCGAAATATTTTCAGACTTCAGACTATTTTACTTAATTACTTGTGAGATATTTACATACATATTTATTAAAAGTTTTTACACTTGGTGCATCCTTTATATCAGTTGGCAGAGCATTAAAAAGACAAAGTCCTTCATTAAATAATGAACCTTGTAAAAAGGATTTTTTGACACACTCAACGTCATAGTGATTTTTCCGTCTGGTATTGTAACTACATATGTATATCTGTACGTTTCTTTAGATTTTGTAGATAGATCGGTACTTCTTCTCTACTTATTTTATATATTAAAATTAAATTAGCTCTTTTAATGCACTGCTCAACTGATAACCAGTTTAGCCCGTTTAACATAGATTTCACAGGAGTGTAGATGTTACATTTTAATATAATTCGCATTGCTTTATTCTGCAGTATTTGCAATCTATTTATTTCATGAGTATTACATGCTATCAAAAACGATGCGCAATATGTAAAATGTGGATAGACTATGGTGTTATAAATCAGTAATTTACTCCACTGTGATAAATTATGTGATATCCTATGAAAAAAATCCAATCTTCTTTCCAATTTTTTTACATATGTAATTCATTTGATGACAAAATGTAAGTTGTGGATCTAACATAACATATTTAATTTGCTTCACGATTTCAATCGGACACTCATTAATTTTGATGACATAACTATTAGCTAAGTATTTATTACTTATAGATTTAGAACCTAGGACCATAAGTTTAGTTTTATCTGAATTCAATTTGAATTTATTACTGCATAGCCAGTTATACAATATATCAAGCTCGCTATTAGGAATGTTAGTAGTATCATTAAAATCTTTACCAGATATAGTAATTACAGTGTCATCAGCAAACAAATTTACAAATGAATTTTTTAATACGTACTGAATATCATTTACATATGTAATAAAGAGAAGTGGTCCTAATACACTACCTTGTGGAACCCCATACGGACTATTTATGTTACTTGAAATTTTATTACCAATTTTAGTTCTGTGGTACCTATCCTTTAAATAATCCTCCAACCATTTGAGCACTGTACCTTTTACGCCATATCTATAGCCTATTAAAATATTTTCTTTCGAAGTATCCGAAAGGGCAGATCACTGTTTGAAAAAAAGTTGGGGTGGCTGGAAATGGGGTTGTGTAAAACTGAAAATTATAAATTTCAAAAGGTTCTCTATTTAATATTAAAAATCGATCTGTCCAAGGGTTTTACATACAATCAGTAATTCAAATGTTACATCCACGTTTTGCTGCTTTTTACACACGTTATTGGCTTGGGTTTCTAAGTAAATGTTTAAAATTTTCTAGGAATACCTTCAACCTTTTGTCTGTAAGAGATAATAAAAGTCAAATCGATGTCCCAATATACTTCGCAGTTATGGAGTTTCAAACAGGAATCGTTTTTTAATAGCCACCCGGTATAATGCAGCTGGTGTTTGTTATGCATGCCATTTAATAGTATTTCTAACTCTAGTGAACAGTTTATAACTGATATTATTCAGTTTCCTTTACCGATCATTACAGTATTTCACTGCTTAATTTAAAATTTCATAAATTACCGGTTGTGCGTTTCGCTGGATTTTAACGACATGATTTCAATATATTAAATCACATTATACTTTTTAATTCAAATTTTTACGAGTTAAATTGTAACTAGTAGTTGTCAATTTACATTTAATGCAACAAACTAAACCTTATATGCCTGCGAAACCACACAATCACATTCTGTTAGAATAAACACATTGGTCGTCATTGTGGCCATATATATTTATATAAAGTCAAGTCGAATAAAGAAGAAAGCTACAGAATGCCTTTTTGGGATGGTAAAGATTTTCTGATCTGGTTTTGTTCCTTCTAATTGGTTACAGATATAGATAGTAGACGTTCCAATAACGCCTTTTTTCGTTACTTTTCTCTATCAACTTTAGTGTAAAAAGTGTATCTTCAGAAGCAAATTAACCTAAAGAGATGTCAGATAATGTTTTATGTTTCACATGTTAAATGTCTTGTGAAATCTTCTACATGTTTTATAGATATAATATAAAATAGAAGCTGATATACATATTTTATTAATTTTATGTGTCTACGATTAATTTTAATTGTTTAAAAAATAACTGATTTTTACATTTGTGATACGCAGAGTCGGATTCAGATGGTGAGCGGCGAAAGTGTGTCGTTTAAATTTTGATTGAGACATTTTTTAGAAAAACCCATCTACTTACCAATATTTAAAATGACGACTAGGTTTTTGTGTGGTAGATAATTCAGAAACCATTTGCACTTCTTGAAATTTAGAGGCATGATACAAGGAAATGTTCTCCCATTTAACCAAATGTGGAGCTCTTATAGTTTTCAAGATTTCCATTTAGATGAATGGACATATTAATTACAACATGTTGCATTTTTATTTTAGTTGTCCGAAATGTTCATAAAACTGGATTGATGGTAAACCTGAGACAAATTGCGGACACTAGATACAACCCTTCGTATATCTTTTAGATTTTGTTAAGCACAAGTGGTATGACTTTCCCCAAAACCTTTTATACAGTGTGTCTGTAAAGTATGGAATAAATTCATTATTTCTTAAACCAAAAATATTTAGAAAAAAATCCTCTGACATGTTGATTTTTAATTTCAATGAGGCACCTTATCCTTTACTTTTTTGGTTATGACGATATCACTCTTTCCGTTATGACCATTTGTTTCTTTTCTTCGTGATCCTGAGATTTAAATGATTTTTTCTGTGCAAAATATGACACATAAATTTGTTATTTACACTAATCTTAATTACTGTTAAATTAAAGGTAAACCATTGATGACAAAAAATACTTATGTATATGTAAATAAAATTTCTGCATTTTTCGATGGTTTTCTGATGTTATAAAAAAATGCGCATTCTATTTTTGGTAAGTATGTTAAGGAGAACGCAAAACGAACTTGGTACTAATTATTCCCAACGACATTGATATTTACGATATTTACATTGCTTGACCTGTCAATGGCGTTCGACTGTGTGTCACATAGCATACTCGTAGAAAAGTTGAGTTTGTATGGTGCAAGAGGAATTCCTCTCAACCTTGTTCATTCTTATTTATGTGATAGAAAATAGTGCGTCAGCCTAGGCAATGTCACTTCTGATTTAAATCAAGTTAAACATGTAGTGCCACAAGGCTCGGTTTTTGGGACACTCCTGTTTATTATTTATATCAACGATATGTTTCACTTCATGTTGCTCAAAAAGTGTATTGCTTATGCTGACGACACATCCTTGTTAACTTCTGATAAAAACCTTGATGTTTTATTACAATATTCTACTCTAATTTCTAATAAAGCACATACATGTTTTGTCTTGAACAAATTAACGATGAAAGGAAAAAACCAGAAACTCATTTCTTCTGCAAGTAAAGATAATAGACTGAAACTTTTAGGTCTTGTTTTAGATGATAAACTCAACTGATTTTGCCATATTGCACAGCTGAGTCATAAACTTACAACTTGTATTTTTTGTTTAGACTGTTGAAAAGATTTTTGAACCTAGATACTTTAAAAACTAGTTGTTTTTCTTTATTTCACTCACACATTAGTTATACAATCACTCTTTTGGGTAATTCATGTTATAATGTAAAACTTTTTCGTCCACAAAAAAAATGTATCAGGATCATAACTACTGCAGGTTATAGAGATCATTGTTCATGTCCTTGGCTAATACCTTCTTTATATATTTAGGTTAGTTTACTTAAAATTCATAAAAACTGCAATTCGTTTGAGAGGAGTTCAGATTTTCAGAACTATACCCCTAGGTATCTCTTCTAAGGCCTACTAGGTTTCGGTAGTCAAAATCGACAACAAATTTTCTGAATCTAAAGTTACATAATGTATTACCAAACCTTGTTAAAGTGCTGAACTACATAGTTCATTTAAGTTTAAAATAAAGAAATAATACAAAGAAGGTTTAGTGCCATATTCCCCAAAAAGAAACAATTATGCAGCTACGGACATATGTTTCGGAGTTATTGCCCCTCATCAACATAGCGTAGCTAAGGAATTGGATCTAGGATGGGATAGATCAGGAACAAGAACTAAAATAAGGCTGGAAATTACAGTACACAGTGTTCAATGTTTTTGTTTTGGCAATAAAATAATTCTTGTGATTTAATGTCATTTTAGAAATTGTTATGCTACTTTTGTAACAAACAAGTAATTGTTCTTGACGTGCAATACATGTATCCTTCTTATGTAACATTGCTAATAAAGATTTGATTTACTTAGTACTTAGTTTTTATACGAAAGAAATTATATCTTTTCAACGATTTATGATAAAACTTACCCAAAATGTAACTCTCAATGTAATAAAAATATAGAATGCAGTAATTACTTTTTTTGCCAACAAATTTTCCAATAAAAAAATTCATTTGTGGTTTACGGTGGCACCACTTTCTTTTAATTTAGAAAGACTAAATTTGGTATAATTTTTTCTTTAACAAATAAAGCAAATTTAAGATATGACAAAGAAAGTCTATATAAAAGTGGGCCACCCTAAAGTTGATACCTATTGCAATTTCAATGTCACACAGTATAGGTAGATATCTTTAAATCACAATCTTCCCAAATACGTCATTAATCATTATAATAAAATTTTAAAACATAGTTCTGTGCAATCTACGGTTTAAATATGTTACTATTTTTTTTACAACCACTTACTGCTTGATTTAAATAAACAACATATTTCAAAAATGTATTTAGTAATGTCCTTGCAGAGTCAAACTGATTTTATGCAGAGATATAAAAGGATCGATTGCAAACAACGTTTTTTCAGTAAAAGGTTTTTCTGGTAAAAACTGACCGACAAATTATTGGTTGTTCTGGCTAATTAATTTAGGCACGATTTTGAAAAATGTTGACACATGCCATTTTAATGAAATATTTTAATGAATATGCACGAATTCACTGTGACAATCGCTGCTGAAAATTGGGTTGAAACCAAACTATCTGCCTCTCTATTGTCTCTTTACGAAACCAAATTAGATGGATTCCTTAGATAATTACTAATTAATTTGTAACTATTTTTAACTGTACACATTTTAATTTAACTAGATGTTGACTTATTAGGGGGACCTTATAGTAGTAAATTGAAATGTAAACGCAAACATCATTTGAAATGCAAAACTGCGAAATATGATTTCAATTAAAAACTGCATAACTTCCGAATTATTGGAATGATTTTCAATCTGATTTCAGTTTTCAGAACCTCGTTTCGTTGAAAATTTAAACGTTATATCCACTCTTTTCATCACGATTAGAACAAAATGTTACAAGGAAAGAAATAAAGTCATGCAAAATTTAAAAATTTTTAAAGTACTCCCTGAAGAGATCATTTTTAATTTCTTTTTCTCTAAACAAAAGTTTGAAGCTGAAGTGAAATTTTCTTAAAATATCATTAATAACTCATTGTCCATGACTTTTATGAGAAAATATCAAGAGTTAAAAGTTTTTCTAAATTGGATTTCCTATCGAAATAATCTGATAGGTTTTAAAATTATGTTTAGTTAATTTACAAGTTTAATAAATAAAAACATATTTTCAAGAAACTGTTTAAAATTTAACCTTGTTATTCTTCCTGCAACAAAAGGAAATGCAAGTTTGCATTCCAAACCTGTCTATCTCTAAGTTAAAATCTTTTAACAAAAATGTGCCTCCTGAGTTGGGGATGGGATAGGACAAATAATAGTTTAATCGAAGTAAGTTTTAAATTCGAGACTAAAAAAGTTTATTACTAAAAATTATCCACTTTTTAAGGAAATCTTCAATTGCTAATTGTCTACTGAAACATTTCTTCTTCCTCTTCTCCTTCTCTGGCAATCTTGTATTCTTTTGGAAAGATGGTACACACAACACAAATTGTTCAAATTTAGTGTAGTACCGCCTCTGATAACAATAACATAAGCAGAATTTAAATTATTGTCATGAATTTTTAGAAATAACTATTATGTAAACTTGTATAAGTGTTAGGTAAAACAACAGCTGCCAAATCGTTTAGGGCGATCAGTCTCACGTCCTTCCTGCTAAAAGCACTGGAAAGGATAGTGGACAGATATCTGTTGGAAGGGGACCTAGCCAGGTACCCATTCCACAAGAATCAGCACGCATATAGGCGAGGGAGGTCCACGGAGACAGCCCTTCACGCCGTCGTGCATAAGGTAGAAAGGGCCCTCCTGCATAAGGAGGTCACCCTAGCAATATTTTTTGATATAGAGGGTGCCTTTGATAAAGCAAGGACTACTACTATCTGCGATGCCCTTCGGACTAGACGTACTGCTCCAGTACTGGTCAGATGGGTGAAATCTGCGCTGGAAGAGAGACGAGTTAGTGCTGCTTTAGGGAGACTGCCAATTGGACGTCGGGGTGAGGGGCGGCTGTCCACAAGGCAGCTGCCTATTACCCCATCTATGGTGTCTAATAATGGATGGTCTCTTGGAGCGTCTAACTTCGGAAGGATTTTATGCGCAGGCATATGCGGACGACGGGCTGGTCCTAGTGACCGGCCGCTTCTTAAATGTCGTTTGCAAGGTAGCTTGTAGAATAATAGAAAGGCGGCGAAACAGGTCTCTCAGTCAATCCATCTAAGACTGAGATGATCCTGTTCACCAAGAGAAGGAAAATAGAGGATTTTAGGGCACCAACCATGTACGGTAAACCTCTTGCGCTTGTGCAGGAGGTTAGGTACCTGGGAGTGACCCTAGATAGCAAACTGTCATGGGGGCCGCATATCGACAACGTCATCAAAAAGTCGACTGCGACCTTCTGGCAATTGCGCCGAGCAGTAGGTAGGAACTGGGGCCTCAACCCACGGATCCTACACTGGCTGTACACGGCGGTCATCAGGCCTAGGCTCCAATATGGATCCGTGGTCTGGTGGCCGAGCGTGGACAAAGCGATTACGTCCCGAAAGCTGGCAAAAGTCCAGAGACTAGCCTGCCTAGGGATCACTGGCGCAATGAGGACGACACCGACAGTTGCTCTGGAGGTTCTGCTAGGCCTGCCAACGCTTCCCTCGTGTATAAAGAGGGAGGCTATGGCGGCCTATCTGAGAATGCGGGATACTGGAAGCTGGCAGTGTTCAGGCAGAGCTGAAGGTCACGCAGCAATTGCTGGACTGACGGAGAGGGAAATCCCTCTCTCTGTCCTGAAGGTGAGAGAAGCGAAAGATCAGCTAAGGTTGGAAAGGAATTACACTCTCACTCTTCCTAGTAGGGAGGAGTGGAGTGAAGGAAGAATTGACTTCCGCCCGGACTCTCTGATGTGTTACACAGACGGATCTCGGCTGGCCACTAGACCGTCTTCCGGGGCGGGAATATGTCTGGAAGGCAAAGAAGTACAGGAGAGCTTTGCTCTAGGCTCGTACACCACGGTCTTCCAGGCAGAGGTTTACGCCATCCTAGCGGTGGCAGGTAGGGCTGAGGTTAGGAATGGGGCGGAACAGATAATATACGTCTGCTCCGACAGCCAGGCTGCTCTAAAGGCGGTGTGCTCCCCCAGGACGAGATTAGCTCTCGTCCAGGAGTGTGGGGATGCCCTAGAAGAGCTGGCCAGGCATAAACAAATGAGATTGGTATGGGTCCCGGGACATATGGGAGTTCCAGGCAACGAGAAGGCCGATGAATTGGCTAGACTCGGAGCCGAGGAACCCTGTCACGGGCCTGAGCCTATGTTAGGTATTTCAAGAAGGCAGGTCACAACGGCCCTCAATGAGTGGCCCCACGAGACACTGAGGACGCACTGGAGGACCAACAGGGCCTGCAGGCAAACCAGAGATTTTGTGACGGGGCCGAACAAATCGAGATCGGCCTGGTTGCTGGGACGGAGTCGTAAAACTCTGAATCTCTTAATCGGTGTTCTGACAGGCCACTGCAGACTTAGGGGGCATCTATCATTGATAGGTATTGAGGAAGACCCTACATCTCCAAGATGCAGGAGTGATGAAGAGACATCTTACCACTTCCTGGGACAATGTGAAGCGTTTGGGCGCCTGAGACACAGTATCTTCGGTTCTGAGGCGCTTCTAAGGGAGGAGATGAGCTCCCTCGCAATGAGTGACATCCTGACCTTCATCAGAAGGTCGGAAAGATTCGATGAGGGAGCAAGAGAAGCACATGGCTGAGGGGACAGCTGGGGGTTGGTAAAAAGGGCCCGTCTGTGGCCTACTTGCCAGGCGTCAGCCTCCCCCACCATTACCATTACCATTACCATTAGGTAAAACAAATTGTCATAGAAATGATTAAATAAATATCTCTCCAGTGTTAAGGAGTGCGTTAAGGAAATTATACCAATAAATATTTATAACCGCTACGGTATATATCACAAAAAAAGTGTTATGATAAGAAATACAAACAAATAAAACAAAAACGGTTTAAAATATTAGAAAAATATAAACATAAACACATTAACATAATTCACAATAACAACACTGAACTAAATAATAAATGGCTTGTAAATAATAGTGATGTAGCAGGTTCAAATAATGTTTAGTATTTCCTTAGTTTAGGTGATAAATTTAATACGCCATATACAGTACCGTTCATTCAAAAACACTAGTTTGTTTGCAACATTCTTATTTCAGGCGTTCGTGATGTCACACCGGGATTTTCTCGTTGAACGGACATTACATGCCTATGTGTTAATATAAGGTCATCTTCTATGGCAAATGAGATACAATCTCTAAAAGTCTTAATTGGAACACCCTGTATATTTTTTTCTGTTATCCGTATTATTTGATATTATTACGAACTTGTTTTTAATTTTTATTCTAAGATACTAGAAGCAGTGGCACGACTTTATATTTAAAAAATTGCAACAATATTATTTCTCTGTTTATCGTTTAAAAATGCAATTTATTTCACAACTTTAATTGATAATTGGGATTGCAGGCCTGTTAGCAATGATATTTATAAAACGGCATCGGTTTTAATGAATTTTCCTTGTAAATTAGAGATTTTATCTTGTTTAATGAGTGTCAAGGCTACAAGGTCACAATATAATGCTCTTGGTCGTTCAATCCAGTATTGCACAACAATGGACCCTCCCTCACTTCACGATTTTGGTATTATTGAGATGAATCAACAAATAAATACAGGCATCAAAATTTGTATCTGATATGTCACACAACTGAGGTACGTCCATTTTGAATTGTCAACTTTCAAATATGCTAATATAGTATCAAAATACATTTACTTCCTCATAACAAACAAAGGAGAGAGCAAGTAAAGAAGATTGAAATTTTCAGGTTCATTAATTTACACAAACAAATAAATCCATAAAAGAGCAGGCAAGCTTTATTGCACTCTAAAGATTCTTATATACGCCTTTGAGGGCGATAATAAATATTAAATACCGGAAACCAAAATAGATTTTCAACCGAAAGGATATCAGAGGTTGGTTTTTTGACATTATTTTTTCCCAAAAAAGATATTACACCTGAAAATATATATTAATGGTTATGGTGAAGGAGGCTAATGCTTGACAAGTAGGCCACAAATGGGACCTTTTTACTCACACCATCTCTAGCCTACAGGACCTATAGCATCTTCTTCGCACCATTTCTTATCTCCTTACTTGCCACTGCTAGGATGGTGTAGACCTCCATCTGGAAGACCCTGGTGTACTACTACTACTAGAGCTGATCTCTCCAGGACTGTTCTATCTTCCAGATGGAGAATGGTCTGGCTGCCACATGAGAACTGCCCGTGTAGCACACCAGTGGAAGTCAGGGGAAGTCAATTCTTCCTTCCCTCTCTACTAGAAAGAGTGAGAGTATATTTTCATTCAAAACTTAGCTGGTCTTTGGCTTCTCTCATCTGGAGATTTCCGTCTTTGTCAATCCGTTAATTGCTGCGCGATTCTTAGCCATGGGCGCCCGCACAAATATTTCCAGGAGGGGGCAAAACAAAAATGCATTTATAAATTATAACCAAACATATATTTGAAAATATAACAAAATAAAAATATAATCAAATCATCTAAATAAAAAATATTACAATGTAACAAAAATATTAACACATAACCAAAATATGACGGAATCTACAAAATAAAAATATCTAATATTTACTAAAACATGAGTAAAATGCCATTTACACTAGGTATGCTATATTATATATTGCTTTGCGAAAGCAGAAATTGCAATCGTCTTTGCTGTTGTCCAAAGCGAAGCACAACTTCCTCATAAAATTGCTCTTTTAGTTTATCTACTAAGTTTCTGTGAATATGCATCATATCGAGGCGATCCTCCGTCACTGTAGCCCGCAACTAAAGTCTTAACTCTTCGCAGTGTACTAGATGATCGTTCTGCAGTACATGTAGTAGTTGGTAACGATAATACCAGACATAATGTCAAGGAAATTGATGGATAAAATAGATATGCTTCTTTTACAGCCTCTATTGTGTTATATTTAAAATATTCGCATTCGGCGACTGGGTTTTGCAAAAATTATACCAAATCTTAAATTCTGCAATAAAGTTTTCAAGAACGCAGCCATATTTATCAAATATTTTTATTACTATACTATCATATTTAGTTTGGTTTAACTTTATCATGTATTTAGGTAGTAACTGAAATATTAATTATGATGATTCAATTTCTTCAGAAAAACGCTCGTAAATGGAGGTTATTACAGAATCAATGGATGGAACAAAAATAGTTTTTCTGTAATAACTTTCTGCCGATTCGCAAGGTGCATTGAACCTATGCATTTATTTTTGAGCCAGTCGTGGTACAGTCAAGTCAATATTCAAGTTCTTTATACACTTTTCAACATCTTGCATTATAATTTTAAAAGTGGCCTCGGCATTTTCTCTATGTTGCTTGAAAAGTTTACTAAGGGAATTAATCTGATCTTAAATCGACATTAAGTTCTGATCAACTCCTTGGAGAATATTAGTTACAGGTTCAAACATGGCCGAGTAATTTGACATAACATACAAACATACTATGAAAGGCATAACAGTACATACATGATAAAGTTGAAAAGCCCGTTGTCTAGTTTTTAAATTGTTTCCTTCTTGTGACAGTAGTTGTAATGCCCCGACGATAATAATAAAATTTTCACGAAATATCCGAATATTTTTATATTTTGCAGTCCAACGTGTTTCGCAAAAAAGCGAAATATTTGGAACAGATTTTATTCTAGCTGGACTTTCCCGAAAAAAAGTTAATTACTTATTTTATAGTTCCGATGGAATTTTTTATTTCTATGACATCGTTTAGATCGTTTATTACAAGATTGAGTTTATGGCTACTGCAATGATAATAATTAGCCATAGGGTATTGCTCTTCGTGTACGCACACCGCTTATTTTTCCCGCCATAGTCGAGCATCCATCATATGCCTGACCTAACGTTTTTGTTAAATTTAAATCAAATCTTTTAAGAGCTCAAATGATTGTGTTTGATATTGTCTCAGCGTCCATACTTTGCGGTGCAATGAATCCTAAGAATTCTTCTCTAACGAAAAATTCCTTTGTAGAAAGCTTATGTATAAATCGGATTCCAATTGAGAGTTGTTCAATTCCAGATATATCATTGGACTCATCATCGATGATCGAAAAAATGGACTTTGGTTTGTATCTCTGAGTATATTTTCTCTTATAATTGCAAATACCAATATGGGTACATGTTATGTATTTGCATACACGTATAAGTTCCATGGACACGAATGGAGATGGGGCGATATGGCTTTGTAAAAATTTAACGGCGTGGTAAAAACGTCAACCAGATTTGCCAGGGGGGTAACTGCCCTGTCTTGCCTCCCTCTGGGCGCCTATGCCCTTAACTCTACCTGATCATCGCCAGTTTCCAGATAAGCCACCATAGCCTCCTTCTTTAACCCGAAGCGGCAGGCTAGGCATGCCTAGCAGAACCTCCAGAGACATTTTGCAGATGTCGTGCTCAATCTTCAATGACCCCAAGACAAGCTAGTCTCTAGTTTTGTGTCAGCTTTCGAGGCGTAGTTGCTCTGTCCATGTTCGGCCGCCAAACCACAGATCTGTACTGTAGCTTTGGTCCGCGGTGTACAGCCAATGTAGAATCCGCAGTAAGAAGCCCCAATTCCTACATACCGTCCAGCGCAATTGCCAGATGGAAGTCGACTTTTTGATGATGTCGACCTGCGACCATCATGACAGTTTATTATCAGCAAGATTTCGGTCTATCGATGGGTTCTTCATTGTCTATTATTTTAAGTAATATTTTTATGGAAGATTTTGTGTAAAACAAAATTTATAACTATAAACCGATTGAGGTCTTTCTTAATCGGCATCTGCAGGAACAAAATTCTTCCTCCATATAATTAAAATCAGAAAACATGCGTTGGCAACATATAAACAAACAAAGAGTCTACATGACTGGATGTACTACAAATATTAACGTAATACATCAGGCTTGAAAAAAAAGCATATATATCTAAACTCTGTGCAAAATTCGAGAAGTACAAAAGAGTTATCGTGAACTTTAAATACTAAAACTAAAGATATAACTGAAATTCCTCCATAATTCTCTAATCCAGATGAGCTGAATGAATTTTTTTTGCGTCAACGTGTAAATATAACCCTGCTTGCAACGATTAACTGAATCATTTCAATCAGCATTTTTTCAAAATTTGTGAAACATTTTCATTTGAAGTGGTATCTAAAGACCAAGTATCTAAATCTAAAGCACTAAATGCAGCCAAGTCAAATACTATTGAAATGGGTATTGACTCTATATCTAAAAAAATACTCTCATTATGTTTCCCAGATATACCTGTCTATTTAACTTGTGTGGAAAGAAGCTCTTTTAGAACCTCTTAATAAAAATAAATGTTCTGCAAATTTTACTGATCTCCATCCCATAAGTGTGCTATTGGTTTTGTCGAAAATAATAGAGAGATTCTTGTTTGATCAAATTATGAAACATGTGACAGCACATCAAATAATTCCAAAAAATCATCTCATTTCTATGCGGATGATACTCAGATTTACAGCACTTTTGTCAGAGCTTATGTATTCGGTCGAACATATATCATGATATTATGTCTTGTAGATTAATCTCGTCGATATTGTTTAAAAATTAATGCAGCTAAATCTGCAGTTATTATGTCTAGAAAGGAAAATAAAAGATAATTTATCACGCATATTGTTAATATTTTCGTGGAAGATCAGAAGTTAGTGTTTATGGATAATGTAAAAAACCTGGGATTATTATTTGATCATAATTTAAAGTTTCAACTGCATGTTAATAATCTTATGAAAAAATCCTACTGTGCATTAAAAAAACTATATTCTAATCGTCACATGTTAAATACCAAATTAAAAACATTTTTATGTGAATCTCTAGTATTATCTTTTTTTTAACTATGGCGATATTGTCTATGGCCCGTGTCTCGATCAAATAAATGCTTGCAGAATACAAAAATTCCAAATGCATGTATAAGATTCATTTTTACCTGCCAAGGGAATGATCATGTATCCCAAAAATTAAAAACTTTGGAAGGATTAAATATGGCATCAGGCAAAAACTACATCTTGCAAGTTTTACACATAAATTAATAGTAACAGCTAATTCTTAATATCTAAAAGAATTTTTTAATTCCCAGATCCTCTATTCACCAACGTATACTGAAAACCTCACAATTCATCACCACGTAACTACTTTCTAAAAAAAATCCTTTACATATTCTGCATTAGCTTTATATAATTCTAAGCAACTTTCAGTAAACTCAAATTTCCTTATAAAAAATTCTTCGACATCAGTAAACAAAGAACCTAATTATAATATACATTCTTTTTTCTTTTTCCTCTCGTAGTAGAATAATTTGATTTGTTGTATTCCTATCTACATATATACAATGTTATGAATATTTTATTTTTGTAATTGTTTATGGTTGACTTTAAGCATCCATATTCTGTTAAATGGAGGCACGCGAACGTCTTTACATAGGGCAATGACAAATTCCACTAATTCCATAAGGTCTAATTGAAACAGGGGATTTTGAACCTAACCTGTACTAAAACGAAAACCCTGACAATTCAGGTTAGATCACATAATTTATCACAGAAATTACTGTAAATTTTTGTGTGTAAAATTTAACTGTAGAACAATTTTTTGTATAATTATTACACGCATTAATGTTTTCCCTAAAATACAGTGTGTCCCAGTTTTAAACCGACAAACTGTAACCGTTGATAGAAAATATGATTTTGAGAAAAAAAAGTTCCTATGAACCTATGCCCGCAAAAGCTTTATAACCACGTTACAGGGTGTTAAAGTTTAATTTCTTTTTTAAGGTTTTCACATTATATCTTGGAGGGATTGGTAACTATCGACTTCCAATTTTGTACTGTTTATATCTATATATATATATATATATATATATATATATATATATATATATATATATATATATATATATATATATATATATATATATATATATATATATATATATATATATATATATAATAATAATAATAATACACATTTATTGGTTATAATCACTATTACATTACATTTGCACTAATTTAATTATAATTCAAAGAGAAGACATCACAAATGTAATAATTCAATATAAACCAAAAAGGACAAAATTCGGCAGAGCCGTTTTTCAATTTTGCTTAAAAATCTTAAAATCTAACACATAACATGAGCAACTTATATTTCAAATTTGTATATTGGCAATAATTTGGATTTGAGAAGAAAATAATGCAAACTAATTACAGATTATTTAACTGTTTAATTGGATGTGCAACACTACGGACTTGAATGCTTTTTTTGAAACTATTAATTGAAGGCTGAGAAAAACATTCCGGATATTCATTTAACAGTTTAGGCGCATAATATTCAAAGCAGTACTTGGATTTAACAGAGTTGTGTTTAGGTATAGTATATTGACACTCGATATTTCTTAAATTAACATTATGGATATCAGTTCGAGATATTAACAAATCTACTAAGTACTCTGGTAATGACGAGTGGATAACATTATACAGTAAGGTTGTATATATTGTCAAGAACTTACTTTCAATTTTCAATAACCCAAGTTTATTATACTGAGGAGTAATGTGTTCAGCTCTTCTTATATTGGTATAAGAATACCTAAGACAGGAGTTTTGAAGTTTCTGAATCTTATTTCTAAATTCATTAGTTAAGAAATTGTAATAAACACAACATCCAAATTCCATATTACTCAAAATTAAGCCATTACATAAATTCCACTTAGTTTCAGGTGATAATACAAATTTGTATTATCACCTGAAATTCATTCATTCATTTCAGTTCGAGTTACCAGAAGCCGCAGTAAGCAGTTATCTGTTAGAACCTGAAGATGGCAGATGAGATTCTGCCGAAACGTCGTTCAGACAACCACGGTCCCTCTCGGGGCCTATCACCTACGCGGGAGTATACCCGGAAAACGAATTTAACATTCACCACCCGCGAAAACCTGAAAAACAACATATATATATTATATATATATATATATATATATATATATCTAGCCCAATAAAAATAGTGAATAAAATCATAATTCCATTCACCAGCGGCGTACAGAGGGGTAAACGGAGACCCCTTTTTAATTAGAACATCGATGCCAATACATTTTCGTTAAATTTTCCAATATATGTCAGTTTCCTATTCAATTTTACATAAAAAGGGCTCTTGAGCCAAAAAATTCATTATTATTTGGATACATCCACAAGCTACCAAAGGAAACTTCTGATAAACAAAATGTTTTATTCGAAAAAGCTATCAAACAACGAATAATGTTTGGGCCAATGAAAATCCTCACCTCACTCGACCCACAAAATTCCAAGAAGAATTTAGTGTCAATGTCTGGATGGGTGTAGTTGAGAGTTTTGTCTTGGGACCATACATTCTGCCACATAGATTAACAGGTCAGTAGTTCTTAATGTTTCTAAGAGACTACCATGCAGATACGATGGAAAATATTCCTTCGCATATAAAACAAAATTGTTGTTTCCAATTAGATGGCTGCCCATCCCATTTTTTTTGACGTGTAAGAACGTGGCTTTACATACGTTATCCTGACAAGCGGATCGGTCCTGTGGCACGGCCACCACGCTCACCCGACATTAACCCTATTGATGGATTTTTTTTGTTTGGGGACATATAAAAGCACAATTTTATTCTACTCTAGTTAATACCAGAGAGGAAATGACAGAGCGAATTCAAAATGCAGCTGAGACTATCACGCAAATGCAATTGGCTAACGTTAGTATAACGTTAATTATGAGATATCAGTTATACCTCGTTCAAAATGGTTCGCATTTCGAACAATTCGTCTTGTTTCTTTTTAATTCATAAGTTGTTTATTTTATTAATGTTACTGTTTTCTTTAAAAAAGTAGCTGTTGTATTAAAATAGTTTTTCGTTCTAATTCAATTATTAACTGTTGTGAAAATTTGTGGCATAAAGAATATAATAATAATAATAATAATAATAAACGTCTTTATTTATGGGCAAAGTTTAGTATAAAAATACTATCCTTACACTTAACCCAAATAAGATTTTATAGCATTAGTCACTGACGAACACCACTGACTAATGTTTTAATTAAGTAGTTGCCATTAACTAGGTGAAAAATGATAAAAAAAAATAAAACACTTAAACTTTGTTGTTTGATAGCTTTTTCGAATAAAACATTTTGTTTATCGGAAGTTTCCTTCCGTAGCTTGCGGATGCATTCAAATAATAATGAATTTTTTGCTCAAAATCAAACAAACTTATGAAGTTTTTACAAGAGCCCTTTCTTATTTAAAATTGAATAGGGAACTGAAATATGTTGGAAAATTTAAGAAAATGCATTGGTGTCGATGTTCTAATTAAAAAAGGGTTCTCCGTTTACCCATCTGTACGCCGCCCTCCAAGATATAATGTGAAAACCTTAAAAAAATATATTTTAATACCCTGTAACTCCATTATAAAGTTACTAAATCGGCACACATAATTTGTTATTGTCATTAACATATAATATAAATATTGTAATATATTATTAATTTCTAGCAATATAATGTACGTAATAAACCATTTTATATGCATTAATACCTAGACAAGAAGTAGAACTAGTTTAATTTTTATAATTTAAAGTTCAAACGAACATGATTCTTAGTTTGAAAATAAGCAAGGTCGGTTAAAAATAAAAACAATGCAAATATGCATTAGAGAATAATGAATTATTGTATGAAAGCTTCTATATGGAGGACTAAAAAATTGCTTCTATTCTTGTTTTATTTAATATTTTTTCCTTCATATATTTAAAATATTAATATTTTCTTTTACGTTAAAATTCGCAGTAAAATTACCGACATTTACGATACTAAAATTTTAAGTTGAATAGTATAAACTGTATAACCCTTCATTTAAAACATTTCTGGATTTACAAAAAATTCGAAAATAAAACAACTATAAAGTTTAACCATCAAAAAACCAGGGTATTATATTAAACAAACTTATATTTAGTGTAAGATTCCTAAATAAATTTTTTTGCGATACCTCAACCTGGTTTGGGTCCTGGTCTCCAAAATTTTACTTTGCCATCCTTCCCAATTTCTGGTAGCTGTTCATCAGTTATCTATCCTCCTGATATCCTCTTTTACATCATCTTCCTGATGCAAATTTGGATCAGCTTGCTCTTCATCTTTCTATGGATGTCACATTAAAGACACTTCTGACTAGGTTTGGCTCCTCCATCCTTGTTATAATATAGCAAGGATGGTAGGATATATTATATTCTGCTTTCCCAAACCGTGCACACTTGATGTATGAGACGATGTCCTGATTTCCAAAAATTATAGGTCGTGGTTGTATCACCTTATTTATAAATTGTTTAACTGGACCAAAGATCCTTTGAAGACTATTCTCTCGAAAACCCTCGCAGTATTCTGTTCTACGGAGTACCCAAGCCTCGCAGCAGTAGAGCTGGAAATTTTGGACAGAAGTCCAGCCTGGTCAGGTCAGAAGTCGAGCCTAGCTGGGTTTTAGTGCCTGATTTGGACTGGTCAAGTCTAGCTACTGTAACGTAACGGCTAGCTGAGTGAGTCCGGGCTGGTAATCAAACACTAATTTCGGAGGCTTTTCTTTTATTTTAAACTTTTTCACCTTAAAAGATAATAAAGCCAATGATACATTCATAACATTTAACAATTAAGACACATTTCACCATAATAATTTAACAAGTGACAAATAACTTATTTCAGAGCAAATATGTAAAATTACAACACAATAAATAATTTTAGACAAACCAAACAGTGTACAATAATTACCTTAAAAGACCATGGACAACTTTTCTATGCAATAGAAAAATTGGGAATCCAAAAGGTTTTCCACAAGTTGCAAAGTTTAAATAGGTTGATCAAGCTCTCATCAGCAAATGTCTCTCAAAAAGTCTACTTCTTATCCGAAACAGCATAAGAACTGTTATAAAAAACTTACTAGGAATCCTTAATCCTTATTTTAAATTAAATTAATTTTATTACCGATCCCGCCATCTATTGTTGCAGTTTCAAACCTTGGTGCCAAAAGTTACAGATATCCTGCGTTCAAATTAGGGGCCATTGATCATAGAATACAAAATTGACAGAACACATTGATTAACATGTATATGAGATAATAGATCTGTGGGATCTTCATCTGTGCTTAGAATGACCAGTTCGCACTATTTATTTGTTCTATGATTCGTAAAGTGAGGTTAGACAAACAAATAAACCGTTGACCTTAGGTAAATGAAATAGACGTGAAGACTAATCTAGTAAGTTTGTCATTATAGAATATAACACATGGTTGGTATTTTCTTTGTGTTCTGCTACACTACTCTGTGTTAATATTTTCCTAATCACGGACTGAGTGTTGCTGGAATTTAGGTAATGACTCTCTTTACAGATCCAATTTAGATCTTTAGAACAAAAAATTTTAATTCTCGAATTTTCAGTTCACTTTCAATTTTTGTTAGGTTGAATGTATATTTTTTTCATTTGCTGCGCATACTTTACAGAACAGAAGAAGCCTTCTCAGCCATCTGTTATAGAAGCAAATTTATTTCTTAAATATTATATTAAATATTAATAATAGAGAGTAGTAATATTATATTGAAATGCGGATGTTAATTTTTTTATATTTCTTTTTCTCTAAATTGCACATTAAAAGGTGTTTTTTTACTTCGTATGTCGCCTAGAAATTAATACAATTCTTTGACCCCTATTTGTATGAAATTATACGTTGTGTGATAACTCATCATCTCTAAACTAATATGGCTTAAAAACTAATCAGTTCTAAGGTGCCGGCAAAATATTATAACAAAGTAAACCGAAACATCGTACCTTGTTTCGTTCTTGAAATATTGCGTCCACAAAATTTTTACCACATCACTCTCAAAAATAATCACAAACGCTTATAGAGGGGCCCATAATGTGAATGTATGTATACGAGTGTATTGTATGTTGAAAACAGTTTTTTGTCTAAAGAAAAAGTAAAATTTACACGCTATTAGTTATAGAACCCATGACATGAGCATTTTTTGGAAAACGTGTTCCCAATGAATATTGTCACGACCATCCTATTGGTGATCATAACATGGGGTTGCTTGGCATACGAGAGGGTATTGAGAGCCCCAAACATAATATTGAAAATAATGAAAACAAAAATTAACTAAAACTTAATTTACTGAAATTAATAAATGGAATATCAACACCACAGTTAATTACATAAAGATAAAATAATAAAAATGGATATCTTACCAAGAATACATGTTCAGGAGATGTGTCTGTACCAATTTCTTTAATTGAATGATGCGAATGATCCCTACCCATCCTTCTTTGAGCTTATTTATGTTTTTAATAGATACTCAATCAGCAATTTCCAGGTTCAGTCTATTATTGTGAATGAAATTTGAAAGCTTGCATTATTATTTGTCTTTAATAAATAGGTAGTAATGCATACAGGATGTTATTTAGATTACAAGTTAATTTAGATTTTAATTATTTAAGTTAACATTTATAAAATTATTTTATGGGGAAATTGTTAATTGATATTTTGTCTACTTATGAATACTAAATAAAATATATAAAATAATCACTATATGACAACATTCTTTTTATTCCCGAGTTCACGGTAAAGTGTTTCATCAAGGATCTGAGGTACTTAAATTCATCCCCTGTACAATATGTGAATGCCTATAAAATGTTACTGAATTATTAAATTTTAAAATAGCAAATCTAGGCTCCTGGAGGTTCGGTCACAATAATATATACATCATTGGCATCTGCCAATAAATTGAATGGACAAGTTAAATATAGTTCACCTAGTATTTATCCATGACTTGACAATTTTATCGAGAATTCAGCTAAAGGATAGACAGCCAGCTCTGTTCTATACACTAGGCCTTTCTGCGTGTAAAAAACATCCATATGCTCTTGTGCGTAAGAAATAAAAAAAAAACATTTTTGAAACTGTATTTTTAGGAAAGTCTTTTATTAAATAAATCATGTAATGATTATGATTTTTTTAAGCACTCGGTATTTCGCCATGTTATTAAAGGTACCGTTACTCATGTGGGAACCGCATACAGTATCTAAATTAAAATATTTTTTGCACTGCATAATAATAATTATAGCTGTAATGTCACCATATTTCACACGAAAATGACAATCTGGTTTTCTTGGTTATATCCTTGTTAAAATTAAATTAATGGGTACAGAAGTGCACTATATATTTCCTTTATTACAACAAAGACTGAGCAATTTAAACTAATTTGAATTTTTGACAAAAACCTTTGCGACAACTTTATAGTGAAACTTTTCTCATGATGTTTTTATCATAAACTTTTATCAATTAATTTAAACAAAGTTACTACTTAAAAACATATCGTGGCAGTAGGATAAAGATGCGCAAAGGGCTAGAGTTGTTTGGACTGGGGACCGCCATTCGCATAACATTTGTATTAGTGTTTACATTGGTACACTCTTGCAAAAAGTGGTTATATTCTGTAGTTTAGTGTTTTGTGAATTGTGGTGCAAAATATTTTGGTGCCCCTCGCACATATGTGCCTTCTATTATTTTTCAAGTCGTAAATTTGTGCATTTTAACTCGTATAAAAAATGTTCAGAGATTCAAATTTTAAACATTAATTACTATACTGAGCAAATTGTAATAAATTCTACAGTAATATCTTGGTGTCTATATAGACACATATTTAATATGGAAAAAAGCAAAAGTCACTGTCTAAATTTTCGACGTCTTGTTTATTATTTAGGCATCCTCAAAGTACTTAAATTATAAAAAAATATATGTAAAATATCCTGAACATATTGCGAGTAAATACACACAGGAAAATAAATAAACATTATCATTATTCACAAAGAGAAAAATTATGGCGTATACCCCAAAATGGAAACAACCCACTCAACGACAGGCAACGCTGTTTCGAAATTATTGTTCTTCATCAGCTTATGAAGTGTGATCTAGAATGGACTAGATCTGGAGCAAAAATTGAGAAAGAGATTGAAAGTACAGTGCACAGTATCCCGTTTACACCATCGTATCTGATGTACCACATTTAGGGCCTCAATCATAAAGCGTGCACTATGCACTTATTATTATTATTACAAAACTTTCATAACTGAAACCAATTACAATGAAACGGAAACTATTAACGACGAATTTAAGTTCAAAATAATCTATAAATTTAGGGTCGAAATACAAGTCTTGTCCAATTATGGACCTGAATTTCAGGACTATGGTGTGCAAACTAACGAATATAATTAATGTATATCTAATGTGTCAAAATAAAAACTTTCAGAGAATTATTCGACAATCAATAATCTAATTACTTACTATCTACTTTTATCTCATCCAAATAAGTCAGACATAAAAATGGATCAAAATCCCGAGGAATTTTTGTCAGAATAATTCGTAAAATACAAAATGTTCCTGTGCAATTTAACTGATGATATCTACAAGGAAAGTTTGTAGTTATGAGTAGTTTTTCAAGTTAAACAATTTTTTTATGTCAAAAATGATAGGTGTAATTTGATATTAAAATATCCTTTCTTCTGTCCTAACAATTTGCTATAAATCTAACAAATTCTTAGGTTTTAATGAGATTTGCTCACTCAATTCGGCCAGAATTTTTCGACAATTCAGTACCAAAACTTAGAGGTCATCATATTTGATTCAAGAGCCCTTAAGGCATATACCTCAGCTTAGGAGACATTTGGATACTTACCTAGAAGCACCGAAATACGAACACTTGGTTTACATCCATGTTGCCACCACCAGTTCGCTACTGGATCTTTGATCCGTCTGTATACCATTCCAGACCTTCAATTTGTTTTACTGTGCTCCTAGTCATCTCAACTAGGGAACACAACCATGTATGGAATAATAAATTAGTATATTGGAAGGTACCGGCCATATTCCGACTGGCTAACTACCTGGTCTTTTAGCAGTAGAGCTAGAGCCTTTCTATGCCTAAGCCCTTTACGTGTCATATTCCACATTCTGTTCTTTAGCAATCTGTTAGTTGCTTTCCTGGTTTCAAGTTCTACTTCAATGTGCAATAATGTAAGACCTAGAAATAGCTTCCATCGCAACTGTTAGAGTAGTTCTCATTGCGTCCGCCATCCCTAAAGAGCAGTGGCGGTTCGTGGGTCAAGAGATAGGGGAGGTCATTAGAAAAGTTTACTGTATTACCTACCTTTTAAAGTGATTTAAATTCCAAGTCGATCCTCCAGTCTTTTTGAGATGCAAAGTGGTCAATTACTTCTTCATTAAAGTCTTTTATATTCTTTATTAATGCCCTTTCTATGGTAAGCATAGCTAAAGAAGATAACCTTTCCTGACCCATGGTATTTCTTAAAAATGTCTTTATTCTTTTTAAGGTGGAAAAACAACGTTCACTTTCGACGGTAGTCATAGGGAGAGTACACAAGATTTTTAACAGTTTGACACTTTCAGAAAAAGTATTGTACAAATTATTGTTAATAAAAAGCTGTAACAAAGCAACTGCACCTTCACTATTGGAAAAAATTTTCTCGGCTATATAATACTTCTAATTCAGTTTTAAGTTTCAAATGATTTATGACTGGATACTCCGTTTTAACTAATTTAAACATATCTTGAGGAAAGCTTTTTTTATAATCTTTAAATCGATCTGCGTGAAATAACTGAGACACTGCTATATGATTACTGAAGCCAAACCGGTTTTTGATCTCAGATGTAATTATATCCCAAACTTCTAATGAAATTCTTCTATTTGATTCTTCCGTTTTACATCTCTGGGCAGACTGTATGGATGTCTCCTCCAAGTAGTTATTCAAAATTTTATTTCTGATGTCTTCAATTTTACTATTAAAAACGCCAATACACTTATTTACTGTTATGACATCGATATTACATTTTTGTAATTGATTGAATAATATATCACAATGAGGCATAACTAAATGAAAAAAATTTAACCAGTAAAGAAAATGTTCATTTTGTAAGTAGTTTTTTAAACCATTAGCTTAGTTTAGAGTGTTGTTTTCTGATTCATTAGCAACGATTTTTTCTAAACAATCTAATAATTCTGTTCGATAGGTATAAACAGTCTCTATGCGCTTTGTATTAAAATTTCATCGTGTTGGAGCCGCTTTAGGTAATCTCACCTTAACAACATTATCTAACACGGCTGTTCTTTTTCAAAGAATGAAGAAAAGCTATGTAAATTAGCAAAAAAATGTTTATGCTTTTATCCTGACCTGATGCTTTTTGTAAAATTAAATTTAGTTGATGAGCGTAACAATGAATAAAATTTGCTGAAGGACAACTTTTTTAATTTTGGCTTGTACACCTCCAAAAGCATCACTCATTACTGATGCTCCATCGTAACTTTGTGCTATCAATTTTTCAGGACTTTCATTAATTTTCAAACATTCTAACTCTTTTAAAATTACATCTGTCAAATGCTGCGATGTCGTTCCTTGAGGCTGAATAAATTTCCAAAATCTCTCACATACAACACCGTCTAAAACGTATCTAAACACAAAAACTACTTGTACTTTATTGGAACTATCTGTGGTTTCATCCACTTGAACTGCAATGAAGTCAGATTGATTAATTTCAGATTTTATTTCTTCGTGAATAATCGCCAGTATCGAATCTAAAAGTTCATTTTGAATTGCCTTCGAAGTGCCCTTAAACACAGTACTGTTTTGCAAATGGTCTTTAAAAATGGCATCTAGTTCAGATGCAAAATTTACTAGACCACGAAATATTCCTGGGTTATCAGAGGACTCAGTTTCATCATGTCCGCGTAGTGCTAGCTCAAAAGCTCCACAGAATAATACACAGTCTATTATTTTATTTTGTAATATGTATAAGTAACATGTAATATGTTGTGAGTTAATTAAACCACATACATTTGTATTTGCTCTTGACTAACTGGATGAAAAAATGAAACAACACACAAACTGTTTAATGACGTTTATGTACTTGCAATAAAACTTAACATGTTGTTGCGACGAGGTACAAATTTAATCTGCCTGTATGAATTATTTTATAAAAGTAACAAGAGTATAGGATAAAATGGATCTGACCTTACTTTTTGCTGAACTCGCCGCCTCTGATGCCCTGATGGTTGATGCGACACCTGATACAACAATGCTCTGATGAATCACTACGACACTTATTCTTTGTGCTTAGTTAAAATGTTTGTTGAATAATATCACTATATTAACTGATGTTAATTACAATTATTAATTAGTTCTTCTTGTGTTCATACCATATCGGCTAGAAGGACCATATAATATGTTGTGAGTTAATTAAACCACATACATTTGTATTTGCTCTTGACTAACTGGATGAAATAATAAAACAACACACAAACTGTTTAATGGCGTTTATGTACTTGCAATAAAACTTAACATGTTGTTACGACGAGGTATAAATTTAACCTTTGAATTTCACTTGGTCTTCATAACCCAACTTATGTCCATCTTTCAGTTTTAATATATTTTGTACAACACTCATATTTAATAGTAAACACCAAAAACACTGTTTTACTTAATTTCACGACAAGTAGAGATTTACTAATAAAATGTTCACAAATAAAAACATTAAAAACAACGCGACAGAGTTTACCGACCAACGCGTACCTAGTCAACATTAAGACTGCTTGAACTTCGTGCGTTACCGTTTCCGTAAAATATGTCAGGGACATTGTCCCCGCCAGTGTTTTCTGTCTCTTTAGCTTTCTGACGATTCGCGCATAAGTCTATTTCACTTTAATTCGTTATAAATCCGGTCTGTAACTAGCTTTGAGGACAAGTTGTAGATTGACCCAACATTTTTAAATTCCTATAAATGAAAATCCTGCGACCTAGATATTTGAATAGTATTGTGCATAGAATGAACTAGAAACTTTAATATATTTTTTAAGAATATTAAAAATATATATTATATATTTTTAAACTTCAGAAAATGAATAGCTCTATTTTTCTATTTGTATGTGGGAGGTCACTAACCAAATGACCCTATAGAAGAACCACCAGTGCTAAACAGTTTAGAAAAAATACCTTTTTTCAACGCCGCCACTATCTCGGAAATTAATATCCTGCAGAAAAAAGTTTATGCTACAAAATAACCTTATCTCAATACACTGTTAAAGTTTGGGTACTAAAAGTGAATAAGTGAGGGCTTATTATACGACTAAAATGCCATCTTTTCAATAAAAAATCAAGTTTGGTGCACATCCGGTTTGACCGGAAATGCCCACAACTTTCGATTTTTAAATGAAACACCCTATATATTTTTACATTTTTGGAATCTAGAGGAAATTTTGAATACAATACATCCATTTTGGTCACTTTTTGATAAACATTAAAAATTTTATTAAAAAATCTATTTCTGAATCCAGAGTGCTGTGGTGCCCAAAATATATTTTAGTTTGTGTGCTACGTTACTATAAAAATAAAAAGAGCAATATGATTGCATTACTTAATTGTCTAGAGGCGTTTAAAATTTTTAAATGTGATTTTTACCCACTAACTCGGTTTTTTTAAATGGGAAGTTAATCGCCCACCAACATTTTTAAATACCCCATTTTCATACGAATCTAATGATACCAAAATTTTGAAAATCCGCTCAGAAATATTTGAGATTTCAGCCAAAATACAATGCAACCAAGCTTTTAGAAACATGCGGCTAATAGATTAGTGGGCTTTGGAAACTAAAATGACACATTTCTGTTTAAAATCTGGTAACCTAATAACATTGGAAAAATCATAGTAGCCATTGAATATAATAAAACAATATCAGCTGCCAGACAGACTCGTGTAGTTATAGGCAATCTTGAGCTATCAAACATTTAATAATTGTGAGCGCAAAGAACGTTACAAGTAAGTTTAGCATAGGTATGTGGAGGTAAACACAATTACATCTACAAGGAAATTAGCAACAGAGTTTTATTTAAATGAACATAAATATCGGGCCTATAAATAAATAAAAATCAATTCCGTTTGAACAATAATTAAACTTAAACTAGGTAACAGTAGGTATCCATATTAAAATAATTAATATAATTCAACCATAAATTGACATTATAGATATTGTTCAAAATGTCCACCATTTTTTTCTATACACAATTCGGCTCTGCGTACAGTTGTTTGAATGGCTCTACGCAATTCAGCCGGCGTTATTTCATTAAGAGCCCGTACAACTTTATTTTGCAGCTCTTCACGGGTATTTGAAGAAGTTTTATAAACTTTATTTTTGAGAGTGCCCCATACATAATAGTCGAGGGGTGTTAAGTCAGGTGACCTAGGAGGCCACCTGATATGACCTTGATTTGCGATAAGGCGTTCACCATACAAGTTGTTTAAATATTCCATCACTCTTCTGGAATTATGTGGGGGAGCACCATCTTGTTGGAAAAACAGATTCTGTAAATAGGCAAGAGGAAGTAAGTCATGAAATTCTGCTGTCTGGTTTTGTAAAAAGATTAAATATCGTTCGCCAATAACTGTTCCATTAAAAAATATGGGTCCAATTATTCGATCTCCAAGTACTCCAAGCCAACAGTTAAACCCAAATCTTTCCTGAATATTCCCCCCGCCCTACCAACCTCGGATTTTCTTGAGCCCAGTACCTAGTATTGTTTCTGTTAAACATACCTTGGTTCGTAAATCTACTTTCATCTGAATATAAAATATGAAAAGAAAAACCTGGGTTTTGTTGTACTGCATTTAAGAACCAGTTGCAATATATTAGCCTCCTGTCTTTATCATCTCCATAAAGATGTTGGTGTATTTGGTATTTATAAGACCGAAACTTATGTTTCTTTAAAATTCTGCAAACCGAAGACTGAGTAATGTCGCATTCCGTTGACAATTCCATTGTTGATGTTGTTGGGTGTACCATCACAAATCCTAATACATCAATTTCTTTGTCCTCACTTACAATAAATGTTTGATGGTCATCTTGTTGATCGGGTTCGTTTCTTAATTTGCGTTCCACTCTGGCAAACAAGTGTCTGCTTGGAGGACGTCTGTTGGGATATCGTTGCTGATACAGTCCTGCAGCTGCAGTTGCATTTTTGTGACACTCTCCATATATCAGTAACATATCGACCTTTTCACTTCTACTAAAATTATTCATTTTCTTTAATTTTTACTCAAAGAGATTTCCGCAACGCTTTATTTTTTATCTGTCTGACAGCTGATATTGTTTTATTACATTCAATGGCTACTATGATTTTTCCAATGTTATTAGGTTATCAGATTTTAAACAGAAATGTGTCATTTTAGTTTCCAAAGCCCACTAATCTATTAGCCGCATGTTTCTAAAAGCTTGGTTGCATTGTATTTTGGCTGAAATCTCAAATATTTCTGAGCGGATTTTAAAAATTTTGGTATCATTAGATTCGTATGAAAATGGGGTATTTAAAAATGTTGGTGGACGATTAACTTCCCATTTAAGAAAACCGAGTTAGTGGGTAAAAATCTCATTTAAAAATTTTAAACGCCTCTAGCCAATTAAGAAATGCAATCATATTGCTTTTTTTATTTTTATAGTAACATAGCACACAAACTAAAATATATTTTGGGCACCACAGCACTCTGGATTCAGAAATAGATTTTTTTAATAAAATTTTTATTGTTTATCAAAAAGTGACCAAAACGGATGTATTGTATTCAAAATTTCCTCTAGATTCCAAAAATGTAAAAATATATAGGGTGTTTCATTTAAAAATAGAAAGTTGTGGGCATTTCCGGTCAAACCGGATGTGCTCCAAACTTGATTTTTTATTGAAAATATGGCATTTTAGCCGTATAATAAGCCCTCGAAATTTCAATTTTCTATTCCAAATATTTTACGAGATATCGGGGCGAGCGCAATTCGTGACTCACCCGGTTTTTTTTTTTTTTGGTTGGGGTTTTTTTTTTTTTTTTTTTTTTTTTTTTTTTTTTTTTTTTTTTTTTTTTATATATATTATTATATATATATATATATATATATATATATATATATATATATATATATATATATATATATATATATATATATATATATATATATATATATATATATATATATATATATATATATATATATATATATATATATATATATATATATATATATATATATATACATATACATAAACTTTATTTTATTTGTATGTAGGAATTGTTGTTTTATTTTAATTATTTTTAATTCCAAAATGGCTCTGAAAACTTTGTTTAGAAAAAATCCATTATTTTGTTTATTTCATGTTGCCATTACGAACGTAACTAATTAATTAGTTAATTAAAAAATAATTAGTTAATAATGTAGGATTTTATTTAATTATAATATTTATACATACTTAAGCCATATTTATAGAGTGGTTTTAGCACTTTTCCATTATTTCTCTTGGCCCAGAGGTTTATTAAACTAAATCTTTAAAAAAAATATTTTATGATTGCTCCCTAATAACCAAACAGTATGAGGAGATTCATATTTCCTGTGTCATTGTTTTTAATTATATGGATGTTATATTATTTAATACAATATGTAATTGATTTTGCCACTCTTTAATCTAATGCATTTATATAGAAAATTGTAGATCAAGCACAAGTTATAAAGTGATAATGGTGTCTTGACACCATAATAGATGGCATATAATGTTAAAATAAATGCAAAATTGATATTATAGGTATCACGAAAAGCTACCAACCGATACGCATATTAGCTCAGCAAAGCAGAACGATCTTCGTATTTATGGTAAGAGGCCGAGCAAAAAAGTCGGAGTGCGGCTACCTTTCTACTGGAATATGTAAATTATCTAGTTAGCCTGCTTGGCGATAAGATGATAGTGCGGAAGAGTGTTTAATCATACGTTGGACACCAGAAAATTGCGGTGAAATCAATGTTTTTGTGCATTCCTTACACTAACGGCACGTCAGAGCCTTGGTAACACAATATTGCATGCCTGAAATTATATTTGCGATAGAAGCTGTTGGTAACAATTAATTACATATCAAATATTAAAAGGGGAAGTATACTAAAAGTGGTTTATTTAATTTCAGTTGGAGATGCGTAGGTCAGGAGTACACTTAACAAGGTGACCCCACATAGCGAACATAATTTTTAAATTAAATTGAATAGAAATTAAAATAATAATTGGCACCTATAGAGCGTATTAGGGTAAAAATTTCATAGGTCAAAGTGTGTTATCTTTAATCATTTATTTACCTTCGGCCTATTTTCGCTACCAAAGGCAATTACCAATACCTCAAGATGAGCTACCAATCTGGAAATGTTGCCAATCCTCTTCTTTGTTCAACAGTTGGGATCTTTTAGTAGTCTTATAAACAATGGACCGTCTGCTTTACATCTCCTCCGAAGGAAGATGGTATTTCCACTGCACATTCTTCGCCAACCGTTGTATAGCTTTTGCGTTTTAAGCTTATATACCAGCCGCTAGAAGATGGGTGATACTATTGTGTTTCACTAGAATGTATTTACAAATCCAACTACTAGCCTTATTACTCATTGTTTCACTTTTTGCATCGAGTTCGACACTATTAAAAGTCGGTGAAAATTCTCCAAATCTTTGTTAGACCCAAACTTTAAAGACGTAGAGTTGATTTCCAAATGGACTAGTTCCATCAAGATGGTGCTACGACTCATACGGCCCGACATTCAATGAAGGTTGTCCACTACATGTTCTCTAAGCTAGTCATTTATCATGAACATATTATTTACGCGGTGGCAAATCATCTAGCGTCAATTCTGGAATTGCCGTCATTTATCGCTACATCTTGATCTCTATGACTAAAATGTATGTATTTTCGAAAAGTAGAATGAATAAAATAGTGCCCAAAAGGGTGCAAAATTTCCTTTAAATGAAAAATGCGAGGTGTTAGGAAATTATACTTTTCTTAAACGTTTTTTCATGGTAGTTTATTTTTTATTTTTAGTAGTGGATGAGTGAAATTCTTCTAAGGCATGCCCAAAAAATATACTAAAACTGGAGAGGACTAGACAAACAGAGCCAAGTTAACGTAATACGAAAAATATCGCCGCCAGTTACTTAGGGATCAGAACTTCTTTACCGTAGTAAAACTTGACGTGTGGTAGAGTTTATAATAAAAGTAATTTTTGACGTTTCAAAAAAAGTCACATTTCTCGACATTTCAAAAGTCACATTTTTTGACGTTTCAAAAAAGTCACAATTTTTAACGTTTCAAAAATGTCACATTTGTACGTTTCAAAAAATTCACTTAGATGTTTAAAAAAAGTTTTGTCGTTTCAAAAAAAATCACATTTTGACGTCTCAAAAAAAATCACATTGGTGGAATATCACAAATATTTTTTTAGACATTGGGACCGATTTTGCTCATCAATGAACTCAATCTCTTCCTTGACCTGAAGAATGTGTGTACCAAATTTGAAAGCTTTATCTCAAAAATTGTTGCTGCTATCGCGAACCAGACAGATACACAACAGTAAATTTTTTCTATCTGAAATTTTGTGTATCGTCATAATTCGTCGAGATTTGTCCAGAAATGCAATAAAAATTTTCAAAATTTTTTTTCACGAATACATAACTTCCTCACTTTGAAGGGTGAGCAAATAACATAACTTTATGAAAAAAAAAAAACCGCTGCCAATTACTTAGGGATCAGAATTTCCTCACCGTAGTAAAACTCGACGTGTGGTGGAGTTTATAATAAAAGTAATTTTTGACGTTTCAAAAAAGTCACATTTTCTGACGTTTCAAAAAAGTTACATTTTGACGTTTCAAAAAAGTCACAGTTTGACGTTTCAAAATAGTCACTTTGACGTTTCAAAATAGTCACTTTGACGTTTAAAAAAAGACACATTTTTTGATGTTTCAAACAAGTGACATTTTGACATTTTAAAAAGTCATTTTGATGTTTCAAAAAAGTCGCATGTTTTGACTTTTCAAAAACTTGGACCGATTTTGCTCATCAAGTACCCTCTTCCTTGACCTCTAGAATGTGTGTACCAAATTTGAAAGCTTTATCTCAAAAACTGTAACTGCTATCGCAAACTAGATCGGCAGACACACAGACAGAAAATTTTTTCTGTCTGAAATTTTGTGTATCGTCATAATTAGTGGAGATTCGTCCAGAAATGCAAGAAAAATTTTCAGAATTTTTTTCACGAATGCATAACTTCCTCACTTTGAAGAGTGAGGAAATAACACAACTTTATGAAAAAAAAAACCGCCACCAATTACTTGGAGATCAGAATTTCCTCACCGTAGTAAAATTTGACGTGTGGTGGAGTGTATAATACTTTTAAGAGGGAGGAAATAATTAAAGGAATCTTTGAATAATTGACATTATAGAAAAAAAATTACCAGCACCAGGCGTTTTACCTATTCGACTCAACAAACGACATACTGTCGCTTATGTTATTTAATAATGTCATTACACATTTGTTTAAAAATATTGTGGATGTATAACTTAAATTATATTGAATTATTCCTCTCACTTCCTAGGAACAAATGTTTAAAAAGTTTTATAAATTTTAAACCCTGAAAATTTTTTATTTGCACTTAGAGGTTATAATATCTTTCACTCCTCCATGTTTTATACGACCATGAGAAAAAAACGAAAATTATAAATTATAACATTAATTTCCCGTTTTATCGTCTACCTTATTTTAATAATTAATAAATCTTATATTGATTGAGCAGTGTCACTAATGTAACTTAATCTAACGTAATTATTTTTACATTAATAAGCAAGATTTATAATTGTAGATTAAACTGTCAAATGGATAAATAGTCATCTAATAAGTCTTTATAATTTGAATATATCCATTAATTTCTGCATACTATTATTAATTCTATGTAAATATAATACAGACACGTTACTGTTTGCACTGCAGATGCTCTGAACACAAATAGATAATGCTGAATAAGATTTACAGGAAACAACTACTCAGCGGACAAACGCCCCAACCTGCATTGAATTAATCTGCAAGTCTTGTTTGGTAGCTAAGATCATTTATCAATTTCACACTAGACATAGATCGGTTTCGAACTTGTTATGTTCTCGTCAGTATGCCGTAAGTAATGGGAAAGACATAATAATAGCAAGCCAGGTTAACCTAAAGCAAACTAAGCAAGACAGGCATAGTCATAAATGTACCACCAGAGGGATACACTTATCATTCACTATGTTTGTCTTGCTTAGCCTGCTTTATGCTAGCCTGTTTTGCTTTTATTATTTGTCTTTTCCATTACATATGGCATACTGATGAGAACTAAACAAGTTCAAAACCGGTCTATGTCTAGTGTGGAATTGACAAATGGTCTTAGCTACCAAACAAGACTTGCAAGTTTAATTCAACGCAGATCGTGGCATTTGCTCGCTGGGTAGTTGTTTCTTGTAAATTTATTCAGTGTATAGCTTTAGCCCACCAGAGTTAGAGGTTGCAGGTCTTGGTATTTGCTTTGCAGGTGACTATCAGTCACTAAGGCATCAGTCATGTCTGACGGGTACAGGAGCGGATCTAAGCAAGAGTGGGCTTCGGTGCGAGAAGTGCTTGGCCTCTGGTTTCAACACCAATATTCAAAATATGACTGCACAAATGGTTTGGGTTAGTTAATTTATTCGTAAACTATTAATAATAAATATAAAATAAAAAATAGGTAGTTGCATATTTGTAGGTATATTCGAAAAAATAGACAAACAGCTACATTCTAACTAAAACAAAATAAAAATATTTTTTTTAATTTAAACTATCAAGACCTAGAACTAGAAGACTAGTATAGATTAATTTAATAATAATTTAATCTATACTGGCCTTCTAGGTCTAGGTCTAACGGTATAAGTCCATACTAGCATTCTTTAATCTATATACTAGCTATAAACCTAGTAAAGACTAGAAAGTATAGTATTATAGTATCACAGATTAATTACGCGAAACGTGAATCCGTGAATGTTATAGCGTCCTTTTTCTAACTTTGGCATTTGCAAAGCGATCTATTAAATTAGAGATGTCTAAGTTTGATGCCATTTTATTTTCCATAGACAATATTGATGTCACGCAATCGCTGCTGAGTTACTGTAGATCGCATCCAGTCTTTTATCATTTTAAGTTTATTGAAAGGTCGTTCCAAAGAGGCAACAGTTATAGGAAGGGTAAAAAATAAAAGAAAAACCGTATAAACCTCGCAAAAGTCTGCTTCCAATAACGCATAATTCTTAATAATAAATTCAAAAAGTTGTTTTATTGACATATCTTCTTTAAGGTCATGTTTCATTAAATAAAAAATCATATGAAACTGATGTACAAAACGATAAGATAAAACTTTTTTCGCATAATTCTTCACATCTGTGTAATATTTATTCTGTCGAGCTTACAATTAAATATCGCGGTTCTAAAAATTCAAAAGTTTGTTTCACGGCGAGCATAGCAGAAAATCAGTTTGGCTGAAACTGCTGTTGCCAGTGCTGCCAGTATGAAATCTTTATTGTTAAGGAGCAGTTTCCCTATTCTTTAATAGATGACGTTACTACTTTTCATTACAACAGCGGTAATTTCAAATTTCAAAACTATGATTGGGTATTTTTAGACTTCGTGTCCGGGGGCTGACCGGGGCTGGGGGCCCCCAGAGGCTCGGGGCCCCTGCCCGCCGCACCGAACTGCCAGGTGATATGTCCGTCCCTGGACGGGTAGTAGCACTGACCACCAGAAGGATACACTTATCACTTACTATGCCCGGCACATAGATAACTTTCTGTACAAATTAATCTAGTCTAAATGCTTATTTTTTCCTTTTTCCAAAGACTAGGACTTCCTGACTGTTGCAAAATTCAGAAATAGAGTTAAATTGTACATAAGTGATATAATAAAACAATACATCAATAAATTTACGTCACAAGAGCCGCCGAAAAGTGTATTTTTAACTAAATGATATAATGTTATTTATTTAACAACGCTAAAAACAAAATCGTCCAATTAACAAACTTTCAAGAATTACATCCACACAAATTATATTTTTTACTAAACCTCTATATTCACAAGTTGTAAATAATAAATCCATTGTAGTTATAAAATCCAAAATTATACAAAAAATATGAAAATATTCAAACTAAATCAAATATTATGAATAATCTGTATCCTACTGACTTGAATATACAAATGCGTATAATGAAATATGCAAGAAATGAAGGAAAAACAAATAATTGGTTGTAATAGCAATGAGTATGAGTAGACACCGGACAATTTCCATGCGCGTAGGGTCAGCACATGGGATAAGAGAAAATAACAATGATTTGGTACAGAACAATTAAAATACATACCTCAAATGTCTTAATATTTCTTGAAACCTCCCATACTGCGTTTAAGGTATTGGTATAGATTGATGTTATTAATCGATTGACTGGAGTATATTGGTGATGTACTTCATTGGCTACCCGATGCAAGGCACAAGTTACATGAATCATGTTGGGATACGTGCAGTAAAACATTTTCACACACATCAATATTACACAAAGCAGTTACCACTATTTCTTCAACTATTAGCGCATTGATTTGCAACACCTCTTTACTACACATTAACAGTGGATATGTACAGTGTTATTCATTATAAATTACTCACCTCTTATCATCGTTATTATTGCCTATAGAAAAGAAATTTTAAATTGGCTACCCGATGCAAGGCACAAGTTACATGAATCATGTTGGGATACGTGCAGTAAAACATTTTCACACACATCAATATTACACAAGGCAGTTACCACTATTTCTTCAACTATTCGCGCATTGATTTGCAACACCTCTTTACTACACATTAACAGTGGATATGTACAATGTTATTCATTATAAATTACTCACCTCTTATCATCGTTATTATTGCCTATGAAAAAAAAATTTTAAATAAAAGTTGTGTGGTTATGACTGAATTTTGTTAAAATGCTATCAAAAGTACAGTAGCGTGTAGAATTCAGGAATAAAAAAATACGTATTTTTTTAAATAGTGACTGACTCAATAATGTTATTTTTAATTCCAACTATTCTGTTCACACTGAACATAATGTGTATATTATCTTTTTTTGTAATCCAAGTTTCAGCGTTTCGGCAAATAGCCGGGAAAATAATTGTTTAAAAACATATATGTTGTACTTATCTATGATAAGTTTTGTAAAAGTAGTAAATACCTAATAATTAGCAAAAAAAAATTTTCAGCGTTATTATTTTTTCATTCCATTCTATATTTTCAACTTTTACCAAGAAGAGGAAACCTAATTTATTTTTATTTTTAAAAAGAAAATATATGTAATACAATTTACTTATCTAAATTATTAATACTAACAACAAATGAACCAATGTCTAATTATTATAAACACTAGACTCAGAGCTTTCAGAAATAACCGATTTTAGAGCTTTAGCTGCGTTAATAGATAATATGGCAGGAAACACAAGAACTTAATTTATAATTAATACTGTCTAATTATGGTATTAGTTATGAACTACTACAACTTGCCTTTACCACAGTAATTAATACATAATTCATTTGAAATTATAAAAAATACGTGTATATAAGATAAATAAAAGTCAACAGGAATTATATTGATGTAAAAAGAAACTAGTTAAACATTGCTTTGGATATTTAAATTTTGTTTAGATTAATTTATTTAAATAAAAGTAGAAACTGAATATGTAGATGCTATATAAATATTGATCTGGTATCAAAATATTTATTTTCTTTTATTGAGATTAGCACGAGATATATACGGGGTGTCCCAACCAAAAATAGACACCCTGAATAACTTTGGAAATAAATTTTTTTTTGAAAAATTGGTGAAACAAGTCTACCTTGTTTTCAAGGGGAACATATTTTAATGTAATACTTATATACGTATCATCATCCCTCTACTCCACCCGGCCACCCCCTCAAAAAATTCAAATGACAAAGGGGGTCGAATGATACATATTTTGAAAGGTCTTTCAATTCTCTACATAACTGTGTATTTTTTCAAACTTTTATCGATTCGTTCTCGATAATTGTTTCATAGTTTTAGGTTCGGGAAATGAAAATAAAAGAAGCAGTTTAAATTATCGTATGTATTGTTCAAAATGACCCCCACCAACTTCCATACAGTAATATAATCTCTCTTGAAATTTGTACGAACATTTCTGAACACATCTAGAGTCAATAAACGGCATTCTCGAACAATTCTTTCACGTAACTCTTCCAGAGATGCGGGTTTTGTTGCAAATACCTTCGATTTCAAATGTCCCCACAGAAAGAAATCCAAGGGAATCCATCGCTCAGGACACCGATTATCCAAAAATTGACGGACTGCTATAGTAAAATGTGGGGATGCCCCATTCTGTTGAAAAAACAGTTCGCCCTCTAAAAGATTATCGTCTTCTTCGAGGATTTGGGTAATCATTGGGTCGATGTTATTTTCTAACAGATCGAGGTACTTTTCGCCATTTAAATTGTCAGGAATAAAAAACGGCCCGACAATGTGATCCCCTAAGATGCCAGCCCAAACATTTAACTTCTGAGGCCTTTGGGTATGAGTTTCCATGGGATTGGTTTCACACTAATACCTACAATTGTGTCTGTTTACCTTCCCATTTAACTGAAATGTCGATTCATCAGAAAAACACGAATTGTATAGTAGATTGGCATTACCGTTTAATTGTTCGCTAAAAATCTCACATAATTCAAGCCGACGATCGGGATCATTTTCGTTTAATTCCTGTACCAATTTAAATTTATATGGATGAAATTTGTGGGCCTTTACAATTCGATGAACACTGCTTTGTGATACACCGGAAGCCTCAGCTACTTTCCTGATCGATTGAGTATTATCCATCTGCAAATGACCCAGAACTGCTACTTCGACTGCTTCATTCCTAATCGGTCGCTGAGGTTCATGCTTTTTGTTTCCTACAGAACCTGTTTCCATAACTTTTGTCAATAATTGTAAAACATACTGAGAACCAACCCTTCTATCTGGGTGACTTCTATTGAATATGCGCTCCGTAGCTCTAACACAATTATCGTTTTTAAAATAAATGCTGACAATTTCTATTCTCTCCAGAAGGGTATAAACCATTTTGAGAACTCACTCTGGTAAAATATATCTCGATTTAAAATTGGTTGTGAACAAATTAATGTTCAAGGACTATCAAATACTCATGAGTCTTTTGTTATTCTAAAACTAAACGGACAAGGAAAGTGTTTTTTTTGTAAAAAAAACTCGTGTTGATTTGATAGCACTAAAAACTGTAGTTTTTTTATAAATTCGAATATCCAGTGCCGTGTGTTTTAGATTTTTTAAACGATTTCGATTGTATGTAATCATCAAAAATAAAATTATTATCCTTAAGAACGAATCGATAAAAGTTTAAAAAAATACACAGTTATGTAGGGAATTGAAAGACCTTTCAAAAGATGTATCACTCGACCCCACTTGCCATTTGAATTTTTTGAGGGGGTGGCGTGTAGGGTAGAGGGATGATGATAGGTATACAAGTATTACATTAAAATATGTCCCCCTTGGAAACAAGGTCGCCGTGTTTCACCAATTTTTCAAAAAAATTTTATCTCCAAAGTTATTCATGGTGCCTACTTTTGGTTGTGACACCCTGTATTACCAGCAGAGTCTTTACCATTTGTATAAAAGGATGTACTAAGAAAATAACTTAGGGTTAGGATTCTCTAAATTGAGCCATATATAATTTTGACTATTGTTTCAAACACTATATTCGTAACGTTTGTTTTATATGTAAATCTATAATTGCATTGGCGTTGCATTTATCAGCAGATACAATTTCAATATTATTATGAATGTTACTTCTTAAAGACGAAGGAATTTGATTTGTTATCATAGAATATTTTGTTTTCAAGAAATGCTACAGAAACAAATTTAAAAAAGAATTATTTGTAGACAATATTGGTAATACTTTAAGGAAAATTATTCGTTTGTCACACTTTCTTTAACTCTGTTAAATTTCTTATTAAAAAGATAATTATTGTAAAAATCGAATCTATGTAATTATATATTTATGTAAAAATAAAAATTGTACTGTAAAGTCTGAGACAGAATTGAACAGTTATTGTATGTCATAATTCATAATTAATATATACATGTTTCTACAACACTATATTAGTTTAATAATATTCAACTGTATTTAATTGTTGCAGTATAGAATGTTCCCACGTTTTTTATATTAATCTAGTAAGCTTCTATATACTGCAAATGCTCCTGTAATTGCTATAAACACAGGTCCGTAATAAAAAAAAGCTGTTTCATAGATACTGATTTATAATGTTAACATAAATTCAGGAACAGCTGCTAAAAATTCTTAATTCGAAAGGCAAGTAATGAATAGAGTTGGCAAGTCATGGGCGAAGCCAGGTAGAGAAATACCCAAATACAAGAGAGACTTGTTTACTATTTTAGAAAAGACTAACATTTGATTTTAGTCTACTGTTATGCCTCGTGGTGTGTACAACGCAATTTATTCCTCTCCGTTGTATCGTTGGTAATTTTATTTGTTGTATTTTATTCTTAATATTAATTTAATAATAAAGTATGTTAGACTTGCACAAGGGTGAAAACCGGCCATACGCTGACAAAGTGAATAAATTTTTTAGTGAATTACCAATTCCAATTTAATCAGCTTTATTTCCTTTTTTATATACATTTGGAATTAAGGCTACTTTTTATTTAATTTATTTCATATATAAATATATAAAAACAAACAAACAATATAACATGAGGGACAAAGTTGACAAAAAATGGTATCCAGCCAAGACGACAATACCGTCCAGGTACGGCTGGGTCCTTCTGGTTGCTGGTGTTGTTGCAGCTCATGTTTCCGCATGTATAATGACTTCCATGGCCACATGAGATAACTAGCAGCAGTTAGTAGTTCTTTTTATTTTATTTCCATAGGAATGGAGTAACCCTATTGTATTACTATGAGCACGCATAAAGTCAACAAGTATGTGATGTTACTCCGCTAGCCTCTATACGAGGAACGTTTTCTAGTCTTACTGCGTTGGGACAAGTTGTATTGTGAATAAGTTTCTGAAAAAAATTTTTTATTGTTAAAGTGGTTTTAATACTGATAAATCTACCATTTTTAGTTGAATACAAAATTTTGTGGACAGACCTATAGAAAATATCATCTACATTATTTTTTGTATATACCAACATTCGCTGTCCAATTCATTGGACATTTTTTTTGTGTATTAAGTGTTGAATAAAATGTATCGGACACCGCAAATGCTATATATTTTTATTTTTCAAATAACTATTCATCAAACCTTCTCTTGTTGTGACTCGCACTGGACTACGACTGACGGACGGAAATATGAAATACTTTGATCGCGTCTACCGTACGGATTCAGCGCGAAACATTTTTATGATCAACGCGACTGCACGTAGGACAGCGCTAAATCTTTCTATTTCTGATAAATCCGCTTCACCCCCGTAGGTCGTCTATCACGTAAAACAGCGCGTTACTCCTACACACTAGTCGTTTGAGCCTAGACGAGTATTATTTGATATAAACAATGTAACTAAGATATAACTAATAGGGGGATGCATTGAAGAGTGCGTTTACAATGTAAAGAGGTAACGTCCCTGACCTCGGCGCACACTGGTAGAAATTAACAATCTAACTGTGCAAAAGTCAAAATGAAACATAGATTCAGATTTAACATAATATATTGCGTTTATTATTTTAAGTCACATTTAATAATACTTTTATCTACATGTAACATGGTTTATAATACAGGATGAGACAAAAATCTCGATACAGAAAATTTAAGAACTATCAGAAATCTCATTCAAATTTTCCTGTACTAATTGAGCAGATTGATCGTCAAAAGTAGGCTGCACCAATAGGCATTTTACTTCATTATCAAGAGTCTTAATATTATATGATCAACCAAGATTGGTCCGAGAAATAGAAAATATTATGGGATCTGAGAAAAATAAAAGAATATTTAATAAGTCTATCATTGTTTGCACTCGAGAAAATTTTCTTGTATGGTACTCTGTGTATCTTCGAAAGTCAATTTCTGGCTTCCAGTGCTTCTTCCGATAACATTCCGATAAGCAAAACAGCAGATTTTATAATATTTGCTCCATGAATAAGAAATTTATGTAAACTAGAGGGGATATTATACCACGGGTTATAGATCCACATACTTTTCTACAGTCGCTTTTGCATACTTTCTAAATGATTGTACATCTACAGCATATCCACATGAAATTGTTTGCAGTATCACGTTCAAACGCTTTATCAATTATTCATCATTTCCTGTGATGGAAGATGCAAGAGCAGATTGGTCAAAAAAAGCGACTGACAGTATTACCGTCATTTGTTGTACCATATCCAGGTTTCAGGATGTCCACTAATAATCCCATTTTTACCTTCAATTCATTTTGAAAATATTTTTTTTGTTTCTTCAAACTTTTTTTTGTCTTCATTTTTGAGCATTTGCTATTTTTTCATATCCCGACGATATGCGATATGAAGAAGACACTCAAAGCACCTAATCCATGCGTGCAATGTAGAAAGCCTGTATTCATATTTGCTCGCATCTGAGGACTGTTGATGTTGTAGGATAAATTGCAAATCGCTCATATTTTTCGGCGTTACTCCACAGATTCCACATGTTTGACTTGACGTATCACTGATTACTCCAAAAATTTTTCCATCAATCATCGTTAATTTGAAACAAAGAAAAATGACGATTTCCTGTCCACTAATAGAAACTTTGATAGGCAATATAGTTTCTATTTGTTGTTCTATATTCTGTATCTCTCGTTTACTTAATTCTGCAGTTTCTTTCTCAAATAAAAGTTTTATGGGTCTGCAGAACCTGGTAAAGACGGTGACGGGTTGTGCCATAAAATGGTATTAGTTTTATTTGCTCGCAAGTATAAGGGTACAATGCAAACCGCAAATAAACTGGAATCCCTTTTTTTGTTTTACATCATCTCCAGAGAATTTCTGTTTGTAGGCAGAATGTCCAGAACTTCCATCACATCCCCACTTGAAAATTATTGTTATTCCGTCTGATAAGTCATCGATTTTTTGGGATAACACTTCCTCTTGAACCGTTGCTAATCTGGTTATAGTGTGGTCAACAAGGGCCTGAACCGTTATTTTTGCAGATGTTCCACTAATTGTTATTGATTCCGCTTTAGGATAGCACTCCTTCCTTGCTTTTAAGATTGCGTCGCACGAAGAATAAATATCTGCATTACGATCTTGGCCCCAGATTGCATTAAAATATACGTATGTTTGGTAAAATGTCCGTCAACAAATAATGCAAGTGCCTCCTCTGGTGTATATTTGATAGGATGTACGGTCGGAGATTTCCATTTTCTTTTAATTCTACTAGCCCTTTTTGGTGATGTTTGAGAAACTTCATAGACTATATTTACTGCATCTCTTTGTCCACCCAAACGAAAACATGTTTCTGCCGTAAACATAAATTCTTCTTTGGGATAATTCTGTACTATAGGTAAAACTTTTCCTCTTTTTGACGATGCCGTCAGTTCTTGAAACTCTTTTGGTGGTCGTCCCATTTTGCTGCTAGATGGTCCTGGCATTGAATCGGCAGATTGATGCTGAGGAAAAAAGGTGACATTTTCATCTAGCCATTTAGATTCACGCGCTAACATTATGTGGATTGAACGGCGGGATTCTGTCCATTTTTTGAAAATTTTGCTATTTAAATTATTAATTTGTCGCTTAATCGTATCTTCAATTTCCCTATCCAGTCCTAGTTTATTATAAACATACGAAAATACGGCTGAATTTTTTGCACTTATTGTCTTTTCTTTATGCCAAACATCAAAAAACTCTCTCAGAGAAAGGGACATAGCACCTAAAATAATTCAATATTTTACATGACTGCATTTTCATGCCGTTAATTTTACTTCAGCTGTGTACTAAAATGTATGTTCCAGTCCGAATACATGCGAAAATATGTTAAATTAATTATAAAAATTACACCCAAACTTTTTATCAACAATATTCCTACCAAAAAAAATACCAATATTAAACCAATATCATGTAAAAATAATACATATCTGTAGATTGAATCTCCATAGTTTTAAACCACAAAATACACTAAGGAACTTTAGGAACAGTGTGTTCACTTTAACGCATAACACAATACTAATTCAGGTAATAAATATTCCCATCATAAAACCCTTCTTTTATAAATGCATCCTCACTTAGGACGAAAGTGCTAAAAAAGCACTTAGGCCTTCATCTCCTAGAGCTAGACAGTTTTTCCTCACCTTGTCCGATGATCCAGATGACAATGTGTCAATTGACACTTTGTGTACTGGCAGTCAATCCCAAGTCACAGAATATCCACACAGTCCCTGACAGACAGATGACTACCCCCGGGGGGTGACAAGCTGGCGAAGAAAGAAGACGAAGACAGAAGAGCGCCAGAAGAGGCCCTAGCCAGCAGGGTTCATCAGCCAGGACCCAGGGAGGTTGACCGAAATCTTCGGCACCGCTCACATTTGTGAGTGGGGCCGTTCGTAAAGTAAGTTAACCCGCCCTGCACGAGGCCGGTCCAGGTCTATAGCGATGACTAGGGTAAAAAGGCAATAGTCCTGCCTGGCCCCAGCATCCGAGACCGTCATCATGCCAAATGGATATTGGCGATCCTCACTTATCTAAAAATCAAGCAACATTGTTTTCTCAGCAATCACCGGTTCATTCAGGGTTGGAAAATAATAAAATTATTGGAATATACACCTACTTAATTTTGCACTTTTGTATAGTTAGATTGTCAATTTCTACCAGTATGCGGCGCGGCAAATATGGCTACCTCAGTCATTAAATAGGCTGTTTTACAATGACAGAATAGCAAAACTACACATCTACATCACAGGGACGTACCTGGCCTTTTTTATATTGTGAACGGAGACTAATAAAATAAAAGGTAATATTTTCTGGAAAAAAAGGGCCTGGAACCAAAACTAAGAATAATTAAGTTAAGTGATTATCTAATAAAAATAAATTGTACTATCGCTCAAAGCGGGTTTACAATTTAAATGAATACAAATATTACCAAAAATATTAGTATACATGGTACACCAAACTGAAGGAAGACTAGATTAGGTGTCATAGCAAAAGAGAATCATTGACGGAAAATTGTCTTCCTAAAAACAATATTTTCTAGGGATTAATGCGTCAAGATTTGTTAAAATTTTAATTCGGAATAATTTGTAGATAACTAGATTTATTTTCCATTGAAGTGAAATGAAAGTAAATTCTCTATAACATTCTACGCATTCGATATTGTATATTTCTTCACGTTACAGGCCTGCACTAAGAAAACTAATTATACGCAACAATAACTAATATAGTTGTGCTTGTTCTTGTACATACACATAGTCTCTAAGTTTTTTAGTAGAGATAACATTGCAAAATTTGATCGATAACGTTATAAACTGATTACACTTTCAACACACCTGCTACCTTATTCCTTAACCGAGTAACGTCAACTTGGTGTCTTATATGTCATAAATTTATTTATATTTCTCGTATCAGTATAAAACAAAAAATATAGAAGTGGTTTTGTTCTGCAATGGAACAGTGATCATGTAATAATTGCTACTACTGTATTTGTTATTCTTGATTCAATAACATGTAAGAAAATTATTCCACTTTTTTGTCTTTAATTAAAAAAAATTAATAATAGTCTGCTGTAAAACTTCCGTAATAAAGTTTTTGCAAGCATGAATCAGCTTTTTTTATCAAGATCACTAAAAAAGATTTAAAGATGGTGTAAAAATTGGTCATGAGTTCTAAACATTACATAACTTTTTTATTACCCTTGTTTGGCCCCAGATAGTGAAATCGTTTGTTTATTAGCACAGTCAAAATATTTTTGTATAAAATTCAATTACACAGCATCCTGAAAACAATAAATAGAAAGTTTCAGGGTCTCTCGCGGAATCCGACATAACTGTTATTTTCGAGTATGCAGTTTACCAGGTACATGAATAAGTAACGATTATTGGAAATTCCAAATGATAGTCAGCAATTTTAAAAAAATTAGCATAAAACTCGTCCACACACCGTCCCAAATTTGATTTCTATAACTTTTATAATCAGCGTCCAAAAGAAACGAACTCAAGTTGCCTACGCAAATGAAAACGTAGGTCTTAGAATAAATAAAGAAGGGAATATAAATAATAGTCTAATAGTTTAATAAAAGAGTCACGATACTTATCTCTATAATTAATCGGCTCAGTACGATGGGCTTAAAGACAAGGATCCTGTGTTCGATTCCTGACTAGGGCATGGATGTATATAGTGTAAATTCTGTAGAGTAAAGGAATGCCCATTCAATAGCCTGCATTCCTATGAAATAATGATATAATAATAAAAATTAAATAATTTGATTAAGACTATCTCTCTATATTTAAATAGCCCCCTGTATTTAAATAAAATAAATGCTCTTTCACTTTGATAAATATCCGACAAATTTTTTTTTTTACTCTACAGATTTTACGAAAACACACAGTTGGTTGGAGCATTATTTTGTGGCAGTACACGACTGGATACTGTCTATGTATGTATATGTCTGTCTTGGTTGAGTGGTGGAAGCAATATGCTAAACTCCTCCAGAACATTAATATAAATAAAACGATAAAAAAAATGTCTATTATTCTTAACCCTCTTCTTTGTAGACTAAATATTCTGGACCAGGATGCTGAATAACCCCAACAGATATGCCACAACAACTTGAGCAAGAGCACAATAGGAGGCTTTAACACTGACAGGAAGCATATTCATTAAAGAGCATAGGAGACATCTTAGCAACTCTTGAACCACATGGTTCATGAGTTGTTTTATTTAAGAGTTGGATTAAGAGATATTCCCAACAACTTGACTTCTCTTTAAAAGCCTTAGACTCAATTTCTCTTAATGAAAAAGCATCAAATTCAATTGTAAGAACCAGAATTCATTACGTGACTAAACTTCGTCACAACTTCAATTAAAAGTATGGAATACATTTTATATGGAAGTGTGGTGGTTAAATACTATGAAGTAAGTTACTTCTACATTTGTAGTAAGTTCATTTATATACTAAAAAAAAAAAATAATTGACCAAGCACAGATCCTTGTGGAACTCCAATATTTACAGTTACTTGCTATGAGAATTTATTATTAGATCTTACTCTTTGTGTTCTATTGGATTTTTAAAGTTCTTTATTAATAAATCATATTAGACAGTCAAAAGCTAGGTTAAGATCGTAAAATGTTGTAGTCATATATTCTCCTATATTAAAGCAACCAATGCTGTCTTCGACAAAGTCTCAAATAGCATCAGTGCAGTATTTATATCTTTCCTTAAGTCATATTGCGTTGGAACATAAAAAATTACTTTTCCTAAAATGGGCGGGAATTTTAATTTTTTAGACTGTCTTATAGATTTGTGATATAACACATGCGAGCATACCCAATTATGTAACTTTTCTTACTGTAAGGTAATGATCCCGCGAGTAAATCTCATTTTTTTTTTTTTTTTATATTCCTGTGTAGGAAACTCCACGCAGGCAGCTTTCAGTTGCCTCCGTGGCGATGTTGTACGATCCCAAATCCGGGAACTTCCAATTGAAGCCACAAATGTGCCCTGGCTACCTGTCAGTGGTGTTTCCATTTGTGTCTTCTAACAAGTTGAGCCCATCTTTTCAACTTTTTTTCACCGTGCTGATGATATATATATATATATATATATATATATATATATATATATATATATATATATATATATATATATATATATATATATATATATATATATATATATATATATATATATATATATATATATATATGTATATATATATATATATATATATATATATATATATATATATATATATGAACAGAGAAAGGAGTTAGACGCGGGTTTAATTACATTACAGTAAAAAAACAATGATTCAACGGGTACGCCCGCATAAAGAAAATTGCACGGTGGAAAATGCAAAAATTGCAAATGGCAGAAAGATGCAAGTTGCCCGCGTGTGCGATGCTTGGACGATGCTCCCATACCGGAGCCATCCAAGTGGAAGCCACAAAGGTGCGACTGGCTCCCTGTCAGTGGTTTTCCTTTAGTGTCTTTTTTGAGTTTTGCTCATCATTTTAACTCAGCTACACCGTGCTGATGAAGACCAATTAGTCAGAAACACGTGTCCACGGTTTGCATCTTTCTGCCATTTGCAATTTTTGCATTTTCCACCGTGCAATTTTCTTTATGCGGGCGTACCCGTTGAATCATTGTTTTTTTACTATATATATATATATATATATATATATATATATATATATATATATATATATATATATATATATATATATATATATATATATATATATACACATATATATAAAACCATATTATTTATATTATTGTTTATGTTTTTAGTATCCTGAAGAAGCTAATAAATTTAGCGAAACGTCGACAAGTTAAAAAAAGAAAAGAAATTTTGTTGCATTCTTAGGATCCCTTAACTCACCTAAAAATACCCTTTATATATATTTAAATTTTAGTTTACGAAGTGTAATTGAAGATTATTTAGAAATCCTTAGCAACACCTTCTCCATGCGGAAACAAATAATTTTTTATGACCTTTGAACAAAGTATAATTCATGAAGAAATGTATGTATGTTAGTCCTTGATTTAAACTGTATTGTCAAAGTCAAATCATATTATTAAACAATTCAGTTACGCTACTCTTTAACAAATATCTTAATTACAACACATGGAGGTTTTTAAAATTAATACATCGTGAAATATCTTGTTTTACGTTCGATCTGATAAACAAATCATAACACGACCATACACAGCAGTACACAAGAATAGAATCGAAACTCGAAAGTGACTGGAACATATGAACGGCTAGTAGATATATCCGCAATTGTGCACTAAATCTAGTTCTGTGACAAAAATCACAGAACTTGTAGGTCGGTAGCCGGGCGTGGTCATGTTCCATCTCTGTGTGTGGAAACAAAGTGATTAAGGCAGCGGTGTAGCATGCACGTTTGTAAGAGGATATAATTTTACACAATAAGTATTTAAAGGAATACAAAACTTTTTATCGTACCTACAAAGAATGGTTTATGATTTTATTTATATTATAGCTTCTTAATTAATACCTATAAATCAAGTAGGTTGAGGTGGGAATCTACAATATCTTAAAACTGAACTGGATTTTCGGTCTGGATAGAATTACCACCTACGCATACTTTGTCGACAGGTTAAATTAAAAAATGTATTAAACTTTTGTTCACCGACCATCGACATACTCGCTTACTCCGTTACGATTTCTAACACATAATCGTCGTACGTCACATTATATGTCGATATATTTTACGAGGAGCAGCAAATATAGATATATTTATTTTTGTAGGCAAAACAAACACTTTAAGCAAAAGAACTATTTCTTAGGTCTGTTAATGGTTCAACAATGAAATGTACAATTTTTTTTTTTATTAGAATTTACTTCGTCAGTTCCCGAGCCATTCAATTTTTTTAAATTTAATATTGTTGAAAACTTTCTGCAGGAGTACGTGTCTCTAGAAAAAATGATATTTGGGAACTAGGTATATCTATACACGAATTGATAAATGATTCGTCAAAATTTTAGGGCACATGCTTAATTATATTTTTAGCTGCTGATGTAAAAAAATTCATTGAAGCAATTTGCACACTCCATGTTGGTCAAAACATGATCATTTTCTACAAATTCAACTTCTGTATTTTTTTGTTATCTTTTCCAGTTGTTTATTGAAAATATCCCACATAGTTTTATTACTTTCTTGTACCTAATATAAGGAAGTATGGTAATCGTGATTTTTTTTGACCTCGAGATTTTGATTGATATATACGTCTTGAACCCTCTTGAATCCATTCTTACTAGTTTCAGAATGATGTCTGTCGGTGCGTGTGTGTGTGGATGTGTGTGTGTGTGGGAAACTTCCCAAATTTGGCAGTTAAGATTGTCAACAATATTTTAGGTGACACATTAAATTTGGTGAATGTGGTACGACCAGAGGAGACATGAAAGAAGAAAAAAGGTACAATTTCGGGAAAAAAATTGAAAAAATTTCATTATATTTCTAGACGAATCTCGAGGAATTATAATGGAAAAACATAACTTTATGAAAATAAATCTGTCCGTATGTCTGTAGTATCGCGATAGCAATTACAATTTTTGAGATAAATCTTTCAAATTTGGTACACTTATTCTAATGGCCAAAGAAAATAAAAAATTCTGTGATGAGCAAAATTGACCAGCTAAAAAGGGGGTCCACGGGACCCAAACTTTTTTTGTGTTGGACTTTACAAAAATATATATTCTTGATGAAAGATTATAAATCATGTTTACTATATCAAGCGAATAAAATATATTTTCCAAATACTTAAATAAAGCTGATGTAAACTGAAATATTTTACACATTTGGCCTCATAAAATGGGGTTAGGATAAATTTAACAGTTTGACATTTGAAAGGTCTAATTTAGTTATAGAAATGTCAATGTCAATAACAAAAAATTATTAAAATATATGACATACATTATTATTGACAGTATCGAATGACGCTGATAATTAATTATTTAAAAATTTTAATGAAACATTTCAAGGTACGCATTAAAATTTAATTTAGGTAAGAGAAGAATTAAATAGAATGATTTTTTTAGAACAGGATGATATATATATTGGTATAAGAAAGTTATGTGCTGGCCACATCAGATATTTTTTGTTTTAAAAAAGTAAAATGCGACTGTTATTAGCAGATATTTTAGATTTCGACAAGATTTTTCATTATTCCTCATTACTTTCATCAAAAATATCTCTAAATTCTGGATAACTTCTACTCAGATTACCATAAAGCTACTCTGGATTTTAATTCTTTTATTTCAATAGAAATTTCGTACTTTTGATTCTCTGTTTATTTACAACAGCTTTTAATGGAAAATACAAATTAAAATAATGCAGAAGTGTGTTCATAAAAATGTCAAATGAGATATTGCAATTTTCATTCTCATGTACTTATGACCAGTATCTTTAATCTCATCATTTTCTATGTCGAGCTTAATACTGACATAACTGGAATTATGGTAGTTAGTAATTTCTTCCACCTTTTTTATATATTTGTACTTACTTATATTCTCTATGGTAATCAATTTAAAAGCTTTACGATTCTTTTGTTGCCTTGTTTGAATCATATTTGCCATTCTTCCTGGTATCTAAAAACGAGCTGATACAAAAAACTCTATGTCTATGAAAAAACTATTACCGATAAACATCAAAAACTACTTTTTGTATTAAAGGTTGATATGTATATAAACAAAATTAATAATATTATTAAGCACTTGTTGTTGATGACATGCGATTCAAATGTATTGAGCCTTCACTTTAAACGCCTACGAAAAAAAAACTAGACGACCGAATTAGACAATTTCTTCATATATCAGTACATATACTGTTTAATATAGTGTGTCAAAATTTTATGAAAATAGGTTTTAAAGTTTTTAAAATATTTAATGATAATGTAAAAGTTGTACCGAATTTGGGTACCATTTTCGATATAACGGTATTTGCGAAATAATTTCTCAAAAAACTAACTGACAAAACTACTTGAAATTTTCATGAGTTGTAAAATGGATCTTTCTGTAAACTTGTCGTCCTTTGCAAAAAAGAAACGGCTTTTAGTTTTTCAGTTATTAAAAAAAATTTTGCTGATATTTTCATTATTATTAATAATATAATTAAAATATTTTCACATAGGATAATAGTTGCACAACAAATAGCTATTCTATGAATAAATTATAGTTTTATCAAAAATTAACGAAATACCACAAGAAAAACATAATCGGAGTAAAAGGAACTTGACCGTTTTCACTTCTTTATTTATTTTTTCAAGTATCTTGGATTTTCCGTTGAGATTTTTATACACTGATTCTCCAGACATTGAAACCTATTTGTTGTAAAGAAATTTTACTTATAAATTGCTTCGTTGAAGATATACAGTGATGCCACCGTTAATTTTTTTGTAATTCGCATTCTGAGTAAAGGCTCAATACATTTGAATGGTATAGTAATATGGCGCATTAATTAATTAATTTCTCTGATAGGTGCTAAATAGGATTATTCTTTTTTTATCAGTCTAGGCACTATAGTTTCTTTCTTTAACTTTAACTTTCTTTAACTTCAGCGACACAGCACAGCAGATATCAATTACCACATTTTATTATTATTGTGGAATTCGAACCACATCTAGTTTAGCGACAGTTTTATACCTCATATGAGAATAGTGTGTCCATAGAATGAAAGCTTTAACATGTTTTGATCTTTACAGAATATACGCTTGCAGTACATTTACAGTGTGTTCCTGTATTTTTTCTAGTTACATCACTTCATATTGTTTTCTATAAATTTTTCTTGACATCTGACAATAACTCGAGTGTGGCATATTCTGCAGTTTCTTCAAATTCAGGAGAGATAAAATGTTCATAAAAAACTTTCTAAATCATTCATATTTCTTTATTTAATGTTTAAATCAAACACTATTTCGTTAGATTTAGTGAGAATCTTGTGCATTGTCATTATTGCATCAATTTTTTCATGAAAAAAAGCGATAGAAAAAACTGTAGTTACATTTTAATAATGAAAACCAGTGGATTCACACGTGGATATACATAGGATACCAGGATATTCACTTACCAAAAATTGTCGGGATTTACAGTAGTAACATAATTGTATTGAAAATTATTGATAATTTGGGAAATCTGCATGAATGCAAGTTAATGCCAAAAGCACGAGTGCATGATATACACGAGTGCTTTTCGCAGCATGAGTGCAGGTTTCCCAAAATTATCTATAGGTATATTTCAGTGCACAAATACACGATACATTATACCTAACTTGAAAAATTTGACAAGAAATGTCAAGAATGACAGCGGTAATTTTCGAGTATTTGCATTAGTGCAAAATTGTCCCTGTAATTCGACATTGATCGGTCGGTAAATGCAAAATAGAGATTCATGATTGATCAAACATTCAAATTTGACAGGTGAATGAAATTTTCAGAGCTTTATCTCTCTCTATCACATCAGAATGTCCACATATAGATCAAGGGGTTATACCAGTTGAATCATAGCTTAAGCACAATCATACCATACAGAAAGAGTGTATAACAGAGCATTATTAGAGAATATCAGCATATGATTATCACGATACGCCAGAAACACCTGCAAATATCCACCTGTGGATATTTTGTATTGAGAGGTTAATTTCAAAATGGTTAACCTTGTTTACACCATTACCTTAATTACTAACACAAATTATATACTATATATACTATACTATATATATACATACATACATATATATATATATATATATATATATATATATATATATATATATATATATATATATATATATATATATATATAATATATATATATATAATATATATATATATATATATATTTACATACTTTTTTTTCTAAAAGTAGTTTTTATTTTAAAATGCAGGACCGGAAATGCATAAAATAGCATATATACCACGTCACTAAAGGATCTTTTAATTCCTCGTGTGAATCAACTCTGGAATAATAGATACTCTTTAGTTCCTTGGTACATAATATAGCATTAATGAAATCATAGTCACTAAAAGTTAAATATGGATTATATTACTACACTGGTTACTACATAAAAAATAGCATATTCTTCAATCGTTTGGATCCAAAACGTTATCACTAGTTCATGTGAAAGTCCGTATTGTATTACTGAGTGCTGCAATTTCAATATCACAGTGTATAATATATAATAGTTCTGAATAAATTATGGTTTAATAGGAGGAACTATATTCAGGTACAAAACGCCACTGGTAGAGAACGTAGTCGAAGAGCCCTGGGCGCGGCTCCCCAGCTGCCATCAACTGGGGCACATTCGTCCTACGCTCTAATCCGTAACAACATCAACACTCGTATCTGCATTAACGGCGTCCTGGGGTATTACATAGAGTTTATTAATTATTTTAATTAATAACCAAGCAACTTCAATGCCATATTTTTGCAAGGTATGATTTATTGTTTATAATGGTCATATATTAGCTCTCTTGAGTTAATGTGCTAATGTAATTGTGATTGAGAGGTAAATTCTTAGTAACAATATTATCAATAATTATTACCTTGTGGCGTTTATATTGTTTCCTTTCTTTTCTACATTCTACAAACTATTTAAAGCATTTCCTTAAAAGAAAATGAATGATTGGGTATTACATTGCATCCTTTCACACCTAATATAATAACAATAAAATACCTATAATTTCTTACATTTTACACTATCATTCTTATCTGAATGTGCTATAAAATTTTTAGGTAGATAATAAATTAAACATGATACTTCAAATACCTTTTATAGCAGAAACTATTAAAACAACTGCCTCGTCTAGATGTAAGACATTGGATTAAACAATAGTATTCATTATATTAGAAGCAAAAATAATACTGAGGTATCCCCCCCCAATTACAATACAAAAACGAGAGTCCATAGGCCGCTATATAATGTTTTTTATTCTTTCGAAACTCCTCATGTTATTTAAAAAAAAAAGGTTTTAATTACTTAATTCAAAATATGAACATGTTATATTTATTTTAACATTTTGAATTGATAGACTGATTGTTACTTTAGTAACCATAATGACATTAATGATATGTAATCTAAACTGTATAGTCCATTGTTTTATAATATATAAAAATCAGATATTTTATTTGTATATTTATGCATTTCTAGAAAAAATAATAAATTAATTAGCCGTCAGTTTTTTCAAAAACGCGTAGGAGGTACGCAATTTTCAAATACGTGCATGAATAGATAAATGAGAAACCCAAAATTGTAATTGGTATATAAGTCACAATCTAATAACAAATATTCCCTTACGCTGACCCTATTTTTGACGTCATAGCTTGCAGATATCCGAACCCTTGAGAGATAAATTACTATTGTATAATTGGTTCTAAGGAACTGTTAACAAATTAATCAGAGGCAATGTTATATTCAATTCAAAGATTACTTCTTTACCATGCCTGGAACTGCAAGTTTATTTAACAACAGTGACCGGGGATCATTCAATAGTAGAGTTTGCAAAAATGCGCCGCAGAACATAAGAGTACGCATCGTAATAAGTGTAATAAAAGAAACTAACTAGTAATAAAAGCAATAAACTGTTATAATTTATAACAATAAATGCCAACTTACCCTCTTAATTAGCTTGGTTATCACAAACTGGAAAAGATCTGTAAAAACTTTGCAGCATCATGTATGTTTCTATGTTTGTCTCCGAGAGTAATGTTCGATATGGTGAAAAAACATGCTTATATTTTAAGAACGACCGTTCGACATCTATTGATGTAATACAAGCATACTTAAAATAGTCATTAAACTCACTTAACGGATCTGCAGATGCACCATCAGTACAATCACAAATTTGTCTTAATCTGGTAAAATTGGTGTCTTGCCTTAACACACGTGCCAACTTTTTTCCAATGGGCTCATTTTTTGCGTCACCTATAGAATTTAGCAGTCGATTCACGTCGTCCACTATTTGCAGTGACTCAGCTAACGACAACGCAAGGTTTTGTAAGTTTTTAAAACTGTTTCAACAGAAACATCTTCGAATTTTGTCTGGCTTTCATTAATAGCTGCAGCCGAGAGGCCCACAAAATTTTGATTTCAGTGGTCGACAGAAGCAAATAATTATCAGAGGCCAAACCCATCATAAAATAGTAAAAGCTGAATTTCTGTATTTCTGTATATAAATTTTAAAAGATGCTAATCGCACACACCAAAAAATTAATTTTTATAAAGTCAATGAAATAGATAACAATTAATATCAGAGTAAAATACTTTAAGACAAAATAATAATAATAATTTTAGGCAACAATGATTGTTTCCACCCCGTCTCATTAACCGCTAGAATTATTTATATGAGACTTAAACTTGTAAAATTGGAGTTTGGTACACCGTGTAGCAGACCAGCCAGGCAGACAGCCGGATGGGGATATTTGACAAATCGGAGATTTTGAGCGGGGTAAATTTTACTTTTTATTACGCGCTTTTAAAAACATAAATAAACAGTTACAAGTAAATATATTGAATAGAAACTTTTCAAATAATAACAATTCACTGTCAAGTTCGACTTCAGAAAATATATTATCATCTTCATTGTCGTTTATATTTTTGTATATTTTTGTATAATATTATGGAATTTTATGATACTTTCACGCATTGTGAAAATACCTTTTACTATGTTCGTCATTAATTGATTTTTGGTTATAGGTTTGACCTTTTTGGTTTTGATTAAATTACGTTAACCTTTGAAAAAATGCGTCCACATGTAGCAGCGTGCAGTTTGCACTCATTGCAGAAAGAGGGGTAGAGCTCTCATTTTTCGTGCAGTGTAGAATTTATTTTACAATTATGAAATAAATGAACGTAGCTGCATAAACAAAATCTCGTATGCCTCCCTAATACTAACTAGATGTCGCCAAATGTTCATCGCAGTTAGTAAAATGGAACAGTATTCATTGCATATTATGCACTTTACATGAAACGATTTTAGTTATTTCTCAAGGTGTAAATAATTTTATAAAAAACGTGACGTTCCCAAAAAATTATCGTAGATTATGCCATTATTAGAGGCTCCATTAACAACTATCAGTTCAAATTCCAAATTGTAGATTTTTGTAATTACCAGGCATCTGGCAACACTGTTGTTTATACTATCTACAATAAACTTAGTATAGAAAGGGAAGGGATCAGATGTGGAAGGGATGTGATGACTGAGGACTGGAGGCGTACCGGACCACATGTGGAAGGGATACGATGAGACGGAGAAGTACCCTCGTTACTTCGTAAACATAATAACGCAGAAAAAGGCAACAGTGATACAGTCTTTCTCTTTCGCATACATGACTGCTATTTTTATCCTTTATGCACGCACACAAAGCAGGCACTCTAAGTAAACTTTTTCCAAAACTGTATGTAAAATTTCAGATTTCCACGTTGAAAAACTTGGTCACCAAAAATGGCCAGCAACACACAGACATACGGACAGCATGCCAATTCTTATAAATTCTCTATTTTCCGGTCTCAAAACGTTCGTTTTCATCATAATCTGGAATTTGTTTTTCTCACGACGCCAATACATTATAAATCAGTATAGTTAGATGAGAAAGTAACATGGTAGATTAAGTGACCTTGGAGATGATATACATCTACTCCGACAGTCAGGCTGCTCCAAAAGCGGTACGCTCTGCCAAGATGAAATCAGCTTTCGTTCTCCTGAATGCACTACTGTGCCTGGACGCCATAGCAAGCCTTGTCAGGCATAAACAATTAAGATTAATGTCAGAACATACCGGAGTTCCAGACAACGTGAAAGCCGATGAGTTGGCTAGATTGGAGCAAAGAGGAGCCCTGCCTCAGGTTTGGGCCTATATTGAACATCACAAGAAGACAGGTAACGACGGTCCTGAATGAGTGGGTCCACCAGACATTAAGGAAGCATTGGAGCACCAACAGAGCTTTTAGGTAAACTGGAGATTTTGTGACGAGGCCGAACAATTTGAGATCGGCTTGATTACTGGGCTGGAGTCGAAAGACGCTCTACTCTTGCTTACTTTCATAATAAAAGTTGCCACAAAAAAAAACATTTACGAATAAAAGTGTAATTAACTGTTTGGGAAAGTTCGGCAAAGGCTACAACTTTTCTCATCAATTCTAGCATTTACTTACCCTTGGGAAGCATTGATCCTAAAAAATATTTGTAGGTAATAAATAGTACATTTAGAGAACGTGATTATTATATAACTTATTAGATAAAAGTGTGAAAAAACTGAATCCATTCTAATGTAATTGAGAAATGCAGTTGTTAAGGAACAGATCTGACGTTTATAATTTAAGAAGTCAATTGTAAAGCTTTTTTTATTTTATGTAACAACTTAACATGCACGTACATACTTTTGGATTTAGCTCTTGGCCATTTTTAATAGAGTATGGCCCACCTAACAAGATTATGATTAAGCAATGAAAACTGGATCTCAAATTTTATCAGTTTAATTGTTGGCTACAATACATGTAAAGAGAAAGTAAAAAAATCTCATTAAAAAATAATAAATTAAAATCTAACTACTGCACAGCAGACAATACTTTCATATGTTGCATTGGACATATAGGGGGGTCTCATTAAGTACGATTAACAATAATTTTGTAAGGTAATTATTATAAATTAGTTTGCAAAGTTTATTGATTTTTTTGCAAACACTTATTGATTTATTGTGTAATGATTGTATTAGTTAAATAGCATTAATATCAGCTCTTAACAACAGTTCGAACATATCGATTAATTAATAAGTGGTATCGTAAATCATGTGAAACTAATCAAAGTAGGTTGGTGGTCTAATTAAAAACTCATTTTTCAAATTTACAATCGTAAGTGCTTATTTGTTTAAGTGGAAGAACCAACGATGCTGATGTTCGCCGCTGACATTAAACATCTGTATTTCATATTGTATCAGCTGATTTGTGCAGTAAGATAAGTTCAGCTACAATTAATTAACCGAGTTAATTTAGTCAGTAATTATTAAAAAAATTGCGGAAAACAATTTTATTCCAACCCAAATCGATATCATAAAAAATAATTAATGCAGTAATCATTTATTCTTGTTAAAACAAATTATAACTATGTCTGAAATAGCTGAAATTTACAATATCGACATAAATATAAACATAGTTGAGGATAAAAGAAATGATGAAATAGGTATTGTTCTTATTTATGCTCCTCACCTATTAAGTCTGTCTAAACTTACTGATATTTATTTAACAGTAAATACCAACAATAACAATATTAATAATGATAGATATTTTTATTTAAGGAACCTCTCTTCAATAAATACAGAGAGATCTTCTGAAAGATTTGGTCTCTTGATTTTGGAGGAGGAACAGGAATCTGTGACTAATATATCTACCCTTCTTTTGATGAAGTGAAGCGGACAGTTGAGGAGCTAGTTAAACATATGTGCCTGCAAGGTGGTGGATATTTACCATTATATCAAGATGAGACAACGACACTTGAATTCTGAGCATATACATGGTAGTACTGAACAAGGACTCTCAATCTCAGAAATTCAATATTCAATATTTTTAAAATCCGTTCTGAAAAAAATGACTTCCAATTCAGTCCTCAATTTGTCTTGTTGTAATATTGGATAGGATTCAACAACTGATTTGAAAGTCGACGTCGGAAATTTCTTTGAATAATTAAGAAAATTGTCTACATTCATTAAAGGTACGGCTTCTAAGTAATATCTGTATGACAATCTTTCTTTCATCTGAAAAATTATTGTATCACACACTTCCTTAGCAATTACGGAATTTCTGTTTTCAGGATTAAATGTTCTCCCTTTATTCTCATTCTCAGTATTAGTAATTTATATTTCTATCTCAGCAGTTGAATTTCTAATAGATGATATAATTTTTTTCAAACTCTTCAACTTTTTTTTAAGTTCAATACTGTCTGCATTTCTGGCTTGAAATTGATTAAATAATATGTCTTCATGTGGAAAGATTTTGTAAAATAAATTAAGGAAAAATGCAAAATTGGGATCTTCTAGAGGTTTTCGTAAACCGTAGGTCTCTTTGCAAGTAACAAATTTATTATATTTTTCCTCCAATTTCTCGAAATATTCGATTAACTTTTCTCTGTTCTGAAAAATGACATTTATTATACGGGTGTTATAATTCCAACGTGTAGCGGTACTCTAGGCAATTTTTGATTTGCAATTTTTTCTAATACATCGTATCTGTAAGTAGAACTTGAAAAAAAAACTAGGAATTGCGGATATATTTGAGAAAAAAATTTTATTTTGGCATTCTGACATAATTAAATTTAATTCATGCGCACAACAAAACACAAAATGAGCATGTTTATACTTTAAGCACCACTCATAACATTTGCACCGCCGCTAATTTATCTAACTCATGTTCTATGCACTGTGTTAAACCCTCAGCTAACTTATCGGTCACTCTTAGGAAACTCCAAAAGCTCTCATCAATATTTCCATTGTGGTAATATCATTTGACACTGGTTTGAAAATTCAGTTGTCTTATCACTCGGAATTGCTAAAAATTCAGTTTTATTAATTTGCTCTTTAATTTCGTGACGATATACTGCAAGCATACTTTCCAATATTTCATTTTGCATAGTTTGAAAACTTTGAAAACCGTCGCCTTGTCTAAATGTTCTTACAAAATTGTACCCAATTCTGATGAAAAATCGATTAATTCTAGCAAAATCCCACTGTTTTGAGAACCGTTTTTTTCATCGTGCCCTATCTAATGCTAGTTCCAACTTTCCACAAAACTTGGTACAATTGATAAATTTCTTTAAAATATACCTATTTTTAGTCATCTGCTCGTTGTGTTTTATAAAATTTTGTCTATAAAATAATCTAACTGACCTGCAATATTTACCAAGTCTAACAAAGCCAAATCCTTATTGCACTTTATATAATATGCAGAAATTTCGTGGTTTTTTATTTTCTGATTTAAATGTTTTAGATCTTTAAATCTTGTTACCGTAATTAGATATGGTATCTTGTCCATTCTGACAGAATCGGAATAAAATAGAACATAGGGAAAACAAAACTGAGCATTTACCTTATCATATCCATAAATGCACTGACATATTTTGTAAATTTCCTTAGGAAAATGCCGCATAAAAGTACGTGTCCCTGCCTTGTCTGGTTAGTTATGAGTCAATTCTGGTGTTGGTTGTTCGAGTTTCTTGATTTTTACTTTTTCTGCTAACAGTGAAGTTTTAAAATTCACTTTCAGAATATTATTTATACTATTCTCAGTCTTTTTGGCATTAACGAACTTAAAATAACACAAAAACACTCAAAACAGTGAAATACAAATAAATATCGAGGCCGAAACGATATAAGCCCTACACTACACAAACATTAAAAGCGCACTGCGGATCTGAAAACTTGAGCCTTCTGACGCGTTACAAAAACTGTTCTCCAGTCGGTAATTTCCGCGCTCGGTTCGTTTCTTCATATATTTCCTTATGCAAGGAATAGCTCATATGACTGAGCCTGAACCTCCCAAACTCTCTAGTTAGAGTTGCCGGTCAGTACATTATAGGACTTTATTGTACACATAGCCGTCGCAAACGGGTAACAACTATGTTAAAATAAATATTAAATAGCTAAAAAAAATATATATATCATGCATTTAATTACTGTTACATTCTCGTATTAATGACCGCTTGTTGCATTCTGTAGGTTGCCCACCTGGCCTCTCTCTCCACTGTATTACGCACAACTATTGCAATTAACTATAGAAATTTTAAGCTTTTCATTTTTTTTTTCACATTCTGTTTCTTAATTTTTCATCGATATATTTTCACTTTTTGCTGAGATCAAGGGCGGATCTAGGATTTTTCTGAGGGGGGAGGGGGCGATAATTTTCAGAAGAAAATTTAATATAGAAAGTATATTTTATAATGAAACTCATATATACTCTAAAACTATATTAATATAGTAAGGAAGTTAACATACAAAAAAATTTCTGAATACAAAAGCATAAACTTAGGAAAATAAACAAAATTATTAAATCAGCAATAATCAGCTAATAATAGTTAAGTTAGGTCTATAAAATAAAAACTGAAAACACAATAATAGTAAAGTTATAAAGTAAATTCTAATCTTCTAGACTCCTTAGCAAATCTATCAATCACCCTTTCAATTTCAATGTCAATGTCCCTATGTATATGCAACAGGGCCAATCCTTCCAAACGATCCTATTTCATACGAGAACGCATCCTACTTTTGACTTTTCGCAAAGAAGAAAAGCTTATTTCGGCAGTAGCCACTGATATTCGCAGGATTGCTAAAATTTTTAAATATTTTGTGATTGTAGGATAAAAGTTTTTTGGTCTATGCTTATGAGTGTTTCGATAGCAGTTTCAGTTTGGCAAGATGTTTTTATCTATAGTTTTTTGATGAATTTGTACTTCACCCAACAATTTCGCGCTCTCACTTTCAACATTCTCAATTAATCCTGAAAACTGTTGACATATTAAAGTCAACATTTCTTTAAGACTATTATAGTCCGTCAAAAGCACTAAATTTTTGGGAATTAATTCATTAAGTGAAAAACATTTTAACGTTTTGTCCGAAAATCTTTCGGTTAAATCTGATATGATGTAGTCCAAAACTGGAATAAAAATCACTTTCCTCCAACAATCTACTGCATTTGAGCTGGAGTATTGACCCGCTGGGTTTGTCTAGATGCTAAGCGAGAATTTTTTAATTCTACAGCAAGGTCTTCTAAGGTATTGGAAGCACTCTAGATTATTGACGCGAATTGATTTTCTGAATGTGTTCTTTTTTGTTTTAAAACGTCAATAATATTTGTCACATATAAAGTAGCATTAAACTTACTTAACGGCAAGGTCACATTAAAAATATCAGAAAGCACATGCACTGTCAAAATGAACTGACAGTCGCATATTGCTTTTGAAAGTATATGGACTTGATGAATTTCCTTCATCCCATTCCGAAATTTCATCTAGCGCATTACATAGTTTCAAGAAATCCTTTTTTAAACTGAAGTATAGAGTCATGCCTCTCAATCCACCTGGTTTTGCATGGACTATTCAAACTGTTTTTTAAATATTTTTTTAGAACAAAGTGCCTCTTTGCTGATGCATTAAAGAATGCCACAACTTCTTGGATAATACCCATCGCGTTTTTAACACATTTTACATTCATAGTTTTGGAAATAGATAGATTAAGTCTGTGATTAAAACATGAACTTAAAACTGCATTTACGGCAGTCTTCTGAATTTCGCAAACAGCTGCCCGAACAGCTGAAATGTTTACACTATAGCCGTCACACCCAACACCAACACAGTTTTTTAGATCAAGACCTAGCTTCTGAAGTTTTCTTATAACACTTGTGCCCAAAGTTTTTTCCATCGATTGTAGGTTCTATTGGGCTTCCAACATCTTCGTAGTTATCTAAATGAAGATCTGTAAACCCAACAAAATCTTCTCTGACTGTATCATTAAAAAAATAGCGTATGGAAACACTGAGTTAAAAGTGGTGTGACACGTCTGTTGTTTCATCGAAAAGAACGCTATAATATTGGCTTTCGTTAACCCGATTAATGATAGTGTTTAAAATTTCCTCTCTGCAGCATTTAATTAGGGAATTACACGTAGTCTTACTAATATAGGTGGCGTTCGACATTTTTCAGGTGATTTTCAAGGTCTTTGTCACCACTATCCACCCGAAATCGAAGAAGTGCCTTAAAGTTACCATCATTGAGGTTTGTTAAACTTAAATCTCCGTCACTGTCCAGTTCAAAAATGAATGTATCAACCCTGTGTCCACGTAGTGGTATATTTTGTCTGCCATGTAAAATTATTGTTTTGATTATAGGTGACAGTCTCTTTCGATTTTCTTCTATTTGATTTTCTCCTTCTTTATCCAACATATTACCCACTTCCAATTTTTTGTTTTTAAAGGTCGCTATGAATAATTTAGCTAAAATAAATAATTCATCAAAATATTTTGAAAAAAAAATTAAAAAATTTCTTATTACCTTTTTCTTCCGCTCGGATATGGTAGAAATTGGATTGGTGTTTGATTAAGTCACCATCTTTGCCAGTAAGTTTTGCATATGATTGAAGAGGGCGTGTAATAAATCTCTGAGGTTGAGTAGTTCTTTGTCCTCTAATTCAGACATAAATATGACACGATTTGCAAAAAAGTCCCTGACTTTTTTCTGAAAACACTAGCTAAGAAAATCTGGACAACATTTTGTGGCTGATTTTCCGTTTCTCTTCTTTACCCTTTTTCAAGGAATGTGGAAAAATATAATCCTTGGGGGGTCTCCAATGATTAACTAGCAATTCATACTTCGTAGAGTCGTCTAAATTAGGAATTTTTTTATTTATCTCAGTCTCGATATAATTGCCAATATCGAATTTAAAATCAGGCAAACATTCAATTTTATTTTTTTGGCGAACAAGCCGGTGCCGGTGCCGCCGGTGTACATGTAGTTGGAGAATTATCTGAATTTTTTACACTTTTATCAAGGCCTTCTTCGTCGCCTTTTTTACTTGCCTCCTAAAATAATTTAAAATGTAGAAAATAAAACTAATTATAAATTATAATATAACAACTAGAAAGAGCACGAGCACGACATGGGACATGACATTTGTTTATACCCTAGCGATCAACCAGTAAGTATCATGCATCATGTATTATGTATTATGTCATACTTATCATCGTATCATCGTAATTACTTTCATTCATATTTTTTTACATTTTTACCAGTTTTACTACCTTACTACCAGCACCACCATCACCATCAGATTTCATACGTTTTAGAAAATTATCTAACGTGCCAAATTTTCGTTTTTCCTTGCTCCTGAAACTCATCGCTATTTACTTTACACCAGCGTCACAAGCACCAGTCACCAATCTAATCTTTATTAATTAATAAAATAAAACAGCACCACGCGACACAGACATAAACCAACTCACCAACAAGCAACGACCGCGGACCGAGCGACCGTATTGTCCGTTCACCCGTATTCAATCCTATCGGCATTAGAACTGCAGCGAAACTCGAAAAAAAGGCGGGCAAGACTGCAAAAGGCGAGCTGCGTCTGCGTACGCGTTTCGTCGTTTCAATCGCGAGACGGCTTTAGTAAACTGGTCCTACTTTTATTTTTTGGTTTAACATCATATAGATGATTAATAAATTAACAAACAACTTTAAAGTTGGGGCCATGGGGGGGCAAAACCTTCTTCCCCCCCCAAATCCGCCCTTGGCTGAGATTGTTGCATATGGAACTATTTCAATTTTTTTTTCCATTTTACCATAAATAGCCTGTTCAGTTATTTTCATTTTATTTTATACAGATTTCTGCACATACGATTCTGCCAAAGAAGTGGATCCCCTCCCCCATAGCAGATGTATGCTACTATGTCCAGTATATAACTCTTTTGCTGCTTTGAATAGTAATTTACCAAACGTATTCTTGCCGACAGATTGTGTTGTATATTTTCCACTATTACAATTAATGAAATAACGTTTATAATCGAGATTAGGTGGGCACAGTGCACCTTATTTTACGTAGATCTTCAGCTTATTTGGACCTATGTTTTTATTGTTAATAGAAAATATGCGTTCAATCTCAGTATTAAATGGTCGTAAGGACAGAAGTAGTGATCATCCCATGTCTACAATATCATATATTAATAAGTTTACTAATACTTCTTGCCGGCATGTCATCTTGTTCATTAAATGCAAATTATCTTGAGTATTCCGCAAAAACATGCTGATTTGATCTCTGGTAAATATTTTATATTTTTTACATCTATATTCACTTTTCCATCTTTTTAAAGATGCATTTACCTTTACAAATTTACTAATATTCACGTTATAATGTATTGAAAGTGTTAATTACAACATCGGATAATATGACCATAATGAAGATGGTTTCTTTGACCTTGACTATTCAGAAATATATACCAAAAGTACATTTTTAGTATAACTTCTTACTATCTTCAACTTACACATTTTAAAAATGCGAAGTGGTGCTACCTTTCTATCCTCGTAACCCTACCATGTAGGGGTGATCACAAAACTACTGGGTGCGGGGATGTCGCAAGGCGAGACAATATTTAGCCCGGACAAGTCAATGAATGTCACGACAAAATAAAACTAACTCAGATTTCAGGGCGTTTACACCCAGTGTATCTGAATTTCAATACTACAAAATTAATTACTCTATTTAAACTTTAAGTACCGTGAATTATTCGTTCTCGTTGTAAGGTGGTGCTTTAAAATAATATATCAAATTCCACCACTGTGAAACAGGCTATATTCATATAAATTTCATAAGAGAATAACATAAAAACTATTTACATTACCTTATGAAAATAAACTCGCATGTGGCTCGTGTCGTAAACATCACCTTCGTGAATCATTATAGACTCATTGAATAATATACTATTACGACCTTAATAATAGATAAATAACAATTTTTGCACGATATTCCAAAAAGGGCTACTTTACATACTCAAAACTATTTTAAAATGGCCTACTTCTTATTTACTTTTTTTATTCCAGTGGTTGGGATTTTCTCCTACCAACGTTGAATCATTCGTTTGGAAGATAATGAAAGGAGAATAAAGTGCAATACTTAGATACCTAATAAGCCAAATAAAACAGCTTTAATTAACTATACTGAAATATGATACAAGATACCCACATCTGACTAAATTAATAATTCTAACTAGATATGACAGACGATTTTGGTTCCAACATTCTCTCACTTCGAAAATTATGTATGGAATGCTTGTTAGGAGCTACAAATACATTATAAAATTTATGTAAACGAAAGTTATGTAAACTGTCTTGTATTAAACTTGTTTAGTCTATAATAATATTTATTATTTAACAGTGAAATCGTTTATGACCCTAATGAGATATTTTCCTATTTATTTAATTATTAAAATTATGTGTGAAATAAGAATTTATGGCTTAATTAAAGTAATTGGAGTTTTCTGTCTATAATCTTGATTAGAAATTCCATAAGTGAAACTCTGAACTGGATATACTACCCGTTCATTTCTTCAAAGCTTTACAAATCGTATAAAGCAGCATAAACATTAAGTTTAAATTAATTCAACATGAACTACTTAAATTAATCGATTGGACTATGTTACAGGACATTTTTTAGTGAAAAGTTTATCGGAGGCAACTGAACTTGTGTCTGACAACTTTAACCATAATTTAACATAATAATTTAGAAATATTTTTGCTTTAACCATCCCTCTCTCAATTATATAGAGGTAGATAGACAGAGATAGAAATATTCTCTTGGATAATAAAACGTTTTTTTTTTTTAATTAATGTTGTGGAATATACAAGGTGTCCCAAAAGTTGCACACCATCTTGTAGGCACGCTATAAGACAATTTTAGAAATAGCGAAAAAAATTAAAAAAGAAAAATTAAGTCCTTCGTAATTTGAGATACATTTTTCAGCAATTTGGTAACGGTGAAAGTTCGACTTGGGCATTCTGCTGAGCGGTAAATTGGATAGCCGTTTGAGATAAAGGGTTGTGATGAAAGAAAGCATAATTATGTGCAATAGCTGTTTAAAATGTAAAAGAATTTTTTAAATCTTCTAGTGTTATACAGTGTGTTACAAATTTCAGGTCCGTAAATTTAAATGGCGGATCTAATTACAAAAATGTGAACAAGTTTCCATAAATATGTGTCCGGAAATCCACAATAACGAAGATATGGCTCTTCAAAGTTCAAAGTTCTATAAAAACAATTTCTTTTCAATAATATGTTTTTCTTATTCTTTTTTGGAACTTACCACATGAATAATTCTTCGTTATCTAAAAAATTTTGTTAGTTACCCAGTATGTTACTGGAAAAATAAACCTCTGTGCTTGTAACTTCACGTCATAGATTAGTCAGAAGGTGTTTTTTGACAAATAATATTAGACACGAAAATAATAATATAATTCCCTAACGTTTCGGAAAACAAATCTGTTTCCTTTTTCAAAGTTATTTATCTTTTTTTAGAATATGTCAAGCGTGAAACTTGACACATATATTATTTGTTTATGGTTTATCCATAGATACTTACATAGAACAGTGTACGACGTCGTTTAGTCTGGTGGCGACAATGTATAGTCCTTCCGGGTGAGGCTTCGGGGACCTGCTCTTCTTTCGTTCTGGGTTACATAGCCAAACCAAATCTCTCGCCTGGTACCCTCCTGAATTAGCCTTAAGATCATAACGAGCCTTCATACGGTCACTTGCTATTGCAATTCTCCCAAAAGAAGCCCCAATGTTATATTGCTTCATTGGGCCCTTACTTCTTATCTGTAGCCCCATTCTTACCGCTCAAACTTCATATTGGGGGCTTCAAGCCTCCACATCTTGACGACTATTTACCAGAATCGTTCTCTTATTTTTGTCAGGATTTTGTTGACGCCAAAATGTTTGCCACACGTTCCATTATGCACTTGCTGAAGTACTTTTGCTATATGACGCCTAGGGATTACCAATTTCAAAGTAACTTTCTTCCCATTTGGACTTTCCCACACTCCCTTCAACAGTCCATCTTCTACTCTAAGGGAGTCCCATTGTGTCCATAAAGCCTCCAGCTCCACTGATTTATTTGGAATATCCTTCCAATGGCTTCCCCTTTCCTTCCATTTCAGAATAAGATCAGTTTCCTTATCGTTTAACTACGCTTCCATTAACGACTCCTTTGTCCAATCATCCGGAACATCAATCTTAACGGTATTCACTATTTGTACATCTTGCTGTTTTTCCTCACGACGACAAAGCTTGCAGTCTTTCTGGCATGGTGTTTTGGAAACGCCACCTGCGTTTTTATTAACCAACACAGTCCCCGAGGTACCAGCCCGCCATTTTTTGCTGCAGGTCCCCCATTACTGTGGCATTTACCCTTCCGGGCTGCACTGACGACAGTTACTCTGAATATGGCTCACTCTGCCACACTTATAACAGCGCATGCCTCCTCCAGTCTTTCTACTACTACTTGGCTGTTTGTCTTGTTTCGGTTGGAGATTCGAATTTATCAGTAGTTGTATAATCTTGTACATCGGACATTACACCTTGAATGCTAAGCTCACGACAGTTCCTCTTAATATGACTCAATTTGCCACACTTATAAAAGCGGATACCTCCATTGGGCCTACCGCTCTTTTGTTCTTGTCTCGTCTGGGAATTCGTTTTTGTCAATAGTTGTGTGATCAACTTTTGTAACTCGATTATTACGACATGCCGGGGTCTCTTCCACAGCCATGTCTCGTACTCTCTGGTTTGATTGTGTGTTATCCTCACAGGCAGCCTTAATCTCAAGTGCATGTACTAGAGCCTCACTACTTCGCTTGTACCTAGCTAACTTAAGAATCCGCCTAACTTCTTGGTCCCGTACTACATCAATAAATGCTTCAACTACTAACTGTTGTTGAAAGTCATTTGGTGCATTAGGGTAGGCTAGAAGGGCATCCTAGAGGCTTTCTCCGCTCCATTGTTTGCGTGATTTGAGCTGAATCTGATATACTTGGGCGAGATATTGGTCGCCATATCTTAGTTCTAACGCTGCCTCCAAATCACTAAAGTTTTGTTGTTTTGTAGGAATTGTTTGGAGCAGGTCTAATGCTTGGCCTCTCAGTGTTAATACCAATGCTGTTGCTTTTTCTTCGTTGTTCCAGTTATTTGAACGTGCAGCTGCCTAAAAATTGTCTCCTATACGTTGACCATGAACATTGATCGTCGAAGGAAGGTGGTTGTAGTCTATTACCAAACGGCAGTAACAATTGGACTCCCTTCTCTCTTAATTGTTGTTTCAACCGGGCTATCTCACCTTCAACTGCACTGACTTTTCCTTTAACTACAGTTGTTTCTTCCTCAAATTTTCCTCTAAATTCATTGACGTGTCCTTTAACTTCATTAACTATAACGTCACCTTTAAATTTTTTAGTGAGAGAGAAAATGGCTTCTCTTTATATCTTCGTTTTCGCTTAATCGTCTTATTTCCAGGCCCTCCATCATTTTTTTAAGGCTCCTTTTTCTTCCTGGCGTTTTCTTTCTTGTTCTTCAATTATTTTTCATTGTTCGTATTTCTCTCCCTGCCGTATTCTCTCTTGTTCTCCTTTTTCCTCTTTTGGTACTATTTCTTGTTCATCTTTTCTTCATTTTATATCCTATCTTGCTCTTCTTTTTCTTCTCTTCATATTCTTTCTTTATTTCCTATAATTTTCCATTGTTTATCTTTATCTTCCTGCCTCTTTTTCCTTGATCTTGCACAATTTTTCTCTGTTTGTCTTTCTCTACCTGATGTTTTCTTTCTTGATCGCTCATCCGTTCTAACAACGTTGCCAGCAAGTCCTGTGTTTGTCTCTCCGCCATACTTCTTGTTATTGGCCTTAACTCACTACACGTAAATCAGTTAAAAATAAAGTTTACTATACTATAATGTCCATAAAATGTATTTATCATGTCTATTTTAATAATGGAATGTTCATGAAGAATCTAGAACCGGCATTAGAAGTCTTATTTAATATCTATTCTACTCTCCACTAATTGCACAATGGAATGTTCTAGAACTTCCACGAAATATCACTATTAAGTCTTGTTTTTAAGTCAATAACACGTTATTGTTAGCTTTCTTGCGTATCTACGGCGGTTTATAAATCGAATGTTCTAGAAACTTCCGAAAACCCACTTTAAAGTCACCATTCGGTTCAGAAATTGTAACGTCTATTGCTGGTTTGGAGATATAATTACAGGTTCAGTTACTGTTAATGAATAAAAGTCGGAGCCTTGGTAAAATAAATGGTTTTATTCTATTTAACTGTGGTGAACATATCAGGGTATTTAAATAATTAAATAAACATTCTTCTTGACGGGAACATCAGAGGGAGATAGACGGTGCTGTGTGTGGCTAGATAAACGACGTCTCCAGGCTTCTGGATGCCGGCCCTGGTGTTTAAGTACCGACGCTCCCCCAGCTCACCGCGCTGTAGAGGATGTCAGACCACACGGCTGCCGTGGACTCAGCTTCGTTATTGTTGTTACGACAAATCTACTGCAGGTCCTCGTATGTTCAGGCACAGCTTTCAGCTCACCACGCTGTAAAAAAGGTCTGTTTACACACACTATGTGCTCAGCAGGTTATTATCAGAAACGACGAACAGCGGCAGGTCCGAGTGAGTTCAGGTGCTTCTTTCAGCTCACTGCGCTGTAAAAGAGGTCTGTGTACCCACTCCCGACTACTGGATCCTGGGCTGCTTTTATAGTCGATCTCGGCTGGAATAGACGGGGCCACTCGTGCTGAAATGAATAGCATGCTCCGGGCAAACGCAGCTCCATCCATCTCCTGTCTCTCTCGCCGGCCAAGTTGGGTTAGCTGGTGTCTTACAGTAATGAAAGGATGATTCATTACAATACAGTCCTCAAATACTGTCTAGTAGTTTATTTCTTCGTGTCATCACTAATTCCTGAGAAGAACTATGTAGAACCTTTTCGATATTCCAAAAATTTCTCTTCCAATCCACTTCCGACACCAAATTGTTACGTGTTTGCTATCCCCACAAACACCTCTACTCGCAGATTCGTTGATTTAAAGTCCAGGTGACACTTAGTCACTACTTTATTAACTAATTTATAATTAACAACAATAAATTAATGACTGTCTTAACTATAATCGCAATTAAACGTGAATTGAAAAAACGATGCATATTTCCTAATTTATTAAGATTAAAAAAAGTAAAACCCCCTAAATCCACCGCTGATATGGTTTTGGTGTTTTGTGGAAAACTACGTTAACTTTCACTTTATAAAACATTAACTACAATAATCTGTGGTACAATATTTGCTACGAAATCGCATCTGGTGTATGTCTCAGGTTTAGTCTCCGCTTTGCGTCTTTCTGTAACAGTGAAGAACGAGTGCTATTTCGTTTTTTAAAATGCGATCACGGATTCTACATTATAAATTTTTTTACAAACTACTCCCCTAAGAATATACAGGGATGTCATTTAAGAAACTAAATTTTGATTGACACACTTGTCTGAATATTAGGATAATCAAAAAACATTTTTAAAATATCCCTTCCCTAATGCTCTAAAACTTTTGTGTGTCAACCTTCTTCATCTCACTGAGAGTCTCAACTTGATACCTGCAAGAATCTCCATTACAAAAATTTTATAAATAAAGTTTGTATTTTAAAATGAAATTTTATGTATATACCTTTTCTCTTATACCTTTTTTCTCCAACATTAGTCTCAATTTGTGCTATATTTTGCAATTTTAAAACAAATTTTGTTAGTGTATCGCTAGAAGAAAACTGCGTATTTTATATTGGGAACCCACCGCTTTCAGTTTATGAATTGTGTTGAGCTTTTTCGGAAAGCGGACCATTATGGAGCGATCATGTGAGATCTCATTCTAAAGGTCTTTCATTGAGGTTAGTATAATTCCAGAAGATTTTCTATCAGTTTTCAACATAAGGTCAATAATTTGAAGGAACTTTTAAAAGATAAAAAAAATTTAAACAAATTTAAATACGGACTCGAAGAAACGATACATTCAAATGCCATATTTCTTTACACCGTTTATTTACATGTCAATTATATTTGGTAACGGGGTGAGATGGATCAAAATCAACATATTTAAAACTAGGAAACAAGACGACAACAGTAACTAAAAATGCAAAACAATATTTTCAAAAGATAAAAATCAATTATTCTGCTATTCGTTGACCTAGTTAGATTTGTAATTTAAATTCAGTGGATGTAATATCAACAGCTACATGTAAGTTAATACCAGTTCTAATGCACATAAGTAATCATCTTTATTTAATACCGTAAAGTAACACCTTCATCTAATTTGAAATCTAATACATGTCAGTAATTTACAAGGATACATTGGGATTGTATTAATATGCATGAAAAAAATATAAAGGTTATTCATTAAGAAGGAAATAACACCAGTGATGACATTTAGGTAATCAAAGAGTCAATTTAAAAATTAATATCATGACTCTCCTTTATTGTACTTATTAAATCATGTTGCAAAAGATTATCATATTTCCAGAAATATTGTGAATTTTACAAGAAATCAGTATGAATTGGACATGTAGGTGCATATTTAGTATCTATACAAGAGATTGCATGTGGGATTTCATTAAACATTAAACATATAACACCACAGACAATACAACTTCCTGTATCCCTAAGGCACCCATATGTGGGAAATGGTTACACATTTGGAGACAACGGACATACATTCAATATGTAATTCTTTTCTACTTCCAAAAAAATGCTAGTTTTTTGGCCCGGAATCAAGCCGGCATAGCACCTCGGTGTGAGAGAGAAATGTCCTAATCATGCAGTTAATTACATGTATTAAGATGGCTACAAAATTATGGGATGTTGGTATTACTTCGGGGAAAAGTGGATGTGATACTGAGTTGCCATGTAGACCAAGAAATGCCAGCTCAAAAATGCAAATCGACGAATCCGAACGTTTTTGTACAAATATTTCGGTATGATTTTATTCAGTCTGTTCCTTTCACCGTGAACGCACTGTATATGAGAGTTCAGCGTAGACTTTTAGAGATGTTTGTGAAATAACACAAAAACCGTTAGACAAAAACTTTCATATGAAAAAAATGATCTCCATGAAATTATTAATTTTAGTTTCCACATACAGGATGTCCCATAATTAAGTACTTTCCTTCAAGAGGGTGATAGGACAAGAAAAATAACTTCAGTTTTGTTTATAAATTATTGCCTTAAATCAATTAATAAGGGTGCTACAACCCCTTAAATTGGATAAAAAGAACATAATTATTTGCCAATAAGTTCAAAACATCTTAAGTTGCAAAAATTAAGTTTGGACCAGTTATTAATTTCATAACGTTACATATTTTGTTTTAATCAAATATCATAATTTGTTAGAATAGTTACAGAGGGAGTGAAGGTGAATTTTCGCCATAATGTTTTGTCTTATTTTTTTTTAACGAAATAATGCATCAATGTAAAACTGAATAAGAAAAGTGCTCTTTCTAAATTCAATAGGAGCCATTGTTTTAGAGCTATTTGTATTTTAATATTGCAATACAGGATAGGTGTATAATAATTTATTTGTTTATTTATTTATTTATTTGTACACCATCCGACACTGGATACACCTATCAATGTTTATGCCCGTCTTGCTTAGTTTCCCTTAGGCTAGCCTGGTTTGCTATTATTATTTGTCTTTTCCATTACTTATGGCATACTGACGAGAACATAATAAGTTCTCAAACAGCCTATGTCTAATGAAGAATTGATAAATGATCTTAGCTATCAAACAAAACTTGCAGGTTTAATTCAACGCAAGTCGGGGTTTTTGTCCGCTAAGTAGTTGTTTCCTCTAAATCTTAATCAGTATAGAGTCTAGCCCACCATGGCTAGAGGTCGCAGCTCTTGGTACATGCTTTGCGTGTCGATATCACGCACTAAGACATCAGTGACGTCTGACGGGTCGTAACACTGACCACAAGAGAGATACACATTGGGGTGGAGTGAAACAAGAAGCGAAAAATGTTTATTTTATTTTCGAAACGTCATAGTGCGGAAAAGTTGCTAAATTATGAATGATTAACTGGCAATTTTTTTATTATTTTTTTTTAATGTCGTCTTCAGGGCTCTACACCTACTTATATTTTCCCATATAATCTTTTATGTTTTACAATGTATTTTAATGAAACGGAATCGGTATATAAATGAAATACAAGCATTTTTGCAAATATTTTAATATTAAAAACGAACATTAAACAATTTAAACATGTTTTGTTTATAAATGAAGAACGGTACAACTTAACGATATAACCTAAAAAGAGCAAACCAAGATAAAAATATAATATTTTTTAAAAAACTTATAAAAAAATTCATAAAATTCATGCATTGTATTCCGCCTTAGTGTTAAATCGAGGTAGTATGCTTCTGGAATGAATCCTTGCACGAATGAATCCATTTCTAGAGTCATGACCAAGAACAGAATTGGAAGCTTCTGTTACAACCTTAACTCACCTTACTACTGCCCGAGTATGACAGGGAAGGGACGAAAAATCTACCGGACAAATTCCTGCATTGTTTATAAATTCCATCAGTTGCAGTACTTAAAAGAGGTGGTGTTGTAACTGAGCAATTTTGCCAATCAATAAGTTCATAATATTCATTGGCATTGAAATCTAATTCTGGAATAACAAATTCCCTTACGTCCGTAGATATTTTTGTGCGCGCCTTCAATATTCTTCGTAAGCCAAGTTGTCTTATGGCAGGACGAGCATCAGAAATCATTGCTAGGAGAAGGTTTTCCGGATGACAAAAATACGCATTTCCTTTGATAACAGGATCGATGACTGCCTTCAATTCGTCGTTGAAGTATCGTGACAACTGTATCATTTTGAAGACGTGTCTTCCTCCGTCACTACACGATGATTCCCTTTTAATGTGAAACCACACTGTCGCATAAACTTTTACAACAAATTCAGCGATAGATCTTAAATTTGTGGACGGACTTGCACTTTCAATGTAAAGGCGTAACGATTTGCCTTTGTAAGCCATCGTGCGTGTGATAATTTAACTGGATTACGAGATGCTAGATCTAATGAACAGTTTCCACTTGAAACTGAATTGCAGATTTCGTAAAAGTACTTTTGATCAGTGCTAAGATTGCTGATCGCTGCTGCTTCCAATTCTGGCAAAGTGCTACCAATAGGAAAAAATTTAACAACAGGCAATTTTTCGCAAGACTCTAACATCTTTCCTATAGTTCTGGAGTATTCACGAGGTCCTGAAGTTTCTCCGTCAAGGTATTCGAAAATATGTAACTGACATCCACTGCAGAGGACGTTTTAGTTCTAAAAGCCGCAAAACTCCATTCTTTCTTCCTGTGTTAACCATTGTACCGTCACAGCCTATTGCTAAAATATTCTTTGTACTGATGTCATGTTCTTGAAGAAAATTAACTATAGATATTGCAATATGTTTCCCCGTACCCGATGTTGGTGTAATATGACCCAGATATTTCGAACCTGGTTCTTCAAGCAGCCATATGTGTTCTTCGGTTATTATTTTGCGATGAAATTTGTTTTTAATTTTTTCTTGGTACAGCGTTTTATCCTTTCTGCCATCGAAGTATAGTCCTCTAATCTCTGCAGTAGATTTTTGGAATTCATTTTGTAAATGTAATCGGTTTTTTTGACGTGCTCTTCGGACTATACTTTGGTCAATAACTGAAGAGGATTTTTCTTTCGAGATAAGTCCCAGATCTTGCAATACAGCAGCTGCTAGCGCTGCTGCAGAACGGTCCAAAATGCCAAATTGATCAGAAATACGCGCTAGATTGGGAATAGGCAATCTCATTTGCTGGCTGGTGCTTCAACCGGATGTTGATGGAAGCTCAGGTTTAGCTTTTTGTTTTTCCGTAAAACCCTCAAGCTCTAGTGACATCTCAGAATCAGATGAAAAATAAATATTTTCTCCCTCGAATTTCTCAATGTTCTCATTCTCTACATCAAACTTGAAATTAGTGTGACCTTGAAAGTGACCGTATTATTTTTCTTTTGCAATTCTCAAATACTCCTTGTTTTTTCTTTCTTCTTTAACTTTTAATTTATTTGTTTCAATAGCGTCAACTTTTCCAATGACAAATTTTCTTTCAGATCGTTGATCGTGCATAAATTCTTGCTCTAAAGCTGGTATTTTGTGTTTTTTTCGAAGCGCCCTTAAATTTATCCTTTTTTAACTTATAATTGTCATTTCGTTTCATCTTAGGATATCTAACAAGGCTCTGGTACTTACTCAGGATATTTCGAATCAATTGTATAATACGATTTCTTGATAATTTGGGAATTGAAGCTTTTTCCCAGATGACTTCGATTTCATTGGCAAACATTTGAGCATTTTATAAAACACTAGAGTCTTTACCAGAGCTCATAACCTTTAGTTCATTTCTAATAAGCAGATATCGCTTCATAACATCTTCAACTGTTGGCAAAACATTAGAGAGTAGTTCTGCAGGTGCACCAAATATATGGCAACCCCTAGTGCTCCTAGAGTCCTTCACTGACAAACTCATTACGTCCTAATAATTGATATGCGACAACGATCTTACTTCGCGACTATCAAACGTGGATTGAGTAAATTTAGGGCAGAAGTAATATATTTGTCGAGCATAAAACGATTAGAAACTGGTTTGAACTGGTTTAAAAAAGATTTTGTGGTTTTTATTTAGCATTTTATGACTTTATTTAACATTGTAAGTTTGTTGACAGGCATTTGTGATGAAATACGTTGTATTATTTACAAGAATTTGATGCCTATTTTTTTTTTATTTCGATGGAAGGTAGAGCCCTGAAAAGATATTTATTTTTAATTGAGATTTTAGGAAATAGCGTACTATAAGTAAAGACAACTTTTGGTATGTATTACAAGTAAAAAAAAAATATAGTCGAATTTTTTTTGTTTTTCTCACTTTTTGATGGAAAGTAGAGCCCTGAAGACATTTTTTTTCAACTGAAATTTTAGGAAATAGGGTACTATAAGTAAAGGCACCTTTTCAGGGGTATTACACGTCAAAAAATAATAACGAATTTTTTCGCTTCACACTAATACACATATACATTACTATTATAATACACACATACAGATAGACATACATATAAAAAAGATAATAACCGTAACTGTATTAGATAAATTCTCCTATTTCTTAAAAATATGAATATATCATTTTCAATATAATTGTAGTTAGAGCTCTAGGTAGATAAAAAGTATGTTTATATCGCGAATTTCCTCTTGGAACAAGAAAATTTAATCCATGAAGTATACCGCTACGATCTGTTTCATAATGGATGATTTTCTTTAAGAAATTTATGTTAAAGTTGTTATGTCTGTCACTTAAGTTGTTCATAGAGAACATATCAAGCAGATCACTTTGTCGGTAGCCGGTAGGTGGATATGCTTTATGAGATTTGAAGTAATGATATTTAAGAAAATGGCGTTGCACATTTTCTAATTTATTAATATGAATATTATAGCAGAATACAAGGACCGCATACTCTAGCTTAAACCGCAAAAATGAAAAGTACAATAATTTTAAAGTTGCAATATTTGAGAAATAACAACCATTGCGTATAATAAAACCGAAAGTCTTATTTACGTCACCTATTAACGTATCAATATGATCAAAAAAAGTTAGATTTCTGTCCAAATTTACCCCAATGTCTTTAAACGTAGACGGTCGAGTTAGCAGTACGTTGTTAAGTGTATATTTGAAAGTGTAATCAGAATCTTTAGTGGAAAATGTGATTACATTACATTTTTGTACATTTAATGTGAGACTGTTCTTGAGACACCAAGAGCAAAGTTTGGAGATGTTGTTTTGTAATGTAATACAATTATTTAAGTTAGAAGTTCTATGTAGGGGTTTTATATCATACGCATACATTAAAAATAGGCATCTAGCATATTACGTAAGTCGTTTACGAAAATATTAAAAAGTAGCGGCCCAAGATCAAATTCTCGAGGAACACCTAATGACGAGACAAAATCAGAAGACTTGAACCCATTATACTCGACATACTGCAGTCTATTAGTTAAGTAATATTCAAAGAAAACTGTCAATTGATCAGAAATCCTAAAGGTAGAAAATTTCGTGAAATCAAAATATATACATCTTCCTGAACCTGCATGTCATTGGATTCGGAGATGTATTGCGTGGCTTATTAAATTAGTAGTTGTAAATTTACCTTTCATAAATCCATGTTGCTGAATAAAAATACTATCTCTAACTTGTGGAAAGATGAACTTATGCAATAAAATCTCAAAAGTTTTGCCAAACATACAAATGATCGTTATTGGTCGAAAATTGGTTATATAATTTTTATTGCCCGAGGGATTCTTTGCATGGTTTTAAAGACACAATAGCATTTTTCTTTAACGCTCCCACGACTTGGTATTTTATAAAAAGTAGTATCGCTCTCTCCAGCTAATGATTGAGAGAACTTAAACACAAGTTAGAAGAAGACCATCAAGTTGCCTCTACTGAAAGTTTGCGGAATGATTTAGATCGTTCAATTGTCACACTAAAAGATATTTGTTGAACAATGTTTGTAACATGTACCTGAATAGCATATCCCACTAGATTAAAGCATTCTGGTTACAGAAATGTTAAGTAAAAAGTCGTAACACGTAACGATTTCTTGTTACATTAATAAAACATTATGGGCAAGAACAACATTGTTGTTAATTTTACTAATCTATTTACTGCTATATGTCGCTGATGTATACGACATAGTAGTAGAGGATCCGAATTAAAGACGACCTTCACCCATCCGTTTAATGGATGAAAAATATTTTATATTAATTTTAATATGTTATAAAATATAGCGCGAGTGGGTGGGCTAAAAAATTCCTGGCAAGACTATGATTAATTAAAAATTCAAAAACAACTTTTTTTAAACATTGCACTCATTTGTTTAAGGAACAAATCTTATTCCAATCGAAACTATGAAGCCTATAGAATATGCAAACGTTAGGTTGTCTATTTTTTTCCTGGCGTAACTATTGGGTTGGCAGGTATAAACAAGTAATTCGATACTAGTAATTTATATTCATCTGTTTAATGAATAAATCTTATATCAAAATAAAGGTAATTACCTTTATTGCGAAGAGAATGATATACGGTTGTCTGCGAAAAATCTGGTTTAAATTCCAGTTGGCGAGCTTTAAAAAGCGAAATATTGGTGAGAATGAAAATGTGCGACAAAGAGGTCCAAGCAAACTATCCGGTGCGATAGAAGAGGACGCAGCATTGCAGCTGCGCTCGGCTCGTCCATCGGATGAAAGAAAGTGCGCATACTATTTGTTCGTGCAATTGAGAAGGGTAGCGATAAACTAGTAAATATTCTGAGCATTATTTTGGAGCAGTTAACCTCAATATTCGAATCAAGAGAACGCGCTACTACGCATCGTTGTTATTAATTGACAATATGTTATGATAAAAAATGGCTAAAAAGTGTTTTTTGTGTGACTCGGGCGATTCTGTAATTGATTTTAATGATGAAACTTTTAAAAATTGTTCATTGAAGTTGGCTTTTCGTAAAAAAAAGAACTTTAAATACAATGAAGTTGAGCTAACCAACGCACATTTTCATTCTCACCAATATTTCGCTTTTTAAAGCTCGCCAACCGGAATTTAAACCAGATTTTTCGCAGACAACCCTATATCATTCTGTTCGCAATTTAATTACCTTTATTTTGATATAAAATTTATTCATTAAACAGATGAATGTAAATTACTAGTATCGAATTACTTGTTTATACCTGCCAACCCAATAGTTACGCCAGGAAAAAAATAGACAACCTAACGTTTGCATATTCTATAGGCTTCATAGTTTCGATTGGAATAAGATTTGTTCCTTAAACAAATGAGTGCAATGTTTAAAAAAAAGTTGTTTTTGAATTTTTAATTAATCAAAGTCTTGCCAGGAATTTTTTTAGCCCACCCACTCGCGCTATATTTTATAACATATTAAAATTAATATAAAATATTTTTCATCCATTAAACGGATAGGTGAAGGTCGCTTTTAATTCGGATCTTAGACTATAGTCATAGACATTAGGATTACATAGAATATATTTACAAAGATAGAGATGATTTTTGAAAACATATGCTCAGTTTACTTTTTTCTTTTATGAGGGGTCAAATTGTCTCGCTTTAAGAACCAACAATAATAACCTATCATGGCTAGATCCCATCGTCCTTGAAATTAACTTCCCTTGTCCTGATATCTTGATGAAATCTTTCTCCTTGCTTGTCGCTTACCGCATTCAAATTTTCAGAAAATAATTCGATTTTTATCCTTTTTTATCCTTATGTATACCCTTCATATACAGACGCGTAAAAAGCTGAACTTTTACTGGTACAACTTTTTACAGGTATGTACTTTTACTGATACAGATTTTTATATGTGTGTACTTTTACTGGTACAGATTTTTACACGGTTGTATATGAAAGGTATAAATAAGGATAAGAAAGGGTAAAAATCGAATTTTCCGCCAGTAATGCAGATCTTATCGACCACCATGAAGTTGGTGCTCTGTCTGTGTCTGCCCAGCTCAAGTGACGCCATACTTACTAACTCCAAAATATAAAAATATGCTTTTTTCACATTTCTAGATAATGGATAACAAAACTTTTCATGTGATGTTTAACAACCTTGGCATTTTCTAACACACACAATTGGGCAATATAATGGGGTCTATTGTGTTCACACAAAAAATGATACGTATTAGGACTTGTTGATTATTTTTTTCAGTTATTAGGGAGGTATTAACAATATAAAAACATTAGTGTGAACTATGTTACAAACATTATCTCAGCCAGTGTTGTCAATGAGATTACATTCCCATATCCATCCTTATAACGGATGACTCAGGATTGATGACTGATGAGTGATGCATACACTATTTTCCTTTATTTTTAAAGGTATTGATTTGAAATGAAAATCTGCTAATTACATGAGATATACACTTTTTTATAAAAAACATTTTGTCAACATGATTTAAACCTGCTTAGAAGATAAATTAACTATTCAAAAATGTATAGAATCATTAGTCACCACAATGGTTCAAAAACGACTAATTTTGGCCAAAAATAAGAAAAAGCAACCTTCCTGGAATCAAACCAAATTAGATAGAAATGCTAGTAGGACAATTACAGTACTCAGATATGTAAATAATTACCCCTATAAAAATTTAATCAATCACGTATAAGCCTTTAAAGAGCGAAGCTGTTTAACTGTTTTCTGTTGTGCAATTAGTGTAAAAATAATCCCTTTTCATTTTGTAGCATTTCCCAGAATTTGGGACGTGCAAGTACTTAAATAACAAATCAAAAGAAAGCTGAAGGTATATGTTTTAATGTGCTTATGATATTTCGTAAATACGTTAATCCATATTCCTGTATTAAAATTTTAATTAACTACATGCAGAAATATAGTGTTTCTTTTATTTGAATTATAAAAAAATTTCCACATTTGTCCGCAATTTTTGATACTTCATTTTAAAGCTATCTTGTTTAAGAGGATATTGTCACATTTTACTTTTAGCCGTTTTTTCGTTAGAAAAAAATACCTAAAGATAGCAGATACTTGATTTTACAAGAGGTTATAACGTATTTTCTAAAAAAAAAAAAAAAGATTTGTAATGCAAAACGCATATTGTTTGTCAAAAAATGTTTGTGAAATTATGGGCACTCCGAAAGAAGGCAATAATGCAGAACGGAGAGCACTTCTCGAAAAAAATTCGTAATATTTAATTTAAAATCGCATCAAAATGGAAACAAAATTTAAGATTTCTTGTATCAAATAAAACATTGTTGAATAGTGTACTTTAAGAAAACACTATGAATTATTTGAAAATACCTACATCAATACAACAAGCTAGAGGTCGACCAGGAATCCTGCAACAAAGGATCTCAAATTATATAGAAAATTTACCAGATAAATTTCGAGAATTAAAACGAATCAAAACTTACTAAATAGACTTTTACTAAGTTCAGATCCATACATTACAAGTCTGACGTTTACATAAAAAAAGGACATTTTCAGTGTATCCTGAAATGATAGAAGTTTTTGTTGAGGCAAGACCACCGAGAAGAGGAGACTAGACAGAAAGCGATTTTGATAAAGATGATAATGATGAAGATAATGCATCAGAAGATGAACTTTAGTAAGAATATTGTGTTAATTTTTTAAAAAATGTTACATCAAATTGATTTAGTGTATTATATAAAAAATTAATAAATATATTTATCTGTGTATTAATATATTTATATATTCTTTCTGCAACCATCTACAAAGTTAATTGTTTTTGGTAATTTTTTTGAGTAGGTTCCAAATTAATCACTCTAGACAACAGCGTCTGAAATCTGTCAGTTGAATTTTATAAGTTTTGTTTACAAAAGATTTCAGAGTAGTAAAAATGGTTGCAGAAAAAATATTGTACGCAAGTTAAGGAAATTGTTTTCGCTGGGCTCGACCAGTAATGAATCATTTTCCGGTATTGTTACGTAAATAACTATTATACAATGTATGTTATTAAACATTTTAAAAATCATTTTAGTATTTCATATTTATTAAAAATTGTAAAAAAAATTAATAATTTTAAAAAATGTGTATTTTCCGTATACCTACAATGGTAAATAATTTCATCAATATTCAATATAATTCTAGAATATCTTATTTTCTTCCAAATAATATCTTTCTTCAGTCAAAACAGTAAAACTTTAACGTTTTCTATTTTTTGGCCAAAATTCTTTGAAACACTGTGGTCCCTAAAGAATATCCATAGAGCCTATTAAAAGAAAAAAATGATGACAAAATGAGTCAGATGACAGATATTTGTGGAACAAGATTACCCTAAATATAAAAATCTATTTGCTACATGATTTCCTAGTAAGTATGATGTCTCATAATATTATTCTCATTCGACGTTCGTCAAGTAGGTGTAATAAATAATTGTAAGTTCCAGTTCAATGTCAAAAGAATATGCCATGACTATAAACAAAATTACTATGCATACATTACTTTAAATGTCGCCCTCCAAGAATCGTTACATTAAATGGTGCATATCTCATTATTCCCTACTACACAAAAAGTTTTAGGCGTAGATGGAATCTATTGTGACAGTATAATTTATGATATCGTGAACTTTACAGCATATTGCTTAACTCTATGTCGGTATGGAGAGAAGAAAATAATATTCATTCATTGCATTTTAAGTCGTCAATAAGAATGAGATCGTAGGTATGCCTTCTTGGAATTAGCGGTGTAATAAGCAATTGTTCCTACGCACTTAAAATTCTAATTACGTTAGCGTTGATATGGTGCACACTTTTATTAGAACGGGAACTTGCGGCAAAAATCATTTAGTGTTGTGAGGAGGAAATATCGAAATAGGTTTATAATAATTTGATAGAAACGTTTAACTTTTACAGAATTATGAAATATGGTAAAAACGGTTCCACTACATCACACCATAAATGGTCTTGAACACTATCATTTCTGCTGTATCTTTTTTAGAGCCAAGGGGTCAATCCAAAGTGAGTTACACATATTGGTGATGAAACAAAAACTTTGCCTGAATGTTATTTTTAGCAATCTCTTAATTTTTCCTTTTTTCTTTCTTGGGACTTACTACCATATGGATAATTCCTCGGAACATTATCATTTAAAAAATACAATTACCCAGTATGATGCTGGAAGGCCCCTGCACCTGTGACTACGTCAAAGAAACAGACAACTAAAATAAAACTAAAATAAAGCAAAAAACTAACAATATAATTCTCTAGAGTTTCGGAAAGTAAATTTATTTCCTTTTTCAAAGTTTTTGTCAATTGATCGATTGAAAATATTGTTGCTCTTTGTGAGATTTCAAGACAATAAGTTCCTCGTAGTACACAGAAATTTTGGTCTTTTTCAGATTTCAATATGGCGCCTTATGCGTCAAGATTTCATCCGTATAAATACATTTGATGAAAGAACTGAAGCCAAATGATCATAAACAACGCTATATATTCGCTGACTGGGTCAATTGGGGATTGGCCATGATTTTAGTCCAAAAATCATCTTCAGCGACAAGGCTCATTTTTGCTTGAACGACTTCGTTAACAAGCAAAATTGCCGCATTTGGGGCGATTACAATCCACAAGAAATTCAAGAGCGTTCAATGCATCCCTGAAGAGTCACTGTGTGGTGTGGATTTTGGTCTGGCAGATTCCATGGCTCTTATTTTTTCCAAAATGAACAAGAAGCTGCAATCACTCTCAAAGGCAAGAAGCATCGTGCGATGTTTAGTGATTATTTATGTTTCACGTTAAATGTTACAGATCTAGCAAATATATGGTTTCAACAAGACGGCATTACGTACGCGAAACATTGAACACTACCTGAGATGTTCGATGGCTCCGTTATTTCTCGAGGTGGTAACATCAACTGGCTGCTGAGGTCGGGTGGTCTCACGCCTTTAGATAATTTTTTGTGGGGCTACATAAAATCTCTGGTATATGCCAATAAACCAAAACAATTGACGCCTTAAACATCAACATTGGTGAAACTGAGCAAAATTTATGCGTTATAGTAATCTAAATCTGAAACTCCAGACTGTGCGCCACCTATCGATGCCACGGCATACAAGTTTATTTAAGTTTAAAGATCGAGCATCCTTGATGGAAAATCTGTTATGAGATCCATAAACACATACATACTGTGGATATCTAAAAGAAAAAGTATTAAATTTGTTCAATATCAATAGTCTGCTTACGCATATAAGGTGTTGGACTCCACCCTTGCCCAACTTAGGAACTTCTACGACGTACAGTCGCGTGAATGTTGAGGTGCTTCCGAACGTGAGCCATTTAGATGGTCTATCTTTAACAGTAGTACTGAAATAAATAATTTGGATTTTGATTTTATTTTACCATGCGAGTGATGTTCCAACCCCAGTAAAAGTATTTTTTTATTGGCATTGTTTTCGCTATTTTATTCTTCAATTGATCCAATATAGTATGTTATGTATCAAGAACGGTAGGAGCCGTTTATCGGCCGACGGCAATGTTTGGAGGTTGAGCGTTAGCAAAGCCTCCAATTTTGCGGGAGACCAGTTAATTTAGTTAGTTTTAATTAAAGTTACACTTTAATTAAAATTATTTAATTTCTACTAAATAAACGAAAGGTCAAAAGTGACGTTTATATTTCGCGGCAAGTCCAACGTGTCAAATATGATATTTGTATTTTGTTATGAAATTAGACGGCTGTGCTATATGTTTCCATGACATTATTTACAAACAAATAGACATATTTAATTTGAAATTGAATTTTATTCTATTACTTTCGGTAAAGAATTATAGTATTAGTGGTTCCGTAGATAATAATGAAATAGAAAATGCATGGGAGATCGGATGTGCAACAATAATGTCAAAAAAATCCAAGGACCGCTATGAAAAATAATGTTTGTTTGTTTTTTTAATGTGTTTACTACTTAAATAATGTTTATTATTTAAATAAATAAAAATTTCCCTATTTTCTGTCCTTATTTTTCTCTGAAATAGCATACGTTTTATATTAATTTTACTTACCGTTCTGACGTCGGTAAGTAAATTACTTGCAGACGTATTAGGCCTAGCAACCGGTAAACATAACCTACTGTCTTGGCAACAGATATTGTATATAAACAAAAAAGCTGGACAGTGCAAAAAACATAGAATGCCAAATGCTTTCTCTTAAAATAATTGGGCCAGGCAACAGGTTACTTTAAATTTATACATCCATTGCATTTATATCAGTTTAAAGAATTATTATTAATAACTTGTCACTTACTACTAAAAATAAATCATCTGTTCACAGGAGGCCACTAGGGCTTCGATGGAGGACAAGGAATGCGAAGCTGAACATATGGAAATTGACGTAGATGGTGTTCTCTATGAAAATACATCCACATAAGTATCTCCGTTTTCAATGCAAAATAATGTAAGTACTTACTAATACTTTGCTTTATGTATAAGATACCTTTATTTCTTTCTTAATAACATATTAAATGATTTCAACAAATTGGGGTTTTTCTGTTTTAAACTTTAATTAAGTGGTTAGGTACTCTTTATTTAGCGGTACGTAATTAAGAGGGCTAATCCGACTTGTGTTTGTAAGGTAATTTTTCAAAATTTATTTCGTCCATACGGTTTGGTCAAATTACACCAAATTTGGAAGAGCGGTAGATGAAGATGCACTAGAGAATACATGTATCTTATTTTAATTAATTTTCACTTCATATAGGAAAAATATACACTGTAAATATAGGTAAAATTTGAATGTGACTAGCTCCATAATTATTGACATAAATCGGTAAAATTCATACAAGGCTTCTAGAATGAACCTTCATAATTATGTTCAGCAAGTTTCATATTTCTACTCCGTACCATTTCGTTAAAAATAATTTTCTAAATAAGTACCTTTGCCAGTAGAAATGGAGCAAGGAAGTGCTGCCTCTACTGGGAATCACACCGTAACTAAGCCGGCTATAAACTGCTTGAGTGAAGGTATAGTCAAGAGCAAAATTATTCAGCGGCGGATATATAAAAACGGCAAAAACCCTCCGTGAAATTTGTAATAGTGTTTTGATTTGATATATATATTTTAAGTATGTATTTACTTATTATTTTGTTTATATTTTGTAATTATAATAATAGAAAAAATAATAAATAATTATTTACGTACTTTTATATCATACACTTTTACATTAATAATAGGGAACTTGCCTATAATTTTAAAAATAAAAATAATACTAAAAAACATAGCGTAACGTTGTAATAAAACGTGTACTTCATAAAAAAATAAGATTTCTAATTCCACGCGATCAGTATGAAGGATCTAAACAGCGATAAAATTAAAGTGGCCCGAAACGAGCCACTATTGACTGTGACGTCACACCATACAATATTCGGTAGTCGTCGCGCCGGGAAGCAACACAATCAGATGTTTTCCAATTCCAATTTAAAATCTTTATTCACAATTAAATAGATTATTTACAACTTGTATGGGGTACAGAGTAAAATTTATATTAATATATACATATATTATATACAGAAAAAAAAGGAAAACTAAAAATCAATTCATTCATAAAATACTTAAAAATAATAATACAAACAAATTAACAAAGTATGACATTCTATATAAACATATGTACAATATGGTGTTATTAGACTTTGGTTGATTTGTTAGTGACTGTTCTGATATAAATATATAATTGTGTTTTATAGTACCGCTTATTGTAGTTGTACAGATATTTTAAAATGACTGAACAAGGTTTTTCAAAGGGCCAATCTGATAATTTGCCTAAAGTGGATATGTTTATGGTGGCATTTTTTTATACAAAATAGTGAAAAGTTTTTCCCTTGGAGTGGTCCGCGGGGTCAAGGCAGAGAAGTATGTATTTTTTTAGCTTTTAGTAATAATTTATAAACAAAATAGTTATGACTTGATCACGGAATAAAATGAAATAACTACAAAATGCTTAGTTGCAACTAAGCTTTTTTTAGCAGACTTAGTCTTATGTTTAAAAGAATTTAGGGTAATTCTTTACAACAGCCACTTCTATATTTTTCGTGTTTTTTTTTGTACACACGTGTAAAGTGTCTCTATAGAAGACATTTGCTGCAAAGGAAATGTTGCGCAAATGTATAACTACCTATCGTAGGTATTTTCGTACTATGTTTTGGGGAAAGGGAAATAAGTGATTGTGTCGTGTTATCATTCACATAATAGATAAATGTAAGATTTGAATAGAATAAATTAAAGGGCAAGGGAAAGGTATTTGCAATATACTATATATACTAGAGGTAAACATTTTACTCTTCGCAGACAGTAGTGTTATTGAACTTTTATATAATTATTGCACATTCTGTAGGATACTCTTCGCAGTTTTTTGAAATAAACTTCATTCTTACAATACCTAATGTATTGACTACATATTTAATTTTCTTTCCCGATGGTGCCGACTGTATTGGCGAAATGCGTGGCAGTATATTTTATAGTATAAACTAAGATTCATTCTTACAATACCTAATATATTGATCACATATTTAATTTTCAACTTTTTTTCCATCTCCCGATGATGCCGACTGCGTAGGCGAAATTTGTGGTAGTATATTTTACAGCATTTTGGTGTCTATAGAAAATTACTTCAATTTTAGTAGCACATTGAAAATTGCAGCCCTCTGTAGATTCATATTTTTAAATAAAATGTCCTATAACTTTTTTTATTTACTATTTGATTTTTTTCAAAAAACAATGGATTTCTTCCTCTAGCTAACACTAACTTATAGCCCAAATTTCAGTTCGATCGGACTTTTCTTTCTTTAGTTATCGTGCTTACAAGAAACGTGACGGACGGACAGACGGACGGACAGATGAACAGACGGACATTTTGAAAGTTGTTCAGAATTCGATGACGAACGAAATGATTTTTTCTTTGCGAGCGATATTAACGATTTTAGAAATGTCCCGATCAAATGCAATATACTCTTCGTTATCATATTTGCGAAGAGTATAATAATAAATAGCTGTTTACTTTAGCACCAGGAAATTACCTTTACTTAGTATCACTAAATTATATTCTATCTACTAATCTTATTTTCTAACTTTGTATACACATTCTTTCTTTAATCCTACCCTAATTAAAATTCAATAATTCGGAATTCGGAATATTTTATTGCTTGCCTGCGAAAAACTAGTAGATAGACATATAGTATTTAATAATGTACTTACATTAAAATGATCACACACATGTAGAGACTTACATATGTGTGAAATGTCTTTTTCATTTCTTCTACACGCTTTTTGCCATTTTGATCGACGAATCTTATCTTCTGGCAATATTATAAATACTTTATCTGGCACTTTTATTGTAGTATTCTTACACAACGGTACAATGCAATATTTAAAATAAGGAGTTTTTGTTTCCATTTTAAGTATACACTTAAAATTTATCTGAAATCAGGCGGTCGTGTGCTGGGATCTCCGTCGTCGTTTGTAAATTGTATGGTGTGATGTCACGACTACTCCCGCGCTTTTGAACCTGTTTGAAACGGTTCGCTAGCGCGCGAAACTTGCTCTGCTAGCCCTTGTAAACAATTTTTTATGTGTTTATATAAAATGAATAGATTATAGAATGTTTTATGAAAATTAAAGAATGAGAAGAGAAAAATGTAAATTGATAAAAATGAAGAGTGGAATATGGTGAGGTACAACTAACACACAACATACAATTACTTATACAATATTACTTTACCCATCAATAAATTACGTAATAGTACCCATAATGGACTACCTAAATAATTTTTCCAGTAGAAACTGCATACACTAAATATTAAACTGTATTATGGAGTATAATATTATATAATTAAAATAAAATAATTAAGACGGTTATTTCTATTCTTTAATAATTTACGTGTCAGTAATTCCACTGTAACATTGGTCGAAACCCAAAAAGACAGCAGTTTTTATTTATTAATTAATAATAAATAAAAAGAAAGTAATTATTATTATATTTCAGTTTATATTTCGAGTTGTATGTAATCTGTTTCGCTGAGAGCTTGGTTCCCTACTATATTTATTTACCAGAGTGTACATATCGACCAGAACAACAGATTTTATTGCTTTACTCTATCCCGTCGTAATGTGTTGCTAGTTCACGTACTCTGGAACCAAAATTCTTTTCTGCACGACGTTCATTTATTTTATATACGTCTGTCACTTTCGGAACTTCCTAGAGAGAGACACAGTCAACGGAGGCTTTTTCTTAACTAGGCCCCTTAAGTCAGTGATACAATAAGATGCATTTCACATGTAAAAATGTGAAATCTTTTTAAAATTACGCATTATTTCATCAAATAGACTATTTGGTGACAAATACAAGTTTTACATAGCATAAAGTCGGCTTATTTGATCTAATCAGTGATTCTAACTAATTAATTTTGATTGCCTGCAGATGATTTAATTAGAATAACTTGTTATATATCCTAGAAATCCAACCAGTCGTCATTACATAATTAATCATTTTTAAAATAATACAACAACTATAGGTTTACTTACTATATATTAATTAAAAATATATCCCTCGGAGGTAAAATTTCAATCAATTAATTAATCAGAGTTTCTCTTCTTATTCTTTTTGAGAGATAGCTATGAAACATTGGCAATACTGGCAATATAAATGAGGCTAATTAATCAGATTAGCTAAATATGAAAAGAATGATTAGAATTGCAACAGTAATTACGATTCCTTTAATTTCCACTCTCATAAATTTCTAACGTTCAGTATCTACTCTTTATCTTATACTCAATTTAAACTGTATTTTTTTTAGTCACTTTTAAACATCGACCTATTTCTGCAATCAAGGCCAATCACTAAAGTCATGTTGTTACAAGACTGATTACGAAAAACATGCAGCTTCGTGTCATGCCAGAAAGATACTCGTGAGTACACATTGAGTCACTATTTGATTCTAGCATAGTGACTTTAGGGAGAAGCATATCAGAAATAATGCAAGGAAGATACTCGTGAGTGGACATGGAGTCACTATTTGATTATGGCATAGTGACTTTGGGGAGACGCATGTTAGAAATAATGCATTTAGATTATATGGGACGTCTTTTTGGTTGAGTGTATTATACGTTGCATAATATTAAATAATTTAATAGCATTTAAAACTAATAACACTCTAGGAAAGTTTATTAAGAACAATAAAGATAAAACTAAAAAAAGAACAAAAAAAGTGGAGTCTATAAGCTTACATGTGGTATATGCCCTAAAGTATACATCGGACAAACGGAAAGAAATTTTGAAAAAAGATTGTCCGAACTTAAACGCAGTTTTAATAAGAATAAATTAGATTAGACGTATGCCAACCATTTGCTAGAGGACAATCATTCTTTTAATAATAATTTTGGTATTTTGCACACAGAAAATAAAGGATTAAAATTGTCACTATCAGAGACATTAGAAATCAATAAATTAAAAAATAGTAATATTATTTTAAATGACCGGCTAGATTTAAACTGTTCATCACTGTTAAATATTTTCTAAATTATTTTGTACCTTATTTTATTACTGTTCCATTTTATTACCCTAGATTAGTTAGTTGATACTTATACATACCCTCACTTTGTAACAAAGAATTTAGTCTTGTACTCACCATCTGATGAAGCCACTGTGTGGCTAAACAATTGTCATGAGTTATTTAAATTGTGAAAATCAAACATAAGTTTATTTTGTGTTTATTAAATAATTTGTAGGTATATTTATTGAAAATTATCTTGCCGAGTGTACTGTTTTCTCTGAAGAGAATTTCGACATTTTTAATGTTACCATTATTATTGAAGTTAAGAACAACTTGTTCGCTTTTATATGTATTAATTATTGTTTAACTTAATAGACATTATTTTGTGAAGTGTGTGCTTTTTATTTATCTATTTGCTGAAGTTTCTGATATGTTGGGGAACATGGCTAGTGGCAGTTGGGTACTATCATCAGTATTTTCAAAGAATAGGAACTTATATTTTAAATCAGAGTAAATCCAGAATCATCCCATATGCTCAGAAACACTTCAACAATTTTGAGGTAGAATCAGTGATACTTGTAATTCATAACAATATACTGTAGTACCCAGTTGATAGTATTCGACGATTAGAAAATTCTTCATTGTCATTATATCTCATTCACAATGTATAAAATAAATTGAAAACTCTAAAATGTGATCCTCGTATGCGACTTAGTGGTGTAATCACATTTTAAAAACAAATGCGGGATGCGAAAAGTTGTGTTTTATTAATCGATGTTTCAATGAGGAGCATCCTTCAGGCACTATGTTTGATAAGTTTATGTTTGCAAATCTTACTTCGGTAGATGTTGGAAGATTATTTTTGCTTTACACAACTCTTATTTACGTTTTTCAACAGAAAACATGGAAACTGTATTACTCGTGCAAAGGTTCGTTGTTGCAGAATCTAAATGCGTTATAGGGTACGTACAAGTAAGGACTCAGTAGAGAGCGGCCATCGTTGGGTAAGTTTATTAATAATATATAAGAAACACGATAAAAGTAATCAACATATTAAATTCAGAGATGCACATCTTCAAATTAGAAAAAACTGACACTACTAACTTATTTCCATAATAGAATTAATTCAAAATACAACTTCTATCTTAACTATAACGGCTGTATCGTCCCTCCACCCGTACTATACCAAACTAGACGGATCTGACCTGATGCGCGAGCCACTCTTTTTTCTGCCTCTACAAATAAATCCCAGGCGGAATTAGCATACATGCAGAGTGAGTAAAACGCATTTGTGCCCATAGTCTAGTAGTAAATATCGTAGGCAGGAACAAGATAGGTTATAAAGTACGTAGGCTGGCAAGACTGCAATATAAATGTCTCATAAGTTGCAATTATCCTCGCTTTATATACGTCCTCCCATTGTGCACTGTCGCCAACCTTGCTAGCTCCATAACTAATACCCCTTGGGTGCTCATTTTTGCACACGAATGTGAATTATTAGACACCGCATTTATTATCAACTTTTTTACCGACAACGTTCGCATTAGATCTTTTTGACGCTTACATGATTATATTTTATTTTACCTTGTTCATATAGTTTATAAGTGCACACATGTTTATAAATATTTTCACATGATCTGGAGAATATCATTCGACTTCCATCTTTAACATCATATTGAGAAAGCCTCCATTCTATGAAAATATGGTTGGTTATCCATTAGAGTCCAGACATAATAGCCAAGGAACCAGGAAGAATCTATGTGCATCCTGCTCTCCTATATATTTTTTTTGCATAATGATTTCATTTCAAAATCAATCACCTAGATCTGAGGTAGATACGATTTTGAGACAAAACATGTATAGTTTATTTTTCGAAGGAGAAGTTCGAGACCACAGTTGATTGAATTTTATATTCCATTCCTTCACCACTAGCCACCACAACCTTGGAATTGCAAATGGCTTGTACTTTATCACTTTGAATCCAGAGTTTGTATTACTCGTGTGTCAGTGTTAATAAAAGAAAAACAGTTTTTCAACAATGGTTCATACTCGCAGAGAAGAGATATTATCTTAATTAAGGAAACTGAAAATCTTTGTGCTCGTAGAAGAGCTCGATATTTTAACAAAAAACACCCTGATGGAAATGTAGGCCATTGTTATGCAATCGACTTGGTTAAAAAGTTGCAAGAAAATGATTCGGTGTGCATCAAAGAAATCACCAACCAAGAGTTCTAAACGAAGCACCACAGGTTCAAGTTCTTGGTCATTTCGTTGTTAATTTAAACACCACTATTTCGAAATTAACTAAATTAACCCATATTTCTGTTGGTTTGGTATATAAGGTGCTCAAAGTAAATAAACTCTTTCCTTACAAATTGCAAATTCATGAACAGCTCGGTGAAAATGATTATGACATAAGAATTCAATTGTGTGAAGAAATGAGTCAAAATTAAAGTTGTCCAAATTTGTTAAAGAAAAATTATTTCAGTGGTGAATCGACCTTTTCCTTAAATGGATTTAAATTAATTAGTCATCAGGCTATTTTCTCAAAGCACGACAATATATATGGTGTCTCAAATTTTGTCATAACAATAGCATGTCCCAAATTAATAATATTGACTAGAAATACAGGGTGTTTGAAAAAGATTAAAGAATTTGACGTGAAGTTTACAGAAAAACGTGCCAAAATTTTTCAAAAAAGTGCCGGATCGTTTGGAAATGAAACAAATAAAAAACACAAATCTACGGTGACGTTTCGGACAATAAAGGACCCAAGGCCCTTTCTGTGAAAGTCGTAAAACCAAAACATGCCGACGCCTCTCGGGACACCAGGAAATGGTGTTTTTAATGCCGGAACTGAAAGATAAGTGATTTTTCCGGAAAAAACTGTGACGTTTCGGGCTAGAAAGGGCCGAAGACCCTTTCCGTGAAGGCCGTAAGGCCGAAACATGCCAACGCTTATCGGGAGACCAGGAAATGGAGATTAAGCCCGCAGGGCGGGTTCGACATTTCCACAGGGCCGAAGGCCCTCTCATCGAACGCCTGCGGCGTTCGGCCCTCCACGGGAGCTAGAAATCGCAGCCGACTTTAGTTATCATATTTTTATGCGAATGGACTGTGTGAACTACTTGTTCCGAGATGTGCCTCGAGATGGCGCTACCAACATTAAAACAAATAAAATACCAAATTTAATCTAGATTTATAAATACGGAACTAGAACTGTTGAGAAAGACCGAGGGAGAGGGCGAAGTGGAGAGTCTGTGGATATTCTTCACGTAGGAAGGTGAGCGTAGCGTAGCATTATCGTTAAATTATTAATTTAAAATATTCAATAATTTCATTTAAACTATTAGAGTATGCAGGGCTATCCTATGTTCTTGACAAGTTATTTATTCCTTATCTTGGTTTTAATATCGATTTTTTTTTTTGAGCTGTATTAGTTTAAAGCTTCTGGGCTAGTCGCCATATTTGCGCGTCCTTTACATTTAACATTCTTGAGTTTGGATCGCCTTACTAGCTCTATAGATTAAATTTATATCGTTTATCTTATCTAATTAGTAATTTTCTTATCGTACCTTGTCAATTAGCATCTTTTTTTGCTAATTTGCTACCCTCACTTACCTTTTAGACTCAAGTCTTTTTTATTCCTTCCTGCTGGAGAACACACAAAGTCTCATGGACACTGAAAAAATCTGCCTTTTTTTTAATGTCAATTAATTTAATTTTTCTTTACCTCTAAAAAGCTACATATTTTGAATTTACGGATTTATAAGGGCTGTAGCCTAGATTTTCGATTAGTATTAACGTATTGTAGAAAATTAACTTAATTCATTAAAGTTTATTAGATTGTACCGATATTTACTATAAATAACGTTTAATAACCAGAGGTAGGATTTACCAATCGGATATGACATAAACCAGGGTTGGCTTTAGGTAGTTATGTGTCAGATTTGCATGCATATATGAAACAATATCTTGCCTTGAAATTTTTTTAGCGAATTCCGTATTATCCAAAGTTGATTAAGTCAATCTATTATAAACACTCACTCAAAGAGTACTGGAGGTATAAGGGGATGTACTTAACAGTAAACTACACACACAAGTATTTTTCACTGCCGGTTACAAGAATGAAAGTATATCTTTCATATATTCATATGGGATTAACCTACCTATGTTAAATATATATGTGTTCTAAATGTTTTGTAGTTCTACTTCGGTTTCTTTTGTTGAAGATCCATTTATACTGCGAGAAGGACCACTCGACGGCGACAGATGTAACTGGAGCATACTTAAAATATGTAAACTTTCGCCAAGTCGCCACATTCATGCTCGGTGTAGCAAAGTCTACTTCTTTGCCGTTTAAAAGGTCTATTACATCTGTCATAGTAACAAATTCGGGATTTCTTTTTAAATAGTTTGGAATTTTGTCCGTACCCTCGCAGCAATTTCTCCCCATAATTGAAAAACATATTGTCGAACACAACGTTTATTGCTTCAACTGTAGTAAATTCTAATGTTGGCTGATATTGAAGGTCCCGTATGGCTAGAGAAATTCGTGAAAAACTTCTGTGTATGGTCAGATTTTTTGAACATTTAGATACATAAATGCCTGCTGCGCCTGTGAAATAGCAATTGCGTCATTCGGATTTAACTGCTATATTAGGGATATCACATTTTCAAAATGACACTAATAATACGATGCTGCCTTCAGCCAAGATACCCATCGTGTTATAATGGGCTCTGGAGGTAATGGAGTATTTGGTTGAATTTCAAGGAATAACTGTACACGACTAGGTGCTTTAAGAAAAACTTTCTTATACTAGATATTAAATTATCAACATTAGGGTAGCACCCCCTAATAGCTTCAGCAATCCAATGAAGTCCATGTACTAAACATGTTACATGAATTATATTCTGATATGTTTCCTTCAAAATTCTTCCAGCAGCTTTCGTATAATTCACTCCATCGGTAGGAAACAATAAGAACTTGTCCTTATTTTCTGCATTTTTGCCACCCCAAAACTCTTGTAGACTTGAATTCACTACCTCCGCTATAGTGCGAGAATTTGTAGCTTCTAAAACTTTAGAGACAATCAAGTGCCCGTTTATTGAACAATTTTCCTCCAATGCACCCACTAAACATTAGATACCTTAAATGCATTAGTGGTTTGCGTCCACGCTAAACCAGATGTACTTCCAATTAAGCTCAAAAGAATTTTTCTGTATAATATTTTCATACTCCGTTGATAATTATTTTTTTCTTAGTGTAGACCCCGAAGGCACGTTAACATTGCTATATTTGCCATTAAGTTATACATTTTTCCAAAAATTATTTAAAAAGTGAATTGTCTAATTTCGACCACGATATATTACATCCTATCATAAATTCTATCACTAAATCTAAGTTAAAATTACGTTGCATGTCATTGTAAATAAAGCCACCTACGTTCCGTTTATGGTTTTCTGAGGAAATAGGTCTATTAATATTTGACCACGAAATTGCTTTGTTACATCTAGTGCAATACAGTTGTCTACCATAAAATTGTAAATCGGCAATATCACGCATCCAAGAATTTACTGTATCTTCTGTCGGTTTAGTACGTTGTGACATTTTAACTGCACATTTTTAATACCTACGTCCGAATGATTGCAAGATACTGTTTGATTATGTTAAATGTTTTCTTCCCTCCACGCTAGGACCGGCCGTTTGTCTTCAGCAATGTAAATTGTCAATATACTGTAATTTAAAAGAATCTATTACGCATTACGTTTTCATTAAATATAGTGCATTCCTTGACACAACTAAGTTACCATGAACATGGTAAAATTAAATAAAATGCAGTTAATATGTTTCTGTAGTTTAGGAATACTTCTGTACCTAGGTATTTGCAATATATTATATTATATCTGTAAAAGCCATCCCTGGGAACCGATCGGTAAATCCCACGTATGTTAATAACTTAAAGTCACATACCACACTTTTCTTTTTCTGTGGAAATAAGTGTAACTTATTTAGATAAATTATTTACCTCTTTTCTTTATCTGTGAAAAGCAATATAGTTTATTTAAAAGATAAATTATTTACCTCTTTTTTTCTGTGAAAATTAATATAATTTATTTAAATAATAAATTATTCACTACTTCTATGTTACTTCGAAAATTAATATAATTAATCTAAAATGTAAAGTATTTTTCTGCTTTCCTTTAATACTGTTACACGGTGTAACATTATATTTCAGTTGAAGAAACTGATATTTTCTCTTGTTTAAGCATATTTTATTAGATTGTGCTTCAAAATTCAGTTATTCGGTTATTTCTTCCTTTGGATAAAGGTATATATTTATTTTTGGGAAAATCCATAATTTAGTTTAAACTGCATAATTAATTAATATTGTAATTCTTAAGAGCGATCTTACTGCTTTTTCTTACCTTAAATTCATTATTAAATTGATTAATTAAACTAGAATTTATGACATACAAGTTGAGTAATTTTTTATTAATTATCTTTTCCGCTATTTATTAATTAAAAAAAATAGTATAACTTTGTTTTATATTTCGAATATTTCGAAATTTTTGTAAATGTTGGAGTAGTTGTGGGGTGAAAGAAAAATATATTTTCAATTCTTTTGTTATACTTCACAGTTTTGTTTGTTTGTTTTTGTTGAATATAATTGGCCCATCAGGCAAATTTTAATAAAATTTTATTTTTGTTGTAAATAATTTTTCAATTTTCAATTTAATTTAGGTTGTAATACCTATTACAGGTATAATTTTTAATTGCAATATATTTTTTGAAAAATTCTGTTTTTTTATTTATCTAAGAGGAGAGTCTCACATTGTGCAAAAAATCACTGAAATAAATAAGTTTCTAGTTAATATTAATACCCGTAACTATTGTTATTAATATTTTTGTTGATAACATAGCGCCCACTTACTTTATCTTGTCTAACTTGCTTCATACCGTATCAAAAATTAGTCACTGGAATCTACCAACATTTTAAATTTCACAATTATTCTTTCTCAAAAATATTTATTATAAGTGATATCTTATTTAAGCTACAGTAATTTCAGTATCACATCTCATTGATAAATAAAGCTAAAAGCCTATTTGATAATATTTATTAACCTTTAACAACTGTCCTGACCTACGAACCCTCCAGAATTACTCAGCAGCCGACAGGCAACATAAAAGTTAACCAATTGGACCGCTTTATGAGGGGCCTAATAAAACAAGTAATTATAAATGATAGAGGAACTTAATAATATTAAAATAAAAATATGTCGTTGGGGTTATATAGTTAATAAAGTAGTGAGTACGTGTCACCTGGACTATCAATCAATGAACCTAAGATTCGAGGTGTTTGTGGGAATAGAAAACACGTAACAATATAATACACGTATCCAAATAATACAAATTTTGTTTTTCTTTTTTTTTCTTTGAATAAACTTTATGTTATATAATCTTGAATATAATATGATCAAATTTGAAAAAATTATCTCAATATGATTAATTAATATTGTAATTTTTAACGGTAAATAGTGCTTTAATAAAATTTTATCTTATAATTTAATATCTTGGATACATTCATAAAAATTATCAGAATTTAAATTATGCGTATATAAATATCTACAATAAATCACTTCGAATTAACTCTTGTAAAGCATAGGTTTCGTTGTAATTTATAAGCTAAAATATGTTAATTTTATTAGACCATAAAAAATTTGTTCCACCTTTATAATTAAATACATATTAATTTAAAAGATTTATTGCTACATTTCATGATTTTCGAATAACAAAATGTGACTTTTCTTCTCATTTTATTACCACAAATCATACAAAACTTATATATTTACATAAGATATGATCATATATTTATTTATCTAATTTAGATAATCGTTGTCGTTTGTTTATTAAAATGTAACAAAAAATAAGATGAAATTTCCTTGCCCACTGATCATTTAATAAATGTGTACTGTTATAAAGAGTGCTAAATAAAAACTTAATCACAATTACCTATGCAACAAAAACCGAGATATTGCATTATTGTGATTATGTAATATGTGATTTTAGACGCACAAAGATATTGTCACATGATCGATACATTTTCCGGCTAAGTTATAAGTTATGAACAACGTAATTGTAATTACTAATTACTGGTTTCAGCAGGATGGGCAACGAGCCACACGGAGAGAATCAGTATTAATATGCTGCGTGATGCCTTTCCCTGTCGATTAATTTCTCGAAACGGGACATAATCTGGTTAGCCCGGTCGTCTGACTTATCAACACCCGATTTTTTTATGTGGGAAATTTTAAAAACTGGTGTACACAAGTAATCTTCAAGAGCTCAAACAAAACATAGCGAATGAAATTGAAGCAATTCCAATGAAGATGCTAGACAGAGTGGATGACTTTGTGTGATGGCTAGAAGAATGTGTAGCAGAAGAAGGTAGCTACCTGCCGAATCAATTTTAAAGTAAAACAACTTTCAGAGTTATAAATAGGGCTGTCAAAAATGTTCCGTGGGACAGTGGCGTACGCGACATTATCTAATACGATAAACAATAAACTGTTACAATTTATAACAATGTATGTAAAACTTACCCTCTTAACTAGCTTGATGAACTAGCTTGCTTATCACAAACTGGAGAAGATGTGTAGCCATTTTGCATTTTGCATCTGGTATGTTTCTATGGTTGTCTCCATGAGTGATGTTCGCTTTGGTGAAAATATATTCTTATATTTTGAAAAGGACATCTACTGATGTAATACACACGTAAAATAATCTTTGAACGAATTTAAAGGATCTGGGGCTACACCATCACATATTTGTCTTAATTTGGTAAAACCGATGTCTTTATTTAACACACTTGCGAACTTTTCTTTAACATGCTCATTTGTTGCGTCACCTATAGCGTGTAGCAGTAGATTTATTTCGTCCACTATTTGCAGTGACCTCACTAACGACAACGCACTGTTTTTTTAATTTTGTTATGCTTTCATGTAATGGTTTATAATTAATTCCTCGCAATATTTTTTAGAGCTGTTTCAACAAAAATATCCTCGAATTTTGTCTGGCTTTCCTTAATAGCTGCAGCCTCATCTGGATTGAATTGTAGTATCACAGCTTTTATTTGTTGGAAATATTCAGCATAATAAAAAGCTGCATGCAACCATGTTCCCCAACGTGTAAGAATCGGCTGTGGTGGTTCCGGAATACCAGGACACTTGCTATGAAATGCACGGAGGCGTTTAGGAGATTTAAGAAACACTTTTTTTGTGTTTGCTAATAATGCATCCACCGCTGGAAAACATTTTCGAATAGCTTCTGCCACAAGATGTAAAGCATGCACTTTACACGTAACATGTATAAACGTACAACCTTGTTTTTGCAAAGAACGGCCTACCGAACACATTGTCACGGCGTCATCAGTCACAAACATCAACACTTGACTTTTTGACAGTTTAAATTTTTCTAACGTCTCCAGCACCACCCTGGTAATTGTTTCGCTAGTACACTGATTTAGTTTTTTGTTAGCTAGTAACAGTGGAACTGTCGGTTTAAGAGGGTCCAGTACTCGTACAATAACATTTAAAATAGATTTTTTTTTACAATCTGTTGTCTCATCAACAGATAACCACAGCCGTGTATTTTTTTTAATCCACATTTCATCTTATTTACCATGTCTACGTGTACGGTTGGTAGATAGTTACATACCGTTGTGCGACGTGGTAACTTCACCTGGGCATTGTATTTATTCCAGAACTCTCGAAATGGTTGTTTATCGAGTATGTGCAGCGGAACATCACAGGCAATCAGCATTAATAGTAAATCAAACATAAACTGTGTTGTCGAAGGCACGCCATTTTTTTATTTTTATGGTGTACACTATTTAAGTGAAGTCCACAATCACGCTTATCCCAGCACATCAAATCTTTCTCGCACATTTTACAAATTATTTTAGCACCATCATAGAATAAATCCGGGAACTCACCTATGAATTTATTCACTTTGTCAGCGTACTTCGTACGTCTGCCATGCTTTATTATTAAATTAATATCAACAATACAGTACAACAAATAAACTGAAAACACAAAAACAATATGCAATGCGCCCAAGTGACTTAACGTGTACACAACTAGAAAGCTAACAATAGACTGGACTGGAGAAAGAGTTTCGTGGTCAAGGTGAATGCCGGCGATAGTAAGTACATCTGTACTCTACGACCATGATACACAGAAACGATTTGCAGCTTTAGTTATAAATTAAGATGCTATCTTTGTAATTTTTTTTATATTCAACCAATAAAAAGTTATTTAATACCAAAAACCATCAGTGCATTTTAGACTTCCCTATAGAAATATATAAAAGATTTCAATATAATAAATAATTTTAATTATTCACGAAGAAGTAGATATATAAATTTTCATTATTTCGTATTTACTCGTTTTATCTAGCAGATCTTTAAAAGCAAGATTAATTATAAATCGTTTTATGGACAAAATTACGACAAAAAAACTGAAAAAGTTTACAAAGATCGACCTTCAATTAGACAAAAACAGACCCGCACCCTCCCATAGTGTCCCATCTAAAGGTTAAATTTATCCAAACATTTTGTTTCTTTATTTATTCTTCTGTCAACATTAGTACCGAAAATTCATACAAGCAAAATTATAGCCAGTCTCTTTTACACGTCCAAAATACACTTCAAAACAATTTAAGCCTGGACTATTAACAGTGAAGAAACCTTGCAATAATAGTCGAACGGACTACAAGACATACACACAATCTCGATTGTTGTGTAACGCGGTGAAAGGAAGGGCATCATCTCCGAAGGGGCCCCGCCTAGCCCCGAGGCTACGGCCCCCGCAGTGAGCTACTACAGACCCCGCTCAACTCGGCGAACTATCATTGAACAGCTCGGAAAATATGCAATAGACCGATTATATCAGACAAAAAAATGTATTATTTAGAATTTGAAAAGGTTACATATTTGTGCAGACTTATCTATTGCGTCACAATGCCATCTAATATTTAAATTGGACATACTAGAAACCGTTTGCAAATAGATAATGCGAATTATTTGTATTTATAAAACATATACTTTAACGAAAACGAAGAATGAAATAATAGATTTATTTTGATCATTTATTTCAAAACTCTGCTAAATAAATTAATAATAAATTGATAAATAAACACTACAGGTAATACAAGCCCCTGTGTATCCCTGAAGGTACCTCAAGATACATTGTGTAGGAGAGGATTAATTTCTGGTTTAGAAAAAATTGTAGCTTCTCGAGTGGGGATTGAACTCGGGACTCCAGGATGAGAGGTAAGTATCCTTTCTATTCAACCACGAAGCCACAATGACGTGCCTCATTTAAAAATTTCATATAATCATAATATGAAACTAGTACATTTACATGGTGCCAATAACTCGCTCGAGTAACTACTGGATTTCAGTTTTAGTTTTAGTGTTACTGGAACACAAAAATGCTTATTTACACCTGGAGAGTACTGACTATTATTTGATATTAAATTAATAAACGAAACAAAAATTTTAATTTTTTTTTTTTTTTGACAAATGAGACTTAAATACACTAATAACATGCATAGTAAGTGTGTTTCATCTCGGTTACAATGAAAAACGTGCACCACTACAGTAACCAATAAACGAGGAAGTTTTTTGAGGGTCCATTTTTAGCGAGTTTTGCAAAATAATTTGTGAGGGTTTTTAAATTTAATTTCGGTTGAAAATTTTAAAACAGAGCTTTGGTTGTAATACGGACATTGATTACATCAGGAATAGTATGCCATTAAATACGAAACGTTTGCAAAGCTATGTGTGGAAACAATTCATCGAATTCCGTCAAGTAAAGGGATTTTATGTGAACCTTTCTACTAAAATTGTCATATGAAGCAAACTTTTGGTTGACTACGTCTTCAATTTGCATGAAAAAGATGGTACTTACTAAAACTAAGGTGTCGTTAAAACCATGTGGAATACTAGAACGAAATATCCACAAAGTTCTATGAAGAGTGCGATATGGTCATTCGTTTTCGGATGTCTGCTATAAGCCGGTATGGAAGGCACTTAATTCTAAGTCTTACAAATTAACCTAACAAAATGAAAAGTGAGCTAGGCATGATTTTTCACAGAAAAACTCAGTACTAATTTGTGATGATAGTATCACTTATGTCTATTGCGATTGGGAATAACCTCTGGACTATTTATAACTAAACGTAATAATTAATCGTGATAATACCACGAAAATTTTGAACATAACTTTGAGTATTCGTAGTACTATAAATTTGTATTGCAAAAATTGCGACCTCTATTTACTTAATATTAAATTGAGTAGTGGTGAGAAGTTGTGATACTTCTCATGTGGTCCAAAAGCTACTATCCGACCGACATCATAGACGTCTCTGTGGTGGATAGCGACTTGCGAAGCAAGTACCGAGAGCGGCGACCTCTAGTCCAGTTGGACTCAACTACTGTTATTAAATATGATTTGAACGAAACAACTACTCAGCGGGCAAATACCCCGACCTGCATTGGATTATACCTTCAAATCATGATAGATCGGTAGCCAATATCATTTGTCACTTTCTAACCAGACATAGACCGGTTTCGAACTTATTAGTTCTCTTCAGTATGCCATAGGTTATGGAACAGACAAATGATAGTGGCCAACCTGCTAGCCATATACTAAGGTAAATTGAGTAGTGGTGAGAGGTATGTGATACTTCTCATGTGGTCCAAATGCTACTATACGACAAATGATATTGGCTACCGAAAACTCAGTATATGACTAGCAGGTTGACCATTATCATTCGTCTGTTCCATAACCTATAGCATACTGAGGAGAAGCAATAAATTCGAAACCGGTCTATGTCTGGTTAGGAATTGACAAATGATATTGGCTACCGATCTATCATGATTTGAAGGTATAATCCAATGCAGGTCGGGGTATTTGCCCGCTGAGTAGTTGTTTCGTTCAAATCATATTTAACAATATTAAATTAATCAAATAAATCTGTTGAATTTATTCAAATATCTGGAGTGCCGCAGGGATCTATACTAGAACAATATTTTTAAAATTTATTCATTAATAATATTGTTAACAACCTAGATGTACATTATTTGCTATATGCTGATGATCTAAAATTATATTTCTGCATAAACTATGATTTTGATTGCCTGAGACTCCAGCACAATCTTGACATTCTTAATAACTGGTGGGTTAACAATCGTCTCCCTCTAAATGATACCAAATGTAAAATCATGTCATTTTCATGAAAAACAAATCCATTTATGTTTGACAGTGTGGACAACTCCACCCTAGAGGGACCTGAGTTTCTGAAAGACCTTGGCTTTATATTTGATTCCAAACTAACTTTTTCTAAATATATTGCAGAATGTGTATCTGGAGCATTCAAAAGTTTAGGTTTTGTTTTGCGCAACAGCAAAGATTTTAATAAATTGTCTAGTCTATGCATGTTGTTTCTTAGTTTTATTAGGTCCAAATTAGAATATGCTTCTATTGTTTGGAATCCTAGTTATAATATTTACATAACAGCACTAGAAAAGGCACAACGAAGATTTTTCAAATCTGCAATTTTCATTTTGGAGGTTACATATCCTGTTAGAGGAACGGCTCAAGAATTCTTTTTAAATAAATTTGAAATGAGCAGTCTAATTAGGAGACGAGTGATGCACTTAGTAATTTTTTTGTACAAGAAAATTAATAATTAGATTGACCGTCCCCCTATTACCTCACTTATTAAATATAGCACTCCTAGATTAAGTGCAAGGACAAATAATAATATAGTTATGCTTCCTACCTCTCGTACAAACATTTTAATTGCATCTCCTATATATCAAATGTGGTTAAATTAGTTATATCGATAACAGTCTGGATATATTTAACTGTGAAATTGCTGATATAAAAAATATTTATTTAATGCGTAACATAAAACGTAAAATAGCAACATGAAAATTTGCCTAATTAATATTAATTTAGAAATTCTACAGAAAGGATTAGAGAGAAATAATTCCTTCCTTTAGATTATTTTCAAAAAAAGGATATAAGCAAAAACACATTTATTCGCTATTTTGTTGAAAATTATATCTTAATCAATATTAAAGTGAAATTTATATAAAAATGTTCAATTTCATGCATTTACCTGTACAAATTGTAATGTTTTAAAGCTTCTTTTTAACTTTCTAACATACTAAGCATCCAAAACCGACAAAAAGTAATCATTTATTTCATATTTTGCTCAAACCACAATCTGGTTCAGCTGGTTTAGTTAGTCGATAAAAAAGGCATAAATATAGTTTGAACTTGTGTAATTCATCTAACCCATGTCTTTTAAAATACGATATCGCTAAAGTTTGAATGCGAAAACCTAAATCTGATACTTTATAAAAATTTAGATATGTGCATTTTTTTTATGTTTTACTTTGCTCTTCCTCGATAATCCCCGATTTGAATCTCATTTGAGAAGGTGAATAATCTCTGAAAAACAAATTACTCACAAATCATTCAGATGTGCAGTGGTCATCGAATCTAAACGTAGCGCTTTCGGATCAACGGTAATATCTCTTGGAATATGGGATTGTATTTTTAAATTTCACTGTCACGTATAAAAAATTTAACTTAAGTTTGACATATTTTGATTATACACTTAGAGGCGTAGTCGATTTGTAGCAGGGGCTATATTTTGCATTAAAATTATATCTATCATATATAAATGAAGAAAATGAGGATCAAATTTATATTGCAGGCAACTAGCTTATTTCTTCTAGGCTTCAATGAAATTTGGTATGATAAAATACTCCTAAGATAACCCAACATAAAAAATCTAAAGGCATAAAATCAGGTGACCGTGCCGGCAATTCAATTACCCTTCACCTCCCAATCCAGCTCTAGGAAAAATGTAGTTATTTGATCCCAAACAGTAACACGGTAATAAGGGGATGCTTCGTCTTTCTGGAAGCACAAAATATTATTAGGAACATCGAAGTCGTAGTGATTTGGGTATAGCACGGCTAAAGTAAAATTGAGGTGGTGTCTGTGTAGTTCCAAATACTTTCCACCTGTTAATGTTCGTTCAATGAAATAAGGTCCTAAAATTCTATACTCAACAATGCCAGCTAAAACATTCAATTTCCTGGATATTGGGTATGGTCCTCTATCATCCAGTATGGATTCTGGGTAGCCCAATAGCGATAATTTTGTTTACTAACCGTTCCACTAAGATTAAATGTAGCTTCTTCAGAGAAGATAATACCTCTTCATCGTGTTATCACAAAATTGGTCTTCGTTCACCGAATCCATTAATTACCATGCTGCTCTGTTGCATGGATATCGGATTGGCGGATTGGTAATGTTAAAGGAACCTGTTATAATTTCAAGTATTTTATTTAAAACAAACAAACAAGTGTATATTGAATTTAAGTTGCTTATTGGCACCAAATTATAATTGAATTGCCGCATTATATCAAAAGCATTATATTTATAAATCATTATATTTATTACTTTTGTACTGCTTGTGTCGGTTTGTCGAATTTGTTAATTATTCCGCTTTCAATATGCATTATAAATTTTTGTTTGTTTTTTAAATCATGCGTTGCACTATACATATAAAGGAATGCCCAAAGAGCTTTTTTTGTAGTCGCAAATATTGCTGTGGTATAGATATAAAAAATTATTTTGTAAAAGAAGCTACCCATAGTGGTTTCCGGTCAGTCGAATATACTGCAGCAAGGGGTGCCTTAAGGGTCTATTCTCGGAACCCTGTTATTTAACATATTTACTCATGATATTTTTCGTTACGGAAATTGTTTGCTCTACACTGACTGTTTTAGAATTTTTAAAATAATTTCTTTATTAGATGACTAGGCTTTCTACAAGATAGTCATATACAATATAACTAGCAAGAGGAACATATCCGATAACTTTTCCCACTATCAAACAAGTGCTTGTTGCCAGAGGCGAAGACATCATAGGTAACTTGAAAAAGTTAAAAACTTAACAATCATTGTCATTAGAATAAATTGAAATCAATATAACGGTACTCTAATATTATTAGAGAGCAATAATTTTATTTGCTAAAAAAATAGTTTTGTGAGTGGAGAAGTTTCCGAAACGAGCGTAAGCGAGTGGAGCAACTCCACGAACAAAATAAAGTCACTTTTAACACGTGTATCATACAATGTTTTTTCTACAAACACCATTAAAAGAACAATAAAGTTTCTTTAAAAAGATTTCAAATCCTTTTAATGGTTACCTCATAATTCTAGTAGTTTGTAGGATTTATGAAATAAATAAATCAAGTTTGCCCGTTGTTTGACACATGCTTGTCAAATGTGAAAAACTAAATAGTATTTCCTCCATTACTTCAAGTTCAACTTCAACAATTTCTTCTTGTGAAGTAGCTTACTCACAAGGGATAAATATTACTAATTGCTCCAATTGTACAATTAATATAAATATTTCTAAATAACTTGTAATTTTTTGTTAATAAATATATAAATGTCATTATGACAAACGACTTGTCATTTTACTTTTTGCACTAGTGTTAAAAGTAAATCATGTGATCATTTTTAACGCGAGTTTATATAATATTGCATTTTTATTCAAGTATGCCGTGTTAAAAATTTAGTTTTTAATGGTGTTTGTAGAAAAAGAATTTTTTTGTATTTGATAATTAACATATTTTAGATTTGTACCTTCAGGGGTGCTTCTTAGGCCTCGGGCTTACAGGCCTATACGTAAATCAATCACTACTTGTTGAGTCCACAAGCACGCATGTAAATTAACATGGAAACTTTTCTGGAGGTATTGTATATTATTCATTTGTTGCATATATGTGTAAAGTTTTAGTTTTTAATGTTTTTTTTATTTTGAGTTTGTCTTGTTCTGTAATTGGGTTTAACTGTTGAACAGTCAATGGAAGCTGGTGGAATTTAGGCAATGTCATTCATATATGAGATAGCCTACATATGCATAGCCTGCATTATAAAAAATGATTCTAAAATAAAATTTCAAAACGATGTAACTTTATGAAAATCAACATTTTTTGATGAAATTTGAAATCTGCCGATATATTTTTCATCTGATTCATTTTCAATCGCAATTTTTTTCTGCAAAACTTCTTCATTTAGTCTTGATAGTAATTCCTCTAAGTATTGCTTGGGTCCTATGGTCCAGTACTAAGATATGACAGCCAAAATATCACCAGCCGCCACTCTGAACAGTGTATAGTAATCAAAAAGGACCTTTATTTAACTCACTACTACACATCTTCTTTAACCTCAGATTTTTGTCTTATTACTAATGTATGTATATCCGTACCTAATAAGATGTATGAAAACTGAATAGACGGCGTTAGACAACTTTAGATTTTGCATGTTTCATAATCATCAGTGCTTAAAACATTGCATGTTATCCGCCCTGTAAACAACACAAACCTGATCTGTACTGTCCACGTCCATTTTCAGTTACTTAGTCTCGACATGGCTCAATGATATGGTAAGCGGAAGCCAAAATAAATCCATACCTACTATGGCTAGAATCGTTCATGTTGATATAGGCTTGCTCTGGGTGTCGAATATAATTTAACTGAAAAATTGATTATATATTAATGGTCGTTCGTTTTTTATTATGTGATAGAGACAAAATAACTTCACAATTCTGAATTCTTTTATCTTAAAAATAATGGACGTTGTTTGATACCTTTATTTTAATTACCTTGAGAGCCACATACTGTCATGCTAATAATCTATAATGGATAACATTGGACAAAATTAGGTCATTTTTGACATTCTAGTTATTATTTCAGTATCAGGGTCGTAATAATTTGAGAAATGCAAAGAGATTTGAAAGATACCAGAAAAGAGGAAGACTAAATAGCGTAATTATTAATTTGTACAAACTTACACGAATACAGGGTGTATTAAAACTACTGGCACAGCTTTACAGAAGATTCTTCTCATAAGTATAGAATATATTCTTAATATAAAATATAAAGCTCCGACGATTTATTTCTAAAAATTAAAGATAATTACATTTTTTGTGAAAATTAAGGACAAATCCACGTAATTTAATACGGTTTGTTACCGTTTGTAGAAGGTGCTACTTATGACATTTTTAACTGATATTTTTGTTCAAGTATCGCCTTTACGAATTGTTAACAATAATTTTTACTGTTAGGTGTAGACATAGGGAAAACTTATGACATAGTAGTAACGGAGTTAACCCTCCGCTTATATTCCGTATTACGCGCGATATAATAACATAACAAAAACTGTAATTTCTGACAGCGACCTTACACATTAAAGGCGTATTTTTATGTTACGAACGCCTGAAACGTGTTTACTAAAAATTACTGCTGGCTGATTAATTACAAATATCCTGCTACGTGATTGGTTACAACAGTAAATAGTTTGCTCACGTTCGTGGCGCAAAAACGTGCCTTATTTTTTTCATGTCACATCTGCACCGATGTGAGGTCGACCACCGCCGCAAAAGTGAAAGATGATTAAGTTTTGTGTCTATAAACATATACTATACTTTTATAATAAAAAAATGCAAGTAAATGGAACCTTAATTCATAGATTTACGAAACAATAACCTGATTATGTACGTGCTAGCACGTTCATTTTAATAATAAAAAAAGTAAAACATTCAGTTAATATTTTATCTCAACGTCATATGAGTAATTTTGGCTGCAACTGACCCTACCCAGTTGCGTCTTTATAACCAGCGGGTGAGAAAGTGTTTCTTCATTGGTCAGATTCGCGAGGAGCTGTGACTCTCCCGTGCCGACGAATTCAGTTTGACAAATTTTTGGGTTGTGGTGTTGTGCGTATATGGAACAAGTGTAAATCGAAATGTATTTAAAATATAGACGAGATTTTCTGGTTAGTGTAGCGTCTTTGTAAATTAAAAAATTGAGAGGAGGTCGGCGTCTTCCAAAACAATAATCCAATGGATTAGGTATTATCGTTAGTTGACTTTTCATGGTGTGGAGTTGGTATATAAAGTGTGTGACATTAAACTGTTCTATAAACAGATAACCAGTGTGACAGAACATATGGTAACGAAAAAACATCAAACATTAATAAGCGGAAACCAACAAAGACAATTCAACGTGGACTTACTAATGTTTATAAAAGTAATTAGATAATCCGGTATTTAGGGAATTTATAGAAAACAATAGAGGGAGACATTATGCGTAAACGCAACGACGTCTTAGCTAGTTCCACTACTCTAAGAAAAGACTATTTGCCCCAAGTCGCTGACCATATTATTAGCAATGTTCGCTCCGAACTCGAGGGCAAATATATTTGGCTTAGCATGGATGAGACAACCAACGCAGCCGGATCAAAATTGCAAACGTATTGATGAATATAGTGAATAATAAAATTTCAGTGTTTTGTGTACTGTCTCCGCCCCTCGCCTCACTCATCCGCGCAGTTAGCTTTTGAAAGGGTTTATCAATGGATATATGCTATTAGTGATGCCAATTTCGCAGTAAAGGTGTTATAACTTCACCTACCTTGAAAAAAGCAAAACTCCTAGCGTTACTCTTACACGCATAATACACACTTTCAGCCCTCTTCAAACATCAGGGAATTGCACCTTTCATCGACCTCCAACCTTCTCGGAAGAAAAAGGTAAGATTCATTATAACTGGAAAATGTTATGAAAGAACATCTGTATAAGCCTCCCCAGTATGACCCTGTTATTTACGACATATCATAAGTTTTCCCTATGTCTAGTTATGTATGTATATATACAGTGTTTAATTCCACGACTTTAGGAGTTTGACAAAAAAAAGTTGTTTTAAGTAGAATATATCTAGTAAACTTAAACTCTAAATTCTTTCCTAAGAGAGCTACATCCTAATAAAAGGGATGGGAATGAATACATTTTTATAAACATCTGAAAAACTGTATGTATTCTGATATGTTTTTGTAGTCCTGACATAGTTTTCATGTAATCCTTGATTTTCTAGGGTAATTATTGATCTTTGGAAAACGACGCGACGCAAATTTAGGAGGAGAAACTATGTGACAAAATAATCAAAAAGTTCTGCATAAACGTGTCCTAAATTACACTATACTTTGTTTACTTAAACTCTGCAGCCGGAATAGAGAACAAAATGCGCACTGAATCTTGGTGCAGACGGCAGGCAAATGCACGCAAGTGCAAAGTTCCTTTAGCGATTCATTGTAATGTTTATTCTATTTCATAAGCATCGATTGAGTTGGACGTTTCACTCACTTAATTCCAACCAAACGCCCTCAAAATTTTAGAAAAATGAGAAAAATTCAGTGAAACTTAAATACAATTTTTTACATCTTCAAGGAAGCATATGCCAACGAAATTAAATAATGTTTCACCTTGTACCTACTATTAACATATAATTTATTCAACTCTTAAACGTGATATCTTAAAAATCTACAACAGGCATTCCTACAATTAGCCTAACATCATCCTTATTGTGTATTATTTCATAGAGCAAGTACATGATTATAATTAATACAGTATAACGTTTTGTAAATGTTTACAAATGGTAGTCAATAATTCCAGGGCAATACAATATGATTAATACATGGCAATTAATTAAAAGTACATAAACATTTTTTAATGACCATAATATACTATTTTTAGGTTCACAGGTGGTTTATAATGCTTCTAAACAATAGAGCACACCTGGTTAGAAGCGTGAGCATACGAAACGATATTCATATAAGGAAGTTTATAATTTTTGACATTATAGATTATTTAACTAAAACGTTTTTTTTGCAATTATTATAACACCTGCGTTAGTTAAAATTTTATGGCTGTTACAGTTAATAATACCCGGTAATTATGTCATGCACAAATGCTCATTCAGAGATTTTTCATTTGTTTATTGCTTATTTTATTTTGTTAGTCGAATAAAATTTCAGTAGGTAACTTTATTTCTCTTTCTACTCTTTTAATATGAGTAATGCGACAACAAATATATTTATTTTCTTTGAATTATTTGAATATAAATAGACTGACATATCTGCTTTGATTAAAAATATGTACAGTTTGAAGGTAAATTACACAGCGCCCTCCACTTATTTAACTTCTGCACTAAATGAGTGAAAGTAGCATTAATTAGGTTCGAAAATACTGTTTTTTTTTAATATAAAAACTATTTCAATATAGTCAAAAAAAGCCCCATTATATCGAAAATTTGTCAAATGTAGATAAATTTAGTAATATGAAGTATATCAGAACTAAAAGAAAATTATTTTTTTAAGAAATATTACTGAGATTATTACATTCTGTGTTTCATTGCATTTCCAGTTTTAACTGAATAATTTAATGGTCTCCATATTTTCTCCTTCACTATTTTATTCATTGGAGAAACAATAAAATAATAAGCACATTTAATAATTCTGTTGTCCTCACACAAACACACACCTGTAAGGAAAGATGCCTCTCACTCCGGTTTCTCGGATTCGACTGCCGGTCAAGGAGCTGAAATTTTTTTTGTGAGCCGAAATTAATCCTATCATACTTGGGAAATCTATATTACCCGTGGTGTTTAATCCTAACGTTAACGTTAATGTTAATCTTAGTGTTAATGTCATTCTTTTTATAATAAACGGATGGACATTCCCAGTTTTAAGCAAATGTACTAAAAACGCGTTTCTTCCATTACTCACCTCAAAAAAAAAAACCAACAAACCTTTCAACAACTTCACCGTGCATTACATATCTAAAAATTATGGAAAGTTGAGATTTACAAGTAATGTTCGTGGTTTTATCAATTTGCCACGAGAAAAATTCGCAATTATGTAGTTTTTCATAAATTTTGCCTTTAACAATGAGGCTAACACACTGAATTAGGTCATTTTGAATTGATTTAGACGTCTCGGAAAAACAGTGACGTTATTCAAAAAGTTCTCTAATTTTGGATCATACGTTTTTAAAAAATCTATTAGCTCCTTGAAATTTCCTTTATTATATGAATCGCGTTTTCCGTCATGTCCTCGAAATGAATTTTCTTGAGAAGATAAATATATAACGGCATCAATTAATCTCTTTAATATTTCCCTATTTTCACGGACTTTTTCATTAAAATTTTCTATTTCTCTTTTGTGTACAGAATCCAAGAAATTTACAATATTTTGTTTACCCAACATTTCGAATTTAATGCAAAATAAAATATGTTCCCGAGATTTTTCATGTCTTTCTAAACCTTGCGAAAAATTTTGTAAATTATTAAACCCAGCCCTGCCCAAATTGAGGACTTATCATTAGTAAATAACAAATATTTCCAACAATATAATTTGTATCTAACCACTCGATTTTTTGATAATTGCTATCACTAAACCCTCTGTTTTGTTTACCACTTGGAAAACTAATGATGGCATTGACGGTGTAGGTCTGGCCATTTTTTTAACACGCTTTTATTAGCTTCACCTGTATGTTGGCTTGTTTGCTTGCTTGCTTGCTTGTTTGCTTGTTTGTTTGTTTGTTTGTAACCGACTCTTTGGACTCGATTTTGACCTACTTTAAACGGACAGATTTAATTGAAACTTTGTACACTTACGAAGAACCGGTAACAATACAATAATTTGATAAGTTTATATCATTATCCTGATCAGGATCGCCAGTCCTTTTCTCACGTATCGTCTGCGTGAGAGCAAAGGCTTAATATGTAAGTACATTCCATGATTGTAAGTTAGCTCGGTGGTCGAGCGGGCTAAGGCAGTCGACGCGAAACGACAGACTCCTCGGGCCTGAGTTCAAATCCCATGGCTGAAATAAAAAAAATTTTTTTTTTTTTCAGAAATATCTGTTGGATCGTAATATGTTATAATATCAGCATCAATAAGCAATATAAATATAGTTTAAAAAAAACTACAAAACACGCTTTCATATCACATCAAACTAAAAAGTGAAAAATAAATATAGTTAAGAAAACTAAAAAACACGCTTTTAAAGCACATCAAACTAAAAAGTGAAAAATAATTATTAATATAAACTGAAAACAATAATGAACGAAAAATACTAGTATTATTGTGAAAAAAGCGTGGGGCGCTTTTGTGCAATATTTTTCGTATATCGAGCAACCCACGCTTTTTTCACAATAATACTAGTATTTTTCGTTCATTATTGTTTTCAGTTTATATTAATAATTATTTTTCACTTTTTAGTTTGATGTGCTTTAAAAGCGTGTTTTTTAGTTTTTTTAAACTATATTTATTAATTCTTACCTTTTGATCATAACTAAGAGAACTAAATCCATTTAACAACAAATAATCCACTACGTGTGGACAACACGACATGTCGTTGGGAATATTTTTACCTAGAGCACTCATTTTTCAACCACCTGTTAAATATTTTATGTATGTTTATGTTCTCCCACGAAACCACAAATTGCCGCTGTCTTTGTTCTAAACTGTTCATCAGAGAAGTGAAAAAAAGACTGTTCATACTCTTGTGAAAGAGGGGATCAACGCTCAACTGAAGTGTACATGCTCTAGAAAGAGATGGAGTGCTAGACGCTAGCTGACCTAACTGACAGATCCAAAATGTTTGCGGAGATATCCGCCAAAAATTCAAGGTCACGAACAATGTTGGCTGCTCACTAGTCTCAGTTTATCTGGGCAAGCGCGAAGCGCGATGAGAAACAGGGAAATATGCTTACGTTGTGTCGACTATCTGGACTACAATGTTACATGTTTGTGGAAATGAAATACAAAATTTTCAAAATCATTCCAAATAATTTTTTTATTTCATGTGCATTGGTGGGGTTCCAAGTGTGTAACCTAGAGGATGATCCCGCATTAGTTGCTAGCAATGTCTGCGTGGCATATAAATTCGTATGATCCGCTATCATCCGGAATATGCGATCATCAACAACTGCTTCAAAAAATTCCCCCCGGTTCACTAAGAGCTAGCATTGCGGCTACATTTGGGTCAATTCCAGATTCACGAGTAAATTGCTTTAGGATTGGTTGCTTTCCCACTGGTGGGTGCCATTCTGCTGTTATTTCAGGTATGTTGTTACTAGCATCTAAGTTTTCTCTATCAGAATTTGATGAAGGCAACTCTGGACGAGGTTAAACAGCAGGACCTAGATATATATTTACATAAATAACAACACAACACTTATTTTTATAATTACTTACCTTCCTGCGTCAGAGAAATTTCGTCGCCCGAAGAAAATATTTCTTCTTCCTCATCTGTAGAGGGAACATAGTGCGGATCCTCGTCAGAATTATTATGATAAACAGGTAATATTTCATCTTCATCTGACATATCATTGAGAATTTCTTCGAGCTCTTGGTCTGTATAATATTTTGCTCTATTCATTTTGCTAATCAGTCTCTTGAAATAAATACTTGTAATATACGTAATAACACACACTAATACTCACGTTCTGACTTGTCTAAAACGGTACTAAGACTATAAAAAATGAACAGGAAATTGCAAAATTATACGCATCCCCTCCAACATGAAGAGGAAGAAATGGACCGGCGTGGCGCCTTGTGAAAAATTTTGCAGCGTAGCGCCGCGTCAGTTCCATGGGACCGGCAACAGAAAAACTAATTTTCTTTTAAATTCAAATTAGTTTTTTGAAAACTAGTTGTGTAATTTTAATTGTACTATGATCAAGTACTCAAAATCAAATTTGGCCCTAAGTGATATTTTCGGAATATAGCTCGGCGATCAACGTGATAACTGTTTTGAAAATATATATTAATTGTAGTTCTCTGATGATGGTGTAATAAACCGAAACGTTAGAAAAAAAAACAAAATTAGTTATACCTAACCGAAACCCCCCCCCCCAAAAAAAAACTGTCAGATATTATTTGATATTAACGGCCAAGAAAAGATATGGCACACTTAAATGGAAAACTAAAAATTATATTATAAAAAAAATAGTGACGCTTGAAATGTCACTTATTTGGTATTGTTTGGTTCAGAAAATTATGTAGAATTCAAAAATGCAATAATATATAGGGTGTTCCATTTAAAAATCGAAAGTTAGTGTCACTTCCGGTGAAACCGGAAGTGAAAAAAATAATCACTTGTATGTCAAAAAGTGCAGCTTATTATGTATATAGGATATCCCAAATGTCAATCAATTATCTTCAAAACTAAAGGAGAAAGGGAGGGTGTACCATGATCCTGTCACACCCGGTATATATATATGTATATATATATATATATATATATATATATATATATATATATATATATATATATATATATATATATATATATATATATATATATATATATATATATATATATATATATATATATATATATATATATATATATATATATATATATAAGAAAAGATAATAATTTTGAGGATGCAGTCAAAAGAGTAAGATATCTAGGCCGAAGCAAAGAAAACTCTTTGTTACTTGTCAAGCTTTCGGAAAATTTTATTTCCTTCTTCAGGACATCTATAAAGTTAAAATACTTATATAGAAAATAATTACAAAAATTATTTATTAAAAACTACTTACTAACTTGAGGTTATTGTCTAAGAAACATCACAATTTTAAGAAATACAACGGCTTTCCCGTCGAAATGAAGAAAAACAAACATTTTCATAAACTTCTATGTTATAAACATTAGTGAATAATATAATTAAAATGGACGGAAAAACAATTTGAACAAATCATCACGTTTAAAATTTAAATTGAAATCGCAGCCACATGTTATCGAGATCGAAAACAATAGGCCTAAAAAAGAATTTCTTAGAAAAAAGGAAAGGTATAAAAACTTTTTACATTTAATATTTCGTACAACGACTGGTTACTATAATTATTTTTAAACTGCATTGCCAACTTATTTTATGGTGGGAAAATTTGAATTAATTTATTTTAAAAAAAATTTTTTAAAAAAATTTTCAAATTGGGTAACTATCTATAATTATCTCTCTCCAATTTTAGAATATAAGTATAAATCTTGCTTAAATTTTCTATGTCTGATTTTTTATTTAAAAAATTTTCTTCTTTATTTATATATAACATTTCAAGGAAAGTTCTCTTTTTATAGTTATTCTTAACCGTCAAAACTTTGGCATTTTCATAACTCATTTTATGTCCTGTATTGATGACATGTTCTGCTAAAGCACACGATTTAACATTTCTTTTGCAATCACTTATATGTGAGGTTACACGACCTTTTAGTGTCCTTGATGTCTGTCCTATGTATGCTCCATTGCAATTGTTGCATTCAATGCGGTATACTACATTAGATTTTTTCATTTGCCTTAAGGGGAGTTTTAATTTTACTGTAAAGCGTTGATATGGTTTTTATGTTTTTACTTGCTATTTTGATATCTAAATCTTTGAATAAATTCATTAATTTTGGAGTTAAATTTTCAATATAAGGAAGTGAACGGAAAATATATATATATATATATATATATATATATATATATATATATATATATATATATATATATATATATATATATATACATATGTATAATTTTGTTTACTGATAAATGGAGATTAACGACAGAATTATAACTAAAACTTAAAAGGAAATTTGTAGTTAGTCTACTGGAGATGAGATAATGCTAATTTTAAGAGTTATACTCTCTAGAGGATTACTACCTACGTCGAAGTTAACCATCATTGAGCTTTAAACCATTTAATTATCTTCTTGTGGGAAATTTTCTAATTAAAGCTAGTTGAAATAGACAATTGATTTAGTTTGGTTCTGTTTTATTTTAAACAATTAAATTACATATTATCAGTGACAGTAATAATTAGTTTTTATGAAATTGTAGGGTTAACCATAAAAAAATAAAGTAGTAAGTAAATGTTACTAACAACGTTAAATAATTAATTACTTTTTAGCAAATATTTTCAACATTTTTATTGCCGATACTTTATGTGAATAACGGCTACACCCAGTGCTACTTAATTATTTGATTCCATGAAAACATATCTTGAAAAATTAATTAAGTTTATGGGGTTCTTTAGGCGTACTTTAAAAAACCGGAGTATCAAAATTAAAATTTAGAAAATTATCGCGTGTACTTCGTTAAATAATTTTAAACATCAGTTGTAACCATCACAATTTCGTTACACTTTGTTAGGGTCGCTTAGTTAACGGCGTTAACACTACACGTAATTAGATAAAATTAAATCTAAGGCAATTATCAAGGGTTACATCCCGAGTGCATCAAGTTTGAACGGTTAAACTGTGTACGTCACATAATTTTTAAAATTTTGCTTAGCAAATGACGAGTGAATAATAATTTGATAAAATTCCAAGACCGTAGGTCGAGGGATTTTAACTAACATTATTATACACGAAAGCACTTGCTCAAATGCAAAATTTTAAAAATTGTGTGACGTACACAGTTGTTTAAGTGATTAAAATTGATGCACGAGGAATAACAATTATAAAGTACAAATTATATTGACAATTTGTTTTTCTTAATAAAGAGACAATTCAAATTAATTATTTTTCGTTGCGTTAGTACAATTGATAAAAAACAATGCATTTTTGATATACAATTTGAGCTTGTTTTTCTTCATTAATATTTTGAATAGTAGTATGTTCTGATGTTGGCTAAGAAGTGCTTGGTTCATTTCGTATTTCATTTTGATTACATCTTAATTTATTTATCACGTTTAAATGATGTAGGGCATCTATTTGCAAATACGGTTTTATGGAATTTGCACTTCCATGGCCGGTTCTTTTGATAGGCTCTTGCTCCTGTGTTCCATTCTTTATTAAGTTATTGACAGCTCTGGCTTGATTGTAAGGATTAGTTATTTTTACAGTTGTTGTATCTAAACCGATTTTTGCGGCTGATCTCTTTGTCCATTTGGACAGTTCATTTCTTCCAATCGATGAATTTTTTGTACCAACAGGATATTTTCGTATTTATTCCAGGATCTACTGCACGTCAGAAATAAACGATTTGTTGTAATATTGGAACTTCTCTTGGATAATAGTTGTTTATATAGCCTTACAGGACATAGATCGACATTAATTTCATTAAGCGTTGACCATTTAAAATCGACGCATTTCTTGTCATCTCCATATGTGGTTTTACTGATCACAGGGTTATATCCTAATCGCAAAAAAAGACAGTTAAACAGTCGCAAATAAAAAGCGAGCTGTTATCAATTTCTTATTTAGAGTGATTTGTTACGCAATTTGCGGCTTCTATAAATCTCGAAGCGAGCTCAACTGCCATAATATACACAAGTTTTTTTTTGCAGTTCTTCAGGAGTGTTTTCATTTCAAAACAATATTATATTTTTATGATCTTCTGAATCTAACGCAACTGAAGAAGCTTTTCTTTTCGTGACATTTTTCTGTAAATATCTTCTTTTAGCATTACGAGCATCCCTAGCGCACTTAAATTGGATATCCTTAAATGGATCGAAAATGACGTATTCTAAAAAATACATTTTTTGAAGCATTTTTGCAGTTATGTTCCACATGGTTATTATAATATTTTCCTTATAATCATTACCATCTCTCCGTCTCATATTGAAAGCACAGTCTTTAAGTACCAACGCAATATAAGCTATAGTTGTAGTTGCTTCAAATTGGTGTCCTGTTTCATTACAAAACTCAGTAAATTGGCCCCATACCGATTTGTGCGTTTTTGTTGTATTAATAGGAACGCTTCTTAGGATTTCTTTGTCAACTTCGGAAAGTGAAACATTTCCGAAACGAGTACTTTTTTTATTTACTTCCATTTGACGGTGTAGGTGTATGACACTGCCAAATCAAACTATTAGAATTGTTAAGTCGGTGAGTATCGCATAGCAACGACAGGCCAAAGCTTACTTTACATGTGAAAAATAACCGATTATTTTTGCAAAATAATTACTTATTTAAACAAGTCACGTGGTACAAATTTCATGTTTCTTATTGGTTAGATTTATGATGAGGGAAATAATCTTTACAATAGTTATTTGTATACAAATTATTTTTGAATTAATAGTATTATTGTAGGTCACCATGAAAAGATGTAAGTGATGATTTGTGCTGTATTTGTATTTAAATTTGATTTGACTCCTATCTAGAAAGCATTAATAAACCGTCAACATTTATTATTTGACTTGTATGTCTACAGAATGTTCCTAATTCGAGGCCCACCGCTGGTAACTATCTTAACTAAAGAGACAAAGGGCTATTTCACATTTGGCACATTTGTAGCATTTTTTGTAAAGGATTATAATTCGTGAAAAATCTTATCTATCTGAACCTGTTTTCAACAAAATCATGCAAAACTAAAATTCAGTACAATTGTATTTTGCCATTATTTTGCAGCTCTGGGAGAGAATTACAGACAGTCCTGTGAATCAGGTCTCTGGAAATTTCACACAGAATTGCTGTTTTATGTTTTACCAAACAGTGAGTGTTGGATAATTTTCTTGTCTACATTTATGCTAGATGTATTACCTTATTCATTTTGCTGCTTTTGTCAACTCAATAAAACTGTAACGTTATACCAAGTCTAAATAATACTATATTCATGTCCTAAGCAACAATTAAATAAATTTTAATTATAAAACTTTTTTTTTAACGAAAATTTCGCATAGATATTCGTATAAAAATAATTCCTACTCAAAGTATTTTTATAAGCAAGTCATTCATATTATAATTAATTGTGAATAAAAACTCATAATTTTTAAATAGACCTTGATGATCTAGTAAACGAGAAAAATAAAGTAGAAGAACTGGTTTTCTTCTACCGGTTGACGAATTTGTAATAAATCAGGAAGATTTATAGATTAGATTCCTAATTTAAATTTGGACTTTCTATAAAACATGACGGGATTTGTTCAGTCAACTTTATTTTAGTATCAGTAAAACGACTTTTGAATTTTGTTTCATATCCAAATGATATGAAACATGAGAAACTTCACTTTAAGACAGACAAAATTCCCCTTATAATATTTCAGCGGTATTTGTAATATTTCAGCTACCTCTGAAGTGATTAAAACAACATTTACCCAATCTGAAAAATGTGCTTATACAATAAGTATAATTTATTTAAATATAGCATACATACATACAAAATTTAAATCACAATTTTTTCTTAAAGTTCTAAAGCACTTCATTTTACAGGTGATTTTTGGTCATCAGTAACTACTTTACTAATATATTTCAGTAGCGCCAAGTTTTCATTATTTTAAGAAGGTCGATTTAATAATGTCAAATAATTAATAAAGTAATGAGTATACTGGGCCAAATTCCGTTGTAATTCAGTTGCATCATACGTGTGAGCCGGCGTGTATGTAACTAATTGATAATGCATTTATTTTTTAATTACAGCGCACGTAATTGGTGGCATTGGTTAATATGACAACGGCAAATATTACATACTGTTTAGAAAAGTGCTTAAATTTCATCTGTCCTGTACAAACGACAAAGGTTCAGATTTATTGCAAACAAAATCTATGTGATCGTTTCAAGTGAGTCTGCTGTCAAGCCGTGTTCAAAAAAATTTTACATTTTGAGTTTAAATTTTTGTAAAAGTGTTTTAAACATCAACCAATTGGGCATCATCTGGAGATGATTAAAACAGTTTTAATCATCTCCAGATGATGTTAACTTGGTTGGCGAAACGCACGTCGAGGGCAGTATATGGTGTTTTGGTGTTTTGTGGAAAATTACGTCAGTTTTATCACATCAAAGGTTCTAACCCACTTCAGGTCTACTAATTTCATGTTGTCGAGGTCAATCTTGTGCCCTGTAGTTTTCATTTGTTTTATTCGTCATGAAATGTTCTCGCTTTTGCGTGCTGCCTTTAGATAAGATAAGCTTTTGCTACTGATTTCTCGAAATCTCTTCGGTTTTAGACATCGTTGGTAATTGCGATGCCTCTGTTCTGTACTGTGTGAATTCATTTTTCTACAGTGCTTTCCGAAGTAATGAGATATTTCCTCGCTGATATTAACGACATCCACTAGCTTCTGGAAGCATCTGGCTAATATATTTTCCACTGAATTTAGTTCTGTTGGAGGGTGTTGTGATCGTGCGTACAGGTGTCTATGAGTGTGAAGAGTTTCCTGTATACCGCATGGTCCAGGTTTTCGGCTTGTTTCTGTTTCATTAATACGCATAGGAATTAGAGTTGTTGTTTAGTTAGAATACAAGCTCTACAATCGTTAAGTGATTAGTTCTGGCTACGAAAAAAAATTGCTTGTCTTATTCGTTCTTCGTTTTCTGGCTTGCATTCAGATCTTGGCTTATCGGTGGATTTTTTTTTTAGAATTGACCTATTATTTCGCCATTTTCCTATCCAATACGCTTCGCGAAGGAGAATTTCCAATATTAAAGTGACGAAACCTCCGCTATGTTTCAATAATTGAACTAAATTTTACAAAATATTCCACTTAAGATACGCGTTACTGCAAATGCCAACGTCCCATTTTGCAAACTGTCAAACATTGAAACATATCTCCAAAGCAAACTATTTAAAAAAAAATTATCACTGATTCTATAAGTGAAGTGTATATATTTTTATTATTACTTAATAGAAATGACCAATGTTTTTTGACTCTCACTCTAGATAAATTAAGTTAAATTGATTATTTCACTGAGGGAAATCGACCAAATAAAATGTTTTGCTAAGATGATCTGCATTATCATAAGTATTTTTTTCTTTAGACTACATTGCCATCATCTAAGCATAAGAAAAACTGTTTTGCTAATGAGCTTTTGCAATCTTAAATCTTTGGCAATTTATCCCAATAACAGCACTTGCTTAAACTAACTCAAATATTTATTTCGTTTTTTTTTTTATTAAGAATAACTAAGAGTTTTCTTGTGGTAAATAAGTGCCTTTAGTTGAGATTGATTTTTTAGTGGTTACAAAGCACATACCTACAGTTAATAAGCTATCTGTTAACGAAAATCTGCGCTTGCTAATTCGACGTTTTGTTTCTCTATAAAACGTTTATTAGAATCGTAACTACTTCGTGCATTTATAAAATAAAGTGTTATTCGAATATCGCAATCCTATTATTTTTCCAGAGTGAAAGGTTTTTGTGAAAATATCTTACAAGTCGAGATTAGAAGATTGGGGCCTTAAAGACTACATATGTCCAAATATTCGAAGGTATAATAATGATATTTTAATTACATTTTAATATGATATTTGCCATTTTGTGTACCTAACACTACTTCTATATACTTATGCATAATAAATTAATGATGTTAAAATATGTATATCTTTTATTTATTAGTCTTTTGTTTTCTTAAATGAATCATTTGGTTGTTTTCACCATGCATATATCCAACTTAAATTTATAAATCACAGTAAAAATTTTTCTGTTAATAATATCGAAGAACGAAAACATTCATTTCATTCTAAATACCATATATGTAGATTTAAGATATAAAATTACAGGAAATACTATTGCGTATTTTTTTTAACCTGGAAATACGATTATTTAGTTTCATAAAATGACACCAAATAAAATATTTGTATTTTCTTGGTTAAAAAAAAACCGTATCAGTATTGCATGTAATTTTATACAGGGTGTCCCAAAATTAATTCCCTAGCCGCCGCGCCGTGGTTAGACTCTATGATCAAAAATAAGTCGAAAATCTTATGTCAAAATTTCGAAAAGTTACTCCTTTCAAAATTATGGCCATCTTAATGATCGCAATGAAGATATTTTTGCAAATCAATTTTTGAAATAGGTATCCAGGTAAAGATAGTTTATTCATTTAAATCAAGTGACATCTACACATAATAAAATTAAAATACTTAAATTTACCAAGGCAAATGTTCGAAATGTTCGCCATTTTTTTCTATGCATGCATGCAATCTGCGAAGAAAATTGTTTTCAACACGATCTATTGCTTCGTTTGTAATTTGAGTTAATGCTCCCTAAATCCGAACAATAACGTCAGCTTCATTATTCGGTAGGACTTTGTATACCGCATTTTTCAAGTAACCCCAGAGCCAAAAGTCTATTGGTTTGAGATCCGGGGACCTAGGTGGCCAAGAAGTAGGTCCTCCGCGACCGATCCATTTATTGGGAAATCGCCGATTTAATATCTCTCGAACATTTCGAGAATAATGAGCAGGCGCTCCATCATGTTGATACACAATACTGTGACGTTGCGATAAAGAAATATCTTCCAAAAAGGTAGGTAATATGTTTTCGCAAAAATTTGCATAATTCTCTGCGTTTAATATCCTAGGCAGAAAATGTGGTCCTATTATGTCATTGCCCAACAGACCAATCCACACATTTACACTCCAGCGTACTTGCTTATGTGATTCTCTAATTTCATGTGGATTTTCGTAATTCCAGATATGCAAGTTGTGCTGGTTAAACACCCCTTGCTGATTAAAATGGGACTCATCACTCCACATTACTTGCTTAAAAAGATCTTCATTTGTATCTAAGCAATTTAAAAACCATCTGGAGAATTGTAAGCGCAACTCACTATCCCCAGGATGCAATTTTTGAACAGGCTGTAAGTGATAAGAATGCAGATATTCTCTTTGCATGAATCTGTGCATAGTACTACGACGATGGTGACGATTGGCTTTCAAGATCCTGGTACTTACAGACGGATCTTCGTCAATGTCGTGGAGTAATTGCTCTTCCTGTTGCCATGTTAGCTGTCTAGGACGACCAGCATGAATCATGTTAGGAGCCAAACATCCAGTTTCAAGTAGACGAACTTCAACAGCACTTATTGTTTTATGATCTGGGTGTCGCCTAGTAGAAAAACGGTGGCGGTACAGACGCTTTGCGGCACGAGCATTATTATTACAAACTCCAAGTAGTTTAATCATATCTAAATATTCTTGATTGCTGTACCTTCTGGGCATTATAATAAGTATGAAAATTTAATTGTTTACCGTTATATGTCAGTTTAAATTTGAAATATTTTATTGACATTGACACATAAAATGTCGTATTCTGTCTTTGTCAAGGGTGACTTGATTATAAACTATATTTACTTGGATACTTATTTCAGAAATTGATTTGCAAAAATACCTTCATTGCGATCTTTAAGATTGCCATAATTTCGTAGGGAGTAACTTTTCGAAATTTTGACATAAGTGGTTTTCGACTTATTTTTGGTCATAGAGTCTAACCCCAGCGGCTGGGAAATTAATTTTGAGACACCCTGTATATTAAATCTGAGAATGAACCAAATGTTTTAGTTTTTCAATATTACTAACTGAAAAATTTTAACATCGATTTAAACCTATCTTGGCGACACAGGAGTGCTGTAAAATTTCTTTGGGTCAACACATTGTTAGAGAACGTGTTTTAATATTAAATATTAAGTTGCATATATTGAGTTTCACTATCTTTTTCTAAAAAATGTATTAAATGAAAATATCGAATTTCGAAATTCGCTATTTCAAACTGAAAATATTTTAAATAATAAATAAATGTGTAACTATGACAAAATCAAGATTTTATTATAATAATGTTTTTTATATTTAACAGTACAAATATACAAGCAAGTACTTTGTGGTATAATTTTTCTGTAGAGGCCTTCGTTTTTGAGATAAAGGGTGTCAAAAAAAGTAGGTTTTTGGATTTTTTGAAAATATGATAATTTACTCCAAGATATTATATTACCGTGTAGAAAAAACGAGCTGGTCAGATAGATGCAGCCTAACATACTGGTATTTAACACCAAATATAAATAATAACTAATAATTTTTAGTTTTAGAAAAAAAGACAAATATTTTTCGACATCTTATATCTCGAAAACAAAAACCCCAATAGAAAATTTATACTCATACTATATACAAAACAACTTCATTTTGTTGACATCTAACAGTTGTTAAAGATATTAATAATAAAACTGAATCACCCTGTATATACAGGGTGACTGGTAGATCGATGTACTCGTATTCCTTTGAAGGTGTGTTAGAAGCGCTCATTTGCAATTGATTTAACCATTATATCCATTATGCAAAGCCCAATAGTTTTTGAGATATTTTAATGCAGATAGTTTTTTATAACAAGTGAAGGTGATAGCTTATCTTATCAAAGGATTTAACATAATTTTGTTACATAATTTGTACTGTGTAAACTAATAATTAAAATATCTTAAAAACTATCGAGTTTTGCATAATGGATATTATGATTAAATCCGTTGCAAATAAGCTCGCTACTAGTACGCCTTCAAAGGAATACATCGACCTACCAATCACCGACATATGTGTGCTCGCAGAATACTCTACGACTTGCAAAAATTCTTTCTGTGGTAGCATTTTTTGTCTAATGGCAGGAATAAAATTCTGCTAAATCCAATATATATTTATACAATGTTTACAAAGTGAGATTACTAGAACAAAAAGGAGTATTTGCTGTCATTACTAGGTATTTATTGTTTATACAGTGTAAGTTTTAATAATGGTTACTAGAAATTTCTTTCAGTGTTGGTTCTTGGAATAATCCGTTAAAATTTTAACCAAACCATTTGAGAAACACACTGGAGAAGATGGCCAGTAACTTATTTTGGACGTCATTAATTACTAATTCAATCTTAATTAAATAATCAATTTAAATTTAACATGTTCGCAAAACGATATACTTTAGTATTAAATAAAGTTTTAAGGCTTCTTCTGTCCACATGTACATGTCACCTCAGGCTATTGAGATTTGCTCTAGTTTAAAGAACTTTCGATTTTCTTCAAATATGGCTTATCTAAGTAGGCTGGGCAGGTGAAACTATTATAAACTATAACTACTGATGCGGCACAGTCTTTTTGTTAATTATTTTCCAACGCGAGATTTATATTTGAGATTGTAAATTCTTTTATTTTTTTGCGTGGTTAAGCAATCCTCGCAACGCACAAAAGTTGCTTCCTCGTTTGGTTCTTTTTTTTGATGATTATCAGCACCATTATTTTTCATTTATACTATAAGACAAGATTTCACTTTTTCATTAATTTTCAAAAACAGAAAAACACCACAGTCGGATTAAAATAATATTAAATAAATAATTTAGTGTTACAATTTAATAATAATTCATACTTTTTTTTAGTAACAACTAATTATTTAAAAGATCTTTTGTTATAGTTTATGAAGAATCAAGATGTGCACACTATGGGAGAATCAAGGTAGTGCGGCGGCACAAAACACAGGGCCAAAAATAACACAGGTCTACAAAAAACATTTTTTTTTTGTTATAGAGACCTGACCCTTCTATTCTTTAGTAAAATTTTCCGCTAAAGCCGAAATTGAAAAAAAAAAATTTTACCATGTGGTTTCTCCAACACACCCTAATTCCCTTTTCCAACATAGGGAAAAAAGCGTGGGTTAGTTTCGCAAAGGTCATCGAAAATTTCCTCGGTAATTGCAAATCTCCTAATTACAGTCAGTTCGTAAACGAACTGCTAATAAATTTCAAAAATCAAGGTCTCCTTATGAGTTTAAAACTTCATTTTTTAGAATCACATTTCCACTATTTTCCCAAAAACTTGGGCGACTATAGTGAAGAGCAGGGCGAGCGCTTCCACCAGGATTTGGAGACCATGGAACAACGGTATCAGGGACGATGGGATAGCTATATGTTGGCAGATTACTGCTGGACTCTAAAAAAGAGAGACAGTTAATTCAAGCCATAAGAGAAAAAGTACAAGCCGTTCCTTTGAGGAAAAGAGACTGCGGCGCAAGAAAGAAAGAAAGATGTTGTGAATATCTAAATTTTTATTTAAGCCCGATGAGAGGCACAGTTTACTTTGCCTGTATGAGTTTGAGGTTTAGTTTGCCTGTCTGAGGTTTAGTTTGATTTTGCCTGTCCAAGGCTAAGTTTGAGTTTGCATATCTGAACGTCACTTTGAGTTTTGCCTATTTCAGGTTTAGTTTTAGTTTGCCTATCTAAGATTAAATTTGAATTTGCGCGTCTAAATTCAAGTTTGCATCTCTGAGCGTCAGTTCAACTGTGCCTGCTGTAGGTTTACTTTTTTAGTTTATCTATCCATGGCTCTGTTTTTTCGTATTTCGGCGTCAGCGGAAAATTTTACTAAAGATAGGTAGGTTTATTCGCCTGGTATGCATTTTTTTAATTTTTGGGGGGAATTAGGGTGTGTTGGGAACCCACATGGTAAATTTTCTTTTTTCATTTTCGGCTTTAGCGGAAAATTTTACTAAAGATGGGTAGGTTTTTTCTCGCCCAGTTTACATTTTTTTAATTTTTGGGGAGAATTGGGGTGTGTGGGGGAACCCACAAGATATTCTTTTTCATTTTCGGCTTCATCGAAAAATTTTACTACAGAATAGTAGTCAGGTCTCTATAACAAAAATTTTTTTTTTTGTAGACCTGTGTAATTTTTAAACATGGACGTATATCTGCAGCGTTTTCCGTAAATGCCTATTAATTAGTAGCAATAGTAGTTTTAAATACCTATTAGTGGTGTCATTACACCAGAAAGGAAATTTTTCAAAACTCTACTAAAGACAAATTGAAAAACGAAAGAAAATATTTAAAGAAAAAAACAGAAAATAATTTACATGCGTTTCTGTCATTTTAACTAAACATTCTGCAGCATTTCTCTAGAAATTTGACAGCACTGGTACTAACAAATAGAGCCCGGATCCAAATATTAAATTTCAGGGACCGATGTACTCGCAACAGGAATTTTTGCGTATTTTAATCCAAAATTAAGTGGTATAAGTTTTAGTCAATTAATTTACTGATGTTGTCTTAAAGCGATTCCACTCATTTTATAATTATCCCATTTGGTACACCTCTGATATTATACATAACATTCAGCTATAATTATATTATAGAAAAAAATATAAAACCTCTAATAATCACTATTATTAACTAGAATTTTCAAGATTGCGAGCTCTTATTAAAAGCCAAGTGAAGATAGCCTATAATAACTATCTTTGCAATGTGGAAAATAGCATATCAAATGATCTAAAGAATTTCTGGTCTTATGTTCAAAATAAAAAAGGGTCCTCAAGAATACCTAGTAATTTATATTTCAATAATGCAAATTTCGGGAATCCCACTGCTGTGAAGGGCTTTGGCAATTATTTTAGTAGTGTTTATCTTCCCAAGTCTGAAATTCCAGATGGAAATGAATGTCTATTTCATACGAACTATCCCTGTATTGACGTAGATTTATTTACTGAAAATAATATTAGAGATGTTATAAAAAAGTTACCAAACAAAATGACCTCAGGCTATGATCCCATTGCAAGCTTTGTTATTAAAGATTGTGCGTCTGCTTCCTCCCTTACTAATTATATTCAATTTAATCCTCAAGGAGGGCAAATTTACCCGCGTATGAAAATTAGCAAAAGTATGCCCAGTTTTAAATTGCAATTCCCCAGACAATATTGAACACTATCGACCTATCTTTATATTATGTAACTTCGCAAAAGTTACTATACGTTGAAATCTATCCACAGTTCAAACCATTTATATCACCCAGGCAACACGGCTTTCTTAAAAAACGCACAACAATTTCAAATCTTGCGATAGTTAATTAGTATATCTCAGAATCTATGGATAAGAGAGGCCAAGTAAATATAATTTACACAAACTTTTCGAAAGCCTTTGATCGAATTGCACATTAAATTTTGCTAACTAAGTTACATAGTTATGGATTTAGTAACACACTGTGTCTATTATTTACTTCTTATCTAAACGACAGAGCTCAATATGTCGCCTATTACAGGTATGATTCTGATATTTACTTTGCAACGTCTGGGGTGCCGCAGGGGTCAAACGTAGGACCACTCTAATTTATCGTATTCATTAATGATCTTACGGAAATTTTAAACTGTAATAACCTCCTCTTTGCTGATGATATGAAGTTATATGCCACTGTGGAAACTCTTGATGACTGTGTAAACTTACAATTACAAATTGATACAGAATGGTATAATGTAAATAAACTACAAATGAATGTCTCCAAATGCAAAGTATGTTGTGACGTACCTCGTTGCTCTACGCAAGAGCGGAAGTGTCACTTTGAGGCCCAACACTACGGCGGTGCACACTGTACGGATATCTCGGGCGCTAGTTGTTTAGAGTGCAGAAACACCACTTTACTCTATCGGCGGGACGATAGAGGCCGGGCAACTACAGTGAAGATACGGCTAAGCCGGGGTCGAGAAAAAGGCAACTTACACACTACAGTTAATGAACAGACTCTTATTCAATATATTTACATTTATTCTACACACTAATTATTTACACTATATACATCTTCATATTTACAACTTATTCTACAAGCGGTCTTATACTACAAGCGGTCTTATACTACAAGCGGTCTTATACTACAAACGGTCTTATACTACAAACTTATACTACAACAGTTTAATTACGGGCGAGCGGGGAGCAGTAAGCGGGCGGTCAAGCGGTGCGATACGGTAATCCGGTGAATGAAGCAGTGAAAAGGTACACAGCAATAAATTAATCGGTCACAAGCAGACGGCGGACGGATACCAGGAGGGGAAGCAAGCGCCAATACAAGCACACTAAGACTATCTATTTACCAAACCTTTATCAAACCTTGCTACCTACTTCCGGATCCTGGGCTGCTTCCTCTCTGGAGCGGTCGGGGTCGGCACGTCTGGTCGGTACGGGCGGCAGCAACGGACTGTTCTCGGATGCTTATGCTGGTCGGCGTGGTTCTTCAGTCAGCAGCTAAACGCCAATTGACTGATTGGAAAAATCCTCAAACTACTAAACTCTGCCAAAGGCAGAAGTAGAGTGAGATGCGGTAGGCATGCGCGGAATATTGCGACTACGTCACCGATTTACTGACTGAGAAAAATTCGCAATTACCTTTGTATACCTATATACCTCTATACTCACAAGTTTACTTACTGTTCAAGTCGGCGTGGTGCTTCGGGTGGCGGTCAGACGGAGACTAATTTAATTGTAAAATCTTCATGCTACTAAACACTGCCAAAAAGCAGAAGTAGGATGAGATACGGTAGTCATGCGCGGTTTATTACAGCTACGTCACCCGCATTAAATTTAAATACCTATTTCTCTATACTCACGAATTTACTTACTATCCAAGTCGGCGTGATGCTTCGGGTGGCGGTCAGACGGAGACTAAGTTGATTGTAAAATCCTCATGCTACTAAACACTGCCAAAGGCAGAAGTAGGATGAGACACGGTAGTCATGCGCGGTATATTACGTCACCCGTTTATCGACTTAGAATAATTCCGCATGAAATTTAAATACCAATATATCCTTATACTCACGAGTTTACTTACTGTGCTGATCGGCGTGGTTCCTCGGTTGGCGGTCGGACGGAAACTAATTTGATTATTTTCAGTCTCGTTCTCCTTCACGTTAGCGCGGGACACAATGCGCGCGTCGCGTTTCGCGATTCCCGTAATGCCGGCATATGTGGAATGTTCATAAAAACATATCAATACTACCTATATATAATTAACAATTAAACTGTTATTAATTAAAAGCGCAGTACTACAATGGTTAAAATATTTTTCAAAACTTAATTCTATAAAATAAAATCACTTCGTTACAATGTTTATATACACGTAACAGCAAGCAAATAACTTTCAATTACACATACAATAACCTAACACTCTCTCGCTGTGCTTTAGTGAAGGATCTTAGAATCCTTTTTGACAACAAACTATCTTTTGCAAATCATACTCAACAAATTACTTCTTCAATGTTGAAAATGCTAGGTTTTATTATATGGAATTGTAGTTGTTTTTTAAACACGTCTGCACTAAAAGTTCTTTATTTTACGTTAGTTCGCTCTAAACTTGAATACGGATAACTGATATGATATCCTTATTATAATGTACACAAGAATTCTCTTGAAAGTGTTCAAAGACGTTTCTTATTTCTAGCTTTCAGAAGTGACGGTATCTATCCTGATAGAGGATACAATAATGTGGATTTGCTCTCCAGATTTGATGTTCCAACTCTAAAACATAAAAGAGTTATTTCTAGTCTTTTATTTTTATATAAACTATTACACAATTTAATTGATTCACCCGAATTACTTTCTCAAGTTAACTTCCTGGGTCCTAGGCTTAACTTGCGGCAAGTCCACACATTTTACTTCGCGAGTAGTAGAACGAATATTGTCATAAAAGTCTCCCATGCATATTATGTGTCAGAATTTTAATGAAATTTCTCTTTATGTGATATTAATCACTGTAGCTTAGCTACATTTCTGCAAATATCAAAAGGTTTTTATTTCTATAAGTAATGAATTCAATAATTAATTATATCCATGCAATTTTATCTGATCAGTATACTCGTACTTTATTCATATGTTTTCTCTAATTTTTCGTGTTCATCTGTCTCCTTGTTTTTCTCTTTATTTCTTTATATATTTAGATACTATTATATATTCTTTTTTATATATAATTATTGGTAATATTGTTATTGTTGTTTTCTACACACTTCAATTAAAATATTTTGTATATGTTATAATTACTATTACAACTCTTTTAAATTACTTTGTCATGTAATTGGATTCCTTCTGTTGGGCATAAAATAAAATAAATAAATATATATACATACGGGTATATAGTTTTGACATATATAAACAATATAATTTTTAACATAAAATTCTGAGATGTTTAAGAAAAACGGGACGCAGAAAGAACAACTAAATTGCGCGGGTTGTTGATTGAAGTCATCACGTGATGGCTCGACATGCATTTGATCTCAAGAGTTACCAAGTTTACTTTAATGTGAGAACTGATAATTGATAAATGAGATTTCTAAGATAAAACAAGTTAGTTTTGTAATCTAGATAGCATTTGATAAATAAATAAATATGAAAAATAAATTGACATCTAATATAATAGTTTTGGCAAGTAGAAATAGCAATTCGTAAAAATGTCGGTGGATATAGGACTTTAAGTATCGTCAAGTTAGTAGGTATGTATTATTTTACTTCATAGATAATAGATTAGTCAAATTATAATTAGCTTTATTTTGATTGTAATTTGACTTATAAGTTTATTAAAGCTAAATTTAAATTAGAATAAAATTAGTGTATTTTTTTGTGCCTGGCATTTATTAATATGCCTGGCCAAGCGATGGTAGATTCAGGGTCGGGCGCAATATCAATGCCGTCGCGCGCTTGTTTACGATGACGATGACACGACACACTTCAGTTGTTATCTGTCGGTCGATGCATAGAGTACTAATAAATAATAAATAATGTTGAGCGTAAAGAGAAGAAAACGACCGTACGCTGATAAAGTGAATAAATTTAACGGTGAATATTTGGATTTATTCTAAGATGGATGTAAAATAATTTGTAAAGTTTGTGATCAAGACTTAATGTGCTGGAATAAATACGGCTGCAAAATTCATGTCAATAGTAACCGGCATAAAAATAAAAAAAATGGCGTGTCTTCTTTGGAACCTCAGTTTATGTTTGATTTACTGTTAATGCTAATTGCCTGTGATGTTACCCTGCGTATATTGGATAAACCAGCATTTCGAAAGTTCTGGAATAAATACAATCCCCAGGTGAATTTACCAAGTCGTTCATCGTTACGTATATATATATACCAAGTGTTCGTGAAGACATTGTAAATAGGATTAAGTGTGCATTAAAAAATACACGGCTGTGGTTATGTGTTGACGAAACGACAGATTGTAAAAAAAATTCTATTTTAAATGTTATAGTACGTGTACTCGACCCTGTTAAACCAACATTTCCACTTTTACTAGCTAGCAAAAGACTAACTGCGTGTACTGGCAATCAATTACGCGGGTGGTGTTGGAGACTTTCGCAAATTTGAACTGTCAACAAGTCAAGTGTTGATGTTTGTGACCGACGGTGCTGCGACAATGTGTTTGGTGGGCCGTTTTCTTCAAAGAGACGATTGTAGGTTTTTACATGTTACTTGTAAAGTGCATGCGTTCCATCTTGTAGCAGAAACGATTCGAAAATGTTTTCCAGAGGTAGATGCATTAATAACAAATACAAAAAAAGGATTTCTCAAATCTCCTAAACAGCTTCGAGCATTTCACACGCTGTGTCCTGGTATTCCGGAACCACCAGAGCCGATTCTTACACGTTGGGGAACGTGGTTGAAGGCAGCTTTTTATTATGCTGAATATTTTCAACAAATAAAAGCTGTGATACTACAGTTCAACCCTAACGAGGCTGCAGCTATTAAGGAAAGCCAGACAAGCTTTCAAGATGTTTCCCTTGAAACAGATTTAAAAACTATTTATAATAATTATAGAGGACTACACGACGCAATAGAAAAATTGCAAGATACTTCGTTGTCGTTAGTGGAATCGCTGCATATAGTGGACGACGTAAATACACAGCTACAGACTATAAATGACGCAAAAAAATAAGCCCGTTATTGAAAAATTTGAGTGTATTACGGAAAGATCCTGATTTTACCAAATTAAGACAAATTTGTGATGGTGCATCTACAGCTGCGTTAAGTGAGTTCACAGAGTGATTTACTTATGCCTGTATTACTTCCGTAGATGTCGAAAGGTCTTTTCAAAATACAAACATATTTTTTCACCACAGCGAACATCGCTTACTAAGACAACTGTAGAAACATATCTGATGCTACACAGTTATTATAGAAGTGCTCCAGTTTGTGATAACGATAATTAAGCTACTTACATAAATTTGCTTAAGAAGGTGAGTTTTGTACATATTTTTATAAAGTGTACCAGTATTAATAAAATTTCCATTTATTTTATTTATTTATTTATTATTAGTTATCACTTAGATATACAATGTACATGTGTGAACGTCATTTAACAGTTTAATAATAATGTGCAGCACTAAGTTTACAAAATATAAGGAAATACATAAAAAAAGAATTTAAAGCGAACGAAATAGTACAAAAATATATTTATTTATATCACAATATATAAAATATTTTTGTTTTTATTATTGTACTTATTCAAGTATTATGATATGATGCATACCCAGTACGTCGCTGTAGGATTAATGACCTTGGCCAGGCTCATTTATTAATAAGTAAAATAAATATTTAATACCTAAACCAAGAGATATTTAAAGATTTCTATCGATGACAAATTTTCCGATTCAGTTGGAAAATATTTTATATTAATTTTTGGTTTGTTTATTAGCCAATAATAATGTAAACTTTTAATTACTTTGTCCCAACAATAATATCCACATGACATTAATTACAGATATCCGTATGATGTCAGTACTTTGACAATAATGGGATGATTTTGTCCTAACAACGACATCCACAAGATATTAATTTCAGATATCCGCATGACATCAGTGCTTGGATTTAAATAGTACCAACATATTTTGTAATTATATCCCACTGACGTCCTGAGAATGTTTGTTGGGATGGTCCATTTTCTTGATATTGAAGACTAAATCAGGATGTCATGAGAATGTTGTGTGTTACCTGGATAATACCAGACATTACTTTTTAAATTCTACCTCTACAGCTAAGGGCCACCCTAAGGAACACTAAATCATACGTATTTTTCTGGGAATGAAAGGGGTCTGAAAATTTGTAACTAATTAAAATCCTGGTACAGAGAAACTCACTCCTACTTTTATACGCATTATAGATACTGGTATAAGTTCGAACATTATATTAACATTTTAAGACGGCGCGGCGCGGTGCGTGGCGTGTCTGCTCATAAATCAAAATGTGGTTCCAATTGAATTAAATCATCAAATCCAGTAGTAATACATAATCTAGCTGGAAATTTTTATAAGTAATCACGTGATAATAATTGAAAATTACCGTCAATACAAATGTAATTAATAGGCGGGTAGACGCTGCTTTTTCATTGTTTTTTTTTATTGTGTGGATATCAGAATTTAGGTTTATTAGTGAATTCCTGTAATGTTGCGTCATTTATTATTTTTGTGGTTCATAAATTATTCCACGACAAGTCAACCAGAAGACTCCGAGCACAAATTAAAAGTAAATGATATTGATGATTTGTCAACAGACCGTATTTAAATTTCCTCTAATTAATGTAATTATATTTAAATAACACAATTAAATCAAATTGCAAAATATTTATTTTGCGTGATGAGATACACTTTTGGGGCAAGGTTTCTTGTAATTTATGCGGCATATTTTTATTTAATTTGGCACGCAAATAATTATTAGCATATATTCTGTAGTTTCTCATATTCTTGCTTCATTAGTTTCTAATAGAAATGTGTGTAGTGACATGAGTTAAGACACTACATGGATTTTACTTCCTACTAATGATGCTATCGTATATGAATGAACGTGTACATTTTGTTGTATGGTGAGAGATAAAAAATACAGGAACTTTGCTTGATTTAACAAAATACCAAGAGCAAACAATATTCCAAGACAAATTATACAAGTATCGATCATGATTTTACTAATCACGTTGTTATAGCCACTAATACGAATAAATTTTCAAAAATATATGAAGTCGTAATCCTCTCACTTCATTTAACTGAAGCCTAACTGAAGTTGCCACACACACTTCTTAATGATTTTACATTTGTATAACACAAAGAGAACTGCTTTAATTGCGATTGCCCACTAGTGAAAGATTTTTAAATACTAGCCGAGGAAATAAAGCACTAAAAGCTCAACCTCCGAAATTTCCGCAGCAAGACGAATTTTAATGCGGTTTTTTGCATTCGATTCGTGAGAGCATCAGGAAATTTTGTGAACTAATCTGATGAATAGCAAATGAAAATTTGCATATTTGCATTGTAAAAATGCATTGTTCAAAGTGCATTTAGAATAATTAATTTGCAACTCGGTAAAAATTGATTGAAATGAGTCCAAGTTTGTTACTCGGGAGTTTTCGGGGTCGCTGAACATGAATATCACGGCGGCAACGGCCTCCGAGGTACCTGGAGCCCAGGGTGGATACTATCTACCTCATCTCCTGGAATTTCATGTGAATTTGAAATATATTTAGTTGAAACTCATTACTCGGGGGTTTTCGGGGTCGCTGAACACGAATATCACGGCGGCAACGGCCTGCGAGGTACCTGGAGCCCAGGGTGGATACTATCTACCTCATCTCCTGGAATTTCATGTGAATTTGTAATATATTTAGTTGACACTCATTACTCGGGGGTTTTCGGAGTCGCTGAACACGAATATCATGGCGGCAACGACCTCCGAGGTACCTGGAGCCCAGGGTGGACACTATCTACCTCATCTCCTGGAATTATCTTGAGTATAGCATCATTTTTAAACGGATTTGCATATGTTACTCTAAATTATTTATTTAAATATTATAATACTACCAATTTCAACTAAATGTATTAAAAATTCACAAGAAGTTCCAGGAGATGAGGTCCACCCTGGGCTCCAGGTACCTCGGAGAACGTTTCCGCCATGATATTCGTGTTCAGCGACCCCGAAAACCCCCGAGGAACGAATTTCAATTAAATATATTAAAAATTCACAAGAAGTTCCAGGAGATGAGGTCCACCCTGGGCTCCAGGTACCTCGGAGGTCGTTGCCACCGTGATATTCGTGTTCAGCGACCCCGAAAACCCCGAGTAATGAGTTTCAACCAAATGTATTACAAATTCACATGAAATTCCAGGAGATGAGGTAAATAGTATCCACCCTGGGCTCCAGGTACCTCGGAGGCCGTTGCCGCCATGATATTCGTGTTCAGCGACCCCGAAAACCCCCCGAGTAACAAATTTCAATGAAATATATTAAAAATTCACAAGAAGTTCCAGGAGATGAGGTCCACCCTGGGCTTCAGGTACCTCGGAGGTCATTGCCACCGTGATATTCGTGTTCAGTGACCCCGAAAAACCCCGAGTAATGAGTTTCAACTAAATGTATTACAAATTCACATGAAATTCCAGGAGATGAGGTAAATAGTATCCACCCTGGGCTCCAGGTACCTCGGAGGCCGTTGCCGTCATAATATTCGTGTTCAGCGACCCCGAAAACCTCCATGTAACAAATTTGGACTCATTTCAATCAATTTTTACCGAGTTGCAAATTAATTATTCTAAATGCACTTTGAACAATGCATTTTTACAATGCAAATATGCAATTTTTCATTTGCTATTCATCAGATTAGTTCACAAAATTTCCTGATGCTCTCACGAATCGAATGCAAAAAACCGCATTAAAATCCGTCATGCTGCGGAAATTTCGGAGGTTCGGTGCTTTATTTCCTCGACTATACAAAATAAACTTATGTTTGATTTTCACGATTTAATTAACTCATGACAATTGTTTCGCCACCACAGTGGCTTTATCAGATGGGGAGTACAAGACTAAATTCTTTATTACAAAGTGAGGGTATATATGTATCAACTAACTAATCTAGGGTAATAAAATGGAACAGTAATAAAATAAGGTACAAAATAATTTAGAAAATATTTAACAGTGGTGAACAGTTTAAATCTAGTTGGTCATTTAAAATAATATTACTGTTATTTAATTTATTGTATTCTAATGTCTCTAATAGTGACAATTTTAATCCTTTATTTTCTGTTTGTAAAATATCAAAATTATTATTAAAAGAATGATTGTCCTCGAGCAAATGGTTGGCATACGTCGAATCTAATTTATTGATATTAAAACTGCGTTTATGTTCGGACAATCTTTTTCCAAAATTTCTTCCCGTTTGTCCGATGTATACTTTAGGGCATGTACCACATGTAAGCTTATAGACTCCACTTTTTTGTTTTTTTTTATTTTTATCCTTATTTATTTATTTATTTATTTATTTATTTATTTATTTATTTATTTATTTATTTATTTATTTATTAAGATTACACTGTTCAACAGGTAAATAACCCAATTACAGAACAGGAGAGTAGGAAAAAATACAGATAGACAAATATAATATGTTCATAGGTACTAAGATAATTACAAAATACTAATTACAAAATACTAATTATAAAATACTAATTACAAAATACTAAGATAATTAAAAAATAAAATAAAAGGGGAAAAGAGAAGGAAATAACACAATTAACCTGACAAACCAAAATGGCCTTAAGGATTTTGAAAAATATACAATGATATAGGGAAAAACAAGTCATTACTTAGAGATACAACATTTTTATGTTATTAAGGCTGCAATTAAATATATCTAAATGGATGCCAGCGGCATTACAGTTATTACAAATAGTATGTAGCGGAGAATATTTTAGAATATTTGTACGAGGTGTCGGGAGATAGAATGTTAGGTTATCTCTAGAGGTTATTCTAGGCACAATAAAGTTTAATTTAGATAAAATATCTTGACAATCGGTAATATTGTGAATAATCTTAAACAAAAATACCTGAGAGAAATATTTACGCCTTGTATCAAGACTTGTCAGAGAATGTTTTTTTTAATAACTCACTTTGAGGAAAGCCAATGGGAGGATAAGTACCGTCAGCTTTAAAGCTTAAAAGTTTTAAAACTCGACGTTGAACAGATTCCAAAATATCGATGTGTGCATCGTAGTGAGAGGACCATACAAGAGAAGCATACTCAAGCTTAGTTCTGACAAATGTAAAATATAATAATTTAATTGTGTTTATGTTGGTGAAATCACGACAATTTCGAGCTATAAATCCATACGTCCTTCCTGCTTCTAAGACTATGGAGTCTATGTGTGTAACAAAGGCAAGTTTATTGTCAAAGATAACACCAAGATCACGGAATGTTATTGGACGATTTAGGGTGATATTATCAAGATTATAATCGAAGATAATATGTGTTGGCTTCGTTGAAAATGACATTATGTTGCATTTGTTAATATTTAAAGGCAATTTGTTTTCTTGACACCAGATATTTACATTATTTAGGTTACTCTGAAGGTGGAGGCAATCACTAAAACTGTTAACAACTGAGTACATTTTTAAATCATCGGCATAAAGGAGGCAATTCACGTCCAAAACGTTTACAATATCATTTATAAAAATTATGAATAACAAGGGTCCAAGGATGGACCCTTGGGGGACACCTGATGTTGCTAAGTATTCACCAGACTTGAACCCATTAAATATTACATATTGAGTCCTATTATGTAGGTACGACTTGAAAAATGTATTTAAATGATCAGATAAACCAAAGTTACTCAGTTTATGAAGTAGTATATTGTGATCAAGTCTGTCAAATGCCTTAGAGAAATCGGTGTAGATTACATCTGTTTGTGTCTGATTGTCAATTGCCTCAGCTATGAACTGAGTAACACAAACCAGGTTTGTCACTGTGGAGCGTCCTTTTACAAAACCATGTTGAAATACCGATATTTTGTTGGAAACATGGAAATAAATATAATCATGGAGTAACATTTCTAAAGCTTTACAGAAATTACATATAATGGAAATTGGTCGAAAATTACTAACTTCAGATTTATCACCTTTTTTGTGTATGGGACAGACTTTCGACTGTTTCCACAAGTCAGGCAACTCACCGTTCATTAAGCACATATTGAAAATAATTTTTAGGGGATAAGCCAGCACGTATGCACAGTCCTTAAGTAAAAATGCAGGAACACCGTCTGGGCCGGTTGTCATTTTCGGTTTTATTTTCATTAAAACAGCTAGTATTTCACACTCCTCGAATTCACGTAAGTGCACAGTTGAAGTAGGATAATGATCACTTGACAAATAATTAGAATTGCATGCCGGTGTATAGGATTTGCAGAAGAAGTTCGCGAACGCGTTAATAATGTCATTCGGATCAGTGAATTGCTGCCCATTATAGGACATTTGATTTGAGATGTTAGATGATCTCTTCAAACTACATATAAAAGACCAAAACTTACTAGGTTCTGTTTTTATGTTATCTTCAGATGTACGAACAAAGTCCTTGAAAGATATGTTTATATCCGATTTTATTTGATGTCTCAATATTTTGAATTCGTTAAGTGAGCGAATATCATTGTTTTTTTTTATAAGCACGCCAGTGTCTATCCTTCAATTGAATATTTTTTATTATAAGAGAATTATACCAAGGAGGATACTTTCTTCTCTTGTTAGCCGCAAAAAATTTAGGCACGCAAAGATCAAATATAGAATAAAGTTTATCATAGAAATAACCAATCGCATCCTTTACATTAGAGAAAGTTTCAAGAATTTGCCAATCGATGCTGCCCATTAAATTATATAAAACTGGGAAGTTTGCTTTTCGAAAGTTATAGCTACAATTATTATTGATATTGGACGGAAAATTGTTTCTTGAATTGTAACTGACATTCCCCTGAAGGGATATATGTAAAGTAGGGTGATGGATATCCTCCTTTACAAATGGATCGGCGGACTGTTCCACAGTACAATTATTATTGTAGAGGACTAAGTCAAGTAAATTACCATTGTCATTAAATATAAAATTATGCTGCGAAATATTCAGAATATTTAAAAAGTTATTTAATGTAAAAATTTGACGATCGACATGAGAGTCTTTAAGATAGGTCGAGTATTTAGATATATTAAAATCACCAATGATAAGTAGGTTTGATCCGTGTAAATAGTCAAGCGATTCAATTCCCTCAAATAATTTTTCATACTCCGATACTGCTAACATAGGAGGAACATATATTACAAAAATATATGTTGAAAAACGGTTAGATATAATTTTTATGCCTATAATATCGATCGATGGCAAATTAATGAAACCTGCAGAGGAAAGATCTAGTAATGTTGAACTAATATTATCACGTACAGCAAGTAGTACGCCACCACCTCTACTACGGTTGATAGCAGCAAAGTTTCTATCAGAACGATATACATTATAGTTTGAACTGAAGAGTTCACTGTCATAGACGGACGAATCAAGCCATGTCTCGGTAATTGCGATAGCCGAATAATGTGAGCTGTACGATGCATTAAATATATCACTGGTTTTAGTTTTAAGGCCACGAGTATTTTGGTAATAGATGTTAAAATTTGACAGGTAGTCATCGCGCACATTCAAACCAGAAGGCGAGGAGGAGGAGGAAGGACTCAACCCGCTAGTGGGAGACTCGATGACGGATACACGGGACTCCTGTGGTTGCTATTGAATAGACAACAGGTCATTTCGGTTATTGTTCTTAATAATTTTCCTAGAGTGGTTATTAGTTTTAAATGCTATTTTAATATTGTTTTTTCTTAAGTTTCGGTAGGTTGGCCTATATACGTAAGGGTTTTATATCTTAAATCATTTAATTCACTGATTTCTGATTTTGGATAAACTGACTATTGCTATATTATAATTTTTCTTTTAAAGCAAATTGTTAACCAAAGTTTCTTTAAAACCATTATTCACTGCTATTTGTTTAATGGGTGCCACAGTGGACGGAAATGCCGAAAAGCTGGCCAAAATATAAAGGCATTGAGCTATTTTACTGAAATTGTGCATACAGGTTTTTTTTGTGTCGCTGATCAAGAATCCGAAGTTGAATTTTGAAAATAACAAAATGGCGGCCATGAAACGCCCCCAAAACATACCAAAAATCGCCAATTATCGCTGCATTTTTACAAAACTTTGTATACAGTTTTTTTGGGTCGCTGATGAAGAATCCCATATAGAATTTAAAAAAATTACGGCCAAAAATATGTACATAGTTCAAAAATTATTATTGAATTGAAGCGAATTCATGTGTTTCATTTGTTTCGGGAAAATTAGGATCTGGGGAATGGAATAAAAATGTGTAATGACTTTGAAAATTAATTGCATTCAATTACTATCTGAATTACATTCATCGTCCTCATGAGAACGCATTCAAAAGAAGCCCACTTTATGGTGCACGAATGTGCATGCATCCGTGCATTCGCGCACAATTTGGTCAATATCTCGCAAAGATGCAAAGAGATGCAGCTAATTTTTTATACACTTTCGAAAAAATGTTCATTGAACATATTCCAATAAGTTTCAAGACCAACCAGCACCAACCGCGTAACTTATGGCTTTTTTTTGTGGAGTTTATGAATCGTTGCATGTACAAAAATGCACTCCACTTCGATAATTATTTACTAATTACCATATAAATAAACTGATCTGATACTGAGATATTTTAATTGTACTTATTTTCTGATGCAGAATCCATTTTTATGACACAGAAAACTGCACTTTGAGAATTTTTACGCTGCAGACAATATTTATCGATTTTTGAAGCGTTGCGAGTTGCCGAAGTGACGCGCTACAATAAGTAATTTCCTCGCTCAGGTAGTGAACCCGGACCGGTATTAGCGGTCGTTTCTAATGCTAGGGGTACCACTACAACGATTTAAAACGGTTCCATTTCAAAAAAAAATCTTCATTTTTTTAATTTTGGCCAGCTTTTTGGCGTTTCCGTCCACTGTGGGGTGTGGCGAAATAATTGTCATGAGTTAATTGAATCGTGAAAATCAAACATAAGTTTATTTTGTGTTTATTTGTAAAATGGATTTTCATCAAGTAAAAGTCGAATCAATCGACTAAAAGATTTTTACCAAATAAATGGAAATACTTCTTGAGACCGTCACGTATACCATTCGCAGATCGGTTTCTGGCTTTTGCATTATTCACTTCGAAGCAGGAGTAGCGGTTTTCTCAAAAATCGATAAAACCACAGTACAATAATAGAACTGTCTAACATTTAATTTTGAATGTTATTTGCAATCAAGTGCGTTCCTGACATAATTTTTTTTGCTGTCAAAAAAAAATAGAATTCCAATAAATAATTTATCGTTTCCAAATAAAATTTTTGAAAACTACGACAAATAATTACGGATTTTTCTTTTGAAGGGAGTCAATTCTGCACTCATGGTCATAGGAACTTTTTCTTTAAAATCGACATCACTTAAGAAATACCCTGTATATACATATTATCTCTGTTCGCTGATATTTAGTAAAAATGGAATTGCTACTCGTAGGTCCCCACGGCATGCAAAAGCCTATTATTAATCACTCAATACTGTTGATATCGATTGTAATGAACAATAAATAAAGCAGTTCAATAATAAATCAACAGAAAACACTATAATCATAATTACAACTACAGTTATGTAAGAAGTAAGTATAAATATTAAATTTTTGCATTTATGGAAACTTAAAAATCCCAAATCAGAATTCCTCAGCTAACAGTCTTTATGTTTTCCGTTATTAGCGGATGTGAAATTTCTGCCCGAGGATTACATATTGCGTTAAAATATAAATATAACAGTTGCCTAATTGACGTGTGTTTACGTTACAGTTAAATATGGGTTTAAATAATGCTCGGAGCTAATTGAAAAGGATTATAGTGCATTAATTTAATAGAACGTTGCATTGAGAAGCCGAAAATTATGTATTTGATGCCACATAGATCCGCCTCATATCACAATTTTAGCCTGAGGCGTCATTAGGATCATAATAACAATGTTTCTACAGTAACACGTCATATATAAAAACTATAATTTTAAATTGAAAATGACTTGTAAGAGATTAGATCTTTTGTACACTGTATTTTTGCTAATCAATTATATTTTCAAATTCTTTGATGGTAATAAGGATTTTTTTAAGTCCAGAGTAATTGGATCATACTTATATTTGTTTGGATAATTAAAATCATCACACAGAGAGAATAACATAATTGACATTGTCATAATGTCGTGTTCTTTTTTCAAGAATCATTTACACTTTTCATATTATAATCCTGTTAAAATTTGAGAAAGTTGCTTTTGAAATTTTTTAACAAAAGTAGTAAAAAAGTCTATATTTAAAATATGTTCAGACATCATGGAAATAAATAATTTAAATGAATCTAACTAGGGAAAACACAGGGGGCACAATTCCCATATATGGCACAAATATATTCATTGGGCTGGGATATAAAATATAAAGAAAGATACATTCAACATACATTACATGTCCAGTGTCTATTAGGAATACAGTTGACGATCACAAGATATCTAGAACCATGAACAAAGTGCGGTAAACCCATATATCATAAACAAATATAGAAGATTGTCTCTTGAAATTGAAAAATTTTTGTACAACATATGTCTAGCGCCAAGTGTGGCTAGTTAGAAAAAAAAATACGAGCTATGGCATGATGGTATAAGAGCTGAAACTTTAAAAGAACTTTCAAGAGAAATATCTAAACCTCTAGCCTTCCTTTTTAATAAATGTATAGAAATAGGATACTTCCCAAAGCTCTTAAAATAGGTATCATCAAACCATTATATAAGGGTGGAGATAGAACCGAACTAGTCAATTATAGACCCATCTCACTAATCTCTAACGTCGCAAAAATATTCGAAAAAATTTTAAAACTTAGAATGATGTCATACATAAAAAAATTTAAAATAATATCAGACAGACAATTTGGTTTCATGCAAGGCAGGTCCACTGAAGATGCTATTTCATATTTAACATCTTTGATTTATGAAGCTATAGACGAAACTCAACCATGTTTAGGTATATATATTGATTTAGCAAAAGCCTTCGATACCGTTTGTCATACAAAACTACTAAACAAATTAAAAAATTATGGTATTAGAGGAAATATCCTGAAATTATTAGAAAGTTGTCTAACTGATAGGGTACAGTATGTAAACATAGGCAACTGTACTAGTTCAGCAAAAAATGTTAAATACGGTGTTCCGCAAGGAACAGTTCTGGGACCTATCTTGTTCACATTATATATAAACCATTTACTGTCATTAAAAACGAAAGGCATGATAATAAGTTTCGCAGACGATACTGTAATTCTTTATAAAGCTGATACATGGCAAAATCTAAAAAACAAAGAAGAAAATGATTTTACAAATATTAAAAAATGGTTCGACTACAATTTACTAACAATAAATTATAAAATGAAACAAATTACTTACCATTTACGAGCTTCTCAAATCATTTACCAAATTTAGGTCCACTTAAAATTGAATAATCTATAGAAATACCAGAAGTTGCCTCAGTTAAATACTTGGGAATTAGACATTTGAGATGGAATGTACATGTAAACAATTTAACAAAAAAAATTAAGAGGTTTATTATTCACTTTCAAATGCTTAAAAGTTACTTAGATGTTTCCCACTTGAAAATTATTTATTATGCACTGGTTCAATCTCTACCTTCTTAAGGTATAATTGGCTGGGGAGGGATAAAGGAATCTCACTTAAAACAATTAAATAATGTTCAAAAATGGATAATAAGAATTATCTTAAATAAAAATATCATCTACCCCGGCGAATTACTGTATGAAGAAGGTCAGATATTTGATGTCAAATAACTTTTTTATTTAAAAAATTTCTATCAAAACATTTAAAAACAAAACTAGCATCAAACAAATCAAGCACAACTATGATACAAGAACCAAACAAAATAGCTGTCTAAAACCAAGAAGTATAACAATTGCTGACCAAAAACCATATACCTATCTGGAGTCCCGAGTATATAATAGCTTGCCACTTAACCTCAGAAATATAGCTAGATACAACATTTTTAAAAAATACTTTAAAAAAATGGAAATTGGATACGCCCAGGTCAGATATACATGACATTATAAATCAAAACATACTTACCTAGGAAAAAAAATTAAATGTGTGAATGTGTTTATGTATGTATAGGTGTATGTATGAGGTATGTGAATGAATGAGTATCTGTGTGATGTGTATAAATAAAAATAAATATTTATTTATTTTTTGTGTATTTAAAAAAAATTATTCTCTTCACTAACAAGTAGACTGATTTACTTAAGTGATTTCTTAGTTTGTTTATTGTATAAAGGGTCAGTATTGTAATAAAATAAATTAAATTTAGGGTAAATATTTTAATTACCATTAAGGAATTAAACAACACAATTATTGTCATTTTGTATTGTCATTTTGTATATACATATAAAATAAGGTAAATAAACTTATATTATTATTATTATTATGGCTCCAAACTAGGATGAAACGAGATGGAATAAGACACACACAGCGAACATAGGGACATGTTTGGTCTGTGTCCCTGTAGCCAAGTACAATACGCTCACACTGTTACATCCATTTCGATTGTTCAATCGTTCTTTGTTAACAGTTGGTCACATTAGCCGTTTTACACAAGGTATATGTTTGGCAAGTATAGTAGGAGAAATCGCTTTAGTGACGGGACGTGCGGGGTAAGACGTGACATGAGGGCAGGATATGTCTAACACATGCCATCTTCTGTCTTTTACACCGCATACATTAAAATGTTTTGTTTTAAAATGTTTTCTTAACCGCCTCTCAAGTCACCGAAGTAACTCTCAGAAAATTCTAGAATTAGGTGTTTTGAGTAAAGAGAGACGAGGCCCTACAGTTTATTGTGGAGTCCGAACTGCATCTAGGGCATCAACACTTCCCTTCCACCTTAATCCAAAACAAATTAAAAATAAAATTTCTAACTTGCTCTGGGATGGATTTGAACCATCGATATTCGGTACCGAGTAAATAAGCTATAAGTGCTTTACCCACTTGACTACCATGACATTAAAGCGAGAATGTTGTTTTTGTTGGCACGCGACCGAAGCGGAGCTTCACCTACATTCTGTAATACTTCAGATCCGCACTTAGTTTTGTTACCGATTTATTTAGAAGTACGTTTTAGGATATAGTATTAATAATTACTTTATACTTTTTATTTGCTGGTGTATTTTTGAAAATAATTTAAAAAGGTTATCGTGTTGCAGTGAGTTGTGTAATATATGGTGAGTGTAATATTATAAGTAATAATTATTTTACATCTGTTTATTTGCTGGTGTGTTTTCGAAAATAATTTAAAAATGTTGTCGTATTTAATGTAAACATGTTTCGGCCGTGGGGGGCCTCTACGTCTACATCTTATTATGTTTGTGAAAATAAAAGAGATAGTAATTACAGTGATAAAGAAAATCAAAATTCATTAATGTTTCCAGTAAAAAAAAAATCGGCTGCATTTGACCAAGCAAGCGAAACATATTTGGTTTCATGTTTACAACAATTTTTTGAAGCAATGAGCTAATGACCTTAATTGGTATGATTTAGATGTACTAGGTGAAACAGCATCTCTAACTAACGTTCCCCGTCCGACAATACACAAACTGGTGAAAAAAGGTGCTCTTCCAAGAAAACAACGATCCGACGCCGGTCAATCGAAAACTTTGGACCCATCGTTAGTAAAACTTTTAAGAAGTTTGGTTTACGACGCGTATCAGAAAAAATGAAATTCCAACTATTGACGTAGTAGACAGAAAACTAAAGAAATGGATTATCATCTAAAATATACCAAAAGAACCCTCGGAACTTGGCTAAGAAAAATTGAATTTCAGTGTCAAACTATTAATAAACACATGGAGATTATGGAAAGAGCAGAATAGTGGATTGGCGAGATTTATATCTAGAAGAGATAAAAGAACTCGGAAGGGAAAGTAGATCAATTTATTATCAAGATGAAACTTGGTATGATACTCATGACATCGTAAAAAAAGGATGGAATGATGGATCTAGGAAATATCAACCAATCTTATTACCCCCTAATAAAGGGGAATCGGTTGATTATATTACACTATGGATCAGTTGATGGATGGGTTGATAATGCATTGAAACTCTGCGAAAAAAAACATGAAAGACTGTAACGTGGATTACCACAAGAACATGGAGGGAGAAATATTTGAGGAATGGTTTGAAAATGCCCTAATTCCGAAATTAAAACCGAATAGCATTATTGATTTTGACAATACGAAGAACCATTCGAGACAACTGTATAATATTCCTAACAAGAGTTCTACTAAGCTGGAGTAAAAATTTTTTTAATGGAACATGATCTCTATTATTAGGAAAATTATAATAAAGCACAACTCTTGAAAGAAATGAAAACGAAAAATTATAGGAATTATATTAATGATGTTGCATTTCTGTATTTTCAATCGCAACCCGATTGAATTAATTTGGTGTAGATTGAAGAAAAATGTCAGAAAAGGAAATACTTTTCCGAAATTCGATAAAAAAGTCGTAGAGTAAATCCAAAACGTAGTGTCCATAATTAACAAGGCTGATTGGGAAAAAAAGAATTAGGAAAGTAATTTCAATTTAGGATTATTTAAAAATTGCTGAATGTTATATAAATAGTGGAAATAAATTTATTATAAATTTAAACAAGGACAGTAGTTCATCTAAAAATGAAGAAAAGACTGAGAAGGGCGAGGATTCAGAGACAGAAGCGATGTGGGGTGAGGTAAAGTGAACTGAAGAAGTAAATTTTGTGATATCAGCTGCATTATTTATTTCCGTTTATGTGCCTTCGTAGTTCAGTGCTTGAGAAATATTCTTTTTCAGAATATTGTTATTGATTAATATTATTTTATTTTTTATTTTGACAAAAATGCATCTTTCTGTTTTCATTACAGTAATAACTTTACTATTAGAATTTATTTTTAATTTATTTATTTAGAAAACTATTAGTTTCTGGCACTATTTTGAGAGTATATTTTCTGTTTTTATTTTGTTTTCAAAGATTTCTTCTCACTTTTTAAATAATTTATTTATTTAATATTAATATTCCATACCCATCCTTATCTAGCAAGTAATGCTCGTACCTCCTCGCGGTCCTTGCTGGGTAGTAACAATTTATATTAAGCGAACTTGAAAACTGCAACTACTGTATGTGTATTTTAAATTCGATACTTTTATTTCAAGTTAATACTATTTTCTATAGTTGTTAAATTGTTGCTAGCTAAACTGAGCATAAAAACCTACATTGAAAACGTAAACGAGCGAGCAATACAGATAAATCCGGCTCTGCGTTCTGTAGCGTCTTACCCCGCACGTCCCGTCACTAAAACGATTTCTTCTACTACACATTCATATCCATCATTACCAAGTATTTAGTTTTTACTGAAATTTAATCATGAAATATTAAATAAAAACTGAAAGGTCTTAGGTCTATCTTCTGAGGAATAGACTGGGCCAATGTTGGTAAATTAATATCGTTATAAGAATTATTGCAAAAATAATTGGGGGCAGATTCAGAAGCTGATAATAATGTTAATGGAGGCACATGATCTTGTGACAATTATGACGAAAGTTATATTTCTTTCGAAAAGCACAAATAAAATATTGAGACACCTTTATTTGGTGATTTTGTTACATTTTATACAAAATCACTTTTTCGTTAAACTGATATTGATGCAGGTAATACGAAAAATGTCAAAATCGAATACTTCTTCAATAATTACATAATCTTATTTTTTGATATTTATTTTTTATATTTTTATATATTACTATCTTGTTATTTCATATTTCAATAGTTTCACTTTTCCAAGCTTTGATTTATACCTGTAGTTACTTCTAATGCGTAAATGGATATACGTTGAGTTTAAAACTGGCCATAATATTTATCAGAACAAGGAAATAATGGATGCTTTATCAGTTTTCTTAGAAAATGTAATCATTTAAATAAAATAATGATTTTAAATTACACATTAACTTAAAATTCTAAAGTGGCTATCTGAAGATTAGTAGATTAGAATTATCTTTTGATATCATTGCAGTAATATACAACCAAAACCTATAAAAGAGTTTTATTAAAATCATTTAGATATATTTAGTTATTTAACATGTATCACTAAATAATGCTTCCGCATTAAAAACATGTTTTTTTAAATTATTTATTTTCTGTAAGAAATTTTCGCTTGGAGTTATAAAAATATTAAATATGCATTTTCTTTTATTAAATGAATAAAAGACCCCTCAATACGTTTATTAGAAGGGACATGGCACTAGATAGAGGGAATCCTATGGACATACCGATTTTTTTAATTCTTGGATATTTTATTCTACTACTTAAGAAAAGCAACTTTTAATAGGGCCATTTTTGTGTGTGGGTGTGGCATACCTGGTAATTCAGAAAATGCACTTCAAAGTCTATACACCCTGTAATAATAATTTTGATCTAGATTTTGAAGTCCATTCTCTGGGTCACTAGTTCATACACACACAAAAATGTCCTCAAATGTTGCTCCTCTTGAGCAATAGAATAACATATCCAAAAAATTAAAAAAACGGTAGGTCCATAGGATTCCGTGTATCCAGTGTTGTCCTTTAACGAATTATATTTATATCAAAAAATTAATCTTTCACTTATGTATTAAAAGTAATAAAATATCAGATTAAAAAAAATATGTTTGTTCTTGTCTAACTGAAATATGGATTATCTCAAAAATGTTTTTTCTTATAATGTACTCATGTTAGATATTTCAAGGGATTATTTTTATCAACGAATAGATCAAAATGTTTTTATTCCTATACCTTCCAAAAAATTGACATTTTTTTAGTTTCGCATTTATACAGAGTGTCCGTAAAGTACGGAATAAATTCATTGTTTCTTAAACCAAAAATATTTAGAAGAAAATCCTCCGACACTTCGATATCTAATTTCAATTGCGTAACTTAGCCTTTATTTTTTTTGGTTATTACGTCATCACTGTTTCCGTTATGACGGCATCGGTATTTTTTAAAATGAACGTTCTATATATTTCTCCTTTTTTGGGATTTCAAAAATGTAACACACTTATGGTCTAAAATTGAAAGTTGAAAGATACGGCCTTTTTGAATACAAGAATTTACTAATATTTCATGTTTTGTTTGAACAAATAATAGTCACTAGAACTAACGGTTAGTTAATAATAAAAACAATTTATAGTAAATGTTCGAACTGTACTCCTTGTTGTAGGTGACAGTACGCTAAACGATGAATAAAGTGTGGCTGAATCTTGTTCATAGTTTTCTGAGAAAATATGTTCCCATTTGGTTTCATAAACTAAGTTTTTTAGATGGCCCCACAAAAAATAATCTAATGGATTGAGGTCCGGTGACCTTGGTGGTCATTCGTTGGGTCAACGTCTACCTATCCATCTGTTCAGAAATACTTAGTCAAGATACCTACGAACGTCTACTGCATAATGGGCAGGCGCACCATCTTGTTGATACTACAGGCTTTCGTCAATATTTCCAGGATTAATTCTACTGGGGAATAAATTTAATAATAATGAGATGGGATAGCCCATTTAAAATTGGAAATATGCCGGTTCGTTTACATTTCCATCGAAAAAATAGGGTCCAATGATTCTATTTCTTACAGTTCCCGCTCACATATTTACATTTATTGGATAATGTGTGTGCTGCTCCCGCATCCATTGAGAGTTTTCCCTTGCCCAGAATCTACAATTATGACGATTCAGTTCACCATTTAATTTGAAAGTGCATTCATCGTAGAAAATAAGATCTTTAATAGAAGATGATCACCATTGCACATATTCATCATTGTTTCACAAAATTGTACCCTCCGATCTAGATCATCACTTAGTTCTTGCACAAGCTGAATCTTAAAGGGATGCCATTTTTCTAATTTTAATACTGTATGTACTGACGTTTTAATAACATCATAATTGCGACTAACCTGGCGAACGCTGATATGTAGATTTTCTTTAACAGCCAGTAAAATATTTAATTTTGTATCCTAGTCAACACCTGGGCAACCTATTTTGGATAAATCTTCCACCGTACCAGTCTCTCTAATTTCTATTTAGATTTCATTTTACCGTTAAATAATTGAAATTTTTAAAGGTAAAAATTTGTTTAGACACAAATTGATACCACAAGAAACCAATAGAGCTATTGGTATGCTACCGGATGGAGTAAAACAAGTTAAAGTAACAGAACAGTTACAAGTTTTACAAAGTGTGATTCTAACAAGGTTCAATAAATGAAATTATCGAAACAGTTCTGTAATGAACGAAGTTCAATGAATGCAATTAATGGAACTCGTTCTGTAATGAAGACACTGAGGACTGATGTCTCAAGAAACATATCAGCAGCTAATGATCGTTTCTGTTAATGGATTGGTCTCAAGAGGGTCTTCATTCAGTTGCATAATTTTAGCTGGAAGGCTAAAGACCATTAACAATAAAAGTTGGCATGGGCGAGAAAGCATATCAACCGCAGAGAAGAATAAAGGTCAGTTGTGTTTACCGATGAATCCAGGTACACAAGATTTTCTGATAGTTGGAGTGTTCTGATATGGACTTTTCCCAGAAAGATGTGATAAGTTTATATTAGTCTCAAATGGCACATTTTTCAATGGACGTATTAACCATCACATGCATAGGCAACTATGAACTCTTTGGAGTAGAGACATATTTTTATTTTCTTCCAGGTCACATCGGTAAGCTGCTGTACTATTTTTGTCGTCTAAGAAAGCGATATTTCACATTTACAATTGTCCCTTTCATCTTTAGATCTATGTTATATCGAACATATTTGGGACATGCAGCAAGGAAAGTATGAAAATCCTCGAATGTGGTTAGAATCAATTCGTCTCTGCTATAGAATTGAATTTTAGTGGAGATATTTAATACTCTTGTGGACAGCATGTAGAAGAGGTGTAAGGCAGGCATTGGTGCTCGCAGTAAGGCCAGTCAGGCTAAAGTCAAACTCGAGGATTCACTGCGGCTGCAAAATAATATATATATATTTTTTGAACACTACACCACTGTTGTCTAAAAACAGTCGCTGATTTTAAATCTCATTTTTTCTATTACCTTAACAAAAATGTTACTCTCTTAGTATGCTTACACAAGACCAATTAAGACCAACACCTTCATTAAGTGGTTTCTATTAAAAACTATTTAGGAGACAAATAATTACCGCATCAAAGATGCAAGTAAGATAAATAAAAAAATAGAATAATTTATGATTAACAATTAAATACCTATTAAATATGTCAATTAACATTTTTAAATGTTGTTTACATATCATTTCCTGAATACCTTACCGAACAATTTAACTCATGCTTCAGATACGTATTTGAATATTTATTTATTTGAAACTCGTAAACATAAAGTAATAACACCTAAATCAATCAATATGTTGCAAACACAAATGACCTTTGCAAATTCCAAACTAGCCTCTATATATCTGGAGGGCGGGGTCGTTATCAGCGATATTCCAAGCGTGGAATATTGCTAATCCATTTCTAAAAAACCATCACTTTGGTATGCAAACATCATAAAAATCAGCACGTATAATAGAAGGCTCTTGTAATTTGTATTGATACATGCTGCAGATGCAGGGAGTGCCTTGTCAGATTGTCATTTGTTATTCAGAGTTGCTTCTATTACAAGGCAATATTTTATGAGCGATTTCAATGTAGATTTACCGGATGTTTATATTATTCTCACCTCCATATTTTTCGTTTATCCTTATGGAAGGAGAAGAGAGTATTTAAAATTCTTAAGTTATTAACAATTTGAATTACTCGAATTCATTTAACAAAAAACTTCAGATTATCATAAAATTAATACAACTAATAATGATCAGTCAAACAGTGACAAGGTGAAGAAATAATAAATGAAGGTGCTAATTGCTGTATTCTTTACTTTTTTTATAAAATATTGTCAATTGATCAAAAAATTGTGTCAAAGGCAGGGACCTGGACCGAAATAAAATAACGGTTCCGGTTTTAAGAATAACTAATATAACGGTTCTTATTTTAAGTAAAACTAAAGTAATGGTTCTTACAGCTTTTTCAACCCCTATTTGGGTCCAGTTCTTACATTGTTCGGTACATAACGGACATTTTATAAAAATGGCTAAAAAAGTGTGTTGATAATTACTTCTAAAAGATGTTTCAATAAGAGCGTAAATTATGAATTGCGCGCCAGTTTGGCTGTTATATAGTCACAAGATTATGACATTCAGGTCGATAGAAGACAGATGAGAGTTAGTAAACAGGGGGCATTACACGATAGAACAACGTGTCCTAATTGTTAAACATTATTTTCAAAATGGTGAAAGTTTGATTTCCACGATTCGTAAAGTGAGTCCAATTTATGGTCGAAATAATGTTCCTTATTCAACCACTGTGAAAAGAATAATCGTAAAATTCGAAAGTACTGGTTCGGTTAATGATGTGAAATACACGACATGAGCTCGTAGAGGTCGTTCAGAACAAAATATCACGGCAGTTCGCGAGAGCGTGGCCAAGGACGTCGAATCGTCATCGTGCACAAGAATTGGACAAATTCCAATTGACTCGACAACTTCTGCCAACAGACCCTACAGAGCGAAGATAGTTCACCAATTGGATCCTTGAACAACAAGAAGTGAATGCCGATTTTGCGGACAAAATCATTTTCAGTGATGGTCCACTTTCACCTCGATGGCTTCGTTAATAGGCAAAACTGGCGCATTTTGGGCTGAGAAAATCCACGAATGACTCATGAGAAAGCAATGCATTCAAAACATGTCACTGTTTGGTGTGCATTGTGGTCTGGAGGAATCATTGGGCCGTTTTTCTTCGAAGACGAGGCAAGTAGTGCAGTAACGGAGAATAGCGAATGTTGTCGTGCTATGATAACCCAGTTTTTTGTGCCTCAATTGGAAGATATTGCTCTCGACGACATGTGGTTTCAGCAGAACGGTGTCATTTGTTATACTGCCCGTGAAACGTTAACGATTTTGCACAAGTCTTTTCCTGGTCGTGTCATCTCTCGGTATGGTGACCAGAATTGGCTGCCACGCTCTTGTGATTTAACATCTTTGGACTTTTGGCTGTGGGGTTATCTGAAGTCACAGGTTTATGCCAAAAAGCCCGCGACCACCGAAGCATTGAAGGCCGAAATTAGACCCTATATCAACGAAGTACCGCCACATGTATACAATACTGTTATTCAAAATTTCGCCAAAAGAATACGCATGTGCCAGCAAAGCCGTGGCGGCCATTTATCAAGTGTCTGCATTATAACTCGATAAATATTTCAATATTTTACTACAGAAAACCATGTTTTATTGAACCTTGAAATATTGCGCTCTTATTGAAACCCCCTTTATAATCAATTTAATTCGCCAGTTTCAACCGTCCAATAAATTATTGCCCTTTTAAATATTTATAATTGATGAAAAGTTCTGCCAAAAATACTGTGCGGGGTAGTTTGTTTCAGCCCCTTAAATGGAGATGGGGATGATAACAATATCTTGCGAAAATGATCTTTCTTGGGAAGAATATGTGTGTCAAATATTTTACCCCACTAAGTTGTCATTTTTGAGAAAGCAATATAGCTATTGGAGCAACCCTTCGAGAGGGTAATTTAAAAAAAAATATATGAAACATCCACCTTAATTATCGTGATGGAATCAAACTGCCAAATGTTTACACATATTTCCGGAACACCCTGTATATTTCCTATTATTTGTAGCGAAAATTCTCACTTGGAGATTTCTTTGGAAACATGAAATTTTACAACATTGATAATAATAAGACCTGTTGTACGACTTTTCCTCATTTTTATTCCTTTAAACGTCTTATTTATATTAAAATCCTGGCGGAGATTAGCACATTGCTATTTCACCACTCAACCAGGACAAACACATACAACAACCATCCCCTTCGACATTTCCCAGATGTCGCAGCTGATACTCAAACTCAGGAGAGATAGAGAGTGAATAACCGTACTTTGCCATACAACAACGATCTCAACTGCATTACCGTCTCAGTATTTTTAAAAATGCTGCTATATATCGATGCCCAAGTCAGGATTCGAACCTGGACACTTTAAACCATGTAAGCATTGATCCACTAGTCGACAATTATTTTCAGGCAAGTGTTTTTAAAATAATTTTGCCAATTTTTACATACCCCGTAATTCTAAATATTGTGGCGTGCACATAAGGAAACAACTAGTAAGTAATTGATTCCCAGTAACGTAACTGCCAGTTACTTCTGCTTTTGTGCTTACCAGTTACTAATTGGTAAGCACAAAGGAAAACTACTGATATACACTGGCGCAAGAGTCGCAATACAACGCCGCGGGCGGAAGACGACTGAGAATGTGGTGTAGTAGAATTAGGTATGTGCAGTACAATTCAAACAAATATTCACGACTGTAGCACTTAGGAAAGGAACCGAAAAAAAACACCAAAAAACCGAAATTATTTTTAGAAGTTACGGTTCGACCCGTCAAGATAAGGTAAAATAAAGTAAGGGTACAGTTACGGGATATCATAATATACCGGTCCAGAAAAAATAATGGTCCGAGTCTGGTTCTCAGAAAATAATGCTCCGGTCCAAGTCCTTGTTCGAAAATAATGATAGTTTTCTTATTCCTTAATGACAATTTTTTTCTTTAATTTTAAATTTATATATTATGCAAATCTTCCCGATTTGAAAATGTTGCTGACCCTAAATTACAAAAAAAAATGGTTCATCGATATCTTGCGCCGATCATAAAAAAGAAATTCAAAAATACAATAAGAAAACCGCTGCCAATTACTATCAGAACTTCCTCACCGTAGTAAAACTCGACGTGTGGTGGAGTTTATAATAAAAGTAATTTTTGACGTTTCAAAAAAGTCGCATTTTTGACGTTTCAAAAAAAGTCACATTTTCACGTTTCAAAAAAGTCACATTGGAATGTCACTAATATTTTTTTTAGACATTGGGACCGATTTTGCCCATCAAAGAACTCAATCTCTTTTTTGACCTCTAGATTGTGTGTACCAAATTTGAAAGCTTTATCTCAAAAACTGTAGCTGCTATCGCGAACCACGCAGACACACATACAGACAGAACACATTTTCTGTCTGAAATTTTGTGTATCGTCATAATTCGTCGTGATTCGTTCAGAAATGCAATACAAATTTTAAAAAAAATTTTCCCCTCATTTTGAGGGGTGAGGAAGTAGTTAGATTCTTTCGCGTAAACGATCCGAGATATTTGAAACTTCATAGTCACTTTTATAGGATATAAAATTTTCTATCCAATAACTAAACAATAATTCTTTTCCAAATAATGTACCCATAACTAGATACCTTAAGGAACTTTTTGACTTGTTTCAAATATATTTTGTGTGCTGACTTTTTCCGATAGCCACCTCAAAAAAAAAATACTCATATTCGATTGCTGGCCTCAAAATTTGCTTGAGAGTTATGCCTATTACGTAGAAAACAAAATTCTCTTCAAAAAGTGTCTTACTTTTGGTCCACAAAGCAACAGTTTTTACCAATATTTTTCGAAATTTGTTTTGCTAGAATGTGGGTTTTCTAATAATTTCAAGCGAATGTGCAATGTTTTCCAAGTCCTTACTTTTTTGTGCGCACAGCACAAGTTTGGCTTTGTTTACATTTGTTTCTTGGATCTAGCAATCATATAGTTGGATGACAAGCCTTTCAATTTTCAATAGAAATCATGACAGCATCAACTTTCTCTACTGAAGAAGAACTGGAAAGAACACAGAAGGTGTGTCACTTCTGGGTAGCTGTTCCATGTTGTCCAGCAAGTTACTTTACCTTTTCATGAGAATTTTGAAGCGGTATCATAATAACTCGTTATGGGATGGAAGGCTGGTAGTGCTTTACATCTTTCTTCTCTCAATGCTTCAGTTGTTTTACATATGTCAAGGGTGCGAAAGATTTACCTGTGCTATAAGCAACCCACAGATGATTGTTCAGGATATTTGAATAATCCAGTGCCAAAACCACAAAATTTGAATCTACACATCTTGTGAGAAATTTATTTGCCCTTGTGCAACACCATGAACTACATGTAGTAAGATTTGAGTGTTTGCTTCCTCTTGGGTGCAGGATCCTAGCCATTGTAGTGTACATCTTGAAGGATCTGAGAACGAACATACAACACTTTCATCTAAAATAACAAAGACATCTCCTTGGTATTGTGATATGGCTATCTGGGTAGCAAGTAAGTGAACAAGATATTGCTTGTTTTTATCCTGTTTCAGAAAATGAGGCCAGTTTCTTGATATTGTCTTTGTCAGCAAAACCCGACGATGAGTTCATTTTCTTCTTTCAGCTCGCAAGCAAAATATGAGGCTGTCAGGATTGCAATCATTAAATACTATGTGTGTTCTGTGTAAACTGGATTTTTAAAACATGTTTGTGATAAACTTGATCATTTTTTGTGAATACTTCATGAAGGTGTCATTTCCCTCAGGCATAATCTTATGTATAATAGCAGGACCATCAAGAATTATCACGTCAGTATCACGTACCGATGTCACTATTGTTATCTGTTGCAACCAAGTTATTTAAGATTTTCCTCAGTTCAAACTTCCCCTTGCAGTTTAATGACTCATTACCTGATAAATAGAATTGTCAGTAATACGTCGTAGGGCATAGGCGTACGCATCATAATAAGTGTAATAAAAACAATTAACTAGTAATAAAAGCAATAAACTGTTACAATTTACAACAATGTATGCACAACTTATCCTCTTAACTAGCTTAGTTATCACAAACAGGAAATGATCTGTAAAGCAGCATCATATATGCTATGAAATGCGCGAAGACGTTTAGGAGATTTGAGAAACACTTTTTTGTAATTGCTATTAATGCATATACCTCTGGAAAACCTTGTCAAATAGTTTGTGCCACAAGGTGTAAAGCATGCACCTTACACGTAACATGTACAACCGTGTTCTTGAAGAGAAAGGCCTACGCATGGTCGCGGCACCATCGGTCATTAACATCAACACTTCACTTTTTGACAGGTCAAATTTTTCTAACATCTCCAGCACCACCCTCGTAATTGTTTGGCCAGTATACTCAGTTAGTCTTTTGCTAGCTAGTAACAGTGGAAATGTCGGTTTAAGGGGATCCAGTACAGGTACTATAACATTTAAAATAGATTTGTTTTACAATCAGTCGTCTCGTCAACATAACCACAGCAGTGTATTTTTTAGTACAAATCTGATCTTATTGACAATGTCTTCGCTTGCAGTTGGTACATAGTTACGTAACGTTTTCCAGAACTCCTGAAATGGTTGTTTACGAATATGTGCAGCGGAACATCACAGGCAATCACCATAAAGAGTAAATCGAACAAACTGTATTATCGAAGGCACGCTATTTTTTTTACATCGAACTGAATAAAACTTCACGTTTTAAGATTTTCACAAAAATTTTTATATTCATATATTTACAAAATATATATAAACATGACAATTGTTTCGCCAACACAGTGGCTTCGTCAGATGTGAGTACTAGACTAGCTATTACAATTATGAGTAGGGTGTATAAATAAGCTTGATGACATAGTAAAATTGCATCCTAAATAAATCACAATAAAAATAGAATTGTAAACTTGTAAATATTAAATATAAACGGATCATTCACATTTAAAAATATAAAATATATATATAATAAAGGAAAAAAATGTATTGTTCTATAGTTCTTTTTAAGCTCGTAAATTGCCAAAGGATGAGGTCAAGTTTTTACTAAAACCTAAAAAATGTCTATTGATAATATTTGTGCATTGAAATTGACTATAAAAAGCGTAACAAATTGTAGGAATTTAGAAAGTATAAAGATTTTAAAAATAATTAAATAAGTGTATGCAAAGTAAACTTTTTTCAATATTAAAACATGTTCAATAATGGTGAGGAGTTTGTTTCCAGTTGGTCATTTAGAATTATTTCTGAATCTTTTAGCTTATTGATTTCCAAGGATTCTAGCAGTGTTAATTTTAATCCTTTATTTTCGGAGTGCAAAATCTCGAAGTTTTCATCAAAACTTCGAGATTTTGCACTCGAAAATAAAGGATTAAAATTAACACTGCTAGAATCCTTGGAAATCAATAAGCTAAAAGATTCAGAAATAATTCTAAATGACCAACTGGAAACAAACTCCCTCACCATTATTGAACATGTTTTAATATTGAAAAAAGTTTACTTTGCATACACTTATTTAATTATTTTTAAAATCTTTATACTTTCTAAATTCCTACAATTTGTTACGCTCTTTTTATAGTCAATTTCAATGCACAAATATTATCAATAGACATTTTTAGGTTTTAGTAAAAAACTTGACCCTCATCCTTTGGCAATTTACGAGCTTAAAAAGAACTATAGAACAATACATTTTTTTTCCTTTATTATATATATATTTTATATTTTTAAATGTGAATGATCCGTTTATATTTAATATTTACAAGTTTACAATTCTATTTTTATTGTGATTTATTTAGGATGCAATTTTACTATGTCATCAAGCTTATTTATACACCCTACTCATAATTGTAATAGCTAGTCTAGTACTCACATCTGACGAAGCCACTGTGTTGGCGAAACAATTGTCATGTTTATATATATTTTGTAAATATATGAATATAAAAATTTTTGTGAAAATCTTAAAACGTGAAGTTTTATTCAGTTCGATGTTAAAATGGATTTTCATCAAGTAAGGGTCGAATCAATCAACTATTTTTTTTAGTTTTGTGTTGCACAAAATTTACGTGACGCGTACAATCACGTTTGTCCCAGCACATCAGGTCAGTCTCGCACACCTTACAAATTATTATAGCACCACTGTAGAATAAATCCGGGAATTCACGCCTTACAATGCGTAGACACGCCTTCCTACTCCAAACACCACCGCGGACGTAAAGTCAATTTTTATTTTCACGATAAAAAAATTATTATTTTGAGGATTTTGGAATTTTTCCTGTGTACTTACAATCACTGACATGTTCTCTTTAAACTGACTTTTTTAATTATTATTTTTTTTTTATTTTATGAATTATAATGCATTGTTTGTTTCTGTGCATAAACTGCCACAACATCGGCAACCAGGAGGGCCCAGCAGTACCTGGACAGTATTGTCGTTCTAGCTGGATACCACTTTTTGCCAACTTTGTCCGTCATGTTATATTATTTGTTTGTTTTTATATATTTACATATCAAATAAATAAAATAAAAAGTAGCTTTAATTACAAATGTATATAAAATAGGATATAAAGTTGATTAAATTGGAATTGGAATTGGGAATTCACTGATAAATTTATTCACTTTGTCAGAGTATGACCGTTTTTCACCCTTGGCAGGTGTGACATATTTTATTATTAAATTAATATCAAGAATAAAATACAATAAATAAAATTATCAACAATACAACGGAGAGGAAAAAATTACGTTGTACAGACCACGTGGCATAACAATAGACTAAAATCAACTGTTAGTCCTTGCTCAAATAGTAAAAATTCTCGTTTACATATTTGGGTATTTCTCCACCCGGCACCGTCCATGATTTTCAGATCGATTTGCCAACTCTACTGATAAATATAGGGATAGATGAGGTTTTCATTACAGAAGTCATCAATAGCTCTATCTCAAATATGAAAAGCAATGTGCAGGGATTTTGTGAGAATTCCCGCCCCTCTAATTTCGTTATTTTTATTATTCCGAAAAAAATGTAAAAATATACAAGGTGTCCAATTAAAAAAATAAAATTAATACCTATAGCCATTTTATGTGAGGGTGGGAATTCTCACAAAATCACCCTGTATAATTTTAATAACAATCGTCGGTCTCATTTCAGATACTTCACTGTTTCTTGGATAGCTGATGAAATTCTCTTTTTCTTTATTCTCAGTTTCAAAGTGATACTGTGCATAAAAAAAAAGTTATTGAACGCAGAAATCCATTTTTAGAACCAGGTCCTCAGATTTATAAAAATTATGCGGACACTCCAGGTTTAGAGACAAAATTGTAATGATTAAAAAGTTTTGTCTTAAAAAGACCATTAAAACAAAGAATAATAAAATCGGATCATTCAATAGAACCTCAGAGACTAAAAACGGATTTTGTCTGCCATTTTTCAATATGGCGGCTCAAGGTATATTCCGCCATGCACAATTTTGTACTTAATCCTTCAGATTATTTGTACTTTTTTTATTAGGTACATATTATTGCGCTCCATATTATTATTTTGTCCGTACCCCTTCCTTAATATTATTTTATTGGCATAAAGCATATGGTTGAATGGGGAATTGCAAATACAGTTCCATTTAAAAAATCTCAATGGTGATTTTTAAATTTTCTCTACCGAAACGTGCGTAAATAAAATTAAAATTCGATCTATCCTTAATTTTGTTCGAAAACTTTGTATCAAAGGAGTAAACGAATTTTTGAGAGAACCAGTATTACACACTGTATATCCTTCTGTCGAATATAATGCTCATTTATTTTTAACTATGATTGTATTAGAAAGTATTTGAAAAAAGTTTTAAAAATCAGAATATTCAGTTTTACAAAAAAATATAATATTATTTCTAAGTCTCAGTTTGGAATTATAGAAGGAAAATCAACCAATGACGCCATCAAAAATTTAAGTGCTGAAATCTGTACGTCACTAGATAACAAAGAAAAATGTCTAACAGTGTTTTTCGATCTACAAAAGGCTTTTGACACTGTTAGTTACGAAAAACTATTTATCATGTTAGAAAATTACGGCTTCCGAAATAATGCTTTAAAACTAATGAAAAGCTATCTAGAAAATAGACAACATACAGCATGTCAATAATACTTAAAGAACAATTGATTTCGGGGTGCCTCAAGGAACAGTTTTAGGCCCAATTTTTTTATTTTATACATCAATTCTATTTTCAGTATTCCTACATGGTCAAATCTTTTCTTACGCTGACGATACAGCAGATTTTGATAAAGTCATCTCCTGGGAGTCACTAAAAAGTAAAGTTGAAAATGACCTTATATTATTTAAAAACTGGTTTGATAAAAAACTTCTAACTATAAATACTAAAAAAAACAAAATACCTACGGTTTCGCCATACATAAATGGATTACCTAATTTTAGTTCTATAAAAATTGGTGATACACAAGATATTCAGGAAGCAAAAAATATGAAATACCTAGGTGTAATTTTAGATTCTCATCTAAAGTGGGATGAGCACATCAAATCTATTACAAATAAATTAAGATGTATATTATTCAGATTCAAACGACTTAAAAAAATACTTACCAATTTTACAACTTAGATCAGTGTACACAGCCCTTGTTGAATCTCATTTAAGATATGGAATAATTGCATGGGGCGGAGCACTAAATTTTCATTTGATGAATTTGGAAATTATGCAAAAAAAGTTTTTAAAAATACTACTAGGTAAAAGTAAGCTGTATTCATCTAACCTTCTTTTTGACGAGAGCAAAGTTCCTGACAAAAAACAATTATTTTTTGCAAAATGTGTTTTGGAATCGTACCTTGAAAACTCCACAGAAACAATTTCCACTTATGAAACTAGGCAAACTGTCAAAAGAAACATGCAGTTGCCAAAAATGAATACCACTATAGGACAACGTAGTTGAAGATTTTTGGGTCCTAGATGTTTCAATACACTTCCAGAATATATAAAATTCTTGCAGAGGACAATTTCAGATAGAATTAAAAAAACATTCAATGTTAGACAAAGTGAAAATTAACGCTCTGATTGACTTAAAAAATCAAACTCTGATATAACTGCTAGATATATGTGTATATGGTTAGACAATACCTAACAAATAAATTGCAGATTGTTGTTATTAAATAGAATCGTCTTTTACATTCTGTTATTATTTAAGTACATTTTATTATTAATTATTAGTCTTTTTTAGTATCTTATTATATTTTAATATTTTAATATGTTGTTATACGTTATTTTTTCTGTTACTAATGATTAGAATTTTTTTAGTTTTTTGTCATGATAATTTGTTACCTTAGTCACAGATGGGTGGTCCTACACCACCTTGTTACTTTATGTAGTTTATTTTATAATTACAGTATTTTTAACAACATTATATATTTACTACTTTTCGTAAATAAGCTATATTAATATTATTATTATTATTATTACTGCGATAGGTACTTTTACCACGTTCTATATTGACGTAAGAATCTCTCTTTCAAGAAAAACTCTTTAGTTTTTTGAAATCTATTTTGATGAATGAAAGTCTACATCCTTGTATGCATTACCTGAAAATACAAGAGTATACTGTAATGAGCTTTTTTTTTTTAATAAATGCACGGTTGACTTGCTCAATATTTATAAAATCTTATTACTTTTATTTTATTATAGCTGGTTTATAGAAACTTATACTTTTACTAGTTGGTAAAAACACTATGTTACAGTAACTAATAAAACTAAACGGCAGAAAAAAAATTTCGAGAATGTAATAAACGATATTAAATAATATATAAGAAAATTTTACACGTCACTTTTTTAGTCAATCAGAAGTTTGTTTTTGGTTTCGTTATCATGGAAACCTAAAAAACTTCCGAACATATTTATTCTCCAGGGTACCCTGAGCGAAATTAATAAGTGGAAATTTTTGTGTCAAATTATTGACATATGATCATATTTCACATTTACTTTTATATAAAAATGGAATTTTATTTTTGATACTAAACGAGATAATTATAAAAAAAATTATTGGGCTTGTGAAACAACATTTTAGTTCATGTTTAATTATGATCATTAATTAAATATTCCAAATGTTTGAAACTTAAAAACTCCTCTCGTTTCAATAATGAATACATCGGTGAAGAATTTATATTAATTAAATGTCTATGCTTGACTACATAAATATAATATTTTGAAACCATTTTATTTAACTTATCTTTTCTACTTTGTGAAAATTTAATTGAAACTTCTAGTAGATTTCTTTGTACTACGCTGAATAATTTCTCATTTTGGTTTTCCTCCATACTACACTTCTCAATCAGGTATGATAAGTATTTCAATTTTGGATAGCTTTTTTTAACTTCACAAAGTTCTTCGCAATATGCGCATAATGTATATTTCTGTTCTTTTTCCATTCTCTATAATCTTATTCTTTAAAAACCTCGAAAACAACCTCAACAATAGAAATATTGAGCTTAATCTAGTTAAACTCAATTAAATAATGATAAACAACTAATGACGCTTTGTTTCAAAGCCATCTGTATCTGTGTTAAGGTATAATGTGCTGAAACATAGCTATACCATGTGTAAAAAACATGAAAATATATTTTAAAAAACGCGTTCCATCTATTTTAGTGAACAAAACTTATTTTATAACATACAAATAGAACGGAAAGTAACTTAGTTTTCTCCATTCAAGATCCTGTAGTCATTGTTTTATTTCTTTATTGCTGGAACACAGGTATTTTGATCTTTAACTAGCATACATGTTCGTTAGAAATGCAAATAACTTGGTTATTGCCGTATCTTGGAAAGAGGTCAGCTTGTCATTCATGAGAATATTTCAGTGGGGACAGATTTTGAAAGTGAGTTCTTCTATTATTCATTTTAATCACATTGTCAAATATACATGCCACTAAAATTATGAGAGATATTTTGCATATTAGATTATATCAGCAAAACATAACAAATTGATAATATTCTATAACGACTCAAACGGAAAGGTTTCATTAATTTTGTGACCTCAAATTACACGTGTTTCAGCCCCATAAGTTTTTATCAAGAGCAAGAAATACTAAATTAAATAGTATATTTCTTAACTTATTTAGTAAATCTAGCTTTTACAATACTACTATCAATCAATCAATCAATCAAAATATGCTTTATTGTCCAAGAATGAAAATCTTATTGACAAAGCTTAACATGAGTATAACACAATACAATAGTCACAGGGAAGTAAAATAAGCAACAAAGTAAGGTATAAATACTTACATACATACACAATGACAGAACACTACAAAAGAGAAAAATAATAATAAAATATCTACATGTTAAAATAAGTAAATAAATGCTAATGGGCGAAGCAAATTCCAGTTAAAATCGGTCGCTGTAAAATTCACTAATACTATAATAGGCTTTCTGAACTAAAATGTCTTTTACTGCCTCTCTGAAGGTCTTCAGTTCGGTCATACTTCTAACAGATAGCGGTATGTGATTGTAAATTTTTTTACTCTCGTATATTAATGACTGTTTAGTTAGGGTCGATCTTGGGATAGGTAGGGGTAGAGATAAATTTGTTGTCCGTCTAGTGTTATATTTAGGTAGGTGGTCAGTATCTACTGAATTTAATATTTTTTTATGTAATAGACATACGGTCTCTAAGATAAAAATGCAGGTGAGAGTTAGTATTTTGTGAGTAACAAAAAGGGGTTAAAGTGGTCACTTGGCTTAGATTTACACACGTATCTTAATGCTCTTTTTTTGCAATACAAACACACTGCTTAATAATTGTTGGTTGCACATTCCCCAAAACGGAATGCCATATCTAATATGAGATTCAATCAAGGCAAAGTATGCAGTTCTTGCAGCTAGAAAACCCAGTTCATTGGACGTTACTCTCACTGCATAGCAACCGGATGCCAACTTTTTACATAGGTTCGCAACATGCACATCAAACTTTAGTTTGTTATCAATATACAGTCCTAGGAACTTCGTATGCGAGTTATTTTTAATATGTTGGTTATCTAGGAATAGATCATTATAGTCAAATTTAAAGGTTAGAATCTTAGTTTTGTTTATATTAAACACAAGTAAGTCAGAATTACACCACTGCTTTACTTTACAAATATCTGACTTTATGGAATTTTGTAAATTATTCACATTTTTATTATGCCACAGAATAGTGGTGTCGTCAGCAAATAATGTAAAGGTTCCCTGAATATCAATTGTGGCTAGGTCATTAATATACAACAAGAACAAAATAGGTCCCAAAACTGATCCCTGAGGCACACCACAGCTAATGATTCCTACATCCGAGATCTCACCATAAGTTCTGACAACCTGTGTACGCTGAGAGAGGTATGATTTGAGCCAGTTAAAGGATACACCTCGAAACCCATAACACCAAAGTTTCTGAAGAAGTATTTCATGATTTACGGTGTCGAAAGCTTTCGAGAAATCACAGAACACTGCACCAACAGCTTCGCCCTCGTTCAGCTGTAGATAATTTTGTTCTAAATTTGCCTTTTATCCCCAATGAAGGAATTTTTGAAATTTTATAGTATTTTTTTCAGTGTAACGATAATTTTAACAAATTATGGTTACGACCTTGCTGTTTTAATCGAAATGTCCTGATTTGGTTCATGCGCGAATCAATCACTTGACGAGTGCACGGGCAAAACGAAGTGTTTGGGTGTTCTTCAAGTAGGGAGGTGAGCGTAGCATCTTATTATCGTTAAATTATTAATTTAAAGTATTTAATAATTAGTACAATTTCATTTTAATAAATTAGAGCATTTAGGGTATTCCTATATTCTTGACAAATTATTTCCTTATATAGGTTTTAATATCGATTTTTATCGAGCTATATTAGTTTAATGTAAAGCTCGTTGGCTAATCGCCATATTTGCGCTTCCTTTACATTCAACTAAATTCATGAGTTTGGATCACCTTACTAGCTCTATAGATGAAATTTATATCGTTTATCGTATCTTATTAATAATTATCTTATCGTACCGCGTTAGCATTATTGTTGCTAATTTGCTACCCTCACTAACCTCTTGGACTCAAGTCCTTTTTTCTTCCTGCTGAGGAACACGCAAAGCCTCGTGGTGACTGAAAAGTCTGTCTATTTTGTTGTGTTAATTACATCTTTCGTTATTATTACAAAGCTAAATATTTTGAAATTACGGATTCATAAGGGCTGTTGCCTAGATTTTTAGCTAGTATTAACGTATTGAAGATGATTAACTTGATTTCTTAAAGTTTATTAGACTCTACCGATATTTACCGTAAATAACGTTTATAACTTAAAGTAAAACACCACTTATCTTTTTCTGTGGAAATTAATAGAATTTATTTCTGTGAAAATTCATATAATTTGTTTAAATAATAAATTATTCACTATCTTTCAAATAATTATTAATAGAATTTATTTCTGTGAAAATTCATATAATTTATTTAAATAATAAATTATTCACTATCTTTCTTTATCTGAAAATTAATATAATTTATCTAAAAGGTAAAGAAGTATCTTTCTGCTTTCGTGTTATACTGTTACACGGTGTGACACTGAAATAAATCACTATATTTCAGTTCCAGAACTCATATTTATTTTTCCCTCTTTTATATTTGTTTAAGCATATTTATTAGATTGTGTTTCAAAAATTTGTTGTCGGGTATTTTTTTCCTTAGGATGAAGGTATATATTTATGTTTGGTAAACCTTACAATTTATTTCAATTTGCATAATTATTATTATAAGTAATTAATATCGTAATTCTTAAGAGTTATCTTATTGTTTTTTTTATTTTTTACCTTAAATTCATTATTAAATTGAATTAATTAAACTATAACTTATTACTTACAAGTTGAGTAATTTTTTGATTAAGTAATTATCTATTTACTATTTTTTCTCTTAACTATTTTTCTTATCAAGAAAAATAGTATAACTTTTGTATAATTCAAATCTTTTGATTAAGTTGTTATTATCTGTCGGTAATTTTCTCATCTAGAAAGTTAACCGAGTAATAATTTTTTTAACTAATTCTATTAGTTGATTTCAGCTACTGTTTATACACAGTAGTTATTTTTTTCTTTTGCCTTGTGTTTTTTTGTTCAACCGTAGCTTCACCTATACATATTTTCTGTATTTGTTATAAATTTTGACTGGTAATTTTTCTTTTATGCTCGAGACCGAGAAGAAGGTTCAACTATAAATCCCATAGGACAGGGTAATTTTTTTGTTGGTTGAAATAACCATCAACAGTAGCCGTTGTTCCCCTAGGAGCTTGCAGTCTATATATCCTCACCAGGAAATTGTCCGCCGAGCTATAGTTCGTGAAGGAACAATACGATCAATCTGGAGAGATTCTATTGACCTAGTTTTGAACAAGGTACTGTCTGTCTGTCTGTTTATAAAATTGATAACTTGCCAGGTCTTATCGTACCAGCCAAAATATTAATTTTTGTAAATGTTGGGGTAGTTGGAGGGAAGGAAAAAATACAATCTAATAGGTAATATTTTTTTTGTTTGTTCTGCCTCACAGTTTTGGCTTTTCCTATTTTTGTTCAAAATAATTTTTTTTTGTCCTTCGGGCAAATGTTGAAACATTTTATATTTTTTTGTTGTAAATAATTTTTTTATTTAATTTGTACACATACCTTACTGATATAACTTAAATTTTTGTAATATATTTGTTTTTATTAAAATTCTGTTTTTTATTTTTCTAAGAGGGACGGGTCTGTTCTCACATTCACAAGTTTGTTGGATTGACACCGGTAACTATCGTTATTAATATTTTTATTGATAACATGGCGCCCAATTATCTTGTCTTTTAATTAATTTAATACCAAATAAAAAATTAGTTACTGGAATCATCCAGCATTCTATAAGTGATATTTTATAAGGTTAAATTATAGTAATCACTATTTAGCGTTGTTGATAAATAAGGCTAAAAGCATCTTTGAAAATGTTTATTAACATTTAACAACTGTCCTGACCTACGAACTCACCGAATTTACTGAGCAGCCGACAGGCAACATAAAAACGTGAATAAGTGCTTAAATTGACCTGAGTTCTCACCAAAAAATCTAGTCTGGGCGCCAGGACCTTTGCAAGTACCAAATAATTAAAAGTTTACTTTAAAAATAACGTTAATTCTTGAATTCAGTTTGGGAAGGAAGTCGAATAAAAAGATATTATTAGATAAAAAGTATAATAAAGACTGGTAGGAATATGTACAAAATTTACACAGGCCCATATAGCCTCTTTTAGTCAAAAATACAGTTTTGGTTGAAGACCAACAAAATAAACAAAAAAAAAAAAAATTATGTGACGTTATTTGGAAAAGTGACTGATCTCTTACAAAAATGTGATTATAAAATGATTCTAGCACAACAACTTCGCGAATGTAATTATCAACGTCGACTGAATTTTATAGTTGAAATGCCAGTACTGAAGGAAATAAATAGAAATTTATTTTATAACATTCTTTGGAGCGACGAAGCGACATTAATGAAAGCGGCAGTGTCAATACACACAACATGCACTATTGGAGTGACAGAAATCCTCGATAGTTGCGGCAAAGAAATTTTCAGGTAAAATATAAAGTTAACGTGTGGATAGGTATTCTTGGAGGTAGATTAATAGGGCCACATTTTTTTTAAACTACCTTAAACATCGTAATGTATTTAGATTTTTTACGAAATTACTTGCCTACTTATCTAGAAGTTCGCCGGCAAGACAGAAGAAATATCTGGTTCCATCAAGATGGTGCTCCTCCACATAACGCGAATATCGTTTCTGATCATTTAAATACGATGTTTGGAAATCAATGGTTAGAATAATTCTGCACCATTGCGATGACCAGCTAGATCTCCAGATTTAAATCCGCTGGATTTCTTTTTGTTGGGTTACCTTAAATGAAATAAATAGCAACAATAATAAGACTATGTTAAAATATGTCTCATTTTCATTAACGTAAGTGTATAAGAAACAGAAAGAAATGGCGTGAATATGAATGATTCTCCTTATCAACGGGTTTGATAGTTAACTGTAAATTTTGATTTCGTGGTTGCGTGGTAAGGGGTGTAAGGACATTTGCCTTTCAGCCCGGAGTCACTCGTTTTATTTCCAGTCAAGGAACTGAGATTTATTCTAAAGCAGAAATTAATCCTAACATAGTCGGATATTTAGTTGTGTTCATTGTTTCTTAATTTCTTTTAATTTGTATTTTAGTATTATTGATTACATTAGTCACATATTTGTTACAAAAACAGAATTTGTTTTACTTGAGTCTCCCCTATCAGAACATGAATTTGTGAATTTTCTCATTTATTCGATATGCATTTATTATTCGATTACAAAATAATTAGATTATTCTGTGCATTAAATTTTGATTATTAATAAATTATTACAATATTAGCTTTAATGCTGATTGTTAAAAATATACTTATGAATGATTTGTTAACTCTTCGTCAAGTAAATGGAGCATTAAATTCACTCAACATCTTTAACAAGTTAATTATTTTTAACATCATTAATCAACTTTAGATAAATAAGATAAATAAAAGTTTAACTACCGTCACATAACTGTTTGAAACCCCAAAACTTGTCAATATGCTATTATGTTATTGGAAGCTCTAATTAAAATGAAATTAAATTCCTCAATTTATTTCTTAACCTAAAATATATTAGCGGGTAGGACTACCTCACACAAATGACAATTGAACTTCTAGGTATAACTAATATGGTATTTTTCATTATTCCTGATTAGATGAGTCTATTCTTATTGTATGGTTAACCTAACTCCTTGAATATTTGAAACAGGTAAATGTAGTTTATATAGATTTCTCAAAGGCCTTCTATACCATTCATCACTCTGAACGTGTAAGTCGGAAAATTTACGATTTGGTTGCAAGTACCCTCTCCAGCAAATATCCGCATCAAAGCTTACGCTGGTTTTTCTCTAACAACCATCATATTTTTATAGCATCGTATGCTTTAACTCACATGTAGGACCCAAATGACAAATATCGAACGTGTATAATAATAATATCAAAGTTGATAAATTTATATCTTCAGTTCATTTAATCATTTTTTAAAAATCAATTTTGTAATGCTTTCCTTCTTGTCCTGTAAGTTAACTTCTGTTGGGTAAATCAATAAGTAAATAAATAAAAAAATTGGTTGTCGAAACCCTCATTTTCTTATAGCATTTCATACAGGCTCAATTAGGGTGCAGTCTGGTAAGTGAGTCGGCCAAATTATTTTATAAGTGATTTAAATCAATTCATTAATTATGTGTTCCCTCTGCGATATTTATTGCTTTATCGTCAACATATTATTGCCAGAGGTCTCATTAAATTGCATTATAGCCTTTAATATGAGATAGATCTTAACTGCCAAACTCACAAAATTCAAAAAGCAATTTATTACTGACAGATGTCGCTGCCTTATGAGTATACGTTCTTGTTAAAAGGTCTAGGTTGTCTCCTGCACGCTAAGGACAATTTTTAAATAAAAAAAATTGTTAGTATATGTAACACATGCAATTTTATCTGTAAGAAGTTGAAGTAGGTCATTTCAGTTGTATTACAGCCAGATATCAAAGAAATAATTAGTCTAGGACTCGAACTTTCCAATCCGAAGTTAGGAGTCGTTCAAAATTGGCATTTATTGGAGTGTTTTAGTTCAATTGAAGTTAAGTGTATCGTTTGTGTAAACACGATCTTTAACTATAGTTTTCTGAAGACACAGGAAAAACAAATGAAATTCGTGCATTGATCACAACATGTTCTATATATTCCTACACAACATTCCTAATACGCCTCATTATTGTTAGAATTGCATTAATACTCGTAAAACAATAATTTATCCAATATATAATTTTTTATTTATTACGAACACTAGTAATTTCAGTACCTGATAATTATTTTAATAAAACCTATACTGTTATAGGCAATACAATTATCAAAAAAATTTGTTACATAAATAACTAGACTAACATGAATTCTTTTATAATATGTGTACAAGTTTGCGTTATTAATATAAGTTATATTTCTATCTGATTAACATTTGTTAGATTTTCTACTATTGCAGTTAATTGATGATGATTATGAGCTGTAACGAAATATTTCTGCAATTTTAACCGGCATACTTCTTGTAAAAGAACTTAATTCTTCTTTTCAATTTTCCTCGCCATAAATTCTGATCCTGACTATTTAATTTTTACAATGTAGTAACTAGCTTTAATTGCGGACGTTCGCTGAAACAACTACGAAGCAGTACATCAATCTAGATACCCACGGCTATAGAAACATCTGCTTGAGCTTCCGCCGTAGCCTGCCGTGATATCCCGCATTCCTGAATCAAATTCAGAGACGTAACTGAACCATTTTGGTGTAGGTTATTTTAAGACACTCACTTTAAAAAAAGTAAGATAACATGTGATAAAATATGTTAATTGAGAACACAGTTATTCAGTATATCATGTTATCATATTATTATTGTATTATACTATATCCTACTACATTATATTATATAATATTATGTTACGTTCTCTTGAGTAATGCTACGTTACGCTGTTTCATGTTACGTTACGGTCCGTTGCCTTTCGTTTCGTTACGTTTCGTTACGGTTTGTGTTATATAGAGTTTCGCTACGTTATGTTACACGTTGTGATATATGTCACTATGTATTAATACATAAATTATTTCTGAAAAAAAATTCATAGTACAGAGGTTCAAGTAGGGCACTTGTACCTCAAGATCGTGACGATTGTAGCAAAATTACAGGGGATGTTTCCCTAAACTTGAAAGTGGTTTAATTAGTAAGTGAATTCCAAAAAATTTGCTCCTCGTGGCATTAGAGTTACTTAAAGTTTTTCAAATTTAAAAAACAACCAAATTAAAACATTAAAAACCTTATTTTTAATTAACTGTTCGCGTTGGCTTCAAATCAGTTCAAACCCTGACAATAACATGCTTGTAAGTTGTACAAGTTTAGGATCAAGCAATACCTCATCAATTGGGTATAGAAATGATTTGTTGAAAGGACATTAAACGCTTTATATGTATACGAACGCATACAGATACTCAGATCCATGTAGTGGGTAAAATATAGTATTAATAAGCTTAGTCTTTATAAACTACACAATTCTTTTATTTTTTTAGCTATGAATGTACACTTTTAATGAACATGCCAGGTCCTTTGCACTTGCCGAATTTTTAAAATTAATTCACATATTCTAATATATTAATCATTAACAATCAAATCTGTTTTAATAATTTCTACATGGAAAATGTTAAAATTGCTAATTGAACTTCCAGGAATACCAGATGCTGTGAGAACGATGTCCTATTGGCAAGACGTCACACGCCACAATATTTCGGCTTACACATAATCCGACGCATATCGTCGGTATGGCCAAAAAGTAACATAAAAAAAAGAGAGAAATCGTTTGACAGGATTCCTGTCGTTACCGAGCCATATACAGGGTGTTGAGTAAATAATGGTATAGATGATAAAAAAATTAATTTTAAGCAAAAAGTTTCATGTGAAAATGGCTTAGTTTCCGAGATATCGGGTGTTAGAGTATCCAGAAAAAAAAAACAGAAAATTTTATATCTCGGAAAGTAGAAGATATATGTTAACCAAACTTAGTGCACACTGTCGCTGTATGAACTACAACGATCATCCAAAATATCAGGCTTCTAAAGCATCCAGTGGCGGAGATATGGGTAACTAATAACATAAATATGGTGAAGACAGTTGCATCACCCTGTACAATAATAAATTTGATAGCATATCTCTATACATTTTTCAATTGCAAGGAAAAAGTATCTCTTGGATTTTTTCATATGTGGTACCGTATCGCCGCAAATTTTTTTATTTATATATGGGCTCAATACTATTTTTGTACTTGAAAACTTACCAAAAATGGCAGTGATTTGGTAGAAAGCCTTTTATTTTTTAACATAGATAAACGAGAGAATGTGAAATGCGTATATAGTCACCCTTTAGTCTTAAATTAGTTGTTGAATGTGTCCAACTTGTCTCTCTGCACATAACTGACACACGCAGAACCATAAGAATAAATCAATGGGATTCAAATCAGGTGTGCGGTCTGGCCAGTTGTGAGGACCATTTCTTCGTATCCACCTGTCTCCGAACGTGTTATGTAAATGTTCTACTACCATACGACTTGAATGTGCAGGTGCGCCATCATGCAAATACCACATATTTAAGCGTGTTTCGTAGAAAACATCTTCTAACAGTTCCTGTAAATTATTTACAAGGAAATCTAAATACACTTGCCCAGTTAGTCTTTGTGGCAAAATACATGGGCCAATCAAGAAATCACCAATTATGCCAACCCAGACGTTAATAGAAAATCTGTGCCGAGTATTTCGTTGAATTATACAATGTGCATTTTCGTCGCTCTAAATATGTGAATTGTGAAAATTGCACAGTCCATTCTGAGTAAACGTCGCCTTGTCTAAAGACAGTATGTTTTACGTAAAATTGGGATTAGCTTGCACACAAGCAATAAACCACCGACAGAGATTTTCTCTAGTCAAAAAATAAGCAGGTTTCTTATTCACCCTGGCATCCTGAAGTGAAAGAGAAATGCCATCAGCAATAAAAAATTAACGAAATTGAATGTTTTTAAACTCAACACCGAATTGACAAGTTTTGATAACAAATGTTATATAATTGACATTGATTTCGTACTTGATCTTTTAAGTATAAAAATGGTGTTGTGCCGATATACAAATGGAAATTTGCGGCGAAACGGTACCAAATAGGAAAACAATCCAAGAGACACTTTTTCTATGCAATTGAAAAATGCATTGAGATATGCTATCAAATTTATTATTATACAGGGTAATACAAACTCCTTCACCATATTTATGATATTAATTACCCATATCTCCGCCACTGGACTCTTTAGAAGCCTGATATTTGAATAATCGTTGTAGTTTATACAGTGATAATGTGCACTAAGTTTGGTAAACATATTTCTTCTACTTTTAGAGATATAAAATTAAAATTATGTTTACAATAACGACAAAAAGCTATTTTTTCAGTAGATAGTACTCCTCTTTAGTAATAAGGTCTAACAAGATTGGCTGTACCAAAGATACCATGGAGACTGGATTTGATACAGAAAACCACTGAAATAGCCAGCTCGTTCACCTGATTTGGCACCATTAGATAACTTCCCTTGGGGCAATTTCAAAACCTAGTTTACATGATCTCTCCATTATTTGAGGCAACATATCATCGAGGCTGTTCTAAGTATCACACACGTAAGTGATCACAAAATAATACAATATATACATTCAGTTTTAATGAAAAGAACTTTGGTATAAAATGTAAATATATCTTTAAATTGATATGTCACTCGGCCCTCCCATTACGTACGAGTACTTAATCTTAAGTAAAATTTTCCTTATTGTTACGCCCACGTTAAAATTTAAGGCGAAGACACACGCTAAGAGGACCCTCCGGTGGATATGTGAATATTTGACCCTTAGCAAAGTTCATCTCAGACGTGCACCGTTGACCCCAATTCTATCTCTCTATTTCTTGTCTGATTTCGGTTATTGTAATCCCTCAGTTTTTGTCCAGAGGCCTTGTAATTATTTACATGCACATTTTTTTTCAATTCATATAATCCATAGCCTGAAGTTTATTGCTGAAAACCAGGAAATATTTATTTGCCGTACCTACCATGTTTTATTCAGTTAACTGAAATAAAAAAAGAGGTATTGCTATTATTTATAATTAAAACGACAATATGACTGGCAATTACAGTGAAAGATTTTTTATATTAAAACCATAATATATGGAAATTCATATAGTCTCTTTAGTTACTAATTTTTTATATTATTCAAATATACGTTAGGAATAAATGAAAATATTTTACATGTTTCCACTTTTGACGTTACTGCAGTTTTGATACATACTCTTTAGACCAGCGGGCCCAAAAAATGCTGTTTGAATTGCTGAATTCTTCGAAAACTGGACAATGGATTTTATTTTGTAGTTTGCAGGTTAGGGTCAGTAACTGACATTAAAGCTAACGCAACTAAAAATTGAGGAGCAATAGGATGAAAGTATTTGGATCAGAAGTATTTAAGAACTTAAATATACATTTTTTCTTTAGCATCGTCACCCGAAATTGGGAGGCAGAAACCAATCATTTATATGAACAGTTCCATTAAGACTCCACAAAAAGTCCATGATTTCAATGAGATGATGGACCTTTTGGAGAGAAGATTCTAGCTTCTGGAATCCACTGCCATAGCCAATAAAACATCTTCCAGCATCGGGCGTGCTGGCCAATACACTACCAGTATTTCCAACTCCCGTAGCTACTGCAAGTAACAACACCTCATCTATACCTGCTGTTAATTCCGAAATTTACCTACCAACGACAAAATTCAAGCCGCAAAGGACAGACGCCTATGTCTCAACTGTCTGAGCCATAACTACAAAGAAAAATGTCGAAGTCATAATTGAGGTGCCATACCTGTGGACGTCAGCATCACACAATGCTACATAAAGAACCCACAATAAGACCAGCTAGAGGTAACACCTCTAGCGCCACAATATTATCATAGTCATACTAATTTTTATGTTGGGATTCGCCCGTCTTCTACTGCAACATAAACGCAGACAGCAGCAACAGGAACTCCAAAATCCTCAACCTGAGATGATTGAGCTCCAGCTGTTACGGTGATGACGAATCAAGGGATATGACTCCTATTGGGAGACGCCAGAATGTTTAATCACAAACATAATTTTCTTTCTTCATATTATTTCGAGCATATTTCGTTAATTATTTATAAACCAGGCCAAATGAGATAACCGTGAATAATATATTAAAAACAATCAGGTACAGCATAATATTTCATTTGGTACACCTGTTCAATATGTCTAAAACCCAGGGTTATTTTCCTGATATATTTAAGGTTACTACCTTAGACACATACTAAAAAAGGACTACCTGAGGAAATCGAGAACTACCGGCAAACTTCTATACTAAATGCGCTATTTCCAAGCTACTTAAAAGAATTGTTTAGAATAGAATCATATCTTATAGCAAAAATATAATATTCTTACAATATTTCAACATGGTTTTACGGCTGAAAAATCAACATGATGGCAACTTGTCAATTTAATTAAATCAAGTATACACTTGCTTAGACAGAGGCAAGTATGACGTCTCAATTATGTTTAATTTGTGAAAAGCCTTTGACACTGTAAACAATTACCTTCTTGACAAAAGCTCTATAGTACAGGAATAAGAAGCAATTTACTATCATGGATAAATAGTTACGTGGAAGGGAGGACATTAAAAGTTCAACTTAGTGCTGTGAAAGAAATAAATAAACATACTTTATTCCACACTTTCAGTATAAACAATTGGTCGGAACCATATGATATAAAATATGGAGTTCCCCAAGGCTCAGGACCACTGCTTTTTATGTTATACGTCAACAATTTGCCAGCTCACTTAACCACCGATCATTTAACAATGTTTGCTGATGATATAACTGTAACTTTATCGGCTGACAAAATAGATGAACTTCACTCACTTATTTGTCAAAATGTTCAAGAGGTTAATATTTGGACGCAGAGAGGCAGGTCGATCTTAAATGAAAAGAAAAGAGTAATTGTAAATTTTGGACTGCAAAAACAATTACCCTATGGTTTAATGTTGCATGATCAGATTATTTTCCTTCCCTCAGAATACAGAATTGTTTGGCACTTATCTGGATAACAAACTATCATGGAGCAAACATATCGAACATGTATGTTCTCAGCTTAATACGGCTTATTTTGCTCTACTTCAAATGAGAACTACACTAGATAAAGCAGGATTAGTGGGCATATAGTACGCTTTTGCGTATTCACAAATTTATTTATAATATTATTGCATGGGGTAGTTCAAAGGAGAGATAGAATTTTTTATTAGTCAAAAAAGACTTATGAGACTTATATTTCACATGAATTATAACGAATATATATATATATATATATATATATATATATATATATATATATATATATATATATATATATATATATATATATATATATATATATAAATAATGTCATAATATTCATGTGTCATAAAAATTAAGTTGTTTATAAGGGAGAAATAAGAACAATATTTAAGAAATCAGCTAAAATGGCAATTACTTTGAGCATTAATATCAGGAAATGTAATAATACTGTGGTGAAATTTGAAATTTGTTGTTTCATATAACAATAAAATACTCAAAACATAGAGAAATAACAAAATGTGTTGATCGCCATGAGGCAAGAAATAAAAATATTAAATGAACATAGTTGTTAGTATTTAAGTTATAATGTTATAATATAGAAGTACATACCGTACAGATAATTGGCAAAACATAATTAAAATAAAAGTGATAATGATGGATTTGAGGAAGCATGCAATCATCATAATTTATTTGAAGTCAGTTTAGAAACCCTGAGATACAAATTTTCGGCTAGTATTGCACAATTGATTCAGACATCAAGGGTAACTAGGAAAAAACAAGTGAAGTTGTTGATTGAACAAAATTGTTTGTAAAAGATTTTTATTTTGGGAAAAGAATGACAAGAGATAAAAAACTGGTAAAATAAAAGTATATTAAATAAAATAAAGCTTTTATAAATAAGGCGTATTATAAGAAGTTAAAGAAGAATAAATAAACAAGCAGAAGATAATTGGAGAAATTGGAGCAAGATTAAAAATTATAATAATTGGAAGCAGAATTAATAAAGCAGTCAATATACCTGTTGTTTAGTACTTAAAAAGTTAGTTTCCGGCTGTTGTAATTATTGTTTTAGAAAACCTCCGTTTGGTAATAATTAAATACTTAAAAAGTGAATGTCAGATGGGGGAGAATTAAAGATAGAGAAATTAATAAGAAGTTTAGAGAGTACGGGGAGAGGAAAATCCCAACGGTGAGCGTAGGAGACAGAGTTAATGGTGCATGCAAACGAGTGTTAGAGATATAAGGAACTTGGTATGTGACAAAACTTTGTTAAATACCTGTGTCAGAACAATATTAAATTTAAGGAGTCAGATTGTTAATTATTATTTTAAAAGTTGGGAAATCATTATATGATCATTTGGTATTTACTCTTGGCCTAAATTTAATTTATAACGCCCTAGAACCGGCTCTTTTGAGATAAGTGTTTCAAGCTTAAAGTAGATTAATCCAAAATCCAGGTTAATTTGTTAATCTGGTTGGCGCTCAGCACAATTAAATCGAGAAATTGAGTAAGTATAAAATAAAAATAAATCATCAGGAGTAAGATATCACAATATATATATATATATATATATATATATATATATATATATATATATATATATATATATATATATATATATATATATATATATATATATATATATATATATATATATATATATATATATATATATATATATATATATATATATATATATATATATATATATATATATATATTAAAATGTTTTTTGCCTCTTATTTTTACAAATTCCTCTGTTTTTTCCTCTCCACTTAACCGTGTAAACTCATCAAATAATTGGATACTTAACCAGTTGAGTATTTTATTATAAATACATAAATAAAATAGAATATTTCTTTATCTGTGTAGGTGCTGAACTGTTGCATATATGAGTTGCCACTCTGTACAAACCTAACTCGCTTTTAATACTCATGATAATATTTTCAGCAGTGTGATTTGTAATAAACTCATTTAAAAAATATGGTAATGCAATAGATAATGAGTTTCTAAGTTTCCAAGTCAACTACCATCAAAATTATTATGTGTTTGTAAATAATAACAAATCAAACTATAGAATTACAAATAATTAGAGTCCTGCTATGTTACATTAACACTAATAATTAATGTGTAATTTTATTAGTAATATTCAATTGAAATTAATTATTAAATTATTACTTTCAAAATGGCCTTATATATAGTTCCTGTTTATTTTAATTAAGAGCACTTAGTGTAATTTGAACTACAGGGTGCTGTTTCTTGTTGGTATTATGGAGATTTGTGAATAGTATAAATTTTGATTAAGGAAATAGAGTCGTACAGAAATCAAACAGATAAGGAAGCGTTTATAGAAGTCAAAAAATCAGTATACTACAGGCTCTAATTAATTAATTGGCTGGCAAGATATCCACATTTAACGCCACTGGATTCATTCCTTTGCGGCCATTTAAAGGCAAAAGATTTTAGAAGTGAACTTGGGAGTATTTAAGAACTCAGAATCAGAATTACTCAGGAATGTAGACGGATTACCATGAAACATACCAAAAATCCATTCTGATCCTTTATTGTACAATGAATTAGAATTGCAGATATGGACTGGTTTTGCAATCCGAAATTATATTATCCACGCTGTTTTAGGTTGCAAGATTAAGTTATGAAAATAATGGCGAAGTATATAAACTATTAAATTAGTAAACATTGTTTATAGTTTTCTTGAGACGGATATTGAATATTCTTATTTTACGCTCGTAACCAGTGGTTTCTTAGGACAGAGATGTAGAATAATGGTGGTTTATACAGCCGGAATTCTGAATGTATGGTTTGTGGTTATTAATACTGCTTCATTCTTTGCTGGTTTTGCTTCGATTACTATGAAATAAATTTAGAATTAGAATTAGGATTACTTTATTGACCATTTTTGATATAATTTGTATATATGGTAAGTCATACAGGAGAACATATTGCATAATATAAAAATGCATATATACAAAATCCATGAAATATAAAGCATGTATACATTTAAATAACAAACATTAAATAACACACAAACATTAATGAGAAAAAAATACAAAAAATAAGCGAACCACTGAATATGAAACAAACAATCAAGTTTCAAGTTGTTATTATATTAACATATATACACATATACACATATATACATACACGAAATACACATATGTATACATGAATATACATATACTTAAATGACCTCGGTGTTAATTACTTAAAAAGTGTTGTATACTGTAGAACGCACCTTTAAGGAACATATCCTTAACCAACATTTTGAATTTTTTATAGTTTTGCATTTGCCTAATATCAAGACGAAGACTGTTAAATAGCAAAATTCAGTTATAATGAGGAGAATGTTTGTAATTTGCTGTGTGGTGTGTAGGAATGCTAAGTAGTTCTCCATGCCTTGTAGTGTACGACTGGTAATTTTTCCGCTGTGTAAGTAATTCCATATTATTCATTGTATATGTCAAACATTTTAATATATATATATATATATATATATATATATATATATATATATATATATATATATATATATATATATATATATATATATATATATATATATATGTTGTTTTTCAGGTTTTCGCGGGTGGTGAATGTTAAATTCGTTTTCCGGGTATACTCCCGCGTAGGTGATAGGCCCCGAGAGGGACCGTGGTTGTCTGAACGACGTTTCGGCAGAATCTCATCTGCCATCTTCAGGTTCTAACCGATAACTGCTTACTGCGGCTTCTGGTTAAATTTCAGTTCGAGTAACCAGAAGCCGCAGTAAGCAGTTATCGGTTAGAACCTGAAGATGGCAGATGAGATTCTGCCGAAACGTCGTTCAGACAACCACGGTCCCCCGGGGCCTATCACCTACGCGGGAGTATACCCGGAAAACGAATTTTATATATATATATATATATATATATATATATATATATATATATATATATATATATATATATATATATATTAAAATGTTTGACATATACAATGAATAATATGGAATTACTTACACAGCGGAAAAATTACCAGTCGTACACTACAAGGCATGGAGAACTACTTAGCATTCCTACACACCACACAGCAAATTACAAACATTCTCCTCATTATAACTGAATTTTGCTATTTAACAGTCTTCGTCTTGATATTAGGCAAATGCAAAACTATAAAAAATTCAAAATGTTGGTTAAGGATATGTTCCTTAAAGGTGCGTTCTACAGTATACAACACTTTTTAAGTAATTAACACCGAGGTCATTTAAGTATATGTATATTCATGTATACATGTGTATTTCGTGTATGTATATATGTGTATATGTGTATATATGTTAATGTAATAACAACTTGAAACTTGATTGTTTGTTTCATATTCAGTGGTTCGCTTATTTTTTTGTATTTTTTTCTCATTAATGTTTGTGTGTTATTTAATGTTTGTTATTTAAATGTATACATGCTTTATATTTCATGGATTTTGTATATATGCATTTTTATATTATGCAATATGTTCTCCTGTATGACTTACCATATATACAAATTATATCAAAAATGGTCAATAAAGTAATCCTAATTCTAATTCTAAATTTATTTCATAGTAATCGAAGCAAAACCAGCAAAGAATGAAACAGTATTAATAACCACAAACCATACATTCAGAATTCCGGCTGTATAAACCACCATTATTCTACATCTCTGTCCTAAGAAACCACTGGTTACGAGCGTACAATAAGAATATACAATATCCGTCACAAGGAAACTATAAACAATATTTACTAATTTAATAGTTTATATACTTCGCCATTATTTTCATAACTTAATCTTGCAACCTAAAACAGCGTGGATAATATAATTTCGGAGTCCATATCTGCAATTCTAATTCATTGTACAATAAAGGATCAGAATGGATTTTTGGAATGTTTCATGGTAATCCGTCTACATTCCTGAGTAATTCTGGGTTATTAAATACTCCCAAGTTCGCTTCTAAAATCTTTTGTTTTTAAATGGCCGCAAAGGAATTAATCCAGTGGCGTTAAATTTGGATATCTTGCCAGCCAATTAATTGATTAGAGCCAGTAGTATACTAATTTTTTGACTTCTATAACCGCTTCCTTATCTGTTTGATTTCTGTACGAGTCTATTTTCTTGATCAAAATTTATACTATTCACAAATCTCCATAATACCAACAAGATACAGCACCCTGTAGTTCAAATTACACTAAGTGCTCTTAATTAAAATAAACAAGAACTGTATATAAGGCCATTTTGAAAGTAATAATTTAATAATTAATTTCAATTGAATATTACTAATAAAATTACACATTAATTATTAGTATTAATGTAACATAGCAGGACTCTAATTATTTGTAATTCTATAGTTTGATTTGTTATTATTTACAAACACATAATAATTTTGATGGTAGTTGACTTGGAAACTTAGAAACTCATTATCTATTGCATTACCATTTTTTTTAAATGGGTTTAATTATACATCGCACTGCTGAAAATATTATCATGAGTATTATTAGCGAACTAGTTAGGTTTGTAGAGAGCGGCAACTCATATATGCAACAGTTCAGCACCTACACAGATAAAGAAACATTTTATTTTAATTATTTATACAGGGTGGGGCAATATTGCGTCGGACCTCGATATCTCGAGTTCTACTATAGCTAGAAATTTTTTAAAAAATTGCAAGTAAACTAGGTAAAAAAGTCTATAACTGGAAATTATTTTCGAACATACAGGGCGAACCACGACGAAATTACAGGACCAAGTGCCTTTTTTTTAAAATGGAATGCTATGTATATCAGTACATTTTTTGAAGCCTCTTTCTAGGCTCTATTCATTCCTATATTATTATTGGCTATCTCTCAACCACTTTGATGTAATGAATATTTTTGTTGAAATAATGCCATCTGCAGATGGATTTTAAAAAAAATCACCACAGTCACAATTATGGGTTTTAAGAAAAACTTATGTGAATGCCAGTTACGAGACATCTAATTAATGTTTTTGAATCATTTTAATTTCCTAAAAATGTACAGGGTGGCCAAAAATTAGTATTCAATTAAGAACTTTTTAAGTTGAATTTTCTCAATTTTTTTCAAATGGAACACCCTGTATATTTTTCAACGATGTGATGTAGAAATGAACAACGAATATTTTTTGTAAGTCCTTCCCTATGGCTAATTGCAACCATTTTCGTTTTATAAATAAATAAGTGTCAAATTCAAGAATAAACTTAAAAAAAGAGGTTCTCTCAAATAATTCATTAGAAAATTTTATAATAGGTTTTCGACGTGTTGCCCATTTGATTGACACACGTCTTTATGCAATTTTGAAATGAGGCCATTTAGTGGGACCATTTCCATTGAAATGAGTAAATAGTATTTAACCAGTCCTTTACTGTAATGTTTTTTTGTAAATTTTTTTGCTGTTTTCGTTATTCGACAAGCAATAAAACCTCAGTTTGGAATAAATTGTCGTGTACAAAGGAGCATTTATCACACTTATCGGTTGTTAGTTACAATTTGTATTGAATTTAAAATATTTGGAATTTTACAATACGAATTTTAATAAAGCGGAATTTGTAGACATGACTTTTGTTTTGGGCGAGTCAGACAGAAATTGTTTACTTGCCAATAGAATTTATCACCAACGTTATCCTGAAAGAAGGCTTCCTGATGTTAGCAGCTTCCAAAACCTTCTCGATAGATTTCTGGAAACTGGAAATGTCGAATATAAAAAAGTGAAAGACTAAAACGTGTTGTGAACGAAGAAAATGAGTTTTCTGTGGTGCTGGCAACGGTTGAGAATCCCCATGTTAGTCAAAGAGAAGTGACCTCATTAGTAGGAATAAGTAGACGGTCTGTGGGTCGAATCTTAAAAACAAATATGCATGCAGCATATCATATTCAAATGCACCAGGAATTATCTGATGACGATTTTCAAAAGCGCCTACAATTTTGTAATTGGGCCAGAGGTAAAATGCAAGTTGATATCAACTTCTTCAATAATGTTTTATTTACTGATGAGGCAATTTTTCATAAAAATGGATTTGTTAATAGGCACAATTTCCATTATTATGCTTCGGAAAATCCTCACTTTTTTATGCAAGTTGATAACCAACACAGATGGTCTATAAACGTTTGGGGAGGAATTATTGGAGAACATTTAATAGGGCCACATTTCTTTGATGGTACATTTTTTGGAAAACTATCTGCCACAATTATTGATAAATCTCCCTAGAAGAATTCGAAATAGGATGTGGTTTCAGCAAGATGGTGCTCCATCACATTATTTAAATGCAGTTAGAGACCACTTAAATAATACCTACCCTCATCAATATATTGGAAGAAATGGACCCACTAAATGGCCTGCTAGATCCCCAGATCTTACAAAAATGGATGGGGATCCGTGAAGGAAATTGTTTATAGAGACACACAGTACAACAACAGTACAAAATATGAAGGAAAGAATAATAACTGCCTTTAGATCTATCACACCGGCAGTTTTAGGAATAGTGGGAACCTCATTTCAAAAGCACATAGAGATGTGTGTCAATCAAAATGGCCAACATGTAGAACATTTATTATAATTTTTTCTATTGAGTATTTGAAGAAACCTCTTTTTTTTAAGTTTATTTTTGAATGTTGTAATTATTGCTCAATAAAACGAAAATGGTTGCAATTAGCCATAGGGAAGTACTTACAAAAAATGTTCGTTTTCATTTTTACATCACATCGTTGAAAAATATACATGGTGTTCTATTTGAAAAAAATTGAGAAAATGCAATTTAAAAAGTTCTTAATTGAATATTAATTTTTGGCCACCCTGTACATTTTTAGGAAATGAAATGATTCAAAAACATTAATTAGATGTCTCGTAACTAATATTCACATAAGTTTTTCTTAAAACCTATAATTGTGACTGTGGTGATTTTTTTAATATCCATCTGCAGATGGCATCATTTCAACAAAAAAATTCATTACATCAAAGTGGTTGGGAGATAGCCAATAATAATATAGGATTGAATAGAGCCTAGAAAGAGGCTTCAAAAAATGTACTGATATATATAGCATTCCATTTAAAAAAAAGGCACTTGGTCCTGTAATTTCGTCTTGGCTCGACCTGTATGTTTGAAAATAATTTCCAGTTATAGACTTTTTTATCTAGTTTACTTGCAATTTTTTAAAAAATTTCTAGGCATCGTAGAACACGAGATATCGAGGTCCGACGCACTATTGCCCCACCCTGTATAAAATAAAGCATTCAACTGGGTAAGTATCCAATTATTTGATGAGTTTACACGGTAATGTGGAGAGGAAAAAACAGAGGAAATTGTAAAAATAAGAGGCAAAAAATAATAAATAATAAATACAAAAAATTACAACAGAAAATCAACACAAAACTACAAAATTATACAAAAAGCACAAAAGTAAAACCCCAGGTAAAAACCTACAAATAAATATTCATAACATCAGTTACATTGCAAAATAATATATGGGGTATTTCAGATTTAACGCATGTTTCAGAAGTGAGTGCAAAAAAATTCAAACTGAGATCCTAAAGAATATTAAGATGGGTCTTTCATATACATTTTTTGATAGGGGATACCCCTAAAGAGTTATAGCCCATAATGTCCTCCAGTGTCCATCATTTTTATATTCAAACTTAATTGTCACAACATGATCTGCTGAAATTTATATATTAATATGACTTTTCCTTCAAAATCCGACATGGTTTAAATGAAATATCATATCAACATTTATTCGATTAAACTGCCCTCGACATCCGACATGAACTTGATAAAAATCAGAAGTAAACATGTCCAGTAAAGTAGACGGTGCGACAGGACAAATGACTGTGTGTAATGTTTGTATTTCTTTATTTTAATTATTTTTCTACACTTTATTATTACTTCCACAAATTCTGTAATTTCAATAAAATCAGATATGTCTACGGAATTCATCAAAACCAGATATGTCAAAAACATATATGATACTAGCAACTGGTATGTTTTTGTATGCAAAGTGTATAATAAAATTAGTTCCTAAAAATGGTGTCAAAAATATGGTTAGAAAATTTTACTTTCATATACCTAATATAAGGAAGTATAGTAATAGTGATTTTTTTCGGCCTTGAGATTTTGATTGATATATACGTTTTGACCCTCCTGACTATTTTCCGAATGATGTCTGTCGGTTCGTATGTGTGTGTATGTGTGTGGCCACGATAACTCAACAAATACTAATGGGAGACTTTCCAAATTTGGCAATTAAGATATTCAACAACATTAACACATTCAATATTTTAATTTGGTGAATGTGGTACCACTAGAAGAGACACAATGAATGAAAGAAGAAAAAAGGTACAATTGCTGGAAAAAATTGAAAGTTTTTTATTGCATTTCTGGACGTATCTCGATGAATTATAATGAAAAAACATAACTTTATGGAAAAAAAGTATATGTCTTCATGTCTGTAGTATCACGATAGCAGCCACAGGTAAATGATAAATTAGGTGATGAGCAAAATTGGCCAGCTGAAAGGAGGTCCATGGGACCCTTTTGTATTTGTCTTTACAAAAAAATATATTCTTGATGAAAGATTATTTATAAATCATGTCTACTATATCAAGCCAATAAAACATATTTTCCACGTACTTAAATAAAGCTGATGTAAACTGACATTTTTTACACATGTGAGGGTTAAGATAAATTTGGCAGTTTGACATTTGAAATGTTTAATTTCGTTAAAAAAATGTCAATGTCAATAAGAATAAATCATTAAAATAAATGACATGAATTATTATTAACAGTATCGAATGACGCTAATAATTAATTATTTAAAACTTTTAATGAAAGATTTCAAGGTACGTTATTAAGATTTAATTGAGGTAATTGAAGAAAATAATAGAATGATTTTCTTAGATCAGGATGATATATACTGGTATAAGAAAGTTACGTACTGGTCACATCAGATATTTTTTAAATATTAATAGTGCCGGGATAGTTTTTCTTTGTTACTGTAAAATAAATCTCACGTGACATGTCTGTATTTGAATGTTTGCTACTCAATAGGTTTCTTGTAACATTTAAAAAAGGAATCACATACACAAAATAATTTTACTGTTATAAATAGTCCAAATATCTGATTATCTCGCAGAGAAAGTAATATTATTTCAAGATTTTTTACGTTCACCTATATTGTTCATATAATTATAAATGATTTGTAATCTGCATCAAAATGATTCTAGTTATTACTCTATAAACCACTAACTGAAACTCCTTAAACCCATAATTAGCCTTTTAACTAATATTTATTATCGATTCACACGTCAACCGTAAGAAAATTGTCGAAACAAATTTAACCAGTAGCAAGAATGACACTTAATCGTACTAATCAATAATGATTTATTTAGATGCAAATAATTTTGTCATTTCGTGGTCATTTTGCTTAAAATTCAAACTGATTTAAAAGCTGATTTCTACATATTATTGCATGCTAGCGCCAAAGGCGCCTACAGCCTTGTAACATGTTATTATGATAATTGCTCTGATTATGGCGGCGTTGCACTATGATAAAAATAATACTATAAAATTCATAATTTAGTTATGTATTACTTGATTACTTTACAATTAATCTAGTTAATTAGTAAATAAGGTTTGATTTAAAATAATTGAAAAAATGCAAAGGAAATATATGTATACCCTTTTTATTTTATATAAAAGGAATTAAAGTTTTACCAAAATAAAAGCTTCTGAAATCGTAACTATGTATATATAAATAATATCCTGTAAAATATTTCACCATTCGGTCACAATTTATCTTGTAAAATATTTCACCATTCGGTCACAATTTAAAGTTGTTTTTCAGCGAAGCTCTAAAAAAATATATTTTGAGGAAAAGTTAAATATTTGCTTTGGGGGCTATGTAAAGTGTAAAGATATAATTGAATAATGAAAAAAAATATATGATATGATTGTGTTTCATGGAATGCGGAGCAAATTCAAATTTAGCTTCTGAGCTTTATTTGAATAAGTAAATTGAGGACAGCAAAATTTAGCCAAGAATGCAGCTTTAAATATATTTTTAGATACTCAGAAAATAGCCAAGAAAAAATAGAAAATATCCTCTCTGAAACCAAACGAAATTAAAATTGAACTGATTCTGCGGTTAGCTCCTTGTGAAACATTATTAAATATTTTAAATATATGAAAGAAATTTGCTTTTTAATGTTTCAAAAATTTGAAACATTAAAAAGCAAATTTCTTTCATATATTTAAAATAAAATTAAAATTAATCACCACCTACATCCAAATGATTAAATGCGTCTCGATTTTTGCCAGTAGTTTTTGGGACACTCCATAAAAGAGACCGGTTTTCAAGACAATATTATGTGAACAAACAAGGCCCAAATAAGTAGTGCCAGAATTTTTAATCGATATAATTATCACTGGGTCTAAAAAAAATTTCCAAGAAAATCCCGCAGAAAGTCCCCTACCCACTTTTTTGCAATAATTTGAATACCGACATTTTATCTGCGAAAAGAGCCCTTTAGTTTAATTTTCATTAATTTACTTTCATTAATTAAATCAGAATAATTATAATTTATATCTGAATATTTCTTGTATTTAATAAAATACATATATTTACAATATTTTCGCTGAATACTCTCAATTGCCTGAATGTGAATATTATAATGTGGACTCCACACAATATAACAATTTTCTAAACAACTTCTCACAAATGCAATATTTCTTATGTTCCTTGAAACAAAACCAAGCATTTTTAGACTACGATTGCTAATGTAATCATAGTGTGGGATAAAAGATAATTCCGGATCAAAGATTACTCCAAGATCCGTTATCTGGTGAGATCTTGTTAGAATTACATCATTTACCATATATTCATACGTAATTTTCTCCCGTTTTCTAGAGAAAGTCATCACCTGAAATTTCTTACTATTGAGACTTAATTTGTTAGCAACACACCAAGCGGTCAAAGAGTTAATGTCTGATTGTAATGCTTGACAATCATGTTCATCATGGATAACTAACAATTTTCAAATCATCAGCATATAAATAAGTTTTAGAGTTAGCAACTCAACAACATCATTAACAAAAAGTGAAAAATGAACATTAACGGACCCAGGTTTGAGCCTTGCGTGACACCACTGCTGGCCCAATATAAAATTGACTTGTTTTATTTTTGTTGTTTTTGTTTTCAAAGATATGTATAAAAAAATTGTTATAAATTTTCTACTGAAGGGATTATTAACTCGCACATCCTACATTATTGGACAGAAGAAACAAACTTCGTTTCAACGTCAATTTGGTGCGTGTGAACAAACGTAATTAACCAAGTTTTGATGGTCCATATTTTTTGCCACACATTTGTGATACTTATTTAGAGTTTTAATAAATAATCTACCTAATATTTTGAATTATGTACCCCTAGATATAAGACAACAAGTAGTATTTCAAAACGTGTTACGTTGTAAAACTGGCTTAAGTCGTAGTGTGTGTTGTAGTGTGAGTCACATACCAATCACGCCTGCAAAATATGATACGGTTACGACAGGTGTCGTGTGGATTCCTACAGAGATGATGGTTGAGGAGAAAATGGCGATTGATTAAAGGTCGACTACATTCTGTCAGAGTTTAAATAAAATATTACAATTTCCCTTATATATAGTGAATTTTATCAAAATAACCTTTATTAGTGCTTGTTGTTGTTGGTGTACGATTTTTGGGTTTGTGGAGCATTAATATATCTTCATTTTGGAAGGATTTGAAGTAATTTGTTGCGTGAGTGTCTCATTGGAAGAAAATTTGCCATCAAACTAAAATACCTACTGTTTTAAGAACTGGACGAAAGTGCCATTTCCGACGATTCGTCAAAGTCGACACAGGACCCTATCTTGGACGGTTCTACTGGATTCTACTGGATTCTACCTGATTTTACCCGGATTCCACCTGGATACAGCCTTCTTTTGGATGCTTGGGTTCTTCCAGAATGCCTAATCTTCCCTTGTAAGAATATAGTGTTCTTACGTACAGGGAGTACGTCGGAGATTTCTGACGAGCCGTAGATCAAAGATAAGCCACCTTTTTTATATACAGGGTCATTTTACTTAATTCTGAAACCACTGATTATTATAGAATTCGACCCGAAAATTAACGAAAAAATAGTGAAAAAAAATCTCTTTGATTAAATACGGTGGTTTTTAGAGGATGGAAATAGAAAAAAATGAGCAAAAGTCGGACACTTCTGATTCATATAAAATTTGTGTCACGAAATAACGAAAAAATAATAAAAAAATCCCTTTGATGAAATAGGGTGATTTTTAAGACATGTAAATCGAAAGAACTGAGTAAAATTTCAAAACTTAACTGATTAAAATTCTAAAACCTCGGATTCTTATAAAATGCATAATACTTGTTAAATGTATGACGATTAAAAAAAAATCTAGTTTATAAAAATTATAAATTTATATTTAGGCATACCTATATGTCATTATTTATAAATAAAACATCTTTGACAGGGATTCTGCAAACTATGAAGAAATTTTAGTCTGAAAGATAATATTCAGAGCCTTCAGAGTCTTCTTCAGAGTCACTAGCAGTATCTTCTTCAGAATCTTCGTTGCTTGCTATAGCTATTTCAGTTTCTGCAGATAATAGTAAAGCCACAACTTCCTTGTCAAATGGTTTTGCTTTTCTCTTTGGGAGTATTCGAAGATTTGATAAGTAAGGATCTGAGCATAATAAAAGTCGATTAAAAACATCTTCTAAGGTCTTTTCGCGTGAGCATTTTCTTGAATATCCCTCACGATATTTCCTTATGTGTTCATTTAATGCTTCTTGGGCCTCTTCCGAAATCTGCTCAATTGGCAGTATTGCAGATGCTATAACAGCATGGCTATGTATTAGAATCTTGGGTACAGTTGTTGGCATACTATACCAGGAATATTTTTCTGCAAATAATCTGACTATCGTCAAAGCATTGTTTTCAAACACTTGTGTATTTATACTGTATCCAATTACTTTAAATCTTTTTATAACCACTATGTCTATTCCTGTAATGGTGGATGAAAGTTCAGAATTTTCAAAAAAATCGGCGTGCTGTATTTCCATCATCATTACTACCAAAACCGGGTTTCGGTCAATGTACTATGAGACTCAACTAGATTCATCTTGAATTATTTTCTTCGTTTCTGTAATTATTCTTTTATTGTTCTCCCCACTAGCCTGCCGCGATTTGATAGACAGTTTGTATGCTACGTATAATAAACACTCATAGAAACGTATCCAGGCATGCAAAGTAGTTAAACTAAAACGGAATATTGAAGTATCTACCTTCTGTTTCAACATTAAATCTATGTTATTAAATGTCTTCGAGGTAGCACCACACATGTAGCATTTTTGCGTAGAGGATATGAAGATTGCTTCTTGAATCTTTTTGTAAGATGGAAATCTTTGTTTATCTGCTACTCTTATTACTGCATACTATTGTCTTGTAAGTTGTGCCTCAATCAGTACAGATAGAGCTTGCTCGTCAGAAAGTAGGGTTAATTTGCTTTGACTTATTTTGTAAGCTTTTTGATACTTATGAGCCCGTTTTGGCGTTGAGAACTTAATTTCTTTGCAGGTAGTTTTTCTCAATGACTCATGGGTCAAAAGACTTGATTTGTCGATTTTAAAATATGGGGTTTTGACCAGCTTTTCCGTGAATATACGTCAGTGTAGCGTGTGCTCTACGCACCTCCCTCGTTTTTATCCAATGTATTAGTTTTACTATAGTCGCAACTTTATTCAAAGAGTCAAAATCATAAATAATTTTATTCATTTCAATTGTCAGTGACTTATTTACAACTACATTATTTGATGAATGTAGCGTAAGACTGGTGAACAGTGAACCTCAAACAGTAAACGAATATATTTTTGCTTTTATTTTGATATTCGTTCAACCATTTATTTCGTGCTTTCTATTATTCCTAAAATGAACATTACAAATTAGAATTATATGTAACGACATTATTAAAATTAGCTATTTTTAACGGAAAAGAATTTTAGCAGGTAAAATTTTGCGTCCCTGATATAGAAAATCTATTTATGTAAACTGAATAAAACCTAAAAGTTCTAAGAAAATAAAATATTCTTGCCCAACAAAAAATTTCTTCATTTTACGTTTCCCTTAATTTAGAGTAGCTGAAGTGATAACATAAATGCTAACCATGAATTTATCTATTCAAAAATATTCATATTAGAACAATCATAAATCAATCGAAAGGAAAATATTTAACTCGATACTCGATTTGAGATGAACATCAGTTTATGCTAAAGGTGGAGAATTATTTCATCCACGAAAAAGGAAATGGTGGACCTTTGTTTCTAGTTCGAGTTGTACAACTGCAAACACCATACTGTTTGTGTAGCGCTGACAATTGAACCGAATAACATTATTTATAGTTTTGACTCTTTAAGACGAAAGTTGCATTCTTACAGCGACCAGACTATAATGATATTTTAAAATATTATATTCTGGAAAGGAGAATCAAACTCTTTTATGTCTAAGATTGATTTATAAAAAATTTTTGTCTGCTTCATTAAAACTAAGTAGTTGGTCTTATGAAGATTTGACATGAAACTTAGGACCTCAAAGCATTTTTGATTTATAACCGAGCATTAACAACGGTTATTTCATAAAGCAATTATAAAACCACAGCACGTCCTAAATCCTCCATAACATTCAACACTCTTAACTTGGACTTATTAGCTATAATGTTTTATTGAAGGCTTGACAAATGCCTTGTTAAGTTAGTCATAAGCCATTAAAGACTAAAAGATAATTAATTTGTTATAACTTCTTGAGGACTTCTTTAAAACTTTCTTTGAGACAAAACTCTCTTTAAGTGCACTTGGCATATATTAAATCTGTTTATGAGTTGACCACTATAAAACACTGATAAAACCTAAATAAATCTAGAAGGTATTTAAATCGTTACTTGGTTAGTGTTACGGGAGATAAAGCACATTTAGCTGAGTTCAAAATACCCCCAATCTTAACCTTGGATGTGAATTGTTTTTGACTAAAACTGAGTTTTAGTCAAAAACCATAAAAAACGATTTTAACATTCAATGGTATAATTGGAGGTGTTTTAACTGAGCTAAGTGTGCCCTATCCCCCATTACACTGTGTCATTTTAAATCTGAAACACACTATATATCATATCGTAGTTCTAGTGCAGTTGGTAATACTTAAATATTAGGGCTGGGAAACATAATCGATTAATCAAAAAATAATCGGTTAATCGATTAATCGATCATTTGATTAATCGATTATTCGATCATTTGATTAATCGATTAATCGATCATTTGCTAAATCGATTATTTAATAAATCGATTATTCAATTATTTGATTAATCGATTAATCGATTAATCGAAATAATCGATTATTTTTCAATAATCGATAATCGATTATGACTTTTGACCATCGCCCAGCCCTAGCAGTTAGTAAGTTCAAATGGCCACCAACAGAATAAAAATGATGTGGAAAAAGATTTTGAACGTTTCTTCAGACGCCACCCATAGATATGGACGATGAACCACTCATATGGTGGAAAGCAAACATATCACTATATCCAGTTTTTTCTGTATTGACACGAAAGTATTTAAGTATTCAGGCTACTAGTGTAGCATCAGAAAGAGTCTTTAGAGGGGAGGTTTAATAGTTAATGACCGAGAGCTTCATTAACAAGCGAACATGCCTCACAATTAATTTTCCTATCTATGAATAGAAAATATATTAAGAAATAATGTAATAATAAAATAATAAAATATATCAATCAAAATATTAAAGTAACAACTGTCTTTTATTTATCCTACCTCATTATCTATTTTTTTACTTAATACAATTATTATAGTATTATAGTCATATAAATAAACAGTATGTAAATAATATTGAAAATAACCCTAAGATGAATCCTACAGCTCCGTAAATTAGGGGTGGCAAGAGAATCGAATAATCGATTAAAGCTGGTTAAAATCGACTATAATCGATTAATCGCTTTTACGATTAATAGATTATAACCGATTTTCGATTATACGATTATTTGATTAATTGATTAATCAAATATACGATTAATCAAATAATCGATTAATCGATCATTTGATTAATCGATTATTTGATTCATCGATTAATCGATCACTTCATTAATCGATTATTTGATTAATCGATTAATCTATTATAATCGATTAATCGAAATAATCAATTATTTTTCAATAATCGATAATCGACTATGACTTTTGACAATCGCCCAGTCCTATTAAATATTGTATTAATTATTTTCAAAATGTCCATTGTTGATCAAAAGAAGGAGAATTACGAAAGCATCTTAAAATCATTAAAACTAATTATTATCGTACCATATAATAAAAGGAATTTAATAGTTATCATTTTATCGCTAATAACTTTCTCGTTATGGATATGGCTTTAATATACTAATACTAATACTACAATTTACTTGGTAAATTTTATTGTTATTGATGAAATTATAATTACGAAATAACCCTATGCATTATCAAATCTTTTAGTCTGTGCACATCAGTAACTCACGTATATTCTCAATGCTTAATAGGAGTAGATTCTAATGAAAGTAGCGATTAGACTGATTTTAAAGACGCAAATAGATTATGTAGAGAGAGGACTTAAGTTACATAAGGACTATTAAAAATAATTAGTCCTTTCTTGCGAGCGCGTGCCAGTAATTCTGATATAAATAACCTAAACGGAGAGGCCATGGCGGTGAAAGTGTGTATTCAACTGTTTTATCCGCACGCTTGCATATGTTTCTTAGTTTATAGTAGGGGGCATATTGTCACAAAAAATGTTACTTATGTAAATTTTTACAAGACTGATTTATATAGAGTGTACAATTTAAGCCAAGATAATTTAAATTTTGTTTAAATTTCCTTTTTAAAAAGAGATTCATTTATTGGAGCAAACTAGGTTTCAAAATGTGACGTTTTTCTTCTGCCTAAAACCAGGTCAAATTTTCATACTCTTGTTACAAAGTTTTTATATGAAATGGACATTGATTACGTTTTTAACTGGTACCAAACTTTCTGTTGATAATAGAAGATAAAAATCACCAGCCTCCTGAGAACGTATTTTTTAAGAGGTTAATTTACGTAGGGTTGTACTAGAATAGTATATTATGTTACTAGGAGAAGCCCAGCCCGGCTTTCGCCTCGGCTGAGCAACTAGACGAAACATATAATGTGCCTTCTACTCCAAGTGACATACTATTTTTTTCTTCAAGCGTCAAAAAAAAAAATTGCGAATTTAATTTCGAAAAATAACATCAAATAAGTTCAATTTTGGCAAAAAAAATAAAATATTGGTAATACTAACCATTTTATTTATTAATTAAGCATAACATATTACTAACCACTTTATTTATAAATTAAACATAGGTAAAAAAAATTTTTTAATTGTAATTAAAATTAAGTATAACATTTTTAGTTCTTAATCATCAAAATTATATTACTTATAGATCTTTCCAAACACCATTATTTATTTACATGAATATTAAATGTACAATTCTGTATAGTACAGTTGCTTACGTTTAAAGCACTGCTGGCTGTGTTTGTTTCTAGATTCATAGTTTTGTCAAATACATTACTTGTAATAAGATTGTCAGTTTGATTGTTCAAAATTCTTTCATTATTGGCAGAAAATTCTTCAGTAAAAATGTTTTCAGTTTAACCTGAAGTACTAGGCTCCTTATACTCTAATGGGTTTAGTATTTTCATCGCTATCTGTGTTGTGTTGTTTACAGATTCTTCAATGTATCCTTCAGCAACGCTGGTGGATTTCCATTCACCCTGTCGCTTTAGGGTTGTTATATCTCCACCATTATCAACTAAGATAGTTGCCGAGGTTGTCTAAGGCTATGGCCCGTATATTCATGTGAATTTGGCAACTTTAAAAACGACGCAACATCTTTTGCAATGTTTGAAATTTTATGTATGCCCATCACAACACGATGACAATGATCATTTTGATATTTAATAAAAAATCTACCAAAAGTTATGTCTCTTGGCCGAAGAGTAGCATATTTTCTGTATAAATTTAAAAAAAATCTCCAATTATAGTAAATGAGCGATGTTTTTTAGTTTTTGTGTTGGGAATATTTACTAAGATTAAATCTCCCAAATCTTTTATATCATTAACTTTTATATGAACAAGTTCATCACATCTACAAGCTCCTGTGACTCCAAATATTAGTACAACCTAGAAAATATACTATATTAATTTTATAAAACAAAAATAAAGTTAGAAAGAGCAAAAAAAAGAAGTTAAAAGTACAGGATTAGAATCCGGGCCTTCAAATTACGAGTCCAACACTTTGACCACTGAGCTACATCCGGACTTAATCAAAGCATTCAATTCTTTTTATCTATTATTTTCATAGCGGATAGATATAAAATAACTGGAATTTCACAAATTATAACAAAATTTTATATTACAGATATGAAAGGGTTAAATATATAATTTTAAAATGCGTAAATACCTTTGTTGCTAAATATTTATCATTAGGTGCTTTATTAAGGAATTCATCAAACTCTTCTTTAGACAGAACTTATGACTTTTTAGGTTTATAATTTTCTCCTTGTCGCTTTAAAAAGGCAATTAATTTAGAATAGTTGTCAATTTTTACATTGTGTTCGATGTTTAATTTAGATTTTACCATTGAATATTGCTCCCATAGAGTTGAACTTTTCAGTTTTTTGGATAAATGTGTAAAATATACTATCATCACATTTTCCGAATACATATGTATGTTGTTGTCCTTGGCCCATTTTATAAATTTATCGTACGCATTATCGTAAACTTTTTTGGATTTCGCGGGAATTAATGTTGCCACTGATGAATTTGCAATTTCAAGTAATTCAGGTGGTGTGCACTGCATTTCTTCAGACATTTTTGCTTTTAAATTTCAAAACCAACCCGACGCGACGTGCAATTTAAAACTATGACAAATCATAGCTACTTGAATTTTTAATTCGTTGTATGATAGGTACACTGTTGTGTAAAACTAAGAAGGGCAGCACTTATTACTGTACCTATAAGAGTTAAAAAGCGAGATAAGAAGAAAAGAGTATTAGAAGAGGGCCTTTAACTGGGAGATGGAGGATAAATGATGGTTGAATACGATCAGCAATTAGTAAATTATTTGCGTGGAAAAGCGGATATATTTATATTACATATGTATATATTACACCACTACTGTCACTGTCCTACCTAATTTTGCACAGCAGTGTACATTGTTTCATTTCTATCCTATGGAAAATATTTGTATTAGTGCAAAAATAGGCTCTTTCTCCAGGACGTGTTGCAAAGTATAATGTAAGTACTGTTATACGCTTGAAGAAAAACAATTTATTCGGTTTATTGTTTAGGATTAAAACTTGATATTTTGCATATGTTTATTGAAATATATATTTTACTTCATAACGTTTTTAGTTTTTTGTTCTACTTGCAAATATGTGATAAAAAACAGTCGAAAAATTGTAATCTACGAAAAATAAAAAAATGCCGAAGTATATGATATATTCCCGCTGATAGACTTTTAGAATTTCGAGAGTTCAGATCTCACCTTCGGGCCTATATAACCATTAATGATGCAGCTTGATGGTCGGAAATCTGACCTTCCGGTAAAACGTATCGTATATGCCCAACATGACATCCAAATTTATCCAATACTGTTTAGTGACCGCTTATCAAAATTGTTTTATAGGAACTTATTTAAATTATTTAAACTAATATACAGAAAATAACCTGTTTTTAAATGTCTCAAATGCAACGATCTTTGTTACTCATGCCAATATCACCAAATATCAAAGCCCACAGATATTTTACGATTTTAAAAAGTACGCTAACAACTATACTAATATAAAATTTTAGTAATTTTACTTCCTCACCCCTCAAAGTGAGGAAGTTATATATTGGTGAAAAAAATTTGTACATTTTTATTGCATTTCTGGACGAATCTCGACGAATTATGATGATACACAAAATTTTAGACGAAAAAAATTTTCTGTCTGTGTGTCTGTTTGGTTCGCGATAGCAGCTACAGTTTTTGAATTAAAGCTTTCAAATTTGGTACACACATTCTAGAGGTCAAGGAAGAGATTGACTTCGTTGATGAGCAAAATCGTTTGAAACGTCAAAAAATTTGACTTTCTTGATTCATCAAAGTGACTTTTTTGAAACGTTAAAATGTGACTTTTTTTGAAACGTAAAAAAAGTGACTTTTTTGAAACGTCAAAAATTACTTTTATTATAAACTCCACCACACGTCGAGTTTTACTGCGGTGAAGAAGTTCTGATCCCCAATTAATTGGCAGCGGTTTTTTATATTATTATTGTTACATTTTGTATGTCGTAATTAAAATTGTGATCTAACAATAAAAATAAGTAGGTTTTTTATTATAAGGATGTATGGTCGCAAATTTTAATTCCAAAAAAAAAATTAACAACTAAAAATCTATACTACTACTGTCGCCAGAAGAACAGCTAAGTCCTAAAACCATTTTTAATATCTTACTATTTTTTTTATACTTATGAGAAAATGAAAATAAATTCCTACTTCCCCTACTCTGTGGAACTGTTATTTCAGAATATTGCTATTTTCAGTCCACCATAGACGTTGCTTATCATCAACACAATTAATTACACTGGTAGGCAAGAAAGATATATTCTTCGTAACATGTATCTGAATACCATATCTCAGTGGAATAAAGCTTTCTGATTCCAGAAATAACAAGCAAAAAGTCATAACACGTAATGGTTTTTTATGACATTAATAAAACATGGTCAGGAATAACATTATTGTTAATTTTACTAATCTATTTATTGCTGTATATCAATGATATATATGACTTATATTAGGTTTACATATATCTACAAAGATAGAAAATAATTTTTGAGCTATAAAAATCAACAGTAATCACCCATGATGCCTGGATACCTTGATCCTTGATAACGAATTTCCATTATCCTGATATCTTGATGAAATTTTTCTCCTTGCTCGGCGCTTAACGCACCCAAATTTTCAGGAAAAAATTTAAATGAGAATGCAGAAAGTGAATGTTTAAAGCCATATGGCAACCAAGCGTTTGGTATGAATGTAAAAGTTCGATTTCTAGTTGCTTGTAGTTCTCATCCTTCTTGTTTCCTAAAAATCCCTCACTACGCTTTCAAATGAGTTCCAAATTCTGAGTCTCTGTCTGTTGAGTGTGCCTTTAAAATCTGCAACGTCAGGCTATTTTCTAATTTGAGGACCAATAAAAATGTCTTCTTTAAGTTTGGCGTCACTTAATTGGGGAAAAAATTCTCTTAGTATTATTATTATATATTACACAACTGGGCACTTAGAATGTCAAAACAAGACGTACTGAAAATGTCCCACCTTATTTTAACTTGCACTTTTAAAATTGCCGATCTTAAAATTTATTCCTTGGCAAATAATAGGGTTTATGTTCACACAAAAATAGTACGTATTAGGACTTGTTGGATATTTTTTCAGTTAAAAGGCCAAGTTTTAACAATATAAAAACAGTAGTGTGAAGTATGTTACAAGAATTGTGTCGGCCAGTATTATTTAACTGTCACCATAATATATTTGTATAAAGGTGAAGGTCACTGCATAAAAAATCTAATATTTCAGTCAGAAATTTTAAATACTTCATTATTTATTGTAGGTAAGAATGTTTTTCTTAATTATGTGTACAGAACAAGGATTAATGACTAATGGCGATAGGCTACTTCCGTGTTTATGAAAATTCTTCATCTATTGTATTTATACAGGGAGATATTTTTCTCGATTTCAAAACTGTGTTGAAGTGATTTTATTACAAAAAAATTTTACATGGAGATGACTGAAAGTTACTTCAAAAAGTGTTCTAAAAGAGTACATACTACAAGATCATTATCCACATCATTTTTCAACTACTAAATACATACACAGAAAATCACACATATACAGAGTGTCAACGAATTGATCTTACAAGCTTCGAGTGCAAAGGTAAAGAGATTAAATGAACACGTCCTAAAATAATCCCATGTGGAGTTATGGTCCCTTAGATGTGGCCACTAATATTCTCTTTATGATGTTTATTTATCTATTTATTTATTTATTTGTTTATTTAGATATACACCATTAAACAGTACAACTATCAATTACAGAATAGAGAAAAAGTAAAAAATACAGTGCACAAGAAAAGAAACATGAAATTTAGACTTAAATATAGCACATGAAATACAGAATATTGAGTAAAACAAAAAGAACTGTCAATAAAAATAAGGTTTGAAGGTAATGAATTTCTCTTCATGTGGTGCCAAACATTGTATAAAATGTTTACTGTCATTTTTTGTACTTGATCTGACATATATGTCAGATCAAGTATAAGAAATGACAAATGTTTAGTTACAAACATTTACAATTTTAAAATTGTTGTTGTTTTTATATTAGTATAACTTATCGTCACTGTCAAATCAAAAACTGCAGAAATGTGGAAATTATCCAATTTTACAAGAGACACGAAAAACCATAACGTAGATATATCAACTTACATACTTAGCAGCATTGAGAGTCGTAAGTAAATTAGATTAAGAACGATTTCACACACAGCTGGTTTTACTATAACACGAAGAAAGACTAGAGCTGTTAGATGACACCTGTATCACAAAAATGGCAAAATCGCGACGTAGAAATTTTTTACTTGACGGCGACGATATATCAAATCTGTCCTGCAGATAGTTTATAGGTATTACAAATAAAATGAAGGGGAGAGTCTTGTCCTAGCTGTGGCAAGATAGAAGCTGTTAGCATGTCTAGACTGAATATGTGGTAGAGAAAATATATTTTTTTCTAGAAGAGGTGGATCAAATACCACACTATGAATTAATTTGAATAAAAATAGCAAATGTTGTTTATTTCTAACATTTCAAGGCTTTTTACAGTTAATCTAGTAACAAATGTTTGCTGTTGAATCCATAATTCAGGGTAAAAATCTATTACATATGATATATATTTAAAAAAAATGTCTTAAAATACTTTTTAGCTAGACTACATAGACTAAATAACTGGGATTCTAGATGGTAATGCATATATCAATTCCTCACGAAGGTGTTACGAAGTAGCAAAAATATGAAAATATCTGCAGAACATTTAGTGTTTCTTTCAACAAAACTAAGTAACTAACCATTAACTTGTTAGTATTCTACTATCACAGAGAGACTATGATTCTGAGACCCTCCTTGTTGCCATTGCGTGCACTTACTTTGCCCTGACGAAGACAATAACCAGAATTCAATCTCTGAATGGTATACGTGACGGCCGAGCCTCAAGAAGGATTTCATTTATAAGGTGAAAAACTATTACTGGTGGGCAATCACAATTAAAGATTCATCATTCTCTTTGTATGGTACAAATTTTATAAATCATCAAGAGGTGTGTATGTGTGTGTGTGTGTGTGGCTACTTTATCTAATCTTTAATTAAATAAAGTGAGAGAATTACGACTTTTGGTATCTTCTATTTAGATATTACTTTTAGTATTTATTACTATTTGTAAATTAATAAGAAATAAAATAAATGTTTGAGGTACAATGGAAAACGATTCTTCTAAATCTTTGACGTGAATATACCAACAGACGATTTTTCTTATGGCGGCACCTGCAAACAAATTTTGGGGAAGGGTCTGCATTTATTTCCCTACGAAATCTATTTACAACATTAATATCCATGTTTAATGTAACAGGTAAGTTTTTAGACCGGCTTATTAATAGCTGGAGAAATTTTTTTGGGTAAGGGTCTTTATTTTAAGAAAAACTACTTAATCAACTTGCCGACGTTTCGGTAAATTTTATTACTATCCTCAAGGCACTATAAGATATAAAATTATGATGTATGTATAAAATTTGTAAAAAATGTAAATTATAAAATATGTATATAATCGCGTGGGTCAAAAAAAACGACTATTTTTTTTTACTTTATACTCTAAAAAATCGGTTGCTAGACACCTCTAGAAAATTCTCACCAAATATGAGCTCTTAATTTTGATAGAAAGGTTCTCCGCTTTACAGTTTTCCATTTTTTTCCTCAGTATTAGAAACGAAAATTCATATCTCTATCAACTGTTCGTTAAAAAATATCTCTCCTCACATTTTTGTAGGAAATGGAACGCTCTACAAAAAAGGTCTCTTAGAATGTTTTCGTAAACCTCACCGTTTAAAAGATATCAAAGGTTGAAGTTTGGTTATTTTGAGACAAATTTCTGTTTTGCTTATGAATTTTATAACTCGTTAACAAAAAATTTTTATGAAATTCGCAATACACAGTTTTGTAGGAAATTAACTGATCTACAAAAATGGTCTCTTATGATTTGTCGATGAAATTAAGCGTTTAAAAGATATTCATCGTCAAACTTCAATGCACGCCAATTTTAACAATTTTTGATTAATAATTCGGAAAATTTCAATTCAGTCTGAGTTTCAGGGAAATTTATACAAATTTGAGTTTCTATGAACAGAGAAATGTTTTAAACTATTTTTCTAGTTTTTTTTTAGTCGTAAGCATGTTTAGTTACATCTAAAAAAAAATTAGTGCATTATTTCTGATTCATTAAATCGTGAAAAAATAACGTTCTTGTTAGAAATTTATAATGAAAAGTATTAATGTTAAAGAGAGAAAATGTTCAATTGGTTATTAAAAAGTTTTTTTTTTTTAATTATTAAGTGAGTTATAAAATTTCAAACATTTATAAAATATTCGTACACTTCCACTGTAAAAAATTTTGAAAATAAAGAATACTTTGAATAATTAAAAGTTGTTAATGATGCAGCAGAGCGAGCAGTCGCATTAGTAACTGAATATAATCAATGCTTGACAAAAAATGAAGAGCAATTTCAATTTTTATTGCAAATTGTAAAAGAACATCGCAAAAAAATACCCGAACTGCAATAAAGAAAATTTTTTACAATGGAAGTGTACGAATATTTTATAAATGTTTGAAATTTTATAACTCACTTAATAATTAAATAAAAAAACTTTTTAATAACCAATTGAACATTTTTTCTCTTTAACATTAATACTTTTCATTATAAATTTCTAACAAGAACGTTATTTTTTTCACGATTTAATGAATCATTGACTCTCAGTCAGAAATAATGCACTAATTTTTTTTTTAGATGTAACTAAACAAGCTTACGACTAAAAAAAAACTAGAAAAAATAGTTTAAAACATTTCTCTGTTCATAGAAACTTAAATTTGTATAAATTTCCCTGAAACTCATAGACTGAATTGAAATTTTCCGAATTATTAATCAAAAATTGTTAAAATTGGCGTGCATTGAAGTTTGACGATGAATATCTTTTAAACGCTTAATTTAATCGACAAATCATAAGAGACCATTTTTGTAGACCAGTTAATTTCGTATAAAACTATGAATTGCGCATTTCATAAAAATTTTTTGTTAACGAGTTATAAAATTCATAAGCAAAACAGAAATTTGTCTCAAAATAACCAAACTTCAACCTTTGATATCTTTTAAACGGTGAGGTTTACGAAAACATTCTAAGAGACCTTTTTTGTAGAGCGTTCCATTTCCTACAAAAATATGAGGAGAGATATTTTTTAACGAACAGTTGATAGAGAGATATGAATTTTCGTTTCTAATACTGAGGAAAAAATGGAAAACTGTAAAGCGGAGAACCTTTCTATCAAAATTAAGAGCTCATATTTGGTGAGAATTTTCTAGAGGTGTCTAGCAACCGATTTTTTAGAGTATAAAGTAAAAAAAAATAGTCGGTTTTTTGACCCACCCTATATATAATGTAGCATGTGGAACAAACAAAAAAAAAATAAACGGATATATGCACCTACATACATACACAAAACACGCTCACATACATATAAATATATATTAAAAATCACAACATTAAAATAATTAAAAATATTTAAATACTCTTTTTTTAGTGCATCTCATAATCTAATTTTAACAACATGATATATCACACTTAGTAAAACTATATATGCAGTGATGGTAATATCTTGAAAAATAACAATACTTACATTAATTATGAGTTTTTCCTGGTCACCATAAAATTATATAAAACAGGAAACAGAATTGTTTTGTTATTTTTAATTTCTATTGTAACAATAGACTATCCTTTTTAGATGTTGAAATTATACGAACAACCGATAATGTATTACTCGTAGATTGGTACCACAAACCCACTTTCTCAGAGATTTTTAAATTTTAATTCTCAATATTCGATTAAAAACAAATTAAACATCATCAACAACATAAAATACAGAGCAATTCATTTATCAAGCCCACAATTTCACAACAAAAATTTACAACTTATAAAAAATATCTAATAAAAAAATCAATATCCAATTTCACTAATTAATAGAATAATAAATAATAATAATATCAGTTTATCAACTAGATCCTCATCTTCAGATACAAAAATGTATTATAAATTACCATATGTTAAAAATCTTTCTGAGAAGGTAAAGAAGGTCCTTTCTACGGATAAAATTAATATTGCTTTCAAAAGTGATAATACAATAAAGAAAAATTACTTTACAAATTTAAAAGGGAAAACACCAAAAGAATTACAGTCCAATGTCATGCCGTGCAAGGAGTGTGAAAAAAGATGTATAGGCCAAACAGGTAGATACTTGAAAACCAGAATGAAAGAGCACATGAGAGACGTTAAAAACAAAAATAAAATAAATTTAACATCACTAGTAGAACACGGCAAATGTTTAAATTACGAATTTAGTTTAGATAAAACAACAATATTAGATAAGCAGCATAATCTTGAAAAGAGAAAATTTTAAGAAATTGTCAATATAAAGAAGATTAATTCAGTTAATTCAAGGAAAGACATTGAGAACTTAAACGCATGTTATTTTAATCTTAATAATAGGTTAGGTAAAAAATAACTATAATTTAAAATGTATTATTTACAAAATATTAAACAAGTAATCAATCCTTGCCAGTATTGCAAATAACCGGATGGGCGCAACTTAGGTTCAACAACACAAAGGAAACCACTGACAGGAAGCCAGTCGCTCATTTGTAGTTGCAATTGAGAGACGTGGTCTCTCAATTGCAACTATAGGGCAACAGACAATATTGCCATGGAGGCAACTATAGCTACCTGCCTGAAATTCCCTACCCAAGGTTTAAAGTAACAAAGTATAGAAGGTCACTGCGGGATGAGATACAATAGTAAGAAAAGGATAATGGGTAATGACCTCAAAAAATGATGCAATCCATCGACACGTGTTTCTGAGTCACTACTCGTTATAAGTCGTAAAGATGGGCACAACTTAGGTTCAGCAATACAAAGGAAACCATTGACACGAAGCCAGTCCTGCAAATGAGAGATCCTGTGTTTATAGGGCAACGGACAATATTGCTACGGAGGCAACTATAGCTACCTGGAATTTCCTACCCAAGGTTTAAAGTAACAAAGTATAGAAATTTAATGCGGGATGAGATATAATATTATATCTAGAGTTGGCAAAAATGTGCCGTAGTACATAGGCGTACACACCATAATAAGTGTAAAAAAAAGAAATTAACTAGTAATAAAAGCAATAAACTGTTACAATTTATAACAATGTATGCACAACTTACCCCCTTAACTAGCTTGGTTATCACAAACTGAAAAAAATGAGTAAAAACTTTGCAGCATCATGTATGTTTCTATGGTAATCTCCGAGAGTAATGTTCGACGTATGCTTATATTTTGAGGACGACCGTTCGACATCTATTAATGTAATACAAGCATTCTTAAAATAGTGTTTAAACTCACTGAGCGGATCTGCAGATACATCATCAGTACCATCAGAACTTTGTCTTAATCTGGTAAAACAGGTGTCTTGCTTTAACACACGTGAGAACTTTTCTCCAACAGGCTCATATTTTGCGTCACCTATAGAGTGTAGCAGTCGATTTACTTCGTCCACAATTTGCAGTGACTCAGCTAACGACAACGCACTGTTTTGTAAGTTTTGTATGGCGTCATGTAATCCTTTATAGTTCTTGTGAAGTGTTTTTAAAGCTGTTTCAACAGAAACATCTTCGAATTTTGTCTGGCTTTCCTTAATACCTGAAGCCCCGTCTGGATTGAATTGTAGTATCACAGTTTTATTTATCGTAAATATTCAGCATAATAAAATGCCGCCTCCAACCACGTTCCCCAACGTGTAAGAATCGGCTGTGATGGTTCGGGTATAACGGCACACTTGCTATGAAATGCACGAAGACGTTTAGGAGATTTAAGAAACACTTATTTAGTACTTGCTATTAATGCATCTACCTCTGGAAAACCTTGTCTAATAGTTTCTGCCACAAGGTGTAAAGCATGCACTTTACACGTAACATGTACTAATCTACAACCGTGTTCATGAAGAGAACGGCGTACTAAACGCATTGTTGCGGCACCATTGGTTACAAACATCAACACTTGACTTTTTGACAGGTCAAATTTTTCTAACGTCTCCAGCACCATCCGCGTAATTGTTTGGCCAGTACACTCAGTTAGTCTTTTGCTAGCTAGTAACAGGGAAATATTGGTTCAGTACACGTACTATAACATGTACAATAGAATTTTTTTACAATCTGTCGTCTTGCCAACACATAATCACAGCCGTGTATTTTTTAGTACACATTTGATCTTATTTACAATGCCTTCGCTTACAGTTGGTACATAGTTACGCAATGTTGTGCAACTTGGCAACGTCACCTTGGGATTGTATTTATTCCAGAACTCCTGAAATGGTTGTTTATCGAGTATGTGCAGCGGAACGTCACAGGCAAACAGCATTAAGAATAAATCGAACATAAACTGTGTTGTCGAAGGCACTCCATTTTTTTTAGTTTTATGTTGCACAGAATTTACGTGACGTTTACAATCACGTTTGTCCCAGCACATCAGGTCAGTCTCGCACGCCTTACAAATTATTATAGCACCATTGTAGAATAAATCCGCGAATTCACTGATAAATTTATTCACTTTGTCAGCGTTTGGCCGCTTTTTACCCTTGGGCAGATCTGATATACTTTATTGTTAAATTAATATCAAGAAAAAAATACAAAAAATTAAATTATCAACAATACAACGGAGAGAAATAAATTATGTTATTGACACCTCGACGCATAACAGTAGACTAAAATAGTAAACAAGTCTCGCTTACGTACTTGGATATTTCTTTACCTGACACTGCCCATGATTTGTGTATCGAAATGCCAACTCTAATTATATCTCATCTCAATTAAGGTAAGTATTGTTATTTTTCAAGATATTTCCATCACTGCATATAGAGTTTTACTTAGTGTGATAAACTATTAGTAAGCCGGTCCAGAAACTTTTCTATTACATTAAATATGGATTTTGTTCCGTGAATGAAGTTTTTGTGAATGTTTCCTGAACAATTTAAACAATAATAATATTCTGGTCATTACCTTTTATACCGACGCGACGAGACAATAGTCAAAATATGAGAGGAAACTCTCACGAATACATGCAGCACTCCTGCGTCTGTGGATCTCTGGGTGGAAATTTCGCAGGCACTAATTGACTTCACTTTCTTTGAGCAAAACGTGAATGCACATTTTTGTATTTAACACATTAGTGTAGTCAATATGGTGTAAAAATTCCCTTGACCTGGGCAAAATTGCAACACAAATGATTCTTTTTGCATTCTATTGTGAAAAGTGTCTATTTTAACATATTCAAAATCCCCATTAACCCCGGCGAAGGAAATCAGTCAAAATCCAAGATGGCGGCTGAATTTTGCATTTTTCATTACAAAATTTATAACTGTGTATAACTTTGTATTTAAAAGGTGTAACTTGGCAAAAATATTTAAAATACAAAGATAAAAGCATAAAATAGGTATTGAATAGGTAAGATAGGTATTGAATCACTCAAATTGCCTATTATACATTAAAGAAAACTTTATTACACATTAGACTTACAAGAACAAAAAACCATTATTTCAAAGTATGGGTTATTTTCCTTTATTGAACAAAAATTAAAATGATTTGGCTGTTTTTTCACAATTCATCATAATCTTCATCTCTACTTTCTTTCCATTTCTTCATCTTCTATTCGCTGCGGACTATTTTCACAATTTGTTTCTTGACACTGACCACATGAACTGGTGCATTCCAAACCATTCTTTCGGCAACTACATTTCATGGCACCACAGCTGGTTTTGCAGTTACATCTTACTATGCGTAATATACTTTCAGGTGCTGGTGGCAAATCCATTTTTTTCGGTACATACATATTATCATGTATACTCCATCCCCACTCTGTTGGGTTCAAGCCTTCTTGCATTTGCTTCCATATACAAATTTGCAAATATGCACGGAGGCTATGGTACTTGACAGCTGATTCCGTTGGGGGAAGGTTCTGTGACTGAACGAAGCATTTTGCTTTCGATACTTTATCAATAATAGTTCTATACCTAAGTGTATTTAGTGTATTATCTGGATTTGCACCAAAAATACATACCATTATCTTCTTTCCAAATTCTTCAACCTGACTGGGATTAAGGTTTGTTGAGCTGAACGATAGTGCAAGTTCATGAAAGTATTGACAACACGTTTGAAAACTGATTGCTTTCCAATATGGAATATTCTGGAGGTGCTGTCACATCCTGTATACGAATGTATAAAGAATAGACTGTTCGCTAAGCCATTTCCGAGCGAATATCTAATGGCATTGATATCATAAATGTTATTCTGTTTGGAAGGTTTTTTATCACTTCTGAAAAACAGCTTGTGGTATGCTTGATTACACCAATAAATCAACAATACCAATAGGTCAGTGTCTTCTCCTATCACTGTTGTATTTTTAATTTTTGAAGATTCCACTGCAGTTTTAATAATGTCAACATCAGCATCATCAACTGCATGAATTACTGAACATCCCTGTTGTCGTATTTCTTCAGCGATTAGAGTAATTATTTTCTCCTTGTTTTCCTTATTAGTGAGAAACATTTCCTTACTTCCTGTGAATGTCATATCTGGTGTGAAGTTCACGGAGGGGAAAATTGTATTTGTTCGGCGATTATGGGTCATGTCTTTTATTGTGTATTCTGATGTATACGTATACATTTTTTTCCAAAATGGTGGCCTTTAAATATTTGAAAACTAAATATCTAATTATTTAAATGGCCGCCATTTTGAAAAAGAAATTAAGTTAAGTCAATGGTTATTTTTTTTATACTTTTATCTTTGTATTTTAAACATTTTTGCCAAGTTATACATTATAAATACAAAGTTATACAAAGTTATAAATTTTTTAATAAAAGAAAAATCAGCCGCCATTTTGGATTTTCACTGACTTCCTGAGCCAGCATTAATGGGGATTTTGAATATGTTAAAAAAGACACTTCACACAGTATAATGCAAAAAGAATCATTTGTGTTGCAATTTTGCACAGGTCATAATTTATTTTTACTGCACTACATGTATATATTTTTGTCCTTAATATTTAATTTCTTGATAAGAAGTGTGCCAGGATAGGAGAAAAGACACAGCATTGGTCAATACTTCTGCCATTAAACTAATTTATTGTCTTTTATCCTATCTCGGTGAACTTCCCATCAAAATATTTAAATGTTAATTCCGTTCTTTCAGCAATTATGCGATGGTGATCTCACTCAATGTTATTCCCAACAAAACAAAGCTACACCTCACCCCATGTACCAATAACATAATCAATTTTTACGAGTATTTCACTACGATAGAGTAGTGAATCAAAGTGTATTGCCATTTCGTTCCCCCGATATCGCTGGCGCTGTTACTAATGACTTATTTAGTGCTTATGTTACGGCAAATGTGATTAACTGGGTATTGTACATAATCACCGGAGAATTTGTATAATTCCCAATAACTTCGGTTAATTTGAGAAATAATAATGTTTTTATAACTTCTCCAGTCATTATGAAAACTCTCCAGTGTTGGTTGGACTATGTGACAAATTCTTAAATATTTGGCAATTTAACCGATTATTTCGCATAATCTCCAACAATCATTGATAGTGTAATAAAAAATATGTTTCAATACCCGCTGCGGAGCCCGTTGCATATACATTTTGTGATGTAACTAATTTTCCTTGCTAAAAGGTATTTTTGTAACTTTTAATGTGATGAAGATCACAGTTCAAGGTTAGTGATCGAAAATTAAATGATGGGCAAGGGAAATTGACCGGAATAATGATATTTTAAGATAACTTTAGAGCAAGGAAAATAAAGAGGATTGACACAAATTTGATTGGTTATTGTAAGGTAGGAACACAGTGAAATCAATAATATACATGTAGTAAACTGATAAAATGTTGTTATATTTATAAGTAAAGCTGCAAATCGTTTCTGTGTATCATGGTCGTAGAGTACAGATGTACTTACTGTCGCCGACATTCACCTTGACCGAGAAATCCTTTCTCCAGTCCAGTCTATTATTAGCTTTCGAGTTGTGTACACGTTAAGTGACTTGGGCGTATTGGACATTGTTTTTGTGTTTTTATTTTATTTGTTGTACTGTATTGTTGATATTAATTTAATAATAAAGCATGGCAGACGTACGCAGGGGTAGAAAACGGCCATTTGCTAACAAAGTGAATAAATTCATAGGTGAGTTCTCGGATTTATTATATGATGGTGCTAAAATAGTTTATAAAGTGTACGAGAAAGATTTAATGTGCTGGGACAAGCGTGATTGTGGACTTCACGTAAATAGTGTACACCATAAAAATAAAAAAAAATGGCGTGCCTTCGACAACATGGTTTATGTTTGATTTACTATTAAGGGTGATTGTGTGTGATGTTCCACTGCACATACCCGATAAACAACCATTCCGAGAGTTCTGGAATAAATACAATGCCCAGGTGAAGTTACCAAGTCACACAACGTTATATCCCTATCTACCAACTGTATACGTAGACATGGTAAATAAGATGATATGTGAATTAAAAAAATATACGACTGTGGTTATCTGTTGATGAGACAACAGATTGTAAAGAGAACTCTATTTTAAATGTTATAGTACGAGTACTGGACCCTCTTAAACCGACAGTTCCACTGTTACTAGCTAGCAAAATACTAAGTCAGTGTACTAGCGAAATAATTACGAGAGTGGTGCTGGAGACGTTAGAAAATTTTGTACTGTCAAAAAGTCAAGTGCTGAAGTTTGTGACTGATGGTGCCGTGACAATGTGTTCGGTAGGCCCTTCTTTGCAAGAACAAGGTTGTACGTTTCTACATGTTACGTGTAAAGTGCATGCTTTACATCTTGTGGCAGAAACTATTCGAAAAGGTTTTCCAGAGGTGGATGCATTAATAGCAAGTACAAAAAAAGTATTTCTTAAATCTCCTAAACGTCTCCGTGCATTTCATGGCAAATGTCAAGGTATTCCTGAACCACCACAGTCGATTCTTACACGTTGGGGAACATGGTTGCAGGTAGCTTTTTATCATGCTGAATATTTTCAACAAATAAAGGCTATGATACTACAATTCAATCCAGATGAGGCTGCAGTTATTAAGGAAAGCCAGACAAAATTCGAAGATATTTTCGTTGAAACAGCTTTAAAAAAATATTGCGAAGAACTATAAACCATTACATTAAAGCATAGAAAAAATTAGAAAACAGTCCGTTGTCGTTAGTGGAGTCACTGCAAATAGTGGACGAAGTAAATCTACTGCTACACGCTATAAGTGACGCAACAAATGAGCGCGTTAAAGAAAAGTTCGCAAGTGTGTTAAATAATGACACCGGTTTTACCAAATTAAGACAAATATGTGATGGTGCAGCCCCAGATTCGTTAAATGCGTTCAAAGACTATTTTACGTATGTGTGTATTACATCAATAGATGTCGAACGGTCGTTTTCAAAATATAAGAATATATTTTCACCAAAGCGAATATCACTCATGGAGACAACCATAAAAACATACGTGATGCTGCAAAATGACTACACATATCCAGTTTGTTATAAGCAAGCTAGTAAAGATAGTTCATCAAGCTATTTAAGAGGGTAAGTTATACATACATTGTTATATATTGTAACAGTTTATTGTTTCTCGTATTAGTTAATTTCGCGTACGCCACTGTACCACGGAACATTTTTGACAGCCCTATTTATAAGCTACTTTTTTTTCTGTAATGTTTGTGGCCTGTACAATTAGTAATTCCATAGTCAAAATTCTCAAAACTAATTTTGCGCATATTATGATGTGCAATACTAGTTGAAAATAGACAAGTACTGTTACCTAGTTTTAAAGTATTACATCTACGGCACATGCTTTTGCACGCGTCGTTGATTTCTATTTAAAAGTTATTATACAATTTTAAAATGTTCTTGTTTTTAAGGTGTTGTATTGTTTTAAAGTTTCTAGTTTTAAGCCCGGACCGGCCCCGCTTTGCCCGCCCAAACAATTGACCCTTTGCCACCATACGTGGGGATGCTAGGTCGGCAACGGACCGGGAGTCCGGCGAGGGCAATATACAATGTTCATATTTAATTTAAATAAAAATAGTTTTAAATTTGAATTTGAATTTTTGGGTCTAACACACCTATTATGATTTTTGCATTATTTAAAGGAGCATCGGGACTTATTGTAATCGTCGGTAAAAGTAAGGAAAACTTATTGATTTATCACATTTCCTAACGTTGCTTGGAAATTATGCAAAGTCACCCGTGAATATGATAAAATCTTATTCCAATTCATAAATTTATTACTAAAGTTGCCTGTGATTATTCATAATATCGGGCAATTATTTATACTTTCCGGATTTTTCCTATTGATCGTAACACTATTCAATAAACATAAAGATCTGTTCGTGTTACGTTCATTACACATTCTTTCTGTATTTAATTTCTAACCTAAACTAACATAACCTTACTTTAGCATTCAGTCTGACATAACAACGAAATCACAGTATTAATAGACTAAAAATTCATATTTGCCATTGATCGTATTTTTTGTTAGTATCTCGATATAAGTGATGTAAAACTATGTGTTCCGTATTATGCGATGTGCGCACACTAATAATTACAACCCACGACAACATTTCCAGGTTAATGGTAATAGTGTTACAGAAGCATTAAAGAATTTTTCTCCTGGCGTTAGCTAGATAGATGTCTTGAGGGAAAATAGACCGAAGTTAGCTGATTAAAAAATGTCATGTTTTGATAATTCCTTTTTCCAGAAAAGCGACTCTACAGATTCATACCCTTTATATAAAAGAAATATTAAGTTTCTTGTATCACGGTTTAATAACAATAATTGCTACTCAAATATTCTCCATTCAAAATGATATAATCAAAGAGTCAAAATTCAATGACAAGTGGTAATCATAGAAAGGTATAATTAAATTACTGTTGTATTAATTAACAACTAAAATGAAATAATTATTATTTGAGTCGTTGTAGCTAAAATGCTTTGAAAGCGGATAATTGCAAGTAATCTTGCGTGATAAACTTTTTTTTGATCTGAAGGTCTTGAATAGCAGATCAATCTAAACATTAGTAAAGGCGGATTATATATAAAAAATATGATCCGGTTAAAAAAAAGTAATATTTCCAATATTTTTGGTACTTAGAACATTTCATAAACAACTTAAATTAATGCAATAAATGAACCATAAAATCTATCTTAGGAATATCAAAAATACAATGTCATACCTATATCCTCATGTCTACTAATGTTAAATAATTTGTATCGATACAAAATTTTATTAGATTCATTAAAAGTCGTTCATTTGATATTAACCAAAACTCATATTTGTAACATTTATTAAAAAAAAACAAATATGTGGCGTTATCTAACCCTCCTTTTCCGTTCACCGAAGTGCTAAAATGACTTTATTAATATCAAATGCGCAAGTTTTGTCTTTCGAATACTCCAGTTTTCCTGTTCTAAATAAGTTTTTGGATATGCGCTTATTTGGTTTTTTTATTTTGTTCTGTAGTCCATTATTCATATAAATAAGAGGAAATAAACGCTTATGTTTCCATATTTTGTGAACAACTGTAAGGCCAAAAATGTCTTCTGTATTTTAAAATGGATAAAAACTTTTCTCAGTGCTGTAGAAGTTAATTCTATCTAATCTAAAAAAATATACAGGCTAGAACAAGAACATAAATTTATTAAATAAGTAAACAGCACTGTTTTTTACTGTCGAATTTTCACTTAATTTTTATTAATTTTACAACTAGTTTATCTATTCCAATATTTTTTAAGTAACTAAACTACACTACTCAAAAATTAGGGCAATTTCAAACATTGATACCATGACATCTCCTACAAATTGATTAATTTTAGTGGACTCTGTATCTGTGTGTAGCAAGTTTTATTGGCTTATAAGTTAATCGATTCAGATTTGTCTAGATTACGAAAAACAGAATACACAAGGTGTTGAACGAAAATATGATATTAACATAAAACTTTCGGAAAATACCAGTAAAAATTTGTTATTTTAAAGCTAATTTCAGTTAATCTACTTTATGTTTATAAAATGGTTTTGGCATATCGATCTGTATTCTTTTTTTTAACACGCTTTTATAGCTTCACCTGTATGTTTGTTTGTAACCGACTCTTTGGACTCGATTTTGACCCACTTTAAACGGACAGATTTAATTGAAACTTTGTACACTTACGAAGAACCGGTAACAATACAATAATTTGATAAGTTTATATCATTTTCCTGATCAGGATCGCCAGAATTAAATAATTTCCTTTCCTCACGTATCCTCTGCGTGAGAGCAAGAGGCCTAATACTGTAAGTACATTCCGTGATTTTCAGTTCGGTCGTTGGCCAAGCGGGCTACGGCACAAGTCTTAGTCGACGCGAACCGACGGACTCCTCGGGCGTGAGTTCAAATCCCATGGCTGAAAAAAAAAATATATTTTTTTCAGAAGTATCTGTTGGATCGTAATATGTTATAATATCAGCATCAATAAGCAATATAAATATAGTTTAAAAAACTAAAAGCGTGGGGCGCCATATTTTTCGTATATAGAGCAACCCACGCTTTTTTCACAATAATACTAGTATTTTTCGTTCATTATTGTTTTCACTTTATATTAATAATTATTTTTCACTTTTTTAGTTTGATGTGCTTTAAAAGCGTGTTTTTTAGTTTTTTTTAAACTATATTAAACATACTTTTTTTTAATTGTATGTGGATTTTTTGCAATACCAAACTTAACGTATCATACAAACTGTTCGGGATAAACACTAAGCTTTGTCAGTTATGAATGTCAGTTTCAAACATAAAACAATAATAATTGATTTTACCATACACTAACCTTTTTTCTTTTGTTTAAATTTTGTGCATTTTTGATATATTGTAACTGTTGCTTCCATGAGTCAAGCATTCAAATAATTTTTATTTCCAACAAGCTGTTTGGCTTCTACATTGTGTTAAAGTAGACGCAAATTGAAAAAAAATCACTGCAATTCCCTTTCATTTTCGTAAAAATTGGATAATATTGGTCGGTAACACCTGTAGTTGAGGCTTTTACATTTTTGACAAATAGTAACATTTTTGGTTAGTTATTGTATAGCCTGAATCTGTTAAATGTTTACAAAAGTTTGATTACTGTTTTTGTGTGTATATATGTTCTTTACATCATATATCAAACGACGTAACCGTTTGACCTATACAAATTTAATACAGTAGGTTCCGGAAAACTGTATAGATTTTTTATAAATGAATTCGAGGAAAACTGTTAGGATAATATGGTTTTTGTTAATTTAAGATTCTTTTTGTTAATTGCATAATTAAAGGAATATAATTAATTAAATGCTTTGATTTAATAATTCAATAGTTTTTGCGTTAACGGAAAGTGACGTTTTTGTTCTTTTATCTGTCAAATACATATTTACTAAATTAAAGCAAAAAATTTTACGTAAACAATTAGAGAAAGTAATTAAATGGAAATTAATAATGGAGACACATTTCATTCTATTCGCAAAAGGCGCATTTTATATTTTTATATACATTTTTATTTTATTACATTGTTTTTACATTTAATAAACTTTACTAGAAGTCACGGAGCGTGTACAAAAACAATAAAAATAATTTCATACAACAAAATCGCTATCACTTGCAGAAAAAATTAAAGCATGAAATGAAAAAAACATTTCGCTGCCTCAAAAAGTTACAAAAGCGGACATCCGCCCCTAGTAAACTGAAGCGCAGCAATACTGTTGGTTAATACATCGAAATAACTACCCCTTTTAATTAATACTACGAAAAATGTAATTACATGATTGTCAAAAAAGGAGTAAAAAATCAAACCAAAATTACATCTCAAATTATTCTGACATGAAATCAATCGAACCCATGGGAGGTTATACACATTTTTTTGATATTTTTAATTTACCTTAGGGGTATAGAAAAAATTAAAAAATGAAACCGAAAATCCATTGAAATAATGAAAATTGGAAGTATTCAAAATTGTTCAAAATGTTACAGAATTAGTATGGGTAATTTGATTTGATTAATAAAATATTTAAAGAAAGTATTTTAGCATTGTTTTAAATACTCTATTCCATTTAATATGAACTATTCTCCATTTTAATCTAATATTTGAATCTAAATTCTATACACTAATTTGCTGCGTAAATGAAATTAATAATGTAATTTTCTTATGTTACTTTGAAGTAGAATATCTTCAAAACGATAGGAGGTATCGAGATGCGGTCTTGAGGATTTTCTCGCAAATTTCATCAGAAGTAAATAATAAATCTTCAAGACTGCATCTGGATACCTCATATCGCTTTGAAGATATTCTTCTTCAAAGTAACACAAGAAAATTATATATATTATTAGTTTCAGTTCGAAACCGGTTTATGTCTGGTTAGGAATTGACAAATGATATTGGCTACCGATCTATCATGATTTGAAGGTATAATCCAATGCAGGTCGGGGTATTTGCCCGCTGAGTAGTTGTTTCGTTCAAATCATATTTAATAACAGTAGTTTAGTCCACCTGGGCTAGAGGTCGCCGTTCTCGGTACTTTCATCGCAAGTCGCTATTCGCCACAGAGACATCTGTGATGTCGGTCGGATAGTAGCATTTAGACCATATGAGAAGATTCACATACCTCTCACCACTACTCAATTTACCTTAACCAGTATATGACTAGCAGGTTGGCCACTATCATTTATCTGTTCCATAACCTATGGCATACTGAGGAGAACTAATAAGTTCGAATCCGGTCTATGTCTGGTTAGGAATTGGTACAAATGATGTTGGCTACCGATCTATCATAATTTGAAGGTATAACAATAATAATAATAATAATAACATGTCTTTATTTATTATTGAGCACGACAATAAATGGGCGAAGTTCAGTAGGGTATCTATAATAGATACTCTCTGCACTTACACTTAACCCTATGGAACCAAATTTAAAAATAGTACAAGAACCTAAATGATAAACATATTTATTACAAGCAATAAGGAAAAAAAACAAGAATAAGAAAAATGTGTACTATGCTACAATAAAAAATTATATTAATGTACACCTTAAGTGATTTGCTGGCTAAGCAGTCTTGCCTTCATTTTATTTTTAAAGCATCCAATGCAGGTCGGGGTATTTGCCCGCTAAGTAGTTGTTTCATTCAAATCATATTTAATAACCCCAGTCTAAAGCAAAATAAATATTAATAATTAACCATATGCTTAACCATATAAAAATTACTTTCGTAACAATCTCTTTCGTAACTTTTACTGAATTTTAAATCAAAAAAATATAATAACTATGTCCCTTACCAAATGAAATATAATTTCATAAATAAAAATTTCCGCTACAAGTCAACCTTTTATTACATTATATTATTATTAATCGGTTTTAACTATCGAAAGGTCCTTATAAAAAAATTTGGTTAAGCATCATATAAAACTGGAAAACATATAAGAAGCTACTAACATCAGGAAAATATGTATATATTTTATGAACTGACGTAATTATTTTACTTAAAAATGAAGGATGAAATTGGGTTAGTTATTATAGTTATTTATTTTGCCTTAACCTGTAAATAAAAATTCTATAATTTACATTCAATTTGCTATTCTTATAAAGCATATATTGTATTATAATTTTGCTTGTGTCTTTTTAATCCAAGTATAGCTTCATAATACATTTTAAATACTCTACGAGTAAAGATTTGGTTAATTCATTAAAACTTGAAAGTTTCAATAGTAGTTTTTAAAGAAGGCATGTAGGTCCTTCTCTAACTGGGCCTCTGTACTCTTGTAACGGTTTTAAATCAGTTTTATAAAGGCTTTCCAGGCTGTTCACGTTTATAAGTAGTTTTAGAAATAAGTTGTTAGGATATCTTATCTATATTAAAACTGAAATCGTTACTTGGAATCCTTATTTAAAATACACACTCGAACAATTCATTTGTAAAGTCTGAGCTTGTTTTCGCGCGGAGCGCTCTGCCTTCCGAGGGGTAGTCGCATAGCTTCCACATTTTCCGGTGGTTGGATGGACCCAGGCCAACCACAGTATTATTTGTTTATAACTGAAACTGTTTCCTTGAGGTTTTTCACTCTTAATTTCACCAAATATCTGAAAGTTCCACGGAGGAACTCTATTTATGTTTCTCATTCTGAAGTATATTTAAAAGAAAAACACATGCAAACTTCGGTGTATCAAATAGTAACAGATAAGGTAACATTTTTTTAGGACAAAATTTTGGAAAATAATCATTTACTGTTAACACTAGTACATAGTCGGAAATATCATTATTTACAATTATGCAAAGTCTTCAGTTTTTCTACTAATGTTTATTTATTATTTTACTAACAAACAATGTTGGGCATTTTACGATCGGTTACATTAAAAATCACTTTACTTATTGCATGTGGATGGGTACTGAGCATATTTTATCTACTTTTCTATTTAAGTGGACAAGTTCATTAAGTTACGTGCATTACATAATATTTTTTGTGAAATAAAATATTACGCTAGTTCAATTTGCACGTTTCATAAATTTATATGTTGCAGTTAACAGTTTATTACAGTTATTCAGCGGCTATGCATTGATAGCATAAATTTTATTGTGACAGAATTTAACAGGTTGGTTTTATCTAGAGTTGGCACACATTAAGAGCAGCACATAAATTCTTTTATGTGCATAATAAAATAGTAGACAAATGTAGGCGGTAATTAATTAATCCTTCCTGTATTTAGAATATTTTTCTTCGCTGTACTGCTATATGCCTCATGCCTTCCTAAACGGTGCCGCTTATTGTTTATTTTTATTTAGAGATTAAAGTCGTAAAGTCTCCCCTGTAAAATCAAAACTAAAAATTACTTCTTTAAGGACAAATGACGACTTTTTCTTCACCGACCTTCTTGCTCATATGAAACTTATATAATAATAATATTAAGATTCTTTATTTATATGGTATTAAATAAACTACGCAACATTATTATAAACATCGTGATGAAAATTTTCATTCGATTTTAAAACGAAAAAATTTTCGACTACCGTGAACGATATCAAATCTGTATTCAATGTTTGTTAGCTTGATCTCTCAGTAATCTATCTTATTGATATGAATCTTAAGAAAATATAAATAAAATTTCTTCAGGGTGATATATAAAACAGCGTAAAATAGCTATGACTTCAACATTACCCCGTTTGGTCAATATTTTCTGCTCAGGTCCGGTAAGAAAATCATAAAGTTTGATGTTTTTTTTTACCTCGGAAATTGAATTCTGTGGTTCGGAAGTTTAATAGCTACCATATGGATTTTTATTTGAAATAATACACTGAAGTTCCATCATACGACAAAAAATTGCACTTTTAATGTTAACAAGATGTCTATAATTATTCACAAAAATACGGTCAATGGATAAATATCCCGGTAAAATAATAATACTCATAATGTTAACAATAAGAGTTAAGTCGAAGGCCAACCTAAATGACGCTTGAGCCCGAAGAACGCTATTATCTTGATCATCAAGGGCCTCCTCTGGCTCGGACTAGAGCCACAATCCTTCTGGGCATCCCTTCCACCAAATTTCGGAGATAGTTTTGAAGTAAAGAGTCCCACTCTTCCTGAATTGCATTTGCCAATTAATTCGAATTTTTCATTCGTCCTTCACTTTCTTTCATTGTTCTTTTCATTCTACTCCATAAATAGCCAATTACATAGTATGTTTGTGGGCAATTCATTCCCACAATATTGGAATCCCCAAAAATTTGTTGTGGATCAAGCGCAATGTAGTTGGACGTTATCATCAACTAAAATGAAATCGTCATCGTTACCGAAATTTTACGCGTTAGGGACCACAATATCTCTAATACACCTTCCACCATTCATACCCTCTTCTCTCAGTATCACCAATTCATTCCTTCCAATCATTGTTATCCCTCCCCAAACAGTTACTCCTCCATGTGCTGTTCCACATATCTCTTATTCCTTCCTCGCCTTGCCAAAATACGTCCATCCGACCTAAACAAATTGAACTTACTTGCATCAGGTATTCCCCAGTTTTGGTGTTCTCTCGCCCATTGCAGGCGAGTAACCCGATGAAAGGGTAGACAGCCTGATTAGCAACAGGTCTTTATAAAGAATTTTCTAGATACCTATTATCAAAAATGATTACTGAAGTAAGAAATGTAGTTAAACCCTATAACAACCTTGTATTCCAGCTTTAAATAGGAGGTTATATGCAACTAATCCATCACATGTACCCAGATTGTACTGTTTGCCTAAGATATATAAACCAAGAATATTGGTGCATCCTGTTCTTTCAGCAATTGGATCGCAAACTTACCACCTATTAAAATGGTTAACACATGAGGTCGAATGTTTACCCACTGCACCATTTAGTCTCTTTGTGATTAATTCCCGTGATTAATAGTTATTACATTAGGATTTACTATTATCGGCAGTTACTTTCGAGGTTTTCAAAGGGCCATACTGAGGAAGGAAAGATACAGAAACACGTGTCTATGGATGTTTTAAAGTTTTGAAGTGATTATTCAGGTGGTGAGTACTCAATATAATGTGCATATTTTTTATAATCCAAATTTCAGAGTTTTGGCAAATAGTCGAGAAAATAATCGTTTAATAAGATATGTGTTATACTTATTTGTAATAATTTTTTTGTAAAAGATAGAAAATAATAATTAGCAAAAAAATTTCAGCGTTATTGTATTTTCATTTCATTCCATATTTTATACAGAAATATAAATCTGGAGTCTATAAGCTTATCTGTGGGATTTGCTCTAAAGTACATATTGGACAAACTAGAAGAAATTTGAAAAAAAGGATGTCTAAACGTAAAAGAAGTTTTGAAAACGGAAAATAAGATTCTACTTATACTAATCACCTATTGGAAGTAAATGATAGTTTTAATGACAATTTAGAGATTATACACTTATAAATAAAAGTAATAAAATAAATAATATTAAAATCATTAAAACTTAGCACACTGAAAAAAATCGGATGCGATATTAAATGATGCGTTGGAAACAAGTAATTAATTAATTATTTACTACATTTTTTACAAATGTAATAAATGACATGTTGTATATATTTTTTGTTTGATACCTGCTAACATGTTAAATCACACTTTATTCAAAATTATTTTTATAACTTAATTTTACTGTCTAGCAATGTAATGTGACTCATGTACTCACACTCACATCCGAAGCAGCTACTGTATTGACGCAACAATTATCATGTTTTTACATACATATTTTGTAAAAATCATATTAATAAAAATTTTGTGACAATCATAAAATGCTTAAATTTTATTTCGTTCGATGTTAGCATGGATTTTCACAAAATATAGAGATTAAATCAACTACTTAAAATTCTTGATTGTTAAGCTGATTTTTGGATGTAGTCGTAAATTACATTTATAATCCAGGATTAAATATTTCATCCACTTTGGTTCAAACGAGCTTTGAGTGTCTTCATATCTCTGACTATTCTAAATTATTTAAAATTGAGCCGTTGCTAGCTAAATGAAGCGTATCAAAGTTATTTTCAACAGAAAAAGAATGACAAGTTTCTCGCAATTGATTCACAGTTGTGTAAATGTCATTCTTTTACATCGAAAAAAAAGAGTCGTAAAAACATTACTTATAATTTTTTCTAATTATGAGTCTATGAACATATTAATTAATATTAAAAGAGTCGCAGTGAATATATCATGACATAACATTAACATTATTGTGAAAGGGCAGTTATATAACCTATTAATAAATAGGCACGAGTAATTAAATCTTGGACTACAATAAAACTGTTTATCTTGCCAACTCAGCACACGATAAAAAACGTAAAATCTTTTGTTTATTTTTTATATCTTAAATTGACCATTCACATAACCTTCAGTAAATAGATTCGGCTTAGCTGAATAGAAATCATGAACATTATTTGCTTTTTTAGTCATTTTTTTTTTAACTTAAAAGAATGCATTTGCTTGAAGAAACACATAGTCGAACGGAGCTCTAACCGCGTGGTTTAATTTATTTGATCATATTCTCTTCAAAAATGAATATCCATCAGAACCACCAAAATATACTGCACTAGTAACTATTTCGCTTCATAAATTTTGTCCAGCGAAAAAATGATTAAGTACCTTATTTATTATTTTGGTTGTGGAATGAATATTGAACTCCGTTTTATTTTAAAACATTTTTCAGTATCAATTTTACTTATTTAAAATTTTCGCAAGCATTTTTTTAAAATTACTATGACACAAAGAATTATTATTTGTCACAGTTATTCATGATTCCTGCAGGCTTTATTTAAATAACGGATCTAGTCAATTTTTCTGGACACTGGAAATCCACCACGTAACCTCCTTCCCGTGCCCCGTGCTCCGATTACTACAAAAAAAGAAAAATCGGAAGCCGTTATCGTTCCGCTCTGGGCGTTCGAAATTTTCACGTTCGGTGATCTTCGTTTTCGGCGAGAAAAATTCGGGTCATTTTGTGAGTCCTCAAAGGCTCAAGTTGAAAGGCGGAAGGACGGCGGCGGCGATTTTTCCGTTACTCCCATGTGTTGAGAACGATTTGCCAAAGTTTAGTTTCTTAATTTCCATAAATTATTTTTAAAAGTATCCCGTAAGCGTTTTGTTAACGGGTCATTTTACAGAATTAATTTTATCGAAATCTGTCGAATACCTCGATGAAAATCATCAAGATCACCTTTTTCGTACCCCTAAAGCCTGAAACGGTCCATTTCTATGGTTTCCGCAATTTAAATTAATTAAAAATGCATAAAAATCCAAGTCCCATGCAGTTAGAGCCTCTCGGATGGATTCGTGGCTTCTCTTAATTTTACAACAAATAAATTAAATAATTGCATTTTTTTCCATCGAGAAAAATGCCGCGTGCTATGAAATTATATTTTCAGCCTCACTGAAAAGAGATAAAATTAATTTTCTATTGGTCGAGATGGGCTGGTCAGCCGGGCAAGCAATATTGCCAAAAATTCAAGCTGACTGGTTGTCATGTTCAAAGTTTTCCGACAAAAATGTAATTAATTTCAGGCAAAATGCAGCGAAATGTGTATAGTTTGTGTATGTGCGATTACACAGGCTTGCAAAATAAAACTTATGGTGGGGGGTTTCTATATTTTAATGTAATTCTGTATGACTGTTTCATGCCGAATCCAAAAATGACTTGCATTTTGCTCTATCACGCAAGGTTTTTTCACAAAGTAAAAATACATGAACGGTTTTCTAATAAAATGTATTAAAATAATGCATTACAGCAAAATACTTCTCATTATTAATTACAAAATTTAAATCAAAATTTACAAGTACCTACAAGAAAATAATATTACAAAAAAGTTGTTAACATTTTTACATGTCTCTTTGGGAGTGAAAACGCTTTTTTTACTTTCAAATGAACGCTTAGTTGAAGCCCATTTATGTGAAGTTTCACCTTCAGAAGATTCTCTCTTGAAACACCAACAATAGTCAGCTATCATGGCGACGTTCCATCTTCCTTGATATCTCATCTTTATCTGTTTAATGTCCTGGTGAAACCTTTCACCTTGTTCTTCACTCACCGCCCCGAGATTTTTTGGAAAATAGTCAAGAACGAAGTTTCAAACTCATATTGCACCCCAATGTTTTATAATTTTCTAACATATCGTTGACTATATTCTTGAAATCAGAATTTCTATTATTACCTAAGAACTTTTGAACTACATTTTTGAAGCCAACCCATGCAGCCTTTTCTTTGTCATTCAATGTTGAGTCAAACACTCTGTCTTTCATTAACTCTTTAATTTGTGGCCCAACAAAAATACCTTCCTTAAGCTTGGCTTCTGATAAACTAGGAAACTTTGAACATAAATACTTGAAGCAGTTGCAGTTTTTGCTTCATTAGCCCCAACTTAATGTGTAATGGAGGCAGAAGAACTTTTTCGCATCGACCAAACTTTCTTGTACAATATTTTTTGAACCAGGTACTAAATTAATTCTACGTGGCCATTCTTTCTTTTGCCAATGTTCACCTGGTGCTCTACTATCCCATTCGCATAAGAAACAGGGCATTTTACTATAGCCAGACTGTTGGCCTAAGAGCATACCTAAGATTTTAAAATCTCCACATAACATCCAGTTGTGGTCTGCATATTTCACCTTTTCAAGTAGGAGTTTCAAATCTTCATATCTTTCTTTTAAATTAACAGAGTGTGCAATCGGGACTGATGTGTATATATTACCATTATGCAACAATACACCCTTTAAACTCCTTTTAGATGAGTCTATGAACAACCTCCAGTCATTTGGTTGATAAATGGATGCTCCTAACTTGCTAACCAATCCTGGAACATCATGGCAGTAAACAAGGGATCCATCTTGATCAAAGTATTCTAAAAATTCAGTTTCACGTTTTCTATACCATGAGAATATCGTTCCTGGAAGAAGTAAATTCTTTTCACTCAGTCTAGATCCCAAAAGTTCAGCAGACTCTTTTTGAAAGTCTTAAGTCACGAATTAAATCGTTTAGTACATTCTGAGTAAAAAGGTGAGGCTGAGTACTTTGTAATGAAAAGTCTTCATCCGAATCTTCAATTTCTAATTGCGAATCAGAATCAGACGACAAAAGAGTATAATTCTCTGGTACAGCAGGTACAGGTACATCTGGCCCATGCGCTACTGGCCTTATTACTGATGGAAGGCTCGGATAAAATATTTTTTTCTTATTTTTAGTATTAAAGCCACTTACGTCATACAAGCAAAAGTAACAATTTTCTGCATGATTGCTGGGTTCCCGCCACACCATTGGTTGCCGAAAGGTAAGGATTTCTTTTTATTTTGAGTCCACTTCCGTAACGATTCAACACATGTATGACAAGCTCTGTGTGGCGCCCATGTTTTGTCTTGGTCTCCAAGCTTTACACCAAAGTACGCATGATAACTTCTTTTCACGAATTCCGTAATATTTCTTTGTCTTTTTTTAACTGTATATGAACCACAAATGTAACAAAACACATCGGCGCTGTTTTGACAATGTCTTGAGGACATGACGAATTTCTAATAACTTTATATACTATAAGCACACGTTCAACCACAGTTAACTTACTACTGACTGCTGTATGTGCTTCTCGAATACTATGTGTATATTCTGGTTCTAACTAGAAACGTCTAGATTAAAAGGCAGTCGTCTTTAACAATTTTATTTTAGAAAGATATGTATTAATTACTAATAATGTCGTTATGTATGTTTAGAGTAAACAGTGCGTGATACACGAAAACTAATAATACTGCAGAGTTCAGAACGACTTACTCTAAAAATGTAAAAAAATTGTAGACTCCTAAAACCATGCAGGTCTGTGTTATTAAAACCTTGGAAATAGCAAATAATTAAATTTCAAGCCGAAAATTGTAAAGAAACTGATAAAATCTGTATCCATTTTAAACTACGTACCTAACGTGTCACCTAAAAAGACACGAAAATGACTGGAAATCAAAGTAACATTATCAAAACACGTACAAAGGGACGGCCGTTTTGTTATTTAAGTAAATAAGAAAGCATCTGATTCGTTTTTATTAATATTTTGTAAATTTAGCAAATTTTAAAAAATGGATAAAAAATTTCGTTAACCCGGTCGCCCACAATTTTCGTATTTCGAGGTAATATGTAGGGCGGGAAATGGATCGGTGACCTGCAAAAAATATACGGGGGGTTTTCATTTTTTTTTTTTTTTAAATTACTGACAGAAAAATAAACGTGTTTCAGTGACGGATCGTGCGGAAGTGTGAAAAATATGTACGGAAAAAAAATATGTTTGAAAAAAGTTGAAAATTTTTCGAAAATGTGACTTTTACGGAAAAATAAGCGTTTCTCGGTGCCGGATCGTTCGGGAATGGAAAAAAAGTATACAGGGTGTTTGAAAAAAATTGAGAAATTTGAAAAAGTATTTTTTGCGGAAAAATAAGTGTATTACAGTGTTGGATCGTTCGAAAGTGAACAAAATATATATAGGGTGTTCGAAAATTTTCTCAAGAACCAACTTTTGCTTAACCCTTTTGGACGAGAGGTTTATTTAACACTGTTTTAAAATAATTTATAGGAAAATGGCTTAATCCCTAAAGAAGGTGAGAAAAAAATCATTATAGGATGCGACAAATAAATAACTATAGGAAATAATTTAAAAACTTGCTCAAAACAATTTGCACCTATGTTTTTTATATTGAGAGTGTGCTAAATGATGGTATAAGTTTCGCAATTACCACCAACGGTTATAATGCTGATGTGAAGTTGCCACCAAAATATTGAAATTGTTAATAACTTTGTTAAAACAATTAACACCTCTGTTTTTTTGCATATTTACAAGGTGCTAAATGGGTGCTAAATGATGGTATAAGTTTCCCAATTCGCACCGATAGTTGTAGTGCTGGCGTGAAGTTGGCACTTAAATTAAAAAATTATTAATAACTTTGTTAAAACAATTAGCACCTCAGTTTTTTTGCTTATTCAGAGGGTGCTAAATGATGGTATAAATGTCACAATTAGCACCGATGGTTCTGCTGCTAGTGTGAAGTTGGCACCAAAAATATAAAATTGTTAACAACTTTGTCAGAACAATTAGCACCATATTCATTACATATTCAGAGGGTGCTAAATGATGGTATAGGCTTCACAAGTACCGTGCGCACGGAAAACTTGTTTCCAAATTTTCGTAATTTTTGACATATCACGCATATATGGAATTATTGTTGTAGAATAAAACTTAGGTCGTATATAAAATGCGTATAAAATGAAAGTATAATAAAGTAACAAAGTTCTACTATGACTTTTAAATTTATATTTTCAAGGTAATTATATTCTCATTCAGAATGATAGAATCAGAAGTAATATTAGACTATGGATACTACGAGTATTTGGTAGTAGTGAAGTGCCAAATGTAAGTAATAATTGCCTTTGTGGACTGATTTACGTGTTTATAATCTGATTTAGTATTACAAACTTCCAAATTAAACAAAATTATGTCATACCAAACTACTGAGATATAGAGAAAATTATACATTTTACATATAATACGAAGCAAATGGATTGTCAGATTTTTTAAAATATCATAGACTGATTATTATTAAGGCACATAGTTCTCGTAGATATTTCCACTTATACAACTACCAGATCACAAGCTTCTCAAACGACAAGGTGTTTGCAAATACTAACTGTAAAGAAATGAGAAGCAAAGATTTTAAAATATTTTGACAATAAAATTTGGACATATATCTCGAAAACTGCAAGACATGTTGAAATGAACTTTTATCCATTTGAAAACGACCAAGAGAATTTATAACTACACTTCTCTATCTAGTGCGCAAATGCGTGTAAACCCAATAACTCGGGACAATGTGTACTTCTCAAACCATTTACGTTTAATTTTGATAAGCTGTAATTAAGGGCTTCCTTTCCAAAGCAATCTGTATATTTTATTATTGATTGTGTTTCCAATTTTTGGATGGATATCTTGTCAGTGAACTTGACTGAGTTTATTACCCTGCATGCGCATAAAAATCCATTTAATCGCATACTTACCTTTGTCTCAGACAAATGCCGCTTTCTAGTAGGTTATGAATTATTAAAACCATCATTATAGTTAGTTGTAATTTTTACCGTCTTCCTCTACAAACATTATGACTGTGGATTTACACAATATAATAAGTCCATATGTCTTTCACTACATGACGTATCTGGAGTAGTTTATATTAAACGTTGCTTGTGTGTAACCAGTTTGTATCGCTACGAAATTTGATGAGTAGGGGAGAATGGAGTTGACTTTATATTCACGTTATATTTATTGAAGCACAAATGGAAACAAAAAAAAAGTACCCAATTGTTGGTCATTAAGGAACAATCATTTTAAAGTACAAAATATTTATAATTTAATCAAACTTGACTGGAAGGAAAATGAGTACATATTCTTGTAATGAATATTGAAGTTTAAGAGGTTAACACAAATAATCCAGTCACAAGCCAAAAAAGAGAGTCAACCTCGGAATGAGAGATAATTAGCTGTAAACTTGTATAAACCTTTATTTTGGCGTTCTAAAAGTTGTCTCAAAAGTCTCATAGAATCTCGTGTCCGCGTCTTAAGATATTCAAGGTCAAAGGTCACAAAAATCGGGTTTTTGCAAATATCTCGCTTCCTATGGTTTTAATGCCATTTGCGTTTATTATAAAAATTGTAGAGAATAAAATTCTCTACAACTTTTTGTTTCAAAACATTTTCTCATATACTCAACCGTTTTTGAGATAGAGGGCGGAGAGCGGCGCTTACCTATTCACAATGCAAGGTCGACCGTAAGTCCCGGTAAATAATGCGCCGTATAAAGTCTATAAATCATTAAAAAATATATAATTATGAATAATTTGCATTGTTTATTAATTAGTACATTATATTTAATAACATTTTTCATTTATCGAATATATATTTGTTTAATATTACTTACCTTTCCGTGTAATCAACTGCAAGAATGGTTGTGGTTCACGCTGCGGATGCAGGAAATCGGGGTTGCAATGTTCTTTAGCTTGTGACCAGTGTAATGAGCAAGCGTGCCTCAATTCTTCACCGTATCAAAGCGATCTCGATGAAGATAGTACATTTGACCCCGATATTCTCGAAGATCTAGTGACAAATATCCTTGACAACGAAAATGATGATATCGAATTGGAAATTTTCGAGCGACCGGAAGACGATGATGAAGAAGAAGAAAAATAAGACTCAAGTCCTTCTAATTATAAAAGTTTTTGAAAAACTTCCCCATATTTGAACTTCAACTGTAATAAATATATGAAAAAGTATTTCTAACTAAAGATATAATTAAAATTTATTTACTCTATTCTTTTTCTACTTAAAATATAATTAACATATATATTAGAATATAATTAAAATATACCTATTTAAAGTATTCCACTCAACAATTTTTTTGATTACACGGAAAGGTAAGTAATATTAAACAAGTATATTCAATAAATGAAAAATATCATTAAATATAATGTATTAATTAATAAACAATGCAAATTATTCATAATTATATATTTTTTAATGATTTATAGACTTTATACGGCGCATTATTTACCGGGACTTACGGTTGACCTTGCATTATGCTGTGAATAGGTAAGCGCGGCGCGCTCTCCGCCCTCTATCTCAAAAACGGTAGAGTATATAAAAAAAATGTTTGGGACAAAAGTTGCAGAGAATTTTATTCTCTACAATTTTTTATAATAAATGCAAATGGCATTAAAACCATAGGAAGCGAGATACTTGCAAAAACCCGATTTTTGTGACCTTTGACCTTGAATATCTTAAGACGCGGACACGAGATTCTATGAGACTTTTGAGACAACTTTTAGAACGCCAAAATAAAGGTTTATACAAGTTTACAGCTTATTATCTCTCATTCCGAGGTGAAACCTCTAATGTGACTGGACTAAAATGTTTTTAAAGTTTTATTATTTGAAAAGTGAACATTCAGAAGCACATAAAAAAATCCAAATTAGTTAAATCACTATTTGACAATGTTGAAGAAAGATTATCTACAGTACCATATTGACTTATTTTTAATAATAAGAGTCCTTATCTCGGATTACATTGACTTAAAAGGGAGCGGCATTCGTGGGTGTAATACCCACCCATGCCGCTCCTATTTATAAAAAAATTTTATCCGTTTTTTTGGTTTACTGCTGATTTAACTGGAGGAGATTATACTAAGTGGTGAATGCATCACTATCGATATTGCTACGAACCCTAAGGTGGAGAAAAGGAGTAAAATGTGTTTTCACGGATTCCTTAATATATCTGTTAAGCCCAATGAAATATCGACTTGGTTTTTGCCCACAAAGTTTACTCATACAAATGTCTATAAAAATATAAGGCAGCTAAAAAAAATGAACGAAGTCAGAAGATTCTTAAATCGACGAGTCATCGAAAAAACGATTCTTATTATTTTTTTTTTTTTATTTTATTTTAATTTACATACACAAGCCCAACAGAATTTATATTCCAATTACAGGGCCGGAGATACAGTACAGCATAAATGATAATTATATATACAAAACTAAATTAAAATTAATTAAACTAAACTAAGATTAGCAAGATACGATTCAAATACAGAACTTAACTTACATTAATATACTTTTCTATATAAAACAAGAATAACTAGGAAAATTTTGATTTAATTTGACCTAGTCTACTCTTAAAAATGTCGAAATTTTTTTTCAATAACCTGATAATTGGGGCACATAACATATAATGAGGAATACTTTTAGATATCTGTGTATGTATTTGGTAGATAAAATAAAGATGTAGATCGAGTTGGCCTAGAGGATGCCCGGAAGTTAATTTGCGATAATAACTGTGGCAGTCGATTACATTATTCAGAAGCATATGGAGATAAACAACACTATGCATGTCCCTACGCTGCTCGACAGAGCGGTATTTGAAACAATTTAGTAATAAGTAGTGTTCATATCCTACAGGAGGATATCTATGATCAGTTTTAAAAGTAGGAATTTTTAAAAACTTTCTTTGAATGTCTTCAATGCTCTTAATGTGAACATCATAGTATGGATTCCATACCACGTTTGCGTATTCTAACTTAGGTCGCACTAGTGTGTTATATAACATCTTTATTGTATCTATATTATAAAAATTGCGTATAATGAAGCCAAGCATTCTGAAAGATGACGCCACAATATTATTCATGTGCTCTTTAAACGAGAGCTGAGAGTCAAACGTGACACCTAGATCTTTAAAACTGTCGCGGCGATCCAAGATAATTCCATCCAAGTTGTAATCGAACTGTACCTTATCTATTCTCCTGGTAAATGAGATCATATTACATTTAGTTATATTTAAAGGTAACCTGTATTCATTACAACAATTATGAAGAGTATTTAAGTCTTTTTGCTGCTTAAGCCTGATAAACTGTTAATTTTATAGTATATTTTTAAGTGGTCAGCATATAAAAGAGAAGAACAACGCAGATAATTGATGGCACTTACGAATATAATAAATAGCAATGGGTCTAGTGCCGATCCCTGTGGTATGCCTGAGGGTGATATAAATTCATTAGACCTGTAAACCATGAATTGTAAAAATTGGTATCTATTATGAAGATAAGACTCAAAGAAGTGAATGAGCTGTAGGTTAAAACCCAATGAATATAAATTCGTTAATAGAACACCATGGTGTAGTAAGTCAAAAGCTTTAGAAAAAATCCGTATGAATGACAGCGTCTCTATAATTTCGCATAAGTACTGTGTTGTGCAAAGTTAAGTTTGTAGTTGTGGAGCGTTGTGAGACAAAACCATGTTGGTTAATACATATGCTACTATGAACTTATGGGTAAAATGTGTTATGTAGGACAATTTCAAATAATATGCCAAAGTTATTAATAATAGTTATTGCACAATAGTTCTCTATATCCGACTTGTTTTTTTTGTGAATAGGCAAATTTTTTTTAAATCAAAGATACTATACCATAATCGTGTCAAGATGATAAAATTTTCTTCATAGAACTACACTATCGACTCGACGGAGTAATTGGCTAGAGCGCACGATTACAATTGTTACTAAATAATATCTCTATCTAGCTACGGGTTCAAATCCTCCCACCGGCTCTGGTAATGTCGTCCTAGTTGCTGACAAAACTTTTAACATATTATCCCGAACTTCGCGTGGATGAAGTCGCGGGTAAACAGCTAGTTACGTATAAGTAGAGATCAGATTTAGATTGAAAATAGCAGAAAATAATATTTAGGATTTGCAATATTTGCACATAAAGCGGTACATTACTTTACATTATACTTTGTTAAATTTTGCTATAAACATTACGGTAGCGCATAAATAATATGAGGACGTCCCACGAGATCTAATTTCCACGAGATCTAATTCCTACGACATCTAATTCCCACGGCATCTAATTCCCACAACATCTAATTCCAATAGTCACCCTGTATACCTATCCATGTTTTCGAATGAGTTTTATATAGACCAATAAAAAAAGTCTCATGATATCTAATTCCCACGGCATCTAATTCCCAGGAAATCTAATTCCCACGAGATCTAAAATTCCGAGACCATTTTCCCATGAAATCTAACGCATCACCCTGTATATATGTTCGGCTTTCCGAATGCGTTTTATCTTGTAACCTATCTGAAAACACCGATTTAAAATTTCCACGAGATCTAACTTCCACGAGATCTAAAAATGTGATATTGCCTTAGATACTGAGGTAAAGAATTACATGTGCAGCATTCAGAGGTGTAAGGACAAATAAGGCAGCGGACTCACTACGCCAGTTTTAAAAATAATGCAGGAATATAACTTATTACAGGATTTACTTATTTTTTAAACTATAAACCATGTAATGATGTATAGAGATGTTATTGTAAAGTGAACTTACAGTTTTTTATGGGAAAAAGCTGTTCAATTTATGACAAATAAATCATGAAGTGGATTAGATCCTTTGATATGGCGACATTAACACTGAAGTTCAAATGAACTCTCGTGAGGTGTCGGAATCCATGGTAGGACTGTCCGGTAATGGTTCTGCTGGAAAAAAAAATATTGCCCTGAATCGATTATGCAAAATTTATACATATTACAATTCGCTGAAAGCTTTATTATTAAATTTTTATTCATGCCTTGTACCAGAATAATAATTAATTGCTTTATTGCTATACATGTTAACTAACCATAAGAGTTAATTACGATAATGTTTTTCAATATAAATAATTGAAAGTTTAACAGATAAAAAGTAATCTCTTAATTATTATACATGCACATGTAAAGATACACATGTTTTTATATGATAAAGATCTCGATTTTGTGCTGACATCTACTGTTTTACATATTTTTAATACATAATAATTTGAAATTTTAATATTTAGTGAAAGCATATTGCATAATTTTGGGGCTAAGTATAGAAAATGTTTTTGTCCAATTATTTTCTTAATTTTTTTTATTTTGTATCTTTTTTTGATTTTTGTATCATTCTATATGAAACATATTGATATAACTATGAAATAGTAAAAAATTTTAAGACACAATTATTTGAACGACTTTTCTTAAGATGTGATCAATTTTAATTTTATACAGGGCATTACTACTTTCTATTTTCTTTCTTAAAATTAGCTAAGGATACCTTGACATATTTTAACATACTTAAGTTACACCCTGTATAGTGTAACTAGGTGTTCAAGTTTCAAAATTATTTTTTTTGTTTAAATTTATAAACTTATTTCTTGAACTTATAGAATTAATTTTAGGTTAAATTCAATATGTATTGTTAGGTAATTATTTAATCGAGGACCGTGGTTCAGATTCCACGCTAAACTGTAGGTCCTTAGTTAAAAAGGCACATTGTGGCCTACTTGCCTAGTAAAATAAGTAACTACTACTAACTAACTAACTAGGTAGTTATTTTTTATTTATTCTTCACAACTCAACATGTATTTGATTCGCTAATATGTGTATTTGTTGTTTGACATTAATTGTAAGTGTGTCTTAGTTGGGTAATGGTAATGGTGGAGGAGGCGCACGCCTGGCAAGTAGGCCGCAGACGGGCCTTTTTTACCAACCTCCAGCTGTCCCCTCGACCATGTACATACTTCCCCTGCTCCTTCGTCGAATCTTTCCGATCTTCTGTTGAAGATCAAGATGTCACTCAGTGCAAATCTAAAATGATTTATCAGAAAAATCATCGTTATTTATATTAATAATACAACAAAATAATAAATACTTTATATACAATCTACATTGATTGTTTTGGGGATAAATCATACTGAAAATATAAAATGTTAACGGATTTTAATTGAATTTATACAATATGCGTACGTACGCCTCTGGACGTTATATGTGAGATTAGATCACAATTAGATTTCATGGAATTTTCATTTTGGGCTTTTAGATCTCGTGGGACTTTTGAATTGGTCTATTCGGAAAGCCTAATAGATATACAGCGTGATAAGTAAACTGTTTGAAATTAGATCTCGTGGGAATTAGATCCCATTGGAAATCGGTGTTTTTAGGTACGGATCCATGATAAAACACATGCGGACAGCCAAACAGATACACAAGGTGATGCGTTAGATCTCATGGGAAAATATTTTCAGGGCATTTAGATCTCGTGGGAATTAGATTTCGTGGGAATTAGATCTCATGGGACGCACTACAAAATATGACTAAACTATCTTTCAACTTCCTTGAGGATCAGGGACCTTTTTTATTTGTTTAGAAACGTACACATCTCAATTAACGTTTACATGGATTTTCGCTATGGTTTGTGACGTACTACTCGCCCACCACCAAAATGCTTACCTTGCGTGGGTGTCGTGTCACTTTGGCACCCTTCAGTACAGTAGCTGTACTATTGAACTTTTTTATTTCGGTAACGGTATCGAGCGCCAGTTCCTATTTTAAAGTGTAGGAACACCACTTTATTCTATCAGCGGTATGATAGAAGCTAGGGTAACTCAGTGAAGAAACGGAATGCCAAGCGGTCTGTGTGTGTGGTTGTCGTTTGCGTAGTAATGGACAATTTCACCTTACTAGCCGAAAATGATTCTCGGTGTACCAACGAATTTATTACTTATACATTTGTCTTTAAATAAAAGTAAGAATTTAAACTCTACTTATCCTATTTATTTACGATTGGTTTCATCGAAGAGAAAAAATCAAATACACAGGCAAATGAAAATAGTATCTATTTACAACTTTATTAAGAAATGTAGAAAAACAATGTAAATATTTGTTTTATCTACAATCAATCAGCCTAGGAACCAAGTAAGAGGTTTATAATACGGCGAAGTTTCGGAGAATACGTTTATGTTATTTACTTATAAGCAGGCAATATCAAAATAAGTACTACAAGCAGTTATGAAAGCAATATACGGTTACTGGTATCTACAGCCAGCGGTTAGTGACCCTATGGTCGTTGGTACTTAAGGCGGAATTACAGCAGCGAGCCGTGCAGCACATCCAGGTGCTAGTGGTTACGGAGTGCAGGCGTGCCACAATGGGAGGATGTTAATCCAGGGACAGACGGTATATTTGACTGGCTCGTCACGGATGTGCTATATCGGTAGATCAGCAACTTATGTCTCTAGTGAATACAAGCGTCAAACGATATAGTTACGATATTACACCACGCGACACGGTGAGGTTCCTTTCATAATTCTAGAGAAAAACCTTACTCGTGCTGAATCTACTAATAAAATCCCGGTATGCTTGATGCTGACCTCGTGATATAGGCTCCAATTTACTAATTCGCGTTTTTAAGGCACACTGTCCCTTGAGCTGACTAGACCAGAGATATGCCGGCGGAGTTAAAGCGATTTTCACACTAGGTATCGATAAAACAAGTGATTATCACATTTATCTGCGAGCCTTCTTGTTTCACCACTCCGATGTTGTGGTTACGGATTGACAACTACGCCGCAGGGCACATTAAGGTTATTTTCACAGTTCTAGAGAAAAACCTTACACGCACTGAACTGATCGGTTCATGTATTACTTTCCGGGTAACGGTGAGATTCTTTTCATAGTTCTAGAGAAAAACCTCACTCGTGCTGTATTTACTAATGAAATCTCGATATGCTCGTAGCTAAAATAGATAATCCGTATTTACTTGTGGAACCACGATATTTTCCGGATATCTCAGGGCGTACGCAGAATTACAGATGCAAACGATAAATGACGGAAATGCACCAAAATCAACAATAAATCAATAAAACAGTGAAAAAGAATTCTTACCACTGGAGGATTCGTCGGAACACCCTGGAGTTCGGAAGCGTCTTTTACGGTACGGCCGGAGTGTCTGACCAGTTGTCAGAAAATCATCTTTGTGGCTCGTTCTTGCGGTTTTATTCACAAATCCTCCACACGAAAATCACGTGCCGTCTTTCAAAGGAATCTGAATAAATTGCGCGCATAATAAAATGTATTATAAGTAAGGTTGGCGTCCGGTGCATAAACAAATTCCCTGCGTTATTTAACATAAGCAATTGTTTACAAAATATTCCAACGCCAGGAATCCCTTTCTCATAATTTTAAAAGTATATTTACAAAAGGAAATCTTTAAAAACGGTCAAGGATTAATATTTTACTATAAATTCAACAATAATTTATTCTATAAATTATTTAAACAAAAGTAGAAGTAGCCTCTTTTATCATTAGCAACTACTCTTAATTCGGCTTTGACATAAACTAAATTAAAGTCAATTTTCAACGTCTTACTTGGCGGCTGTTTTAGTAAAACACTTCAAGTGGTTTATCATTAAGATAATAAAAAACTTAAGATTACCCTGAATATAAACCGGTTTGAAACAATTTTGTTTAATAAATAATTGTTATTCCACATACTGGACTTCTAAAAGAACTTGAACTCTGATTCAAAACGGTTTCAACGGAAACATTCATACTAGTTATGGTATACAGGGTGTACCAAAGTGAAAGATGAACTCAATTAAGTCTTATTATATACGAAAATTGTTACCGGATAAATCACTTCGTTACAGGTTTATAAAGCAAAACTTTTGTATCTAACGACGTTTGAGCTTGTATAGTAATAATAGTTAATAGCCGATGTTTTCAACTGTTACTTTATAAAAGTATTATAGAATTGCTTTTTTTATGATTTACAACTAATAGTAAAATCGTTTATTAATAATGACGATGAGGTGAAAAAATCACTGTATATCGCATTACTAGTATCATGTAATTCAGAATCCCTCTCTGGAAATGTCATCCGAGATACGGGCTCTAGAGGTAATTGTGCCAATTAATTTGAGTTATGTGCCTTCGAGAGTTGCAAATATGGTGAGACAGTGCAAAAGACTAGATTATAAGACCCCAAACATTTCATTTCATAAGTAAATAGAAAATCATTGCTTTGCAGAGCCATAGATGTAAGCTTAGGTAGTTGAAATGCACTGAGTTGAAAATCAAATTTATTAAGATAAAGAAGATCTATTGAAAGAAAAAGACTAGGTACCTATTTTTTTAAACAAAATTGCAAAGAATCATTGAAGAATTGAATGTTTTCGACTCGCTTTCTTCGGATGTAACTGACTGAATATTTTGAGGATAATGATATTTTAAAACATCATGTAATTCAATTTGTAAAATTAATATTTAAACCCTATTTCAAAATAATTATGGATATTCTAAATTTTGGTCAAAAGTATGAACAGGATGAGAATTAAATTAACCATGACTGCTTTGTTCAAAAATCAACAATCCTGTTATGCAAATGATATTTTAGATACGTAAACAATTCATTTTGTAAAAATAATACTTAAGCTCTATTTCAAAATAATTAATTATAAGTGTTCTAATATATTGAACATAAGTACGACTAAGGTGAGAAGTAAAACTATTTTGTTCAAAAATTAATAAATTTCTTATGTATTTACTTAAATGTAAATTTGTCCTGTAGTTTTATTGTAATAAATTTTATTCTAATTAAATTTAATATTGCAACATAAATTATTTCAAATTCAACCCCCTTACGACATTACTCATTACTTTTCTCTCATTTATTTTTAAATTTAGTACTTCCATAGGTTGAGAATTAAGAAAAAACTATTCAAGGAAATCTGGTAATTGCATGGTAACTGGTAAGTGTGGTAGACACTTATTATGTAAATAACAATAAAAAGTTTAAAATCAGTCTCAAATTTTTTATATATTTCTATGACATTATTGTACACAACAATTCGGAAAGAAAAGGTACGCCTACGGAATTATGTTATACAATAATGCATTACTCTTTCTAAATAGGAAACAGACTATAATTAAATTGTTTATGCAAATAACAAAAAAAAGTATCTGATGTGGCCAGCACATAACTTTCTTATACCTGATATAAAAAAATCATTCTATTTAATTCTTCACTTATCTCAATTAAATTTAATAACGTACCTTGAAATGTGTCATTTTTAAATAATTAATTATCAGTGTCATTAGATACTGTCAATAATAATTCATGTCATATATTTTAATAATTTTTTTTGTTGTTGACATTGACATTTTTGTAACTAAATTAGATCTTTCAAACGTCAAACTGTTAAATTTATCCTAACCACATTTTATGAGGCCAAATGTGTAAAATATTTCAGTTTGTATATCAGCTTTATTTAAGTAATATATTTTATGCGCTTGATATAGTAATGATTTATAATCTTTCATCAATAACATATTTTTTGTAAAGTCAAATACAAAAAAGATTGGGTCCTGTGGACTCCCTTTCAGCTGGCCAATTTTGTTCATCACAGAATTTTTCATTGTCTTTGGCCTTTAGACAAATGTACCAAATTTGAAAGCTTTATCTCAAAAACTGTGGCTGCTATCGCAATACTACAGAAATGCGGGCAGATTTTTTTCATAAAGTTATATGTTTTCATTATAATTCATCGAGATTCGCCCAGAAATGCAATAAAATGTTTTAATTTTCTTTTCCCGAAATTGTAACTTTTCTTCTTTCATTCATTATGTCTCTTCTAGTGGTACCACATTCACTAAATTTAATGTGTCACCTAAAATGTTGTTGACAATCTTAACTGCCAAATTTGGAAAGTCTCCCATTAGTATTTTTGAGTTATCGCGGATACACACATACATCCACATGCACATCCACGCACACGCACCGACAGACATCATTTGGAAAATTGTCAGAATGGATTTAGAAAGGTTCAAAACGTATATATTAATCAAAATCTCGAGGTCGAAAAAAAATCACGATTACTATACTTCCTTATATTAGGTATAAGAAAGTAAAAACATTAAAATTTCGGACAGCATGTTTCAGTTTTGAAATAGTATTTTGTTATCCATGTAATAACTTTAATTCCATAATTAATGTAATTAAATAAGTAGTAATGTAATTAAATAAGTGATTGCCTAAAATAAAATAGTTCGCATCTAATGATGAATAATTTATTCAATATGAATAAAAAAAATATAAAGACAATTACGACTATACAGTACGTTAAACTATACAATTTTTTTTGCAAAAACGCTTAGACCAGACGATTTGCATTTTTGAATTGACATTTTTTGGCCTATACGAGAAATAAGTGTCACTTCCGGCTTTTTTGGAAGTGACACCAACTTTGTTATTTTAAATACAACACCATGCATATTTCTACGGATTTCGATAAACGATAAAAAAAACATTTTAAGTAAGCCCCTTAGATATCAGTTAATTTATTATCTCTACCGATTACATTTTTTTGTAAATACTTCACGAACTATTCGTAATAAATATATCTATACGGGGCTTACTCAAAACGGTTTTTCAACGTCTATCAGAACAAATAACAAGGTTTGTATCACTTTCGGGAAAAATAACACTTGAGTTACTGTATAGGCTAAAAAAAGTCTAATTTAAAATGCTAATCGGCAGGTCCTATAATTTTTGTAAAAAAAAATTGGTACGATTTTATCATATCTGATCGTTATCATGAACGCATTGTAAATAGTATTTTTATCTCGATTTTTACCTTTTTGCACTTCATAAAAATGTATGTTATACCATAAAATATAAGTACAATTTGCCGCAAATAAAACGTAGATTTACAGAAAAATTAATACAATTAATTAAAAAAATTATCTCGGTAGTACCGCTTTACCCTATTAACGACATAACATCTCATCTAGTGGTCTATATAGCGTCTGAATAATTGAAGGCGAAGTATGTAGGATTGTTTGTATGATGGGCAAAGGGCGTATAAAATATACCAGTACATGGATATGTAAGACTTTTATTAGTCGTAGGCGGCCAAGCAAAAGTGCGATGCTCTTTTCATTCATTCACCGATATAACCTGATCGTTATTGTCATCCATGCATTTGTAAGCATTTTATGTGCATATCCATGACAGTTACAGAGTTATTAAGACCCAAAAACACAATTATAAAAGGTCATCTTAAAATAATGTGAAAGATACATTTAGTTACAATGCAGTTATTTACTTTTACACGTTAAAGTTCATAATGAGTCAAATTCTTGTGATGATGTACGATACAAGTAACCTATAAAGCTTTTTTATTATTTTTTAACTGCATTTTATATAACCGTGATTGTGTAACAACAATATGTTCATACTTTATGGAACATTTAGTAAATTTACTTCAACTACTAAACAATAACGTTTGTATATACCTACACTAAATGCGTAGAAAAGTGATAAATAACATGAAGAAATATTTGTTCAGTGTTAACCACATATAATTATTAATATATTATGTAGAGCAATATAATAGTTACAATGGAATAGGTGTACTGATTTCTGAACTTGTAAAACAATACGATTCATCATTTTTTTAATGAAATGAAATAGTAAAAATTAACAAAATTCTTATTCCTCTATTCCTTGAAGTAAATGAAGGGAATAAAACTGCAAAAGATAAATCAACTACTAAATGAAATATGTACTAAAATATTTATTTATTTACAAGGGCCGGCTTTTCCATTTCATGTCACATTTATTTGATATAAATTCCATGGAAACAATTTATCTACCAAATAAATTTAACAATGGAAAATCGGTCCTTAAAATTTAAATGACAAAACAATTAAAAGGAATGTGTTGTCATCTTTTAAATATTGTATTACGTGATTCCAAAAATAAGAGTAGACAAGAAAATAAATAACGTTTTATTTAATATTTATTGCCGATCACATTTTAACAATTGCAAATTAATTAACATTGCTACAGCTAGATAACAAATATTCTAAAAATTGTTTGAACAACAAAATTTGGTTACGTGTTTGCTATCCACACAAACGTAGATTCGTTGATTGAAAGGTAACACTTACTCACTACTTTATTTACTAATTAACAATTAACAACAATAGATTAATTACTGTCTTAACTATAATCACACTTGAACACTTATACGTATCTTTCTTATTTCTTCTTTACTCGTTCACAATTTAAGACTGAGTCTCGGCCCACCGTGCGTCTTATTTATACATCCATTCACAAGGTCTAGGGCATTCCAGAATATTCCCGGCCGTTTGCATACAATTCCAGTCTCATCTAACCAGTCTACATAGTCCAATATGTTAATAAACTAGTTAAAATTAATCAAACGAACTACCAAAAGAATATTATTTTGTTTTAAAGGCAAGTACCATAATATTAAATATGTAGATATTCTTTAAATATCACTCAATAAAATTCAAATATTCCATTTTTAGATAATGCAGATCTATGATCATTAACTGAAAATACTAGAAGTGGCTGAAATACAACAGAATTATTTTCAGCGTAAGAATTTTCAGGGGTAACTATGTTAGTTGCTAATACTACTTCTTGAGGTTTAACAGAATAAGGAAAAGTGTTCAAAGTATACCCCCCCCCCTAATTAATGTACAATAATCACAGCAAATTCCTTAATTAGAGACAAAATTTTGTCACACCGGAGAATGGACTGAGTACAAGAAAATTGTCCGATATGGTAGTTGTATCACGAATTACTATCAAAAAATTGTCATCTTCGTGAAATTCTTGGACTAAATGGATTTTATGGGAATAGAATTTGTAATGCTTTAATTACCAATTCCATCCCTATATAATTCATTTAGTCAAGAGTTTCATGAAGATGACTATGATTGTCGTTTGCAATTTTGTGAGCTGATAGGCAAGCGGATAATAACATAAACATAAAACACGACATACACTAAACAATCCCCAAATCCAAAGGAGCTGCACTGGCCGGGGTTACACTGATGAAAAAACGTGAACAAACGACCACTTTCTTTGACTATCACGAAGCAGGAATCTGAATCAGGGGGTCAGTAGGTAATAAACCAGCTATATTTGTCACCTAATTATCTAGTTCATTCCGCTACTGAGCTCGACAAATTAATCCCAACTTTCTCTTTAACGTGGGTTTTCCCAATGAATGCGCATTTTTTGTAAATAGTACAGTCAATCACCATAATTGTCGTTACTGGGTGGATTCCAATTTAAGGAGGTTCCAAGAAGTAGATACTCAATATCCAGCTAAATTAAATGTGTAGGTATTTTTGGTGATCATGTTGTCTGACCTTTTCTATTGTTTGGTAATTTGATTGAAGAGATGTACCCACGAGTGTATCCAGATATGTTAAAAACAACGTTGATCCTATATTATCAATATTATCGATAATGATGAGTATTATTTTAAAGACAATTTGATATTCCAACAAAATGGTACTCCTCCTCACTATGCATGGCCTATGAGGCAATTTTTGGATCAAAGATTTCCTAACCACTGGACTGGAGTGGGAAGTCGTATTAAGTGGCCTGCGAGATCACCAGACTTATCTCCCTTACATTTCTTTTTATTTGGTCATTGCAGAGTAAAATTAACACAACTGAACCCAGTTCTTTAGAAGTCAATATACTACGCACGAATGATATTCTTTAATACTGTAAATATTTTAGCATGTTATTTATGTGGCTAAATTTTAATAGAATAGGATAAATAAACAGGATTATTGTACATATTATGCTTAATCCAGTTCTAAGATTCCAGCTGGTTTTGAAATATCTGTCATATCTATTAGTTTCCAGAATTATATGTGAGAAAGTCTTTAAAAATTCCAAACTGTTTGTGACTGCTGACAAAACAAACCTATTATTATCAGCTTTCTTATGGGCAAATCGATTTTCGTTGCCTAATAATAATTATTTAATATACTTACCTGTTCAAATGTGTATAATATAGTTCAGCATGATTATTAACAACTCCCGCCCACCTCTGAAATTAACGTCAATATAATGAGTGTTTTCTACAGCTGATAGTATAAAGCCAATAAAATTTCAATCAATTTTATACAAATATGGTAACCATTTAATAAATTTTAATAATTTAATGACTGAAGTTTACGATACTAACTACTGGATTAAGTATACATTGAAAAAGATGAAAAACTCCACTGAAACGTTTGTAATGAGGAAGTAAACATTAAATATGTTTTTAAATTTTAGATATTTATGTCAATGTCAAGAACTACAAATGTAAGAAATAATCTACTTATTTGGTGACATCATGCTTGTCTAAAAAAATCCTGAATAGTTAGAACAATAAAAACCAGATGTAAAATTTCAAGAACAATTTATTAATTAAATTATATAATAAATAAAAATTCAAAAATAATAAGCAAACACCACAGAGATGGCTACAAAATAAAAATAAATAAAATTAACTAATTACTTTATACAAAATATTAAGAATTGTAACTTATCTTTAACAGGGTGATCTTTAAACACATCGAGAAAATTCAGCAGATGATTCCGGAACCAATTTTGAGACGAAAAACTCGGATGTAGTTCTGCGCTCATTTACTTTATTTCGGAGATGCGGTGTGTCGAATAAAAAAATGATTTTCGGAATTTCAATATTTTAAAAAGCGCAGATAAACAGTTTAAATATCTGATGACTTTGTTTTGATTATTTTTTCCTTTTTGAGGGAAAACATCAACGAAGAAACTCACCTTGGCACCCCTGTGAGATTCGAAAAAAGGCATTACCTGACAGATTCCAAATTTACTTAACGCTGTTCTGAGGCACACGAATTTCCACACAGAATTCCAGCTAGAAAGTTTAACAACTTAACTATACAGATGGTGTATGGCTAACGATCCACAATATTCCAAATATCCAAAGTATTCCAAAAAAAGATAACTAAAGGAAGTCGCTGTTCAGGCTCTTTTGACTATGCCAAAAATGTCTGAAATAAATTAATAAAATATTAGATTAGACTAGATTTACTAAATTATATAGAAAATATTTATTTGTTGCAGTCCTGAAGAAAACAATAAATATTGTCGAAACGTTTAATGAAAATTTGAGGTTTTCTTACATTTTTATCCAATTTAGTTCCGACAAAAAATGAGTTTAAGAAGAACCGAGTGAAACATTTATTTTAGAATTATTCAATAAGCACTAATCTTCTACATTTAATATAAGACAATATGGCTTATACAGGGTACGGCAGAACTGATTAAGCAGTTTTGAGTGGTTATAAAGAATTAATGAAGGTATATAGAGAAAAACAGTTTTCATTTTCTAATTCAGCAGTAGATACCATTTCATATTCATTAAGTGTTGAAAATAATGTCCTCGAGATGGCATTCGTTAGCATCAACATACTGTTGGAGACGTTCTCTGAAGTTTTGTACAGCTCGTTTATACATATCACGGGAGGTTTTGTTTTTGTCTTGTCTCCTGCAGGGTGTGAGTGTGATGTTTGAACATTTTTTCCTTCAGATATCCCCAAAGAAGGAAATTGCAAATGCTTAAATTGGTGACCGCGCCGGCCACCCCACATCACCCCTCAGAGACCAGATGTTCAGGAAACATTCCTCTCAGAACATTGAGTGATTTTAGGGCTGTGTGAGCTGCAGCCCCATCCTCCTGGAACCACAACTCCTCCAATTCCTCTTCCATTATGGGCTGCAGAAAAGTTTTCAACACTGAGACATTCGGAATTCACGGTCACGGTCCCGCCTTCTTTCTCAAAAATGTACGGGCCTATCACTTCGAATTGTGATATGGCACACAACACCGTTAGTTTAGAGCAGTCTTTCATGAATCAATCGGGGGTTATTTTCAGCCCAGTAGCGGAAATTTTGCTTATTAATAGCTTCACTGAGATGAAAATGTGCCTCGTCGCTACTAAGGAAAGCTGCTGCAGGAAGGATCTATGCATTCATTTGCTCACACATATTTCTGCGGTTGGCGTAATCTACTAAACTCAATTCCTGAGCCATTATTAATTTGTAATGATGAAAATGAAAATCTAAATGAAGAATCTCTCACACTACGATCTGACGCTTCCAAAGCAACAGCATGCTTTCGAGCAGAACTTGTTGGCGATTGCCCAATTGCTGCTCTCACCAGCTGCACATTTTCTGGTGTTCTTATGACTTACGACGGTCATGTCTACCTGTTCTTAGAGTGCTACCAGTTTGCTCCAACTGCCAAACCTACGACCGAACTGTGGTCGCATTAGGAACGGCGTTGTTGCGCGGAATGTTAAACCATCGCCTGAAAGCTCTTTTCGTCACGATCACGGACTTGTTGTTTTCGAAATACGCCCGCACGGCAAAGCCTCGATGTTTTCTGGCCCAAACCATATTGGCTACGGAAATGGGGTGATCAACGGAACAGAGTGAGACCAAGCGTGCCCCCCCCTCCCCACCACAGCCCGAGCAGTGTCACCTCCAAAGCGCTTAGTTTATTCTGCCGCACCCTGTTTTTGTAACACGGCGGCAGTCGCATTTAAAATATAGTTATTTGTTTCTTCACTGGTTCAATTATATACGCAAGTACATAAATCTGTTATATTTTGCAAGGAAATAATAATATACAATAAAATAATATGAGAGAGGGTTATTAATTAATTCCTAAAAAAAATCGTGTAAAACTGCGTTTCACAATATTTATTCTCATTTTATTAATTGCATGTAAGTCCGTCACTGGAATAACTACCTGAGATGCGGTCTTTAGATAATACTTTGAAAAGATGCTTACGTCATACCCTAATAATTGTCTTATCTTTTCTATAAATAAAATGGTTAGTTGTGGATTTTCTGGTACTTTAGCCAAACAATTTTATGAAAATAATTTGCATATCTCACATGACCAGTATTGAACTACTACTAGTATTTTATTATCTCAAGTTTGAAAAAGATATACACCGAAGATTCGAGATAAATAAAGCATGCCCCTTTTTATCTTTACTTTAGAGGGCCTATAAATCTTTAACAAAATTTTGAATAGGAATACATTAAGTTATACCGTCATTATTTACTGCTCAGAATCCACCTTAAAATTTATGACATGCTTTTTGTTACACTCTGTATATATAAATTCAGTATGCATACAAATGTTTTTTTTTTTCGAAAATCATTATAATAATGGCAGCTTACGGGTCTACATTGTCATAAAATATAACTTTCCTTTCAGCAGTGCCACAATTATGATGCTATGAAATGTTTTATGGGTTATGAAACTCGCGTAAGTAATAATAACTTTTATGGACCTACCGCAAACTAGATCGTCCAAATAATAACGTTAGAATATCATTAGATACTATTATGGGCGTTAAGCTTTAAAAACTGTAATAGGCATTTGTAATAAGCTGTCAATAGCGTTGTTATTAACAGTTGCATGTAGGTATCTTATGACTTGCATATTCTACTTTTAATATGTATTTTTTTTGTTAATATTAAAGCTTGATTCGGTTGAACATTTTGAAAGTTTTTATTATGTTAATTAAAATATTAATAGAAGTGGTTTTTTGTCAAAATTTAACTTATGTAACTGTAAAAATTTTAGTCGCAAATTTACACAGTTAAAAAGAAGAGAATCATTATAAAGTTTATACAAATAATTTAGCTCTGGATTGTTCTTATCAAATTATTATTAAGGAAAGGTAGCGCACTATAAATTAATGATGGCGCACAAACAAAATTAAGAGCAGCTAAAGGCGACAGTTAACTTTTTATTCAATTAATTTCTAGCAAATTTCTTAGCTACAGATGATTAAAACATAACAAACTGGTATCTGTGTAACGTGTCACTTTGGCACCCTTCAGTATAACAAGGGTACCTTGACCTTTTTTATTTCGGTACGGTCTCGAGATCCAGTTCCTGTTTTAAAGTGTAGGAACACCACTTCTATCAGTTGTATGATAGAAGCTAGGATAACTTAGTGAAGAAACGGAATCTCCAGGCAGTCTGTGTGTGTGGTTGTAGGTTGCGTAGCAATGGACAATTTCATCTTACCTGTCGAAAATGACTCAGTGTACAAACAGAATTACTTACTTATACCTTTGCTTTAAATAAAAGGCATACTTTTAACTTCACTTTCTTTATTTATTTAAGACTGCTTCACAGAAGAGTAAAATAAAGAAATAAATATACACAACAGTTATGTTATAATACAACATAAATATTAATCTTTATTACAAGTCAGCAACCAAGGAATCAAGTAAGAAGTTATAAAAATCAAGCACAGATAAGTCGCGGAAACTACTACTACGGTATTACTATCAACAGGGAATATTTAAATGTCTACTACATGCATCTACAAAAGCAAGCAAGTGGTGATTCGAAATAAAGCACAGTTATGGCAGCTACTACTATTTGTATGTACAGCAAGTGGTTTATGAGTATAGTCCCTAATGGTTAAGGCGGTATTACGGCAGGTAGTCAGTGTAGTAGATGTATTCCGTGGTAAGCGGTTACATGTAAGACACAAGTGCAGGAGGTCAATCCAGGGACAGGCGGTATATATGACTGTCTAGTCGCGAGCATGCCATATCTTTAGATTAGCTACTAATGTCCCTTATTAGGGTTCCTTGACTACATGTATCGGACGAAACGGTGTGTACCTTATAGCCTGGGGCATTTAGTGAGATTCCTTCTACAGATCGATGCTTAAATAGTTCACTGGTGCCACTTCAGGTGCACCTGATGAAATCCCTTCCCACATATCGAGGCTTAAAGATTTTACCTGTACCAGTTCAACTACGATTTAAGATTAAACCTTTTCCACAGATCGAGGCTTAAAGGTCCTATCTTTGCGTCAACAATAAATAGAAATGATAACCGAATATTCTCGGTGCTCATCTAACTAGACAGCACAGAGGTTCAGTTTTAATTGTAAACTGTCCCTTAAACTTCATAAACCAGAGATATGCGTGAGTGACTGGAGATATTTGAGGTTAGCTAGTGATAGAGTAGAGTAATAGGTTATCAATTCAACTCCAAGCTTACTATCTGTAGAACTTAGTTTTAGTGAACATGGGTGTCGGACGGAACGGATGCATTACCTTCCGGGGCACCTAGTGAAATTCTTTCCACAGATCAGGGCTTAAAGGCCTCACCGGTACTTTAATGCAACTACGACTGAGATGGGACTCTTTCCACGGCTTGAGGCTCAAAAGTACTTTCTTTACGTCAATGCTAATTAAAAACGACAACCTAATATTCCCGATGTCCGATTTTTTCAATGACTCGCGAAATTTCCAGAATATCTCTGACTTATTCGGAAAACAGGCACTTCGAACAAAATAATACAACAGTAAATTCGGACACAAACGGTGTACGATGGAGATACAAATAAAAACAGTAAATCGGTCAAAGTTATTGTTACCACTACCTGGATATCTGGAGCTGCGTTCTTCTAACTTGAACACTCACTGCAGAAGTTCTTCTTTCAACCGGTGTGATCTAATTTGTACTAAAACTCTTGCCCAATAATGGCGGGGATCTGTGAGATACGCAAGCGTGTTGACTGCTGCTCGCGATAATCGCTTTTTCAGTTAACGCGGCACATGGGATTTAAACAAATTCCCTGTGGTAATTCATACAAACAAATGTTTACAAAATATTCCATGGCTGGGAATAAAGTAATTTAAAACGGCCATGTAATAACATTTAAAATAAATCAACTAAGAACTTATCCGGTAAATTATTAAACAAATAGAAACATATTTCTTTACCATGAATAAATAATGTCAACTTGATCTGAAATTAAACTAGATTAAATTAAACTACTTTCCTCTTACTTGATTGAATACAAACACAATAAACGATTTATCCTTATGATAGTAAACAAACTAAAATTATCCTGGGAAGAAACCGGTTTGAAACAATTATATTTGAGAAATAATTATTATTCCAACTACTGAACTTGAAAAATAAATTTAACTTTGGTTCAAAACGGTTTTAAAAGAAATATTAACACTAGTTATCGTATACAGGATATACCAAAGTGAACGAAAAACCCAATTAGGTCTACTTACAATAGAAAACTATTACCAGAAAAAATCACTTCGTAAGAAATAACTAGAAATTAATTGCTTTTAAATACTCATCTTACTTAAAATAAGTACAAACCAATTAGCAGACGATATAAAAAAAGCTCTCTTAAAAAGAGCAGAAGTAGAAGATAGAAAATAAGAAAAGAAATTCTCTTCAATTTATTTCTATGAACCAATTACGAGTGTCATTTTCCAATTCGTTTCAACTGGTATTTCTAGAAAATCTTAACTTTACTTGGGAGAATTTACCCCTCTATAGTACCTGTTTGACAATAGCCTATGAATATGAGCAATACAGCGAACTTAATATTCTGTACTAAAGAAAAAAAAATACGCAGATATAGAACCACAATATAGGCTTAGTGCTGTGATATTAAATTGTGGAAAAATATTTCTTATCAGGATGCTATTTTCTATAATACATTGGAAGTGCATGTTCCAAGACAAGATAACCTATTCTTATGTACTATGTAGACACTGGACAAGTTCCATGCTTGCAGGGCCGGCACATGGGGTACGAGACAATAACAATTATTGGTATGAAACAATTAAAATACAAACGGGGGGGTCTTAACAGTTCATAAAACATTCTGTAGTGTGCTCAAGTCATTATTATAAATTGCAAGCATAGGCCAGATAACTTATATGAATTACTTGATTTTTATCGTGTCATATCGTGTCACGACATGACAAGACATGAGAGTGTAACACGAAAACTGTAAAACACGAAAATTTTTGTAAATATGCGTGATTAAAAATATTCCGTGCGTGATATGATTTTCATTATGTCACGTATTGCAGCGTGCACAATCGCGCACACTCACTCTCACATTATGTGGTTGATAATACAGATCCCATAAGCAATGAATTTTTTTTCCGTTAAAACTTATTATGTTACGAGGTTGTGTAGACTTTTATTTAATTATTTACATGGAGTAAACTTAAGACAATCCTTCATTATGATTCGTGCGTGACCGAAAATATGAATCATATTTGGAATACGTGGATCGTAAAAAGCCTGGCAGCTTTTTCGAAAAACTAGGGAGCCACTGTTCTTCGTGCTCCTTCTGCGGGCAGCCATGATGTTTATAAAACAGAAATATTATTAGTGAGGGTAGAAATGTTCAACGTACACTAGAATGTTTAGATGTTTTAAAGAAATAGTTATTAAAATTTATGGTTATTGCCTCACAGGATATCAAAATGTTTTGTACGCTTAATTTAAAAAACTAGAAATAAATCAAATTTTTTATATTATAAATTATTTTACAATTTCTTTTTCCTTTTTGTAAACCGTTATTGTTTCTCATTTCTACTATGATACAACCCTGGGGCAGATTTTCAACTAAAATAATGTAACTATGAGCGTGTGGATAAACATAATACTTTTTTTTTATTTATAACCTAAGGTTAAATACCGACATGTTTCTTCAATTAATCCAATACCTAAGCACTACATTTAAATATTTGCAAAAGGCAGTCACATAATTAATATATAATTTGTAATAATTTAAATATGTACATATTAAAATACACTTATGCATAAAGCTAGTGAGCTGGAATTAGATAGCTATTATTATGGTTTCAAAGTATAGCTTTTACTTCACATAATGGATTGAGGCGCAAACACATTGTAATAATAATTTAATTTACTGTGAAGATAATAATATACAACTTAATTTTTAATTTAAGTTTTCTTTAGTAGTGGGCACAAGGCACCAGGAAATAGTGTATCTGTAAATAATTGATTATTAAAAATCGATTCATATATAACAGATCATTAATATTAATAATAATTACCAATTTAAATAAGTCATTATGAACTTTAAATATCTTAAATCATTTCAAAAACAATATAATGTTATACGAGAAACAAATATAGGATAAACAATTCATGCAGTCAATGTATGACAGATGTTCGAGAGTCAAGCACACTTGGCTCTCATCAGAATGTTCCGGATTCGATCCTAGGTTACGGCAGTGCAATTAACTGTGAAAGAGATTATTTCCAATATATATGAATATTGGGTATGTGTCTGTTGTCTCTAAATGTGTACCCTACAACCCGCACAACGTTCATTTAGGGATACAGGGGGTTGTACTATATGTGGAGTCACTATATTTTTTTTAGAATAATTGATGATGGACAGTCCTCCAGTGATTTCCGATGCGTAACGGGAGTCGCACCGGCGAATTAACTGCAGCCACTCCCACATCCCGCAGGGTTAGTAACTGTAGATATCAGAATCGTGTGCCCTTAGCAGACGGAGAGAATCCAGAATAACCGCTTTGTGTATTTGGCCTGCCAGCCACTCGGCTAAGTTTTGGTAGGCCGCTATGGTCTTCAGTTTCAAGAGCAACGTAGGCTTTATCCCTCCGATTACACTGATTATTGGGATGATTATTTTTGCCGAGTAACCTGAATACAGCACTTGGAGCCCGTACAGAGGATCGCAATATTCAGTTCGCTTCTTCTCCTCCTCCAAAGTAATGTTTATCTGCGCAGATGCCGAGAACTCGACATCTTGACTTGATGGTCGAGGAGAACTATGTCAGGCTTATTGACTTGGATTAGTTTGACCGCTGGGAATGAGTAGTTCCAGTAAATCAGGCATTTTTAATTCTCGACAACTGACACAATATCTCCGAGGACGTAAGGCATCACTGATGTCTGATCTACCCCGTACGAGTGCCTTAGATATATAGCCTTAGTATAGCACTCGTAATGCAGCGTTATGTCAGTGGATGTAGGCAGAAATTGCGTATGTGGGAGGCGTATGCAGAGAGTATGTGCATGAGCGATTCCGGCGCCTGACAGCAGGTCCTGCAGTTGACGTCAGAAACGTCTATATGCCACACGCCGCTACGGTAGACCAAGGTGTTGATAACAACATCTAGGCAGGCCATAATGAATCCCTCGGTCTCCGATTTAAGTTCGGCCCGGCTGACCTTAGAAAAGCGAATAGCAGCCTGGTGGATAACCCAGTGTTTCTATGTTTTTACAGAAGACACCATGCTGGAGTTTATCGACGTGCTGCCTAAACAGATTTTCCTGTTCGGCAGCTCTAATTCAGACATTCAGGCGATTTGGCTGAAGTTAAGTGACTGACTACCTGGCCTGCTACCTCGTCTTGTGTCGAATGCGAGACCGAGTTCATCTGCGGCTCTTTTTGCTGCCTTGAACAATCCTGCTCCCACTTCTACCGATTCATGATGTTTAACAAACCACAAGAGGGGATCAGAGCTCCTGAGGATGTTATATTCCAAACTTAGTACTACTCTGCCATGCGTACACTCTACGTTCAAGAGTCCTCGGCCCCAACGTTGACGTGGGAGGTAGATACGATGACCGGCCGATCTAGGATGAATACTATTCATCAACTTGCTCATATCTCTGTCTAATTGGCACAGCTCGTCTACTGTCCATTTCACTATTCCAAAGGAGTAGAGCAGAACCTAAAGGGCAAGCATGTTAGCAGCAGATACCTTGTTCTTTCCCGAAAATTCTGGATACCAAATCTTTCAGAATCGGAGTCTGTACTTGCCGCGGAGAGAAGCCTTTATTTGTTTTACATCCTGGATGTGCCTTTGTTAAACACCCATATGTATAGACCTTTCCGGCATACAAATGTCTTAGAATGCTTCCGTTTGCGAGTTGTGCATCTTCAGAGAATTCCCTGCATCGTCCTCTCTTGAGATGGACGACTGTACATTTTTCCAACCTGAACTTCATACCAACTGCCACGTGCATTCTTCGACCACACTATGAGCGTTTTGTGGTTCGTGCTCTCCGGAGGCATAAAGTTTAAAGTCGTCCATGTAAAATAGATGGGTCATATTCGCCGTCACTGGGTGGTCCACGCGAGTTTGGCGGAGCCCAATAGACAACGGCAGCAGCGAGATGCAAAAGCGGAGAGGGGTTATGAAATCACCCTGGAGAACTCCTATCCTAAATGCTACCTGCTCTGTCTTGACCTGCTGTGCACCTGATGTTATGGTGAAACGAGCCTTTCAGACCAGCAGCAGCTGTTCTATGCATCTCACTAGTGGTGCTGGTACCGCAAGGCATTCGAGCAAGTGTAATAATGGCTAGTGTTATGTTATGTCAAATGCCTTACGGTAATCAATAGATTCCGCTTGTATTGTACAGAATCCTGTCAGCAGGCTGTCCGTACAATCTGACATGCCCTTCTTAGCTGTTCATGTATTTGCTAGAATAGCGGATCAATAGACCTCAGTGTACTGGCATTCAAGGGAAAGTTTCCCATTTTTGAGGATAAGTAAATTGCGCAGGAATAATCCAGAAATGTTCCAGTCCTGCAATATTATTACGTGATCGAAATGGCCCTTGAGCCACGCGAGTTATATTTCTGGATCTCAAAGTTGATTTTTAAAAAATACTACTTGAAAAATATTAAATTTAATAAACAATTTAATTAATAATTCAAAATTCAATCGGACATAGAACAATGTGAAACAATAATAATAATTACATAACTGCTGCCATCAGCGATATTGGCTTGGCCGGACGTAATGATGAAGTGGCGTGATCTTCCAGTGGCGCGCTAACTCCTCCATCGCCAGAAATGACATTAGGGTTAGAAAGAACCTAATGGAATGTTTTCTCCTGTTTCTGTTGTCATCTCCTTGGTTGGTTTACTTTTGGTCTGAAACACAGGTATTAATTTTTGTCTGTATTTAAGGTAACAATAGATTGGGGTTGTGATTGTAATTATAAATGGAATACAGGGGATGACATATTGTATCTAATTAATTTTTTGTTATGAAATCCGAATAATTCTTGTGAACGTACCTCTCTTTGAAGATTGCCTATATGTCGTTTTAATGTGGAAAATTGAGATAGGTCAATTCCTGTTAGGTTTTTTGTCATTGGTTGAATTTCCTCGTAGTTTAAATAAAGTTTAAGTTTGGGTAAGTTTATCGGGGTTGACCGAAATTCTTGATTATTTTTTGGTAGTAAGGTTTTTAAGTCAATTTTAGCTCTGCATCCATAGGGAAGAGTGATTAAGTAATTTCCTTGGATTTGTGTTCCGTACTAATAGTAGTCTCTTTAGAGACAACTGCTATCCAGGAGTTGGTTTCTTCGATTTTAATGACTTGATTATCGGGATTAGAGGTTATTTGTGCTTTGCACATTTGTTCTTGGTCGTGTGTAATCAGTTAAACAGGGCATGACTTTGTTATAATGTCTTTTAGAATTTCGACTTCACATAAGAAATCTGGATTTTGATTTTTTGACATGGATTTTCGATTTCAATGAATGTGTAGCTATTTAAAAGTATGTATTTTGTTTTTGGTATTATAGTTTGTTGGTTTTCGTTTGGTATTGAATATAGTCGGTAATATTCGTATTCCTGGGCTTCTACTAAGGATATTATTAGAATGAAGTAGATGGTACTTTTCTTTTGGTGGATGTTAATCTTAATTAGTTTTTCGTATTTGTGTATAATTTGGATTGTGAGCTCCAATACAAGTGATGTGTCATTTAAGTTTTTCTGTATTTCTTGCAATCCTCTTTGTTGTTCTGTTGGTGTAATAATAATTGAGTGAAGTTCTGTGTGTCTAGCGAATGTTTGTGCCATTACTAGTTAGTCTAGAAAGTCGTTAATTTCATTTTCAGTTTCTCAGTGTATAATTATGATACCAGTGGTGATCTTTATCCAGGTACACAGAGATCCGTTCTGGATGATATCTTCTAGGCGTTTTATATCTCTAACAATTTGGTTTTGATTTTGCACTAGACGAGAGATGGTGTCATTTGTTTGGATTATAAGATTTTTAGTTACAGACCTGTGGTTCTCTACGTCTGTACGTGAAATCTTTTGGTTCTCTAGCAGTTTTTTTAAATTCTCTGAAGAAAGATATGAATATCTTGCTCCGTCTTCTGCATCTAGGGTTCCAGTTACAGTTTTTTTGGACAGTTCCGATTAAATTGAATAATCTTCGTCTTGTTCTGTGATGTGATGGGATTAACTGGTCGATTAGATCATGTGACCTATCAATTTGTTGTTTTAAGAGAGATGTCGCTTGACCATTTAGTTGTTTGTCGTCAGGACATTTAATATGGTCCTTATTCACTCTTGCTTGAAATGTTCTTTTCTTTTCTTCGGTCTCCTCAAGTGTTCGTAGAAGCGGTGTAATGAATAGAGTGTATTGATGTAGTAGTTCCCAAGTTGTGGAGAACTGGTTGGATCGTCGGCTCTTCCCGGGTTATGGGTTTCATCCATCTGAAGCAATGTTTTCAGATTACTTAAGTGAACTTTTTTATTGATTGTTGCGAATATGTTTCAGTAGTGTCAAGTGAAGTCTTTCAAATAGATATACCATTTGAATCCGGGTGGTTTGGAGTAACAAAATGGACATCGACATGATGTGTTGCTAGGATTTGTTTTCCTAAGTTGTTTTTAAATTATGACCTATTAATCCTAGCATACCCAAACATTGGGTGTGTGTCCATTGTCTCTAAATGTGTAGCCCCCTCCCAGACAAGGTATCTTGAGGTACCTTCAGGTTTACAGGGGATTATACTACCTCTGGTGTTTAATGATTAATTGGACACTTAAAAGTACTCTGACTATCATCATTATATTAGTTGCGCTTTATTGGTGTTTATAAACAAAACAATTTTCTCTAATATAATGGAGTTAAATTTTCAATTTTCACATGTTATAAGAAGCTAAAGTGTGTAAAACCTTTGAAATAATTTTATTTATTTCGTAAAGAAGTTCATCGTGTCATCTTGCATTGAATAATTATTTGAACTGCAACAAATTACATTGGAAAATTTTGGTTAATAAATTTTCATTCATATTTGAATATAGAATTTGTGCTTTTTAAAATTACAATTTTACGTATTACGTTATACAGTGCGTCCATAAAGTATTTATTGCACAAATTCATTTTCAACTAGAATATTTATTTTAATGAAAAATTCCGGGACACGTCATTTTTTTATGCTAATTGCGCATATTATGAAATTAAACTCTAGTTTACTAGATGGTCCACGTTATAGTTATGAGGTATAGTCCAAAAGTTTGTTTCACAAATTTTCAAAAATCTGTTAATAATACCATTTTATTGATACTGAAAAATACGAAAATATAAATTCCTGTACTTCTTTCATATACTTTACTACAGACCTTTTTCTAAAATGTTCTTTGTCTTTTTAAAAAACTTACTAATATTTGCAAAAAAGAAACAAAGAGAAATGGAGATTTTCGATAATTTCAAAATAAAATTTGGCTTATGTCTTAGTCCTTTCTCTACATATTACGCAAATTTAGGAAACCTCCAATTGCCAATAAATTGCGACACCTGGAGTTAAAAGACAATGAAAAAATAAGGACTATCAAACTGTATTATTCCATTTAAATAAATGATAGTGTGCAGAAACTTGCGTTTCCACATTAAAAACAAATCAAATCCGTTTTTGAAATTTATTCAAAAAAATTTAAACAACTTTCGCCTTTGGATGTTTTTAATAATACAAATAATTCTCAAGAAAAACACTTGCAGGATTTTATACATATAAGAAATTTACAATTTTAAAATTTATTTAATTCTGCACTCAATTACCGAAGAAAAATTATTTAGCAAAATTTTACACACAAAATGTTTGATATTATAATTTCACAATTTTATTCCTTTGGCATATTTAAATCCATGAAGAGTCGACGAACGTCTTTAAATGATGAAAAAGAATCCCAAGCCTCTATGCCTTACCTAGGATTTTTATTCAGTACTAACTTTGTCCAAAAAAGCCTAAAATAGTTCCTTGCCGTTGGTGGATTTCAATGCACAAAGAGACGGCGAACCTCCTAAAATACAAAATACGCATATACTTGGTTTTTTATGTTCCTCTAGAATATTTCCTTATTCCTGAGAGATCTCAATGCGACAGAAGGAAACAAACGTGTCAGTATGACACTGAAATTATATCCACAACAAAGTCCAAAAAGTTTGAAACAAATAGAACATTTTTTCGTTAATATTCCCATAAAAATTTATTCTTGAGAAAATGTAGTGCAAATATTGCAAAATCCAATCTAACCGCCTTTTACAGGTTTGTACAGTATGGAAAAATATTTCCCAAATTATTGCAGAGCCAATAAAAACTCTAGTAAAAAAAATTATGCCTTTTATCTAGAAAAAAATTATACACTGAGAGAATGATTTAGTTGGAAGAAATAAATTTTATTTCAACCAAATAAATGATTTCTTTGTATTTGGCGAACTAAACATTTAATTGGGAGAATTAAGGCATTTATTTGATTAAAAGCCGAATATTTAATATTATCAATTAAATCAAAATACTTATTTGTAAGAAATATTTGTTTCTGAATATTAAATATTTATTTGTGAACATTAAACATTTGTTTCTGAACATTAAATATTTGTTTCTGAGCATTAAATATTTATTTCTCAGAAATAAGACTTTTTTACAGAAAATTGCGTGGATTTATTGTTGTTTATCAACAATAGATCCACGCAATCCACATTAATTCCGTTTTTAATTTATATATAGTGAACAAATATTTATTTTCAAAAACAATGAAAATTTCGTATATTCATTAATATTAAATAAATTGTTAATTTTTGATAATAACGCTGTTTAATTTATTTATAATAAAAAAACTATTTCTCCTCGCACCTGCTTTGGGTATCCACCATCTTATAAATTATTTAAAGAATTTGTTAAATAAATCTCTGCTCCAAAAGGATTAGTCATAGGTTGGTTTTTGGAGAAAAAAACAATCTGAACAATCCTTTTGCTACACATGGTTTATTTAAAAAAAATATATAAACAATTTATATAGAATAGCGACTTAATACCCAAAGAAGGTTCGAAGACAAATTATACGGATACAATAAATAAATGAATATAGAAAATTAAAAACATATATATATATATATATATATATATATATATATATATATATATATATATATATATATATATATATATATGTTAAATTCGTTTTCCGGGTATACTCCCGCGTAGGTGATAGGCTCCGAGAGGGACCGTGGTTGTCTGAACGACGTTTCGGCAGAATCTCATCTGCCATCTTCAGGTTCTAACAGATAACTGCTTACTGCGGCTTCTGGTAACTCGAACTGAAAAAACATTTTTTCAGTTCGAGTTACCAGAAGCCGTAGTAAGCAGTTATCTGTTAGAACCTGAAGATGGCAGATGAGATTCTGCCGAAACGTCGTTCAGACAACCACGGTCCCTCTCGGGGCCTATCACCTACGCGGGAGTATACCCGGAAAACGAATTTAACATTCACCACCCGCGAAAACCTGAAAAACAACTATATATATATATATATATATATATATATATATATATATATATATATAAATTTTTACTTACCTGGTTTATATTTGCGAAACTAAAATTTGATTTATATTAAAAAATGTATGCCTCACGATTTGTCTACAGTACGATGTATTAAAAAATCAGTTTTGCTAAAAATTATAGTAGATATTTTTTTATTTTTTTTTTCACAAGTTGTAAAGCATATCGTCGGTCCACTGCCAAAACAACGAATGTGCATTTTTCTAATTTTTCAGAAGAAGGGAAATAAAGTTCAATTTGTTGTTAAATATCCAAACGTAATTTATTTATAGGTATAAGTTTCCTAGTATAAAAATATTTCAAAAATATTCAATATTCGCATTTGCGGTTTTGGCACTGCAGACTGAAAAAAAATATATTATTTTCCAACAAAAAAGTCGAAAACGGCAAATTTGCACATTCGATGTTTTGTCATTAAAGCAACGTTATGGTAGGTATATATTTGCGAAATTAAAATGTATTTTATATTAAAAACATGTATGCTTCACGAGTTGTTTATAATAAAATATATTCTAAAAAATGATAGGCTAGATATCATATAATTTTTTATATAATTTTGCGTAGATGTAGGTACATACATAATATATCACTATCAATATAATCAATTACTCTCATGAACTATAACTTTATAATATCTCCATAGACACGATGACGTTAAAACATATATCTATTATGTTAATTCTTCTTACATAGGTGTTAAGGTATTCATGCTTAATAAAGTCCTAATTTTTTTTTAACTAATGTGTCTTATTAGAATCAGGTAAACCTCAAATTTATTATACATAAATCTGGATTTCCATGTCAAATTTTAAGAGAAAATTCAGGAAAATTGTAAATATCAGGAAATGCAGCCATTATAACCGCTTATACCGAGTAAAAGTTTTGCATTGAATTGATGCAAAGATATAATCTTTAAAATAAAACGTAAACGAACACGAAAAAATAATACAATGAAAATTACTGCGAAATATCTTATAGATTGTATGGTAATAATAATATAAAATAATACAGTCTATAAATAATACCTAGTTAAAAAAATAATCTATTTATTTTTATGCAAGAAAGAAAGTAATAAAGAAGAACATTCTAAATCGATATATTTGAGTACAGATTTTCATTTTATTCTTTTCTTATTTTGACTGTAATGTGTTTAACTGGAACTTTTCAAAAATACCAAATAAGTGAGTTTATTATTAACTTAGAAATAATAGTAGAAAGTTCAAATAAAGATTAATTTTCAATTTTCTTTACCACTTGTTTATTGTAATTTTTAATTGATGTGTCAGGTTAAGGATACAGACAAACGAATGTCTGTGTTAAAGGTAAACGAAATTAAATATATGAAAAATATTTACACATATTTATTAAAAAAAAATAACAAAAATAAATAACTTTGAAAAAATTTTCACAACTAAACAGTTTTTGGCTAGGTTAGGTACTTTAATATGCTATAATAAACAAATTACCACATACAAACATTAAAAACTTACATTTAAAAGTTTCTTTGAGGTTTTCCAGCCCCCCATATTCTTCTAATAAACTATACATCTACCGAAAGGGACACAACACTTAACACAAAGCTTCTAATAAGAGAAAAAAGGGAACAACACAGAACGGGGAACAATGGCGTCTTGTTGAATCTTGTCTAATGCGCTACCGCGGTTTCGCCGGTAGAGGGCCAAGATTTAGTTCTTAGAAACATATTTATTAATGAGGAATAAATATTTCTTATTAGAATTAAATATTTATTTCCGCTATTAGGATATAAACTTTAATAGTAAATATTTCTTTCTGTGAAATAAATATAATGATGTAATAAATGTGGCAGATACAAATGTGTTATTCATGAGTAGATTTATTTCTTATAAATAATTATTTAATTACAAAAAAATAAATACCAAGAGAATTCCTGAAATAAATCATTTAGTTTTGTCAATTAATCTAATCTTCGAAATATACTTCTTATAACAAAATTATGAAAAATATTTATTTGTCTGAATTAAATATAATGCAGAATAATAAATATTTATTAAATTGAAAAAACTAAGGCTTCTTAGTCATTTCAAGCCAGATATTTCCCTCAGTGTAAGGGCAAATTAATCACCATTAATATTGTAACAAAGTAAACTGCTATAGGTTTCTCTAAAGAGAAAGATAGCTATCAATTTAGTTCGGGAGCAAAAAGCAAAAAGCAAAAAAGGCGAAATTTTTATTTTTTCGAATTTATCAACCAAATTTTATATATGGGCATATCCTGGAAATAGAAATAATTTTTTAACATATTTTTTTTGGTATCCTAAGTAATAAGGGTCATTTACTCTTGAGCCAGTTACTGATAATATGATTTTTTAGCAAAAGTGCCCGGACTAATAGAAATTGGTGTATCCAGTATTAATTTAAGACTATGCACCACCTTCTCTCAAGAATAAAATGTTCTGACAAATCATTAATGAAAATGTTTTAAACTTTTTGGACCACATTGTGTAATACGCAAAAAATTAAGGTGAAAATCTGGTAAACATCGGGTTGCATGAAAACTAGTAAATTCTGATTCTGAACTATTAAAAGTTACATTATTTTTTGGTATTTAAAAAATTTATCTTTTTTGGTATTGAATCTGACTTAAAACATTATATTGCTTTAGATGAGGGGTATCTTTTTGTCCTTGAGAAATATTTATTGATGGCGAACTTCCCATCAATACACAGGGTGGGGCAATAGTGCGTCCGACTTCGATATGTAGAGTTCTATGATAGCTAGAAACTTGATTTAAAAACATAAATAAACTAGATAAAAAAGTCTATAACCGGAAATTATTTTCGATTATACGAGGTGAGCCAAGACGATTCTACAGAAAATTCAGTTCAAAAACTTGTAAATTTAAAAATCCTTTTTGGACACGCTGTATAATTTTAGGAAGTGAAAATGGCTGAGTGTCATTAGTTTCATAACTCGTACTAACATATTTTTTCTTAAAGTCGTTGGGAGAATGTCAATAATAATACAGGAGTGAAAGAAGGCTTGTGGCCTTCTTTCAGTCCTGTATTTCAAAAAATGTTCTGATATACATGGCATTACATTTAAAAAAATATTACTTGACTCTGTATAATCATCTTGGCTCATCCTGTATATTCGACGCACTATTGCCCCACCCTGTATATTGCTTTAGTTTTATCACTTTATTTGTCTTTTAGTAACCACTGAACTTGACTTCGAGGACCTGAAATTTTTCAATAAGTGAATTTAAAATGGACAGATTCATGCGTGTAGGGTTACAGGAGGCCGGTATTAATTTTCAGGAAATTGTGGACAGGAAATGAATTAACATTAATGTGATGTTGGAATGCGTGGACTAAGAGCTGCAAGGATCTACTGAACTTCAAGAGCGCTTCTTAAGAATTGCAGTCCTAAGGGCAGTTTCAGTACAATTAGGTTTGGTTAGTTGCCACTGGTCAATAAGTATCCATCAGGTCCGCTTATCGAGGAATAAGTTTCTTTGGTCTGCAATTATACCGACCTCGTCTAATTTTGCCACTGACCCAGAAACTCCGAGAAGTATGACATGAGTGGTACCATGAACATGTCCAAGGGGATGAAGCATGGAATTTTATAGTGTTTAATTTTGACTACCGATTCTGTTTGTGGCTCAGGATGGGCACATAGGTGCAGAAGAGTTCGCTGTAGACGTGGAAAAAGTTGAAATATTCAGTTTGGTGTAGAATGGAAGACAGCCCTTATCTGAGGGTTTATGGGAAGGGGATGTTATAGCAAATGAAAGCAAATACCCCTAGTCTCTCTGGAAAGGAAGAGGCACAAGAGTATATTCACAGGGTCTTAGAACCAGTTGCGTCATATTTTCAGAGGTTGCAAATCCTTAATTTCCAAGGATAATATTAAACCCGTATTAAAGTCATATTAGGTGGTTCTTCCAAGATGCTGATGTGAATGTTCTTCCATGACCTTCAAAATCACCTGATCTCTCGCCAATCGAACATGTATGAGATATGGTAGGCAGATGGCTAAGTCGATTACCGTTCCCACCAATGGACCTTCGGCTCTTACGGTAAGAGGTTCTAATAGCGTGGGACAAAATATTCTAAGACATAGAGCATATTCTAATTCGAAGCATGCATCTAAGGAGATTTCAATACAACGACAATCGAAGAACCTCTCTATGTACAAAGATTTCAATGCGAGAAAAGTAGACGAACTCATTATAAAATATATAAATAAGTATAATTAGAGTAATGAGAAAAAGTATTCTCCAGCTCTTACGCAGTACAACTTTTATACGTATTGGTACTACTGGGAAAAGACCACAATAAATTCCAAGTCGCTGGTATAATTATTTCATTAATTTCAAAGGGTTGCAAAAGATTTATTAATCTATAGCCGCCTTAACAATTTGTTTAAACAAAACGGTGCTAAAATTACTAGACCTCAAGTTTTAGACATATTTATCTATATCTATAATATGCTCATAAAATCAAAATAAGAAAAAGTGTTAATAGGAAGCTTTCTAAGGGTTAGCGTCATCCCAAAACTTTGCATAACTGTTGGAAACAAATGTTTTGTTTTATGAAAAATCGATTGTGGCGATAATTTCTTGTTCTATGGGTTAAAAATATTTCAAACAATAGTTATGAGAGCCGATATATCCGAAATAACATTAAAATAGCGCCAAAAATTAATTTCTTTTTAAATTTCGACAAGTGTCATTAGAGAAATCATATTCAGGATATGTATGTAAATTTTGAGCAAGGAATCGCAAAAAATTGTGTTTTTTTTAAATTATTAGTATTGTTACTTTAGATATCAATCAGAATTAGTGATAGAAAATAAAATGATTATTATATATCTGATTTACACTATACACTTACACCATAGAGTGCTTTAGCACCAATATAAGAATGTTTAAAAAAATAATGATCCTCATCTTTTTTTCATGTTTTTTGGTCAAAATTCCCACGTTGATCAAAAATGTAATCACAACTTTCCCTAACGACATTTTTTTAAAAATCAAAATTAATTTTATTTTCAGAAAATTTTTGTTGAGTGGCTTCGGGTGACCGGAAATCATATGATAATTATTTTTTATATGTTTTCAGTCACATGACGAGTAGAAATGATCACTGTAATCAACTTTCTCCTAAATCAAATATAAAAAAAATCACTTACGATTTTTTTGGATGTCTCTGTATATGGAGATTTTTTATTAAACACAAATGGTAGCGTTATTTACTATTGAGAAAAACGTTTTTCGAAGCCCTCATGCAAATATCTGGGCATTTTTCTATATGCGGAAAAGCCTATAACAAGCCCCCTAACCTTTTAAATTTCAATGCAAGAGAAGACGACGAACCTGTTTTTATAAGAGGAAAAATTACACCGGCACACAAAAAAGAGTTGTTTGTACATTTGACGCCACCTACCCCCTGACATGTATTTCGACCCGGTGAATCCGAATTTGAAGTCAGTTTGGACCGTACACCCTCAAATATCGAGTAAATTGAAAAACCGTAAAAAATAGCGAAAATTATTGGGTGTTTCGGTAATAAAAAAAATTTTGTGGATCTAAACCAAGCCTAATTTTTATGTATTTCGATCCGCTGAATACGAATCCACAGTATATTTAGACCATAATCCGTTTTAAATCTAAGTAAATTGTAAAAAACCCTCGAAAACTGCTAAAAATGTCAAAAAATTGTAATTATTGTAAATGAAAAAAAATTTTCATTCTGTTTATACATCATTTTTTATAGATTTTACAATTTTTCACATTTTCAGATTCTAAACTTGTATTTTATGCATAAAAAAATACAGGAAACGTATTTAATCGTGTTTCATAGATTTTTTTTCAACTGCAATTTTTTGCTATTTTATCGGTTTCCTGCGATTTTTTGAGATTTTGAGGGATTAATGGGCCAAATAGGTTTCAGATTCGGATTCAGCAGATCAAATTACACAGAAATCCTCTTCGATCCGGGCCTACAAAATTTTTTTCATCAACATAATCACAATTTTTTGCCATTTTTAGCAATTTTCGAGGGTTTTTTTACAATTTACTTAGATTTAAAACGGCTTATGGTCTAAATATACTTTAGACTCGTATTCAGCGGATCGAAATACATAAGAATTAGGCTTGGTTTAGATCCACAAAATTTTATTTATTACCGAAACACCCAATTTTCGCTATTTTTTACGGTTTTTCAATTTACTCGATATTTGAGGGTGTACGGTCCAAACCGACTTCAAATTCGAATTCAGCGGGTCGAAATACATGTCAGGAGGTAGGTGGCGTCAAATGTACAAACAACTCTTTTTTTGTGTGTGCCGGTGTTATTCTCTAGGTTTCTGCTTGTACCGCAAAAACGTGTTTTCTCCTAAATATTTATAAACATACAGTTAGGTTTTTGAAAAAATTTACGCACTGTATCTGCGAAACGAAGCAGTTAAGGACAAAACATAGTTTTTGAATTTCTCGACTCAAAATTAATTCAGGCGTTATCTTCTGAATTTTCTCGATGTACTTAATGATCACTCTATAGACAGATATAGATTAAAACTGCAACAAATTTTAGTTTAATTCGAAATGTAGTACGTGTTTTTTAATAATATATTTTCATATTCGTTTGGCACTGAGAGGAACAGTAGCGCATCAAGGCCATCTTGGTCAAATCAGAATAAGGAGTCGATAAGGTATAGTGGCTGAACGGCCATTATGCCACCATATTTCGAAAGAGATGTGAACCCGTAGGAACTGTAGGTTCAGTGTGACTACGATGTGAACACATTAAAAGTCCCTACTCCCATGTATTTCTCGCATGATTTTTGGATGGCGTTGCATATGGAGTTTTTCATTAATCACAGATGGTAGCTTTATGTTACTATTTAGAAAAATATATTCCCAATCCTTTATGCAAATATCTAGGTATTTTTATATCTGGCGATATGTGGAAAAAACTAAGCCATTTTATCATTTTAAATTTCAATGCAAGGTAAGGCAACGAAACTCTTTTTTTAATAAGAAAAAATATTCTCTAGGTTTCTAGATATATGAAGTTTTATGTTCATCCGATAGTAACGCTTTTACTGAAAGAACCTGAAAATTAAGCCTTTTATCATTTTAACTATCTATGCAATGTAAGCCAACGAACCTCTTTAGGTAATAAGAAAAATTATTCTCTGAGTTTCTAGATACATGAAGTTTTAAGTTTATCCATCGAAAGCAATGTTATAACTGAAAGTATCTGAAAATCTAAAAACTGTAAGCATAGTACGTACATAATTCAGATAGTATTTGTTTTAACACCAAATATGGTTTTAAAATCCATTTCAATATTACTTGGGTTTTGACCGAACAAATTTACTATAATCTTTAATTTATAGTCCCAAACATTTGCAATATTTATTTACATTACATTGCTTCTGACTAAGAATTTAGATTAAACAACTGACATCAAAAACTAATACTTTTATGTCATGTATTATTATATATTTTCCTTAAAAAATCACTTTAAATCCATTACAGTATTATCGACAAACGGGTTCTTTATAAAGTCAAAGAGGTCACTATGAATGACACATATTGTTGTAAGAACGCATCTATAATATTATTAATATTCATCATCTCAAGCCATTTTTGGACATCAAAAGAAGCGATATAGTTATAGCTTAATTATCACTTCCTCTCTGAACTTTTGTTAAAAAACTAGGCCGCCATAGATGAACGAGGAAACAAGTTAATAGGTATATTTAGTTTCATTTTGATTAACTAATAATGATATTATATTTGGTAACTAATAATACTTTAGTACCTAATGGTAAATGTCGTACAATATAAGAAAATTAATAGTCAATTTCATGCATTGAAAACAAAACAATAATGATAATCTGAAAAATTCCCTTGTAAGATGTAAAATTTTTACATTGAATAATTTGAAATCTATTTACGAGGGCAAATTGATATATTACATCCGACAAATACTTGTTAATAACCAGCATTGCCGATTGATTTTTGCAACTGTTTACAAGGACAGACTTACCATAGGGCTACGGAAGACCAAGATATTTATGTCACCATCTTTGCAGGCTTCCTCGACCTTCAGACTTGTCGCCTATCCCAAGGCTCCTATGATCTTTTATAAGATACCGTCGTGTCATTGGTTTATCGACTTGTTGTAGAAAGTGATTTCTCTGTTCGGTAGATTTAATTTGGACTTTCAAATTATTTAGTTAATGCTCAGTAATTGTCTGTATGTCAGTACCTCGCCTACTTCTGCTTCTGTAGCAGAATAGTAAATAATGCAAAAATTTAATAAATTCCTAATCTTTTAAACCTCGATAAATATGTTTAATTTGTAAAGATGATATTTTCTTATAAATAGGATGTTCCTCATAAGTTTCCTGCAAAAACAATACACTGTATCACCAAAATGAAGCAGCCAAGGACAAAAAATCATCAGCTTTTTGTCTCCTAAATTTTTTTGATGTACTTAAGGAGTACCCTTACCCTATATAGAGTGATTAAAATTGTTACAAATTTGGGTTTAATTCAAAACGTAGTGAGTTTTTAGCTAATATTTCATATATTCTTTCAGATATCATGATAACGATAAAAAATTGAGGCCTCTGATTGGTTGTAAAATATAGGTGTAAATTTTTATAATAATTTTTTTCCAGTAACATAATATACATAAACTGCATTTCCATAATCATAAGCTATAACTAGGTACACATAAACTAACTAAAAATGTCATAACTTGGGAATGATATACTCATACGTTTAAAATGGTTTGCCATATATTTACGACCAACTCAGCAATGGCACACCAATGCAGTTGAATAGAGAATAATATGGATTTTTGAAAAGTTACAAAAACTTTCTAACATCTGACGTGGGTCAATCACTTAAAAACTACCCTTTCACATCGTTGTGCCATGAGTTTACAGCGGGGTAAAGGATATCTCACCATATTTTTATACAACAATAATTAGTCAATCTATATCATGTTATCGTTAACATTCATATACAGGGTGTCCCAACCGGCACCCTGAATAACTTTTGAGATAACAATTTTTTGAAAAATTGGTGAAACACGTCGACCTTGTTTCCAAGGGGGACATATTTTAATGTAGTACTTGTATACCTATCATCATCCCTCTACCCTACATGGCCACCCTCTCAATAAATTCAAATGACAAAGGGAGTCGAGTGATACATCTTTTGAAAGGTCTATCAATTCTCTACATAACTGTGTGTTTTTTTAAACTTTTATCGATTCGTTCCTGAGAAATAATTGTTTAATAATTTTAGGTTCGGGAAATCAAAATAAAAGAAGCAGTTTAAATTATCGTATGTATTGCTCAAAATGAACCCCACCGACTTCCATACAGTAGTATAATCTGTCTTGATATTCTGTACGAACATTTCTGAACACATCTGGAATCAATAAACGGCATTCTCGAACAATTCTTTCACGTAACTCTTCCAGAGATGCGGGTTTTGTTGCAAATACCTTCGATTTCAAATGTCCCCACAGAAAGAAATCCAAGGGAGTTAAATCGGGTGATCTAATGGGCCACTCCACAGGACCTCTTCTTCCAATCCATCGCTCAGGAAACCGATTATCCAAAAATTGACGGACTGCTATAGCAAAATGTGGGTGTGCCCCATCCTGTTGAGGAAACAGTTCACCCTCTAAATCCTCTTGGAGGATTTGGGTAATCATTAGGTTGACATTATTTTCTAACAGATCGAGGTACCTTTCGCCATTTAAATCGTCAGGAATAAAAAACGGCCCGACAATATGATCCCGTAAGATGCCAGCCATTTAACTTCTGAGACCTTTTGGGATGAGTTTCCATGAACAAATGTGGATTGGTTTCGCTCCAATACCTACAATTGTGCCTGTTTACCTCCTCATGTAACTGAAATGTCGATTCATCAGAAAAACACGTATTGTACAGTAGATTGGCACTACCGTTTAATTATTCACTAAAAATCTCACAGAATTCAAGCCGACGCGCGACGATCGGGATCATCTTCATTTAATTCGTGTACCAATTTAAATTTATATGGATGAAATTTGTGGGCCTTTACAATTCGATGAACACTGCTTCGTGATACACCGGAAGTCTCAGCTACTTTTCTGATCGATTGAGTATTATCCATCTGCAAATGACCCAGAACTGCCACTTCGACTGCTTCATTCCTAATCGGTCGCTGAGGTTCATGCTTTTTGTTTCCTACAGAAAACGTTTCCATAAATTTTGTCAATAATTGTAAAATATACTGAGAACCAACCCTTCTATCAGGGTGATTTCTATTGAAAAGGTGCTCCGTAGCTCTAGCACAATTATCGTTTGTAAAAGAAATGCTGACAATTTCTATTCTCTCCTGAAGGGTATAAACCATTTTGAAAACTCACTCTGGTAAAATGTATCTCGATTTAAAATTGTTTGTGAACAAATTAATGTTCAAGGACTATCAAATACTTATGAGTATTTTATTATTCTAAAACTAAACGAACAAACAAAGTGTTTTTTGTCGAAAAAACTCGTGTTGATTTGAGAGCACTAAAAAATTTTGTTTTTTTATAAATTCCAATAACCAGTGCCGTGTATTTTAGATTTTTTAAATGATTTCGATTGTGTGTAATCATCAAAAATAAAACTATTTTCCTTAAGAACGAATCGATTAAAGTTAAAAAAAATACACAGTTATGTAGGGAATTGAAAGACCTTTCAAAAGATGTATCACTCGACCCCCCTTGCCATTTGAATTTTTTGAGGGGGGTAGCCGTGTAGGGTAGAGGGATGATGATAGGTATACAAGTATTACATTAAAACATGTCCCCCTTGGAAACAAGGTCGACGTGTTTCACCAATTTTTCAAAAAGTTTTTATCTCCAAAGTTATTCAGGTTGCCTACTTTTGGTTGGGACACCCTGTATTATGTGACAAAAGTTAACGTTTCTTAATTCGTGACTAGTTGGATTTCTCGCAAAAAATAGGTCTACCGTATATTTGCTACCACCTAAGAAGTGGCACACTAATGCAGTTGGATAGAGAATGTTTTGAATTTTAGAATATTATAAAAAAAAATTGTTATAGCTCATGACTTGGGTCAATGACTTAAAAACTACCATTTCATGACGGTGTGCAATGTGTTTACGGTGGGGTAATTGATGGCACACCAAGTTTTTATTACACTACTGTCCCTCACTATCTCCCTATATAAGTATGATTTTAACATTCTGTTAGTAAGTGAGCAAAAATATATCAAACCGGAAGTTGCTTATTTTTTTGTCTTTTGCGACTATAGTAAATTAAAAAATGTCTGGCACAGTGCTCATATACCACTGTATTATTGATTTAATTATGTTTTGGCATGACATGTTATCAGATAGGGTGTCTGACGGTCACCTCTTCGCCTATTAGTTTTTTATCATTGATTTACAATAAATTAGTGCTATAAACAATGTAAAATGTGTTTTCTGTTGTATCATCAATTTATCAGTTTTCGCATTTTAATATCTCCAATTGGTATTTTAATCAAATCGATGCACTATCATGCACTAGCTAAAGGACAACCTAAATATAGATTCGTTAAGTAGTTAATAACTTCTACAAAAAGACCTATTTTTATCTTCGCTGTGAATTGTTTATCAGGAGCCTCCTTTGATTTATAAGGCTGGTATCCTCAAGAGTTCCTTATGTGGTAGGCTTGTAAAATTTGTTAATATCAATGTCCTTCTTTAGAGCAGGCATCGATTTTAATACTGATTAAGTACTTATAAAGTTTGAATTTTTTTTGCCAAAAAATGGTAGGAGCACATATTCATTACCTTTACATTTTCTTGGTTACGTCAATAATCAAAATTTCTGTACATTTTTTCATACCATTCTTTTGACGTTTAGTAGGTACAGCCGATGCAGCCGCTTCGAAAATATCTTCAGGAAGATCGCAAAATTCGTCTTCAAACATTTTGGTGTACAAATAATGCAATTTTGAGTCTTTGTTTGTTTGTTTATATGGAGTGATGTCTGGTGTTGCTACTTTGAAAAACAAAGCTGAGCCAATGTAATATTTTCATCAAACATCATTTTACCGACTTGCTGTATTTTTATTTTTATGACATTTAAATTTTCTTAATAACACAGTTGCAGAAAAAATTGTATACGTAGCATGACAGGTCTTTACAGGACCGACAAAAATTAATTTACTTGTCCTGTAAAGTATCACCTACCTAATTTGTTATGTAAATAACTTGTTTATTTTTTGTAAAGTAATTTTTACGATTGAACAAATTTTCTTGGCACTTTTAAATAATATGAAGTTAAATAATGATGTCTAAATCAAATTGGAGTATATACTTCTTTTGTCAAATTATAAACTTAATGTCACATATTATTTATATATTTATACACATTATACATCTTTGTATAAAGGGGTGTCGTTTCACCGCGTATAACGACCAGAAGGACGCTTTCTATATATTCTAATTTATATTTTATTTAATAGAGTGTCACGTAATACCAATAATTATCGTTTTTACTTTCATATTATATTTGCTTGTATTAATTTGCATACGTTATGAACATAGCAGCACTTGTAGATCAAATGGATAATATATCTTAAATTAACAAATCAGCAAGAGAAAATTTATGACAAAATCTTGGGTTCATGAATTTTACGAGTTATTAGCCTGTGGATTACAATACAGAACATAATTAATCACTGCTATCAGATGCAAATTCAAATGTATCGTAGACGAGTATATGATTAACTTGAATATATGGAAGAGTTACGTTCTAATATTAATGATATATGTATATATTATAGAAAATGTCAACTGCGTAGTTTCAAAACTTGTTGGTTTTTAGTATAAGAAAAAATGTCTTATTTGATCTTCAGTAATTATTATAGTTATATGCAAATAAATTTATAAAGAAGTCATCTTTTCACTAGCTATTTTCACTCGTGTAAGACAAAATAATAATACACAAATAGAATAAATCAATAGTTTAAAATATAAAAGCATCATTATGTGTATGCATAATACAAAATTATGTGTAGGTGTAGGCATGTAGGTAAATATGAATATGTATTGAAACATATTTTGTTTTTATTTTAATAATTTTTGTATTATTTGTACTGATAAGGAATAACTCAAAATTATAGGAGTAACATAGTAATAACATGACTGTAACTGTTCATATAATTTGGCCTTTGTTATCGCGATTTGTGGAATCGGGATCAACTGGTGATCGGGTACATACAGGAAGATCTGAAATAAATCAGGAAATATTAGGCATGTGAAAAAGTATCTGAAATATTCACAAACATCCGTGAGAAGAAGATCAATTGGAGATCTCAAAATTGTACCTAAATAGGATATTGCATCATGACGGTTAGGATGTGTCAAAATACACGAAACGTCGATTAATTGAAGCTTTCGTTTTCTTCTTTCTGTCGACCTTACCCCCACTATTTTAATAAATAAATAAGTAAATATATATATATATATATATATATATATATATATATATATATATATATATATATATATATATATATATATATATATATATATATATATATATATATATTTATGGATTTATAGTAAAATATTAATTCATTTAAAGATTTCTTTTTTGTAAATATAGTTTTAAAATTATGAGAAAGCGTTCCCGGCGTCGGAATATTTTATAAACGTTTGTTTATGTTAAATAACGCAGGGAATTTGTTTATGCACAATACACCAAGCTTGCTTGGAATACATTTACGACGCGCGCAATTTGTTTAGAATCCTTTAAAACCTGACTTTCGGGTGGGGGGATCTGTGAATAAAACCGCAAGCAGGAGCCAAGAATATGATCTGACAAGTGGTCAGATACTTCGACCGTACCGTATAAGCAGCACTCGAACTCCGACGAATCCTCCAGTAGTAAGAATTATTTGTCACAATTTTATTGCTTTATTGTGGATTTTGATGCATTTCCGTCATTTACCGTTTGTGTCCGCATTTCTGCTATATTCTCTTGTCCATAATTATCTACAAGATATCCGAAAAATATCGTGGTTCATCAAGTAAATCTCGGTTACCTATTTTAACTACGAGCATATCGGGATTTCATTAGTAGATACCGCACGAGTGAAGTTTTTCTCTAGAACTCTGAAAGGAATTTCACCGTACCCCTAGAAGTAATACATGAACCGTTCTGTTCAGTCTAAGGTTTTTCTCTAGAACTGTGAAAAAAACCTTACCGTGCCCGCGTCAGAATTGCCAATCCGTAGCCACTATATCTGAGTGGTGAAACACGAAGTCTCGCAGATAAATATGATAACCCCTCGTTTTATCGATACCAAGTGCGAAAATACGCTTTAACTCCGCTCGCATGTCTTCGGTCTAGTCAGCTCAAGGTACAGTGTGCCTTAAAGATGCGAATTAGTAAATTGGAGCCTAGTGCTATATCACGAGGTCAGCATCAAGCATATCCGGATTTCATTAGTAGATTCACCGCGAGTGAAGTTTTTCTCTAGAACTGTGGAAGGTACCTCACCGTGCCGCGTGGCGCAATATCGTAACCATATCGTTTGATATTCGTTATCACTGGAGACATAAGTCGCTGATCTGCAGATATAGCACAGCCGCAAGTAGCCAGTCATATATACCATCTGTCCCTGGATTGATATCCTCCCGTTGTCGCACGCCTGCACTCTGTAACCACTAGCACCTGAATAGTTCTGCACCGACCGTCTTCTGTAATTCCGCCTTAAGCATTAGCGACCATAAAGTCACTAACCGCTTGCCATACACCCCAGTAACCGTAGATTGCTTTCATAAATGCTTGTAGTAATTATTTTGATATTGCCTACTTATAAGTAAATACCGTAAACGTAGTCTCCGAAACTTCGCCATATCATAAACTTCTTGCTTGATTCCTAGGCTGTATCGCTTGTAGATAAAAACTAGTATTTACATTGTTTTTTTTTGTTCTGCTTTAATAAAGTTGTATTTATATATTTTTTTCTGTGTATTTGGTTTTTTCCTTATATGAAATCAATCATGAATAAATAGAATAAGTACCGTTTGTATTCTGACTTTTATTTAAAGGCAAATGTATAAGTAATAAAGTTTATTTGCACCTCGAGAATCATTTTCGACAGCTAAGGTGAAGTTGTCCATTGCTACGCAAACGACAACCACACACACATACCGCGTGGCATTCCGCTTCTTCACTGAGTTATAAAGTGGTATTCCTACACTTTGAAACAGGACCTGGCGCTCGAGACCGTTACCGAAATAAAAAAGTTCAAAAGTACAGCTACTGTACTGAAGGGTGCCAAAGTGACACGACACCCACGCAAAATAAGCATTTTGGTGGGTTAGCACGTCACAGTAGTAGTTTGAAGATATTAGGAGAGAATATATTTTTTTCATCATTTAAGAACATCTTGTTGTAACAAGAGCAATTTATTTGTCAGGCGGGTAATATATTCCTATTTAGCCTGCTATTTACTCGAAGATCGATAGTTCGAATCCATCCCGGAGCAACTTAGAAATTTTAATTGTAATTTGTTTCAGACTACGATGGGAAAGGAAATTGTCGATGCCCGGACTCCACAATAAACTATAGAGCATTGTCTCTCTAAACCCAACACAAAATTCTAGGATTTTTCGGGAATTACTTCAGTAACTTGAGAGACGTTTAAGAAAAAATGTTAAGAAAACATTATCATCGTTTCATAGACCGGGTGAAAATTTCGCTTTACAAGGCGCCATTGAATTATCTTTTAAGTTATATGTTTCAAATTTGGGTTTAAGATGTAGCTCAGTGAGGCTCATATTTTTCATTATAACAATTGAATATCACTTCCGGTTTTTCCGGAAGTAGGCCTAAGTCAAGAATTTTAAATGAAACCCTGCATATTTTTTGCACAGTTGGATAGAGCAAATTCCCTTTTCAACGATATATTACAAGTTACCATTTTTTTTCAAAATGGCGGCGTAGGAGACATTATTTTCAAATTCAGTGTCAGCAATCTGACGTTACCAATGAAACTGATGTCAATCAGCTTGTTAAAATAACGAAGAAAATGGTTTTCCTTATTGGTTTTTAATCAAATTTGTAAAACATTTAATTTGTTATAAAATGGGATACATTTTATTTTTTGTTTAAATTGTCAACGTTTTTCTTAAATGGCAACTTATGATATCCAAGTAACATTTCACCGACTACCAACTACTTTTTACTAATTTCGATGTCCAAATTGTTACAAATAAGAGTCGAGTAGAGCGCTAAATTTTAGAGTTATGATACAACGTCGGAACAACCTAGCTTGAACCTCGCAAACCTACTATTTACGTCCAGCACATTTACCAACGTCCAAAATTTACCTAGTACGTTGGATGTGTTTTCAAGTCATTATCCAACGTTGATTAGACATTGGTAACTGACTAATTAGGTTTAGGTAACTTTTGGGTAACCTTCCAATGTTTGTTAGATGTTGCTGACTGACGTAGTCATCTAACAACTTTGGCTGGACGTTGGTGTGAGACTTTTGGGCCTCGGCTTAACATAACCTCAAAATTAATGTTGATAATGCAGGTATTGGTAGATATTTAGTAAAGATTTATATACCAACTGCAACGCACGATCAAGATTAGCGTGATTGTTTGGAATTAACGTTAGTGTTAGTGCAGATTTCTGCACCTGAACCTATAAAAGTTGGTACAGGTAAAATTAATTAACCTTGACGTCGCTGTTAGTGAAAATAATTGCAGTTATCATAACGGTTAATCGGAATTCATGTATTTATTTGGAACTATCACAACAAGTAGTCAGCTAGGTAATAGTTCCCAACTTCTCCATATTTTCTGCTTCCACAGAAGGAAAGAATAGGCAGCCATATTGATTATGCGTTTACAATTATTTTAAATACACAAAACATATCTCTTTTTCCAAATAAAGTAAGCAAAAAAGTTTTTATTTATTCGTAAAATTAATTACACAATTTCAGTTGCATCTTCTTTGGGAAAAGAAAATATTTTTAAAAAGTAAAAAAATAAAAATTATACTTTAATTCTTAAAATAAACATTATTCTTATGCGCTCGCTATATTTTTCAACCTACTTCATATACACATATTTATCAAAAAAATTTCTTCAGTTTTAATTTTTACACAAGTATTTTGTATACAATACGAACTCAACGATAAATACGCCTCATCCATTTTATATACGTAGATAGGTGCGACAAATAGAATATTATATAAAGTTGGTTAGTTTCACTACCTAAACCTGACTTTTGTAGGTCAGATTTAGGGTAAATTTTAAATAAGGTTGGTAATAGTCTGACAACCAATTTAAGCCGACGTAAAATTTGGTGAACACGTCGGTAATCACAACGACAAAAGTCCGTCCTTTGTCGAATCGACCCATATTGACCAGATTAGTACAAATATGGGTCAGCACGATGATTTGTGTACGTCGCACACCGACTTTTAGTTGTGAACAGCAACGTCGGTTCGTCGTTAGAATGTTGCTTGGATATATCATTGAAAAGGGAATTTTTAGCTCTTTTCAACTGTGCAAAAAATATACAGGATTCCATTTAAAATTCTTGACATAGGCCTACTTTTGGAAAAGCTGAAAGTGGCATTCAATTGTCTCTTCGTGAAAAATATGAGCCTCAATGAGCTACATCTTCAACCAAAATTTCAAATTTCTAACTAATAATTCAATGGCGCCTTGTAAAACGAATTCTTTGTCACCCTGTATTTTAGCAGCTTAATACAGATTTTTAAATGTATATTGTTTGTAACGTTTCGATGTTTAAATTCAAGACGCCACAATTTGTAACAAACAAATAGAATGGAACACCTGTATAAATTCACTGTTGAATTGTTATGTATTATTCTGAGATGTTGTAATATGACACCTCACGACAGCCTCGAAGACGCTAAGAAATATCGGAAAATAAGGGATAAAGGGCGAAAATAAACTTGTGAGGGCTCTATTCAACCTACCTCACACAAATTCAAAAGGAGGCGAGTAGTACGGCATCCACAAATTGATTTCACATAATAATTTATTAAGCCAGGCATGAGAAGATAGGTGGGTGTGTGAGGAAACTTCTCAAAACTAAGAAGTTTACTTTTTGAATATCGTACAGTCAGTAAGTAAACTCTTAAAGCTGAAGATATGCGATAATTAGGTTATAGTTTTTATTATACTATTTTCGTAAAAAGTCTCTATTAGGATTTTCTTGTAATTGATTTGTTCCCCATTCCCTTTCTCATATGTTCTCTATAAGGTTCGTATGTATGTTTCTTACATTAAAACTTTCTTTTTACAAAATATCCATAATTTATCTGTTCCTTCTATTGCTGTCACTAACATTAAAAATAACAACATTATTTGACAGGTGTACACATAATATTCATATATTTTATTATGGTATACAAATATTGGTGATTATGGGGGTTTGTCCGTACAAGTAAACTGCAAGTTAGAAAAATAAACTCTGTTAAACAACATATTATATAAAACTCAGACTTACAATTTAACATTACACACACACACACGCACACGCAGAGGCACACGCGCACACACACACACACATTTCGATATTTATTTTAAACTACACACACACACATATTTCGATATTTATTTCATACTATTATTACTTTTACGTATGTGAGGTTTGGTTTTTATTATTATTTTTATTTTATTAGTTTAATAAATTTATTTTTTTTACTTACTTTTTGACCCTTTTTATATTATCTTATCTCAGAATGGCCGGTTCAAAGCTTAGACACTCATCTCAAATCACCTTGTATACATTTACTTGAGTATATAAAATTGTATATACTATTTTACCAAAATTCAAATAAAAAGATTTAATTCAGATATAAAAAATTATTTATTTAAATATGAAATCAAGTTTTAACAGCAATGACCCAAAAACCTTAAAATAAATATCTAAATAAAAATTCTGTGCTCGAGACTTTATTTAACTATGATTTTACAAAATAATGTATTTGAATATGACCAGGATTTTTGGTTATCCGGTTGTTGAATAGTAATCCTCTCCTTGTTCAGTAATTTCAGCATTCCCCGGGTTCTGACTTACCGACTGTAGTGACAGCTTGTGAAATTTCCCATGGACTACTTGTTTTCTTCAAAAACTTTTAAACTTATTTATTGCTTCCAATATATTTTGTAATGTGTTAAATTTGAAATTTATTTTTTATGGATTTCCATAAATTTTTCGAAGGTAAGTTCCACGAACCATTTACCTTAATATGAATATTCTACTTTCACTATTTTTATTTATCTTTTTTCTTCTTATTTTATACTTTCACATCGTAAACTCATATATTAATACCTTTTATTTTACTTCATAAACTTTTCAAAATTTAAGGTTATGTATTTTCAATAACATTCACGTGCGGCTTCCTCGATGCTCGAAAGGTGACTAAAAACTAAGTTAATTTTGTAACGTAGATAGGTTGATCCCATATGAGTAATTATTCATGATAAAGGAAACAGAAAAATTCTCATAAAATTCCTTTATTAATGTGACCGGTTTCGTGAACAAATTAATTACTTCACATCATCAGACACAGGAATTTTTATAAATCTACCCTGGTTTTATATTTATAAAAATTCCTGTGTCTAATGATGTGAAGTAATTAATTTGTTCACGAAACCGGTCACATTAATAAAGGAATTTTATGAGAATTTTTCTGTTTCCTTTATCATAAGTTAATTTTTCCAAAAAATGCTAAATTTTGACACAAACAACTTAGTACTGGGTATCTTGATTTTCTTTTTCAAAATTTTTATTTTTAAATTTAGAATTCTAGGACTTATGCCTCATTGAATATGTATTGTATTATTATTTTCAGATTTCTGGTACAATCTTCTTTAATTTGGTGTGCTATACTCTTGATTACGTTAAAATTTTATGATCGGTGAAGTTTCGGAGCACATTATAATTATTTTTGTTAAACTAGTAACAAACCCTAGTACAAAATACTTAACTAAGTACAACTTGCTTATTTTATTACCTGTTCAATGTACTTTTTACATAACTATTAACAAATTTGTGATTTTTGTTTTCAGAACGAGTGTGTCCTTAAAATCCAGAGCTGTCCTTCTTATATGGTACACACTTATGGAATCTCATTGCATAGACTATTTCACTGACACTATTGTCCATGAATGCAGTACAATATTTCCTTGAATTACTTATTTTATTAATGTATATTTGTCCATAGCATAGTACAATGTCAAACATTACAAAGTTTATTTTAATACTAACACTTTGTGTCCAAATCTAGTGGTCTACCTTTGGGAGTCTCTATTAGGTAGGTTTTCACTTATTTTCACTTATAGTTTTAATTTTCTTGAGTTCATTTACATAATTTTAAATTGTTAGAATATTGTACCGAGTTTGATACACAAACCGTTCTTTATAATATAATAATGTTTATTGACAAAAAATTTGATTTACAGAATTTAAATATTACAAATGTAAATAGATATACAAATATTACATACACATATATATAAATACGAATATTATACAAAATATTACAATTATAAATAAAATATAAATAAATCTTCACTGTCAATAAAAGTGTAAGCCTCACAAAAGTTTAAAAAACTGCGTGTGAGTGCTAATTTATAATTAGATTAATATGTGAAAATTCATATGAAAGGAAGAACTAATAATTACAACTAAGCAATACAAAACGGTATGGCTTTAAGGTTATGGACATAGTACACCTGGGTAGTAACTAATTATATATATATATATATATATATATATATATATATATATATATATATATATATATATATATATATATATATATTTTTTAACAAATATTTGGGAACAATGTAAGAATTGCTGTGTAAGAGTACACTATAATATAATATATTCGCATCAAAATGTAAGCATAATCAATAAAATGTCGGAAGGAAATGTAACTATTAGGGTTATAATTATTTCACCAATATGATCAAGGATTAAAAAAGATTAAATCATTAGATTGAACCTGTATTTATAAATTTATCTAATATTTCGTATGGAGTGTTTTTTATCCATTTATAAACGGAGGTTTTAAATTTTTTAATATTCAATGTCTTTATTTCTAATGGTAATTTATTATATATTCTAGGAGCATAGTATGTACAGCATTTTGTTCCAATTGTTTTCTGCGCTCTAGGTGTTTTCAGTAGTTGATTATTTTTATTTCTTGTTGTATAATTGTGTGTAATATTTGAGGAGTTATTTTTATTTTGATGCTGATGTGTGAGTAGAACTTTGCAAAATAATTGTCTAATATTTAGTATTTCCGATTCACTGTACAATAATTTTGTTGGGTAATAATAGTCTTTATTATAGATGATTTTAAAGATTCTTTTCTGTAGTTGAGCTAGTGGTTTTAAATTAGTTTTATTTACGCCTCCCCAACCTAAAATACCATATTGTAAGATGGATTCTACTAGACCACTATAGATAATTTTTAAGTTTTTATACGAAAGCATATTTTTAAGTTGTTTAAAAGTGTAAATTAATGGTCGTAATTTTTTTGAAAGATATTCAATCTGCGTTTTCCATGTGAGGTGTGTATCAATGTATATACCTAAATATTTAATTGAAGAGGCAATTTTAACAATGAGGTCTGTATCTTTAATTGTGATAGTCTGATAGTCAGGTAAGTTGTTTGTAGTACCGAAAGGTATAAATTTTGTTTTTTCTAAGTTTACAGTTAGCAGGTGGTAATCTAACCAGTCTTTTATTTTTTTTAAATTGTTACTTGCTATTTGGTAGACATGTTGCCAGGAATTCGCAGAAAAAAATATAACCGTATCATCAGCGAAGGATATAATAGTACCGTCAATTTCAAGAGACAGTAGATTGTTCAAATATATGATGAATAAAAGGGGAGCAAGAACAGTCCCTTGTGGCAAACCATACTGAACAGATTTAATTTCACTTATATCATCATTTATTTTTACAACTTGAGTTCTATTGAATAGGTAGTTTTTCAGTAATGTATAACTAGTACCTCGAAATCCAATATTCCATAATTTCCCTAACATTTGGGAGTGACTTATAGTATCAAAGGCCTTTGCAAGGTCAATAAAAACTCCTATGCAAGGCCTTTTCGTATCAATGGAATCATATATTTCATTTGTTAGGGAAATTATGGCATCCTGAGTTGAGGTTTTTGCCCTAAACCCAAACTGTTTTTTGGATAATAAATTATATTTCGTTAAGAATTTTTCCATTCTGTATTTAAGAGCCTTTTCAAAGATTTTTGCTAGAGTAGATACAAGTGATATTGGCCGATAGTTACTAATTGTACAGCGGTCTCCACTTTTGTATAATGGTTTTATTAGTCCAGTTTTGAAATGACTGGGGCATATTCCGCTGATAAAAATTAAATTAATAAGATGAGTTAGTAAGGGTGATATGATATTTGAACATTCTTTAACTAAGTCATTGGTTAATAAATCAATACCTGGTGCTTTAAAGTTTTTTAATGTTGATATGTAATTATGCACCTCAATTTCAGTGACATCAGGTATAAGATGAAAATTTGTTCCAAATATGTTATCATGGAAGGTTTTATTAGGTTTCTTTATTTTACTGGCCATTTTTGTTCCTGTTTGAGAAAAATGGATGTTAAATTCATTAGCAATTATTTGCGCATCATTTATAATTTCACCATTGTGACCATGTGACTTATTATCATTTAATTTTTTATTGTTTACATTTCAGATAATGCACAACACATTATGTCCTTAGTTTTAAAGTTCTGGCTGTATTTAACTTACAATATGATTGTTCACATTACAGAAACCGAAATTGTCCTATATTAACAGTTTCCTACGATTATTCTACACATGTTCCTGTCTTTCTACTGTGAAATTTCCACTATAGGTACTTATTTTACTTTCTCGAATATAATTTTAATCTAATAATGGCCTTTTTGTTAACCTGAAGTGAATCCTTTTACTTTTATTAACATAATTTCTAAGTGTACCTCAAATATGTGTTATTTGCTATACTTTTCCTGATCTTTTGTACCCTACCTTAAGTATTATAATAAAGTGACCATTATATGTGATATTTTAACATTTATATTTTTACAGAAATTCCAAAATTTTAATTTTTATTAGGTAATTTAATTTATTCATCGTACATTCATTGATTTTATGGCAATATATATATATATATATATATATATATATATATATATATATATATATATATATATATATATATATATATATATATATATTGCCATAATAAGCATTGACAAGAACTTAAAATCAATAGAAACTCGATGAATAAATTAAATTGCCTAATAAAAATTAAAATTTTGGAATTTTTGTAAAAGTATAAACATTAAAATGCCACATATAATTGTCACTTTATTATAATATTCAAGTTAGGGTACAAAAGATCAGGAAAAGTATAGCAAATAACACTTATTATTACATTAATAAAATTAAATGGATTCATTTCAGGTTAACAAAAACATTCATATTGTAAGTTAAATACAGCTAGAACTTTAAAACCAAGGACGTAATGTGTTGTGCATTATCTGAAATGTAAACAATAAAAAATTTAACAATAATAAGTCATACAAAGAATGGTTTGGGTATCAAAATCGGTACAATATTCTAATAATTTAAAATTATGTAAATGAACTTAAGAAAATTAAAACTATAAGTGAAAATAAGTAAAAACCTACCTAATAGAGACTCCCAAGGGTAGACCACTAGGTTTGAACACAAATTAAAGTGTTAGTGTTAAAATAGACTTTGTAATGTTTGACATTGTACGATGCTATGGACAAATATCCATTAATAAAAGAAAGTAAATCCAGGAAATATTGTATTGTATTTATCGACAATAGTGTCAGTGAAATATTCTATGCAATGGGATTTCATAAGTGTGTACCACACAAGAAGGACAGTCCTGGTTCTTAAGGACACCCTCGTTCTAAAAACAATAATCACAAATTTGTTAATATTTATGTAAAAATTACATTGAAAAGTTAGTAAAATAAGCAAGCTGTACTTAGTTAAGTATTTTGTACTAGTTCTAAGGTGCTTGTTACTAGTTTAACAAAAATAATTATAATGTACTCCGAAACTTCACCCATCACAAAATTTTAACGTAATCAAGAGTATAGCACATCAAATTAAAGAAGATTTTATCAGGAATCTGAAAATAATAATACAATACATATTCAATGAGGCATAAGTCCTAGAATTCTAAATTTAAAAATAAAAATTTTGAAAATGAAAATCAAGATACCCAGTTCTAAGTTGTTGTGTCAAAATTTAGCATTTTTTTGGAAAAATCAACTGCTTTTAGTCACGTTTCGAGCATCGAAGAAACCGCACGTGAATTTTATTGAAAAGACAACCTTAAATTTTGAAAAGTTTTTGAAGTGAAATAAAAGGTATAATTAATAATATTCATATAATTAATATATGAATTTTCTATGTGCAAAGGGCAACGACAGTTGTAATAAGTAATAATAATTGGAAACAAGCATATAATAAGAAGAAAGGAAATAAATAAAAGTAGTGAAAATAAAATACTCATATTAAGGTAAATGATTTGTGAAACTTACCATCAAGAACATAATTTTTATTTAGATAAGTTTATTTTAAGGTTCTTGGGTTATTGCTGTTAAAAATTGATTTCATATTTAAATAAAACACAATTTATAATTTGTTATATCTGAATTAAATATTTTTTATTTGAATTTTTGGTAAAATAGTACATACAAATTTGAAGATACTGAAGCACAAAACCTACTCTTTCATTTAAGAAATAATAATAACGGATGAAGCATATTTTCAGATAATGCTGCGTTAATAAGCAGAATTATAGATCGGATCAGTGTTGGAGCGATCAGGTCCGAAAGTCATATAGTTTCAAGAGAAAATTTTTATACCAACTGTGATGATCATTTTGAGAGAAATTATATAAATCTCATCATATCATAGTATGAAGACTGAAGATAGCCTTCGTGCCGTCTTGATTTAGTGATCTCTGACTGTTATGTGGAGGTATCTGATGGAGAAAATCTATGCAAAAAAAAAGCAGATACTTTGGCAGAGCGGAAAATCAGATCCCAACTAGCCAATCTTTGCCATGATAATAGAAAGTCCCCACGTAATGATAGGGATCATTTATTCCAGAATTTTGAAAACATGAATTTATAGAATGAGATAAAATAATTATTAACAATTATTTACAGTTCCTTTTGTTGAATTAAAAGATAGCTCTAAGTAATCCAAATGACTTTTGGAATAACTTTATGTAATAATTCATTAAATTAGATTTTTTTTTTACTTATTGAGAATAGACATGAGTAAATCAACTATATAACAATTTGTTCTGTTAAATAGTTTAGGTCTCTTATGGTAAAATTGTATGACAGATTTTTGAATCTAGGTAGCAAAATTTAATTTTTTTTTGTTTTTCTTTTCCTTCGGATAAGATTTTACATCACTTGTTTACAACAATAATGATTGATCTAAGCTAACTTTCGATTTTAGTAGTTTCAATAGCATTGGGAAGCAGTGCACTTGACTTTAATTTATGTGGGATTACTTTTAATTGATTTGTGATGTTAAAAATTAATTTACCCTAATAAATGTTTCACACTTTGGTATTAGACAATTCAGGAAACGACATGTTGTCATAGTAATTTGTTGTCTGTATTTAAATTCGATAATTTAAATAACATGTAATCCAGCTTAAGATTATAAGTAGACAATATGATTTAGTGTTTTATTTATGAACAAAAAGAAATTATGTCGACCTAACTTATGTGTTAGCCGTGAATATAAATGGTTGATGATAAAAACTGCAACACCCCCCCCCCCGTCCAATTGCTGGCATTACACAATTAGCTGGGAGTTGTACTTATTGATCGGTAGCTCAGTTAACAGGTCGTGAATAAGGGCTTAGATTGATTTGAGTTCTCACCAAAGTCTAGGTTGGGCGCCAGGACTTTTGCAAGTACCAAATAATTAAAATTTCACTTTAAAAGGTAAAAATAACGTTAAAACTTGAATTTGGTTGGGAAGAAAGTTGAATAAAAAGATATTATTTAATAAAAAGTATAATCAAGACTAGTATATGTACAATATTTACAAGTCAAAAAAAAATCTACGTGGTTGAAGACCAAAAACTAACCACACAAAAAAAATGATATATTGAAAGAGAAGAAAAAAATGAAAAATAAAATGACTGTTGTATAAAATATCATTTTCCTGCTCCATCCAGTATATAATGATCAGTTCGATCCACCAGTTATCCTCTTCTCTTGGTCCAGGTATTTACATAAAAAGGGGAGAGTTTTATGAGATCAGTATTATAGGCAAAACAAAGTTAAAAGCTGTGATGTTTGAATTGTCTAGCTACGTAGACAAAATATGAGTTAACACAAATTTACAGAGTAAATTGCAAACTAAACAAACTAGGATCGGTATCCTGCAATATTTTAGGAAGTTGAAGACTTCAACTAACTTAAGTATCAATAAAAGTTACGTTAAATAGAAAAACACTAGTCCAACAAATAAACTAGATGTAGCTACGATAATAAACAAGTGAAATAGGTATTCACTAAATGTTAAGATATTTTTTTACTAAAATCAGTTAATCTTCAAGAAAATCGAATTTAGAATGTCTGTATACAGACAGACAACTAGAAAGATAACGTAAATAAATATTTGCTAAATATAAAACAATATGATAGTTTTCAACTTGAAGGTAACGTTAAATTAAATTATATATTAGTTCCTCGGAGAGAGGTAATAATGAATTGCAGATAAAGTTAAATAAAGATATATAACTTGACTATATGTTTAATGTAGATAATCAAAAGTTAATCAATTGCCAGATAACTAGGCAGGTATCTTTACCAGAGAACTAGGCAAGGCTCCACTAGAGCAGCGTTCCTGACTAAATACTAAGTAAACGTTCAAATAAGCATTCGATATTTTAAATTTAGAATAACCTTACGTTACTGAGGTCTGGTTGATAAATATATGCACTGGTATAAAATAATCCACCACAAAACGAATGCACCACATTAGATTAAAGGTTATAAACAAGTAGGTTTGGTCCAACAAGATGTACCAATCTCCAAATGTCACCAGTCACCACTGTTCAGAGCACTACCAACGTAGCTAAGTGACCTAAAACTTCAACAGACAAAGACAGAAAACAACCAACTACGATACAAAATGGCGACATCCGTTGCCGAGTAAATCTAAAATTTACAATAACCGAAAGTTAGTTTAAATTAGCACACGAACTTATTACAATATCAGAGGGATATTAGATAAATTGCCAACAAGGCACGATAAATCGATACTAATCAATATTAATGATGGCTGTTCCAAAGAACAACCAAGGTGAACTGATCACTGAAAAGCAAATTCGCCCAAGGCGTAAATTAAGATAATTACGGTACAATTATTATGAAAATTACCTCAAAGGTACTTTAAATCAATATAGCAACTTTTTAAATAATGATGATCATAAAATCAAATTATAATACCAGAAAACATATAAATTTTACCAGACCGTTGAACTAGAGATGGTTTCCATCAGAACGCTACACTAGTAAGAAGAAAGAAGCTTCGTTCTGTTCTCCCACCTAAATTCGGTTATAGTTTGGAAAGAGACAGACATTTGAGAGTAGAGTATGAGCAATAAAGATAGATAGGTATTTAGTGCCAAAAATCTGTAAAACCAACTGTTCCAGTAGAAATCAGTGGCGCCATCTGGACTAGACTAGCAGAAACTTAATTCATCGTGGAACACAACAAACTGGAATGAAATAGCTTACAATTTTGTTACAAAACATACTTACATTTTGTGGTAAATTCTACGAGAGACTACAGAATTATTATCAGGTAGTGAACGGAGAACATTTCAAACAATTGTTTTAAACAAGGCCTTTTTTATTTTCCTCTTCATTTCCCCTAAACGCTTTTTTTATCTTGTTAGTCCTTACTTGTGAACGTTGTTTTAACATTAATTTAATATAGTTTAATTCTTGTTGAGCATGTCGTGCAAGATTGTAATTAAAGAAATACACCGGTTTCTAATTTTTTTTCTAAGAGGACTAAAAACTGCATCAGAAAAATAAAAAAATATGGGTTGGCATTAAAAAAATGTTAAGATGACGTCATATCGCAAAAAGTTGTTATTGTACTTTCATGTAATTTTTAGGCTCTTTTATTGCATTATGTTTAAGTTTTACAAATATTTATTTCAAATTATACCCGGTCCAGTCCTAATGCTATTTAAATCAGAAAATATTCTGTTAAAGAATGATAAAATCTTGTTAAATATTTATAGTATATATTATTTATAATACATTCTAATGTATGAACTATCACTGATAAGTTTGTTTACTTCATAATTTACAAGCATGCCCCAACACAGATGACAATCAGTAAAAATACTTAAAATATTTAATGCTATTAGTGGATTTTAAGATGACAACTTATGTGCAACGTGGTATAATTAAAGATTATACGTATAAAGTATTTGGTATTTATTGTCAACAACATATAATTAAACCAGTTATTATTTAAGAGCTGTTTGTATCTTATGAGATTATCCGCACCTAGTTCTTTGTAGATGACAATATTGCATACGAAACTAATAATTGATTTAAACAGTAAAGATTGTTAATGCAGATAAAGGACAGTAGTGCGCGTCTAAGTTATTAATACCTGAAGTAAATCCAATTTCTACAGTAATAACTTTCTTTAATCATTTGTACACATCGTTTTCCATAATAATAATAATAATAAAAATAATAATAATAACTACTCGTTCTCGACTGTCAGGCTAATCCAAGCCAACAAGCCTGACATAGTCCTCCTCGACCATCAACTCAAGGTGATGTATGTTATCGAGTTCTCGGCACCTGCGGAGAAAAACATCACCTTGAAGGAGGAGGAGAAACGGACCAAATATCGCGATCTCCGGTACGAGCTCCAAGTGCTGTACCCAGGCTACTCGGTCAAAATGGTCGTCCTTATTATCGGTGTACTCGGAGGGATAAAGCCTACGCTGCTCTCGGAACTGAAGATCATACCGGCCTGCCGAAAACCAGCCGAGTGGCTGGCAGGTCAAATGCAGAAGGCGGTCATTCTGGGTTCTCTCCGCCTGCTTAGGGCACACGATTCTGGTATCTACAGTCACTAACCCTGCGGGATGTGGGGAGTGGCTGTAGTTGATGCGCCGGCGCGACTCCCGTGAGGCGTCGGAGGCCACGGGAGGACTGACCGGCATCGGATATTCCGAAAAAAAATAATAATAATAATAATAATAAGGGGTGCAAAGGACCGGCAACCTCCACGTTGGTACACCCTGGACAGGCAGAGGTGACTCTGCCTGACTAATGTCGGCCGGGGGTACCAAGGCTAACCAGCTGGTACTCCTTCTACTTCTGGTTCCTTATAACCTTAGAAGAAGGGCCCCTCACGATCGATCCCAAGCGGATGGGGGTCAGAGACAGGCGGGAGGGGCCTCACCGGATAGTCTCACCAATGACGACATTAGCAATACACACGGACGCTTTAAATGGACGAGGGAACTTCGGGATGACTTGCTGACCTGCCGCAAGAGTAGCGAACCTGAGCGAAGGGGATACATGGCGCGATTGCATGCACTTTGGTGCGAAATGCATCCAGAGCATCGCGCCTTCTCTCAACAACATCTGAGAAATCAAGTATCCTTTCTGCTCAGAACAGGTTATGTAAGAGCACCCCGTCAGCCGGAAGAACTGCCAGCCGCAGTCCCACCGCGGCAATTACCAGCTGATGGGGAACATCCTTTAAAGTTCACCGATGTAGACTTAAGGACGAGGGTTAGCCTTAACACCAGGGCTAACCTAAAGCCACAAGACCTGGTTAGAATGGACGGGGTAATCGATGAGGAAATTCCGGAGGATGCAGACACCTGGTATATCAACTTCGTCGTGTACAACGCCGCGAAGCAACTCGTCCCCCGTGAGGGGTCGGGGTCGAGAAAGCCAAGCGGCGTGTACAAAAAATATCGAGAGCAAGATACAGTCGGCCAGACAACACGCTTCTCGGATCCAGAGTGTGGTGTAATATAAGACGACTAGTAGAGTTTTACTCCCAGAATCCGGCACATAGCAGCCGGATTAAGACGTCAACACTATACTCTAAATCTGACAGTGATGCTTACCATCAAGCAGCACTGTCTAGATAGGATTCGAGCGCTCATGACGATAAAGAATACATTGAAGAGGAGGGTGAGGAGTATGGAACAAAACAATTTGTTCCGTACGTATCCTTTCCGCCTCTTTCAAGAGCCACAGCGTGTTGTCGAGAATCCGCCGACTGTAGAAGATGTCGAAACCTTCTGGAAGGGAATCTAAGAAACGACGCGTCCATTCAATAGCGACACTCCATAAAATGCACACTTCGAGGCTCTGTGTCACACACATCTTGAAGAGCCAGAAGAAGTGTGCCCCGCAATTAGTACGGACGAAGTCCAACAAGCACTTGTTGTTACCAATAACTTCGCTGCCCCGAGCCCAGACGGCATTAACAACTGGTGGTGGAAGAAATTTCCTTCCACTCACCGCCGTCTGGCGCAAGTTGTCATCTCATGGTTGAACGAGGGGCAGCAGATTCCCGACTGGTTCGTCGAGGGACGTACTGTGCTTATCCCCAAAAAGGGGGATCTTTCCCTACCCGAGGAATTACAGGCTGATCACTAGCCTCAACTCCTGCTACAAGATATTTACACGTATCTTGTATGCTAGGACACTGAGGTCTGTTGATCCGGTCTTCCAGCAGATACACGAACAGCGTGGTGCCAAGAAGGGCATGGCAGGTTGCAAGGACAGCCCGCTGATAGACCGATGTATTACACAGGATTCTGTGCAATACAAGCGGAATCTATCGATGGCCTGGATTGATTACCGCAAGGCATTTGATACAACATCGCATAAGCTATTGTAGTACTTGCTCGAATGTCTTGCGCTAACAGCACCACTAGTGAGATGCATAGAACAGCTGCTGCCGCTCTGGAAGACCCGCTTCACCATAACATCATGTGCACAGCGGGTCACGACAGAGCAGGTGGCATTTAGGAGAGGAGTTTTCCAGGGTGACTCCCTGAGTCCTCTCCTCTTCTGCATCTCACTGCTGCCGTTGTCTGTTTGGCTCCGCCAAACCCGCGGATATCAATGTGGGCCACCCAGCGACCGGAGGCATAAGGTCACCCATCTATTTTATATGGATGACCTTAAACTTTATGCCTCCGTACAGCGCGAACTACAAAACGCTCTTAGGGTGGTCGTAGAATATACGCGGGCAATTGGTATGGAGTTCGGGTTGGACAAATGTGCAGTCGTCCACCTCAAGAGAGGACGATGCGGGGAATTCCCTGAAGATGCGCAACGCGCAGACGGAAGCATCCTAAGACATCTGGATGCCGGAGAGACCTATACATATCTGGGTGTGCAACAAAGGCACATCCAGGAGGTATCACAAATAAAAGATGCTCTCCGCGGCAAGTACACACACCGCCTCCGAAAAATTTGGTCTTCCGAACTTTCGGGGAAGAACAAGGTGCTTGCCGTTTCGGTTCTGCTCTACTCCTTCGGAGTAATAAAGTGGACAGTAGAGGAGCTGCGCCAATTAGATAGGGATACCCGCAAGATGATGGATATTCACAGAAGTATTCATCCTAGATCGTCCGTTCCTCGTGTGTACCTCCCACGTCAACGGGGGGGCCGAGGACTCTTAAGCCTGGAGTGTACGCATGGCAGAGTCTAACTCGTGTGCTGTAATTTTATTTCGGGGCGGGTTGTATACCGCAGTTAAAGTGGTACCATCACCCAGTTGAAAGCTGAAGTTTCCTATGCTCAGATTTTGAGGCAGTACTGGAAATGCGGGACATCCCTCCTTACAAGGATAGTTTATGATTGGTTTTGAGGTTAGTTTCTGATAACGTACCTGTATAAATATTGCTTTAATTTAAAATTTTTTTAAGTTTGTTGATCCTTTGATAAAATACCAGTACAATTCCACATTACACATTTAATAAATTTCGATAGGATATTTTCGGTGAATCCTGAAGGACTATGATTGCATGCATAGGCTTTGTTGCTTGTTTTATGATTTATTCAACTCTTTGATAGCTAATATACATTGTTTTAAATGAATCATTTTATTGAGTTCTTTTGGCTCATTGGTTAATATGTTAAAGTCGGTTAAATTATTGTCGGTGGTTTGTAAGTGCGTTGGTCTGTCCTTTATCATTTATGGTGTCGGTGTCTTAGTTACGTCATTATTTCTTTCTTCATAATTTCGGGTTTTGGGTGGTCTTCTTTCCTGCTGTTCGGTTTGGGGGCTTATTTTCCTTTGTTCCTATGCGTTGACTGTGGAAAGAGGTGCGGGTATATATGTTATTGTATATTCTCGTTCTTGGTTTTGTTTTAATAAGTTGACTCTATATAGGTACTTATGTGGGACATTGGGTGTTGCTGGCTGTATGCGGCCCTTGACAGTTAGCACATTTTGGGGTTTCTTCCAGCATTTTTTGACTGTCTGAAATGTTGTGCTGCACATTTTATACAGCGGGGCTGCCGTTGACAATTGGATGTCGCGTGACCCCACATTTGGCATTGATGACACAGTAACTACGCCATCATTGGTGCGTCTCTCAGGATATCCTTGTATATAAAACATATTTCACATCGGTGTGTAACTCTTTTAATGCAATTTCTTTGTCTTGACTAAGTAGAGCGGGTTACGATTCGTTTTCTTTTTAAAAATATTTTACACATTTACATCGTAGTTATCGGTCATATCATTTGTAATTTCGTCTATTGTGGGATCACCCTGTAACCCACCAGCACAAATAAGTGATACTTCTCCTCTTTAGCTGTGTAGGAGTGAAACTCGATTTCACTCTAGTTAAGTTTTTCTTGACACTTTTTAAATTAAGCGGAGTCTTTAATATAGTAGTGTGGTTTGAGCCATGAATCTAACATAGAAACCGCGTTTTCCGTTCTTGTTAATTTCCGCTATAAGCTCGGTGTGGCTGTTACGAGTGCCTTTCATCACGAGAAGGGGTTTTTTTTTCGGTGAGGTTTCTCGTCTGGGAGTTTTTGGTTTGGAGAAGCTGGCGCCCGCCTTGTTGGTGACATAGTTCGCAGTTTCGTTATTATCCTTAAAGTTTTGCAATTTTGTAAATTGATTGCTGGTTTTTGTTATTAGTGGTTCATTACAAAGTAGTTTTTGGAGCTTGTGAATTTCTTTGGCACAATGAAATTGCTTTAGACATTATCTATTGGGATAGTTTCCATGTATTCTATGGTATTCGCTTCGTCCATGTTGCTACTAAATGTTTTCTTGGGATCAATTGATATATCTGTATTTATAGTCATCTTGGCAATTAATACCTCCAATGCCTGTTGTTGATCCAGCACACACACATAACGACAGACATAACATCCCACCCTGATAAACCAACATTCTACTCACCCCAAACCTAAAATCTTTCTCAGATAACTGCCCCATCGCCTACCTACCCATTTCACACAAACATTCAAAATTCCAAGTTATTTTATGCAGGCTTTTTTTTTAGCTTTTCCTGCAAGACAGACTACAACGACATTTTTAGTATTTTTGTTCTCTTTAAAATATCATAAGCTTTTACAAAATGACTGGACAGAATAGTCGAAATTAAAAATAACATTATTGAGTCAGTAGTAGTAAACATAATGTGCATATTATTTTTTTTGTAATCCAAGTTTCAGCGTTTTGGCAAAAAGCCGGGAAAGAAATTGTTTAAAAAGATATATGTTATACTTATCTGTGATAAGATTTGTAAAAGTTAGTAGATAAAATTAACAAAAAATTTTCAGTTAATATTATTTTTTATTCCACTCTATATTTTAACTTTTATCAAGAAGAGGAACTTAATTTGTTTTTAAATTATTTCATTGACCCTAAGGGGTATTTCCACTATATAATTTCAATTATTCTGTTCTTTGAAGCCATTAATGTTTATTACATTAAGGTTTACAAGTTTGGTTACTTTGGATTCTTTAAATGTGCTGGCTACCCTGATGAAGCGATGCAGGCGGAAACACGTGTCGGTAGATAATTTAAAGTTTTTTAAAGTGAGTGTCAACTGGTGAGTACCTTGTGTTTTATTTATTTTCGGTTTTACTGGACAGAATAGTTGAAATTAAAAATAACATTATTGAGTCAGTAGTACTGAACATAATGTGCATATTATCTTTTTTGTATTCTAAGTTACAGCGTTTTGGCAAATAGCCGGGAAAATAATTGTTTAAAAAGATATATGTTATACTTATTTGTGATAAGATTTGTAAAAGTTAGTAAATAAAATTAACAAAAATGTTCAGTTAATATTATTTTTTATTCCACTTTATATTTTAACTTTTATCAAGAAGAGGAACTTAATTTGTTTTTAAATTATTAATTATTCGCAAATTCGTTGACATTGAAAATGTTATTTCGCACAAAATAAATATTTTCGTCTCCTAAAATGTAAGGTCCTATCTGAAAATAGGTAGAACTGAAGTAATGGATGAGAAGCGGCTGAATATTCAATTAGGACAGAATATTTGATGAGAATTTGTCACCAGAAAACGTCAAATAAGACTTTATGACTTGATAAACGTGCAGGTAACATACCTATTAGTCCAAAGCGAAAAAAAAACTAAAAATCGAATAAACTGCAGTTAGGACTTTTTGTTTTAGAAGATGCTAGATTAACATTAAAAGTAGACCATTTGACTTTAGTTTATCGAATTAAAAATGGCATATTATGGGGAATCATGTTAAAAGTAAAAATATTCAATTATTTAACTAGTTAATGTCTTAAAATAAAGCTCTTTTTTTGTTTTTAAAATGATTTTGAGAACTGTCATATTTATTTCATCTGATTAGTTCCTTTGCTCTTGCCGAAAATCTTCAAAATAATTTTTTCCTTAGATGACTGTCTTTCTACAAAATGGTCTGTTAAATATATTTAATTGGTGTTTTCAAAATAAGCTTAACTTAAATATTGTCAGAAAATATTTTATATAGGGATATATAAATATCTCATACTCGTTTTTTATTCAAATTAAACATTTTTTTTATGTATTATGAAACTTCATGTAGTCTGTCTGGCGGTAATTAGAAATTTTCGTTTACCTATATAAGATATTTCCTGCCAGAATAAAAGCCGCTTATCGATGGAGTTTTGTGGCAGTCAACGCACCAGACTTGAACTTTGGATACCGCTGATCTTCACAAAACGTCTATTGTTTTTATTGGGCAATAGAAAAATGGGAGGTACCCCCTATCTGAAGCGCGTGGAATAGCGTAACTCCGGATTGGTTCGATATAAGCTTTTTAGAAAAAATATGGAAACGGGGGTGGTCTTGTTCGACGAGAACAAAAAAATTAAGGGGGGTCAGAGGCAGGTTCTCAGGAAGGGAAGCCGATAGTTGAAGATAGTCAATGTTAGGCTCTCCGAAAGGGCAGCCAATAATTAGAGAGACGGTTTAGACTAGTCGAAGAAATTAATAGAGCTTTTAATTAAGCAGGAGAGAAGTAGAATCGAAGACAACATTTTTGTTGGTTCGGCTGTCGCGTCGCAGAAGAGAGAAGTCCCGAAAGTGCTGAAGCTGGATATCAGTGCTAAGTGGAAAAAATTCCACCCAGTTGTCCAGCCAACAGCCGCCGCCTAGAGATGGAGGCCGTAGGGCTTGTTATGTAAGTAGACATTTGTGTTGGTCTTTATTAATCCTACGTGCGACGTTTAGTCATCTCCGAATTCTGTTCATTTTGTGTATTGTTCCTTACTTGAAATTTGAATATATTGTTTGTTAAAATCATGATTGGTCGGTTTTCATTTTGAAACCTAGCCCTTGTTTGAAGTAAGAAACCTCTCGCCCCTTAACAACTGGGTCGTGCACACAAGCGAGCACCACGCAAAGTGGGCCGCCCCTCGAGACGCGACAATGGTGGAAGCGCCGGGCAGACTACATGAAGTTTTATAATATATAAAAGAAATGTTTAGTTTGAATAATAAACGAGTATGAAGTATTTATATATCCCTATGTAAAATATTTTCTGACAATATGTCTAAATAAAAGTTTGTGATGACCTATATAACTAAAACTAGTCCTATTCTGTTTGACTATACAGTAGACAATTTAGTCCTTCCACTTTTGTGGACCTTGGCGTAATTTTTGACAAAGAAAATCTTTTATGCCGCATATAAATATTCTAGTAAGTCATTCAAAACTTGGCTATATAATTAGAACTATAGAAATTTTTTGAATGTTAATACATTAAAAATGTTATATTTTGTGTATTGTGCTTGAACATACATCCTCAGTCAGGAACCCTTACTACATAAATCATATTAATTATCTAAAAAGTGTACAAAGACAATTTATAAGATGAAGTATATTCGATTGCTAAGAATGTTTATGTAAATTGAATTTTTGTATTACAAGTTAAAATTGTCGAAGATAGCAAACTTATCCAGCTCTATAACTGGGTTTTCTTGTTGAGCACTGTATGCTAATTAATAAATTTTATAATGATAAATTAATTTTTAGAAACTTCATTTGAAAATGGTGGTTATGTTGTTTTCACTATTGGTGACATCTAAAACATCTGCATCTTGCTTTAATTACAATAAATTGTTGAGTCAACAATACAGTATACCTGCATATGTCGCAAGCTGATTGCAAGAGTTGCCAGCAGATGTGCTTATAACTTTTCCTTTCAAGTCGCTGATTTATTTGAGCTTAAATTTACTAGAAACTGAACTCTTAGTTGCAGGTAGGAAAAATAATTGCTTGTTCTGTAGTAATGACTATTAACAACAAGAAACGGGTCATTGGGTGGTGTAAAGTACCTTGCCCAGCAGTAAGTCCCCTGACTTGGATCAATCCCTCGGTGGTAGCTTATTTCATCATTTCCTGATATGTAGATTAAAATCTGTTCAAAATTCAAATATACTAGTATTTTATATTTAGGGAATAGAGGAATAAACTAATTTTAGCAATTTTTACTATTTTATCTTTGAAAAATAGAAGCCATATATTTATTTAAAACATTATTATTTTATATGTTATAAAACTGACAATTTGTAATGCATTTGCTTCCTGTATATTAATTTCGTTGTTTGCGATTTTTTTTGAACACTGAAAACTATTAAACCTAAACACGTTAGATACGTTGAACTGAAATATATAAAGCTTTCACATATATATTTTTTTATTCCGTTAAGTAGGACTATGAAACCAGTTATTAAATTAAGTTGATATTTTATAGTTATGGCCATAAGATATAAATGATAAGAATTTTTTTGTATGCTGTGAATTAGGAGTTCAATATTCAGCATCAAAATAGATTGATATGAACGAGTGAGTAGTCACGCAAAAAATTCTTCGCTAAATGCGCAAAAAATGCGGCCGCAGAGAGCAAAAATTTAATTCGATTTCTTTAACACCGTAAAATTAACCCAAGCTATCTAGAGCAAGTAGAAATTTGGCGAGTACTTATTATCCTTTAATAGGCATTATTATTTTCCAATAAAAACACGTTTGTTTTTATGTGATGTCCTTTCTAAAGATAAAAAATACGTTACATGTTATATTATAGGTTGAACAAAAAAATAGTAATTACACTGGACGATACAATTTTTGTAACATTGTTCACACTACTGTTCTTATAATGTTAATACCTGCCTATTAACTGAAAAAATCTCCAACAAGTCCTAATACGTACCATTTTCATGTAAACACAATAGACTCTATTATATTGCAAAGTAATAAATTTTATGATGGGTCGGCAATTTTAGAAGAGTAAGGTGGGACATTTTCAGTATCTGTCTTGTTTTGACCTTCCAAGTACTCAATTGTGCCTGTCAGAAAGTGTTTTTGTTTGCCTACATAACTCCGTTACGACAAAAACGTCTTGTCAAACGCGCCGAAGTTGCAAAACCTCACCTGACAAGTTCTGTTACATTTGTGGAGAGTTCCTTGTGAAGTTACAAGCAAGAACATTGTCTGAAAACGTGAAAAAAGCATATTTTCTAGATATCAAGACAAGCAATGAGCTCGCCACGTTTGTTGTGTAAGTTGTAGCGTGTCAGTAGTGTCAGTAGTGCAGTGGGAAAAGGGAAAAGAAGAAGTATACCTTTAGTGGTTCCAATGGTATGGCGAGAACCCACCAATCATTTTGATGATTGCTATTTTTGTGTAACAAGAACTGAGGGATATTCCAAAAAAGAAAAACGAAAATCAAATATCCGAATTTTCCATCAGCCCTAAGGCCTGTTCCTCACAATGTATTAGACATACCAGTGCCAACTGCGCCTTTAGATTGGCAATATATTATTTTGGGAGTTATTGGAAGAAGTAATGACACTTAAGATAGCCCAGACCAGTGTACCGACTCTTTGTATATTCCAGAAACTTTTAGTGACCACTGGCGGTTCTTCTATCGGGTCATTTGGTCAAATACCTCCCACATACAAATAAAAAAATAGAGCTATTCATTTTCTGAAGTTTAAAAATATATAATATATGTATTGTTAATATTCTTAAAAAATATATTAAAATTTCTAGTTCATTATATGCACAATACTATTCAACTATTTAAATCACAGGATTTCGTATCCCCTTCGAGCACCGAGCCTCTACATCATATTCATTACATTATTCATTAATAGAATTTAAAAATCTTGGGTCAATCCACAACTTGTACTCAAAGCTAGCTACGGACCGAATTTACAACGAATTAAAGTGAAATAGACTTATGCATAAATCGTCAGAAAGCAAAAGAGACAGAAAACACTAGCGGTGACAATGTCCCTGACACATTTTACGGAAACGGTAACGCACGTTTCGCACGAAGTTCAATTCAGTAGAGCAGTCTTAATGCTGACTACGCGTTGGTCGGTAAGTTCTGTCGCGTTGTTTTTAATGTTTTTATTTGTGAACATTTTATTAGTAAATCTCTACTTGTCGTGAAATTAAGTAAAACAGTGTTTTTGGTGTTTACTATTAAATATGAGTGTTGTACAAAATATATTAAAACTGAAAGATGGACATAAGTTGGGTTATGAAGACTGAGTGAAATTCAAAGGTGGTGGCCGTCCAAAACCTAATATGACGATAAAGCAAACATCTCTTGATAAGAAAAAAGAAGTTAATTGGTATTTTCGAAATTCAATGTACGATTGATCCGAGTGGATTTGCGGATGCGAGATAAGAAATGCATTTTTATGTTTCCCATGCATGTTATTTGGTGATGATCGTGATCCTATATGGTCCAAAATAAGTGTAACTGACTTGAAACATTTAAAAATAAAAGTACAGAAACATTCGCTCGCATCAAGTCATATGAATAACTGTTGTAGTCTAGCAACACTTGGTACAGTTGATATTAGAATGCAGTTATACAGTGCCTATAGAAAAAGTTTAAAAGATTACAACGAAAACGTTTCTAAAAATAGATATATTTTAAATAAAATAATAGACTGTGTATTATTCTGTGAAGCTTTTGAGCTAGCACTACGCGGACATGACGAAACTGAGTCCTCCGATAACCCGGAAATATTTCGAGGTTTAGTAAATTTTGTAAGTAAGTAAGTAAGTAAATTTAATTTTACATAAGCATCAAGTCAGGATAAAAGCATAAAAACTTTTTTTTGCTGATTTACATAGCTTTTCTTCATTCTTTGGAAAATCGCCAAAAAAGAACAGCCGTGTTAGATAATGTTGTTAAGGTGAGTTTACCCAAAGCGGCTCCAACACGATGGAATTTTAATACAAAGTGCATAGAGACTGTTTATACCTATCGAACAGAATTATTAGATTGTTTAGAAAAAAATCATTGATAATGAATCAGAAAACAACACTCTAAACCAAGCTATTGGTTTAAAAAACTACTTACAAAATGAACACTTTCTTTACTGGTTAAATTTTCTTCATTTGGTGATGCCTTATTGTGATATATTGTTCAATCAATTACAAAAATGTAATATCGATGTCTTAACAGTAAACAAGTGTATTAGCATTTTTAATAGTAAAATTGAAGACATCAGAAATAAAATTTTGAATAACTATTTGGAGGGGACATCCATGCCGTCTGCCCAGAGTTATAAAACGGAAGAATCAAAGAGGAGAATTTCATTAGAAGTTTGTGATATAATTACATCTGAGATCAAAAATAGGTTTGGCTTCATTAATCAGTTAGCAGTGTCTCAGTTATTTCACGCAGATCGATTTAAAGATTATAAAAAAAGCTTTCCTCAAGATATGTTTAAATTAGTTAAAATGGAGTATCCAGTCATAAATCATTTGAAACTTAAAACTGAATTAGAAGTATTATATAGCCGAGAAGATTTTTCCAATAGTGAAGGTGCAGTTGCTTTGTTACAGCTTTTTATTAACAATAGTTTGTGCAATACTTTTTCTGAAAGTGTCAAACTGCTAAAAATCTTGTGTACTCTCCCTATGAGTACCGTCGAAAGTGAACGTTGTTTTTCCACCTTAAAAAGAATAAAGACATTTTTAAGAAATACCACGGGTCAGGAAAGGTTATCTTCTTTAGTTATGCTTATCATAGAAAGGGCATTAATAAAGAAGATAAAAGACTTTAATAAAAACGTAAATGACCACTTTGCATCTCAAAAAGATCGGAGGATCGACTTGGAATTTAAATCATTTTAAAAGGTAGGTAATACAGTAAACTTTCCTAATTGACCTCCCTATCTCTTGACCCACGAACCGCTACTGTTAATGACCCTCACTTAATTGCTCAAAATGAATTGAATGATTTGGTACGTAACTTGGGGCTGTCAAAACCACAAACAGAATTTCTTTGTTCCCGACTTTAGGAGTAAAACCTACTGGTTATAGAAACAAAGATTACGACAAAGAAATGCAACATTTTTAGCATTTTATAGTAAGGAAAATTCACTATGCGCGTGTATTGATATTGAAGGTTTAATGCAGGAACTTAATATCGGGCATTCCTCTCCTGAGTGGCGTTTATTTATATATATCCAAATACAGTTTAAAAGCTGTATTACTGCATAATGAAAATTTAAAACCATCTATACCAATTTAGTAACAATGATAAGGGATTATGATAGTATGAGCACCAATTTAAATAAAATCAGTTATGACAAAAATACACTTAATATCGGGCATTCCTCTCCTGAGTGGCGCTGATTTATATATATCCAAATACAGTTTAAAAGCTGTATTACTGCATAATGAAAATTTAAAACCATCTATACCAATTTAGTAACAATGATAAGGGATTATGATAGTATCAGCACCAATTTAAATAAAATCAGTTATGAAAAAAATACAAATGGAAAATATGTTTGGATTTACAAGTAACAGCCATTTTAATGGGGCTTCAAGGAGGCTTTACAAAATATTGCTGTTTTCTTTGTCTGTGGGACAGTCGTGCAGTAAAATGTGAAAAGAATTTGAACCAGGAACGAGTAATGTTAAATATGTGCCTATTGTAACCCTAAAAATGTGCTTTTGCCACCTCTTCATATTAAACTTGGATTACGAAAAATTTTATAAAGGCTATGAATAAAGAGGGTGAAAGATTTAAAAAGTGACGCTAAACTTAAAGAATGCATTTTCATTGGTCCTCAAATTAGAAAATTGCTTGATGATGCAGATTTAAAAGGAACACTCAACAGACAAGAAGTTAGAGCTTGGAACTTATTTGTAAGCGTAGTGAGAGAAATTTTAGGGAACAAAAATGATGAGAACTAAAAACATCTAATAAGCGAACTTTTAGATTCGTACCTAACACTTGGTTGCCGCATGTCTTTAAAAATTGACTTTCTGCATTCTCATTTAATTTATTTTCCTGAAAATTTGGGTGCAGTAAGCGACAAGCAAAGAGAAAGATTTCATCAAGATATCAGGGTAATGGAAATTCTTTTTCAAGGACGATAGAATCGAGCCATGATGGGTGATTACTCTTGGTTCTTGAAGATACACGATTTGATCCCCCATAAAAGAAGAAACTGAACTGAGCAATGAGCAAACGTTTTTTAAAAATTATTCACTATCTTTGTAGATATGTCTATGTAAGCCTAATATATGTCATATATCTACATCATTGACATACAGGAATAGATAGATTCGAAAAATTAACAATAATGTTATTCCTACCCATTGTGTTTTTTTAATATAAAACACGAAAACTTTATGTGTTACAACTTTTCGCATGTAATTTTTGTAAACAGAATGCTTTAATCCAGTGGGATATGCTATTCAGGTATATGTTACAAAAAATATATTTTTTGGTCCGCCAGTGTTATTAAGTCCTTCGAAGGATTAATAATGAACTGAAAATAGAAATTAAATGACTACTGATATTGTTTGTTAATTCCCTGAGTCCATTTTAATTTTAAAAATAACACAGGTTTACAAAAAAAAAAAACTTTGTTATAGAGACCTGACCATACTGTTCATTAGTAAAAAATTTCCGCTGAAGCCGAAAATGAAAAAAACAAATTTACCATGTGGTTCCCCCCCACACCCCAATTCCCCCAAAAATTTAAAAAATGCAAACTGGGCGAAAAAACCTACCTATCTTTAGTAAAATTTTCAGCTGAAGCCGAAAATGAAAAACAAAATTTATCGTGTGGGTTCCCCCACACACCCCAATTCCCCCCAAAAAATTAAAAAAATGCAAACTGGGCGGAAAACCTACCTATCTTTAGTAAAATTTTCCGCTGAAGCCGAAAATGAAAAATAAAAGTTATCGTGTGGGTAAACCTGCAGCAGGCATAACATTTTTTTTTTATTTTCGGTTTCAGCGGAAAATTTTATTAAAGATAGGTAGGTTTTTTCGCTCAGTTTGCATTTCTTTTCATTTGTGGGGAATTTGGGTGTGTGGGATGGAACCCACACGATGAAAATTTTTTTTTTATTTTCGGCTTCAGCGGAAAATTTTACTAAAGATAAGTGTTTTTTCGCACAGTTTGAATTTTTTTAATTTTTGGGGGAATTAGGGTATGTGGGGGGAACCCACACGATAAAATAACGTCACACTTTGATCTGACAATAATTTATAAAATGAAAGTTCCTTCTTTACGGTTTTCAAATAATGCTGGTTAAATATTTAAATGAAGAATACGCAAATATGATGTTTTGTTACGGACTTTGCATTCGTAATGCACTTGCCGCTTCACGTGAATCAGGATCATATCGTCAACATAATGACCATCGTCAACTTGTTTACCACATAAGTGATAATAATATTGTTCAGGCCTTAGTAAAGTTCAGTTCAAACTTATTTGCAACATAAAAAGTGCGGCGACTTTGATCACTTTACACCGCTATTAAAGGTTGCCGACACGAAGAGCAAGCCAACAGCTTAGAGTTTTCCCATCTTCTGGTGTGAAAATTTTATACCGAAACAAACTTCATACTATCAACCAACAATCACCCAGTACATGAGTTATTCCCAGAGGACTGGTTAAGACTAGTTAAAGAATACTGCAAGAAACCAGCCACATTTTATGTCCAAGCTGTTATGGACCGATGATGCTTATTAACGTCGCGGAATTACAAACTACCATAACCATATATGGGCACATAAAAACTCGCATTTTGTAAGTATTCTAATTTAGTATTAATGTGTGGATAGGTCTAATTGATGAGCATTTTTGTGGGCCTTATTTTTTACTACTAAGGTTATACTTTGACCTATTTTTACAGTTTTTAGAAGGATTTTTTGAATTAATAACTAATTTCAATTAGACAGTGCTCCGCCATATTACGGCAGGATAGTCGGAACCTGACTGAATCAAAATTATCCTCAAAGATGGATTAGGTAATGTGAACTAATTCTATAACCTCCTCGTTCACCGGACTTAACTCCGCTGTATTTCCACATATGGAGTTATCTTATGTAAAAGGTTCACGCAGTTTCAATAAATTCATGGGAGTATTTAAGCAACTGCATTTAGCATTTTGGAAATGTTCTAAAGGCTGATAGGTAAAAATTAAGAAGAGTAGAGCAAGAAATTCTATGTCGCTGTTAAGGATTTTTTTGAAAAAAGAAATGTTTACGAGACAAAATCTGCAGTGACAAAAATATTTCATAAGGAAAAATATTATTTGTCAAAGTTCATCCAGCACATGACTTAAATGAGGATGATGATGATCACTGGATTCAGTTTTGCAAGGAGTTACAGACGTATTGTACTACATAAATCAACATATTATTTTTAAGTATACTCTTTTCCAACGAATCGATTTGGTTTATAAATGGCATTTTCATGAAACAAACTACAGGGCAGTGCAGAATCAACACTGGAAGATTGAATTTCACATACAAATTTTTCATAAAGTAAATGTATGGTGCATTATTTTAGGTGATACAATTGTGTGTTCTTAATTTTTTGTAAATCCTCTAGTGGTGAAATTTACTTACAATTTCTTCAGGAGGAGTCAATTTCACAATCCTGTTTCCAAACGAAGAAGACATTGGTGACCATCATAACGATATTACTTTTCAACAGAGCTCTGCTCCCACACACTAAGCAGTGTGTGTTCAAAATTATATACTTAAAATAGACTTTCCTTAACAGATGGATAAGAAGAGCGAGTAAAGAATGACCGGCTAGATCACCGGATCTAATCCCATTGGATAATTTCCTACGGAGCTACTTAAAAATCAAAATTTACCTTAATGGACCTAATAATTAAGAAGATTTATAAAAGACAATTCGGCAGAAATTTATTCAGATAAATATTAGTATCATTGCTAATAGTTATCGTTATTGATTATTTTCTTATTGCTTTTGACCATAAAATTACCCCATAAAAATATTTGCACTGATGTATCAAACACCCAGTATAGCCTTAAAATAAGAAATTCATTTACAAACTTAAAAAAATTTGAAAAATGTTTGTAATAAATTTTAGTATAATTAAGCGAATTTAACTGCTTTTTTAAAATTGTGTATCCTGGAAAATACTCAGTTCACTCAAAAATATTCGTAAATTGACACAGGGTTTTTTCTAATAGCCTTTCTATTTCTAATAACAATATCTGAAATATTTAAACCTCACTTAATATGAGACATAATAAATTTGATTGGCAAACATTCAATAACTAAATTGTGATGCCAGGAAGTTGCATGTGAAATGTCTGATTGATTTGATACCGATGTGAATGGAGTTTAAGAATTATAATGTTGTTTTTTATTATTCTGTCTGTTGGTTTGTCAATACTAGAGACCCATTTATCGGTAGATCAATTTATTATCTAATAGAAGTAATGTGTGTACCTTATAAGGTGCAGATCATAATCATTTATTAATAATTCCATGTATTTATTAACGTAGAAAAACAGATTTATTTCCATCTCGTCGCAAATCAGCTTCTGCTGTCAAGCGAATGACTTAGTTTATTTTTTATTCATTGAGTAGCCACTTTTGGCTTATTTTATTACATTATATCACCATTGAGGCATGATTGGAAAAGATAATAACTGTTTTCATTGAACCTTAAGGCAAATAACTCAGCAAAGAAATCCATTACTTTGCTGTGCGTGGAAAGATAAGTATGTATCAAGCGATTGATGGTGAACGAATGACAGTGAAAAATTTTTGATAAATATTTCATAATTCGTGCCATACATTTACTTCTAGATGATATGTTGGAGGTTCCAGCATCATGGGAATGCCCTCGGATACTATGCGCCCACCATGATCAACTACGAGCTGACCTTCAACATTCATTTTCCGAAGAGAGGTGAATGGGATCGGAATAAATCCAACCTACTAAAGGCAGACAGTTTTTGGTTTACAGACGGCACCAAAACTCCCGAGGGAATAACAGCTACAAACCAAGGGTGAGGATATCCTAAAGCCTGGCTATCTTAACATGAGCTGAGAAGAAAACTCCCCTGTACTGGTGCGAGTTATCAGGATTAGTTCATTCGAAGGTGTTTATAAAATACCTTTTAAAATCGAGAACTAAGAAACCTTTAGAGCCACACCGGGTAAATTTGAATACACAGGCCTATATACACGGCACTGCCTATTAATTATCATCTGCATAAACTTGGCCTGTCGGAAATCGTCCGCTGTCGCATATTCCTGGAGGATGATGGGATGGCTGACCACGTCTTTTCCACCTATCCGCCATAGTGAGGATCCAATTTTCAATATTTAGCAAAGGGTAATTTCTGTCGGAGCATCTGGACACATTCTCATCCAATAAAGTTATCAGTTTCATTAAGAGACTGAACTTATTAGATGAAATATAAGTAGGAGTGAGCCTCAATAGACCTGTTGATTGCCAGAGTGAAGGGTACACAAGGCCAGTCACAAGAATCTACTCTAATCTAACTCTGCATTCTCTCTATTTGAGGCAAAAATGAAAAAAAGGACATTACTCAGTAAATAAGGATTGATATTTTTTATTTTCTGTGATATCGGTGTAAAAATCTATTAAGTTATCTCGATTTTGATGTCCCTTGCTTTGCTTTCTTGTGATTTATTTATGTTATTAACAAATCGGCAGTAATAAAATATGATATTATTACATTAGTGTATAATATATATAGAAACTATTTAATTTGAAAAATAGGAAATGTTTCTCATGGGACCCGTAATTTATGCAAACTAAATTTTTCTACTACCAGCATCGTAAATGGTCATTATGGTACTGTCGTATGCCATACGCGTACAGCCGTTGTAATGAAACATGTGTCGTCGAAATAACACCTAACATTGATTGGTGTAAACAAACAAAGGCGGTGAAACAGGGAGGCGCCATTATGGAAAGAATTTTATAAGATAAAACATATTTAATGTTCTGCTTGCTCCTGTTTTGCAGTCTGCCCCTGCTATTTACAACATAACTAATGACATCCAAATTCCCTATTTACAACTCATTAGTTACAAAATGACCGAAATATTTTCGTCTATTAATAGAAATATAATAAGGCTCATTAGTTAGAAATGACCTAAATAGTTTACTTTGTTTATAAAATGTAGTTCAAGAGATCTAATTGCACTCGGTACGGCAACACTGCTTTAAGCCAATAAACTCAAATAATTTCAAAATATTTTCATCGTACTTTTTTGGAAAAAAAGAATAAGATTTACAGGAAACAACTACACAGCGGACAAAATCCCCGACCTACATTGAATTAAACCTGCAAGTCTTGTTTGGTAGCTAATATCATTTGTCAATTCCTCACTAGACATATACCGGTTTCGAACTTGTTATGTTCTCGTCAGTATGCCATAAGTAATGGAAAAGACAAATAATAATAGCAACGAGACTAGCCTAAAGCAGACTAAGCAAGGCATACTGACGAGAACATAACAAGTTCAAAACAGGTCTATGTTTAGTGAGGAATTGACAAATGATCTTAGCTACCAAACAAAACTTGCAGCTTTAATTCAACGCAGGTCGAGGCTTTTGTCCGCTGAGTAGTTGTTTCCTGTAAATCCTTTTCAATCTATAGTTTAGCCCACCAGGGTTAGAGGTTGCAGCTCTTGGTACCTGGTTTGCAGGACACTATTAGTCACTAAGACATCAGTGATGTCTGACGGATAGTAGCACTAACCACCAGAGGGATACAATCATCACTCATTATATCTATTTTCTACAGTCAAGAATATGTGATTTAAATATAACTACGCATAAGGGTCTCGCCTTGTATAATAGTAGATGAAACAATGATAGACATATTGTCTCGTTTGGTAAACGGTAAGCTGTAAACGCTTATCTGGGCTCATAGGTATTTAGAATGTGTTTAATTTTATTATTCAATAACGTCGTCAAACATAAAAGACAACAAAAATAGTATGTTGGCTGTGCTTTACACCCTGGTTATTAAATTTTTTAAATGCGAAAGATATTGTCATCAGTACATTGTAAGTAAACCTAAATAATCATATGCCTAAGTAAAATTATTTAAAATATAGAGTAACAATTCTACGCCCTGTTATATAACCCAACGTTTTGTCTCTAGTTATTAGGTAATCCTTTTACATAATAACATATTTTAAAAAATTTTGTTTACGTTATTAATTCGTTTGTGGTTAATTTCCTCTAGTTAGTAAATGATTGAAATGGAAGTACATGTAAGATCATTTTAATTGTATGGTTGGATAGTTCTTCTCAAACAGATGCTTCTGTGTTTTTATAATAACAAATAATAATAATTCACAGTACTTATTTTTATTCATATTATTTTAGTACTTCTCTTTCCCGTTGCCAAATCAAATATTATGACAATTTCCTGTATGTGACTATACAGATCGAGCCAACTCACTATATACACGACTAGCGGTATGCGCAGTTTACAGTTGCCTGTCTGAATATGAAGTCCGAACGAAAGTGAACGATTGCGTCAGGGTGCTTGCCGCGAGGAGCATACAAAGTAGATTATCTCAGTATCGCTAAAGCTGTGGTAGAGAGTGTTGCTTGTTTATCTAAAGAAATCTTTGCGTATTGATGTATTTACTAAAATTATCTGAATGTCTCACAATTTCAGTGTTTCTTTCGAGACGTCACAAATTACTAACACTTAAATTACACAGCCACACAAAAACAAATTCTGATCTGGGGGTCTGACCATGTTTACCAAATGTTTTTGGGGTCGCTGAATCCTAATTCAAGGTCTATTTAACCCCATCACATCAGGATTTTGTCATAACCTCAAAAAAACCATAATTTCAGCTATTAAACGCTTATAACTCTAACAATGAAGTTGTAATCTGAAAACCCAAGATCTTAAACCCCATAACCCACTTAACCAAAAATCTAACAACTCCAATAACCACGTATGTCAGACATTTAACTTGATATGTACGCGTATCTGTCAGGTTTCCAAAAATGCTATAATTCTATGCACATTCATTCATGAGTCTTTGTATATCAATGAAAAATACCAGTGATAAACCTACGTATTTTGGTAGTTGGTTCTAGAAAATATTTTCAAAGAATTCAAAGCTCAGGTTCTATTCAGAGCGTGCGTCTGCATCCAGGGCACCTCCATGTGGTGACGTTGGGCAAGCTACCCGCCGTGTACATCGGGTAACGCCAATTCCGACGGTACAATGATTTGAAAAACTAACATTAGTTGAATAGGCGTAAAATATAGACTTTTAGGGTGAAGGTGTTTTTAGGACACAACAGTATGTTTCGGGTGCTTAAGACAAAACAAAAATTGTGCGAGAAAAGGTGCAATGACCAGAGTTATGCGGTTATTAAAATAACGTACATATCAAGTTAAACATCTGACGTACGTGATTGTTGGAGGTGATAAATTTTTGGTTAAGTGGGTTATGGGGTTATGGGGTTTAAGAGCTTGGGTTTTCAGATTATAACTTCATTGTTAGGGTTATAAGCATTTAATAGCTGAAATTATGTTTTTTTGAGGTTATGGCAAATTCCTGATGTGATGGGGTTAAACACACCTCGGATTCAGATTCAGCGACCCCAAAAACATATAATAAATATGGTTAGACCCCCAGATCAGATTTTTTTTTGTGTGGCTGTGTTATGAAAATATCAGAATAGCACACAATCAAATATTGATTTTTTTTAAACAAATAGTAATTCTAAAAAATATAATTTAATGTTCTCATAAATAATAAAGAAAAATAATACCAACACTAAAAAAATAAAATAATACTTAAGTAAATAAATAAATAATTCAAATAACATGCTCAAAAAGATTTTCCTGAGGAAAGCAATATCCTAACCAAACCTTCTGTAAAAGCACCCTCTTACATTCGCGCTAGCAACAGACCGGCGACTATAAAGTGCGCATAGCGCTAGTCATGTAACTAGTGGGTTGGCTCGATCTGTACAGTTATAAAATATTTTGTATTTATGCGAAGTGCATAAAGAAATATGCAACATTACTATGTAGTTTCTTAAATGTTTAGTGACCTGCTATATAATGATCTTACAACTTAGCAAATGCTGTGTATCTTTGATAAAGTAATGTCTATGTATTTAATGTTGTATTCACTTTGACCTATCTTTTGTACAATCTTTTGTTTGTGTGATATATTACTGACTGAGCAACAAACACAATGTAACTAGTCCTGAGGATGATAATAAATATATAGCGAAACGTCGACTAAATTAAAAAAAATAATTATTCTGTTTTGATTGAGCTATTTCCCACAAGTTTGGGTATTACTATTTAGACTTTTAGAAGGTATATTTAATTACACACAAATTTATGACATTTATTGTCATAATACGTTTAAATGGAAATAAATTTTCGAGACCTTTTTTTTTCTTAAATTGGCAAAGGCTCTCTTTTGTAAGTCGTTCAGTTTTCATAATTAATTTACCACAATCACTACAACAAGACCGATAATGGTTTAGGAGTTCAAATTTCAATGCAGGGATTAATATAAAGTGAATTAGCATTAGTTTTACAATATTTGCAGACGATAACAATATGCCATTATTTATTGAGCAATTTCGTTCTAACTGCTACCTGAAATACTTTATACATTTACAATATAGTCCAGTATATAAAATTGAATCTAAAATGTAGTACAAATATTAAATAATAACAATTAATACTTTATCTAGTACATGGACCGTGTACAGAGGAAACAGAAGTATTATTTCTTTGCGTACTGAAAAAACAAAAACCTCTATAGACCAAGGCAGAAATCTGGAGCAGTTTGAACGCTATTAATTTCTATTAATGGACAATCCAAGGATCATCTTTAAAGCCATCGTTTATGTAATATATCACAGATGCCAGGGAGAAATGCTACAAGTACAAGAAAAAGAAAACATTTAACTCACACCTTTATTTTCTTGCATAATAGTCATTTTTGATAAATGTATCCTTAAACATAGGCAAGTTTTAAATATTAATCAGTCAAACTTAGTTTTATCTTGGGGATGAGGTATGGACATCCGTTTAATATCCGATATTCGATCAGTGAAGTTAAACAGCAATAATCGAGTCCGGCAATTGGATGGATGAACGATAGCTCATCTAACAGTCGGTAGGCTGTCAACAGACAATCGCGGGAAGGTCGCTAGCCTGATGCAGGCGGAGAGGCGAGCCCGGGTGGAGGGTCGAAGAGCCCTACCCAGGAGGTTTGCCACTCTGGTAGCGGTGCAGGCGGGCAGGCCCAGGCGGTGGATTAGTTGACAGTCGAGGACAGTGGTTCGGAGTCCACGCTAAACTGTAGGTCTCTAGGTAAAAAGGGCCCATTGTGGCCTACTTGCCTAGTAAAATAAGTAGCTACTACTACTACTACTAGTTTTATCTTTCTCACACAACTGATGAACTTATTTTCTAACGTTGGTGATTGGCCCTGGTAGCGAAAATAAGCTGATGTTAAACAAACATTTTTAAAAAATGTAACATTAATTACGCAGACAAAATCATTACCTATAGAGCACCTGCATCACATAATGTTATGAGCGTGGCTAACTTGCTTGGAGGTAAAACAACGAAGAGGCCATAACCTCAAATGCTACTTGGTCACGTAAAATAGTTTGGTGATTGGTTGTAATATTTTATTCTGAACGTATTCCTGTTTGCTGTCAGAAAATTTGGTTTTGATAATATATAGTGATTATTATCACACGCCAATTGATGATTATCAAAGACTGATGGAATTCTATAAAAAATGACACTACCTCTTGCCACCTTATTTATATATATAGTTACCGTTGAATGTGAACCGTTTTTGAGATACGGAGTGTTTTATGGTTTTTGACCAGAACTTTAGTCCGCCATATTTTTGAAATGACTGCACATATTTAGATAAAATTTGGAATACATGTTATAATCTTTTAGGTTAATAAATAGCTAAAGTAACTTTGGAAAAATTCCAGGACCGACCTCCATTTTTTTAATATGGCTCTTAGGGTCGTTAACATCACGCTGTATATTATTTTTTGGTAAATGTTAGTAAACTTTTAACAAGCCTATGGACCAGTTTATGAAATAATGTCATAATATTTGATGGCACGTTTATGGTTATTCTTCAATAAATTTTCAAAAGTATTGAAAGACTAAATTTGACATTCTACAAATAACACAATCCAGTTGCTAACATCATTATTTTATTAATTTTAGCTAAATACCCCGCAGAAGAGGTTGTTATTTGTTTTTGTTTTGACAATTAGTGTTTCAAAGCTTTTTTTAGTTTAAATTTCATCCAAAATAATACACCTTTCTTTCATGAAAAAAAAAATGTTAGTGAAGATACTTGATTTAACAAGCACAATTTTAAAAAATATTAAACACCTTTTGAGAATAACTTGAAAATATTAAAGACAAAAGTTTGCAATTTTATTTTGACAAAATAAATTTATTTAAAACTTTAAATAATTGAAAAAAAAAATCAAAAACTGTGCAAATAACTAAAACTATAACAGGTTTTCAAAATGAATGCCCCTAGCGTCAATACATTTTCGAGAACGTTTTAATATGTTTTTCACTAACCTATCAATCACTTCCGGGTTATTTCTAATGTTATCACATACAGTAATAATTTTTTCTAGAAGCTGTTCTCGTGTATTGAACTCTTCATTGTACACCTCTGGCTTGAGATGACCCCATAAAAAATAATCCAGAGGTAAGATCAGGAGACCTCGGTGGTCAGTTTACTGGATCTCAGCGACCAATCCATCTTTTGGTGTAATGCTGGTTCAGATGATCCCGGACCGGTACAGAAAAATGGGGTCCAACACCATCGTGCTGAAACCACAAACCCCTAGTATTAATGCCTTCTAATAAATCTGGCAAGATATCGCTAAGGAAGTTTAAATAAAATTCACCAGTTAGCCTTTCTTCAAAAATGTGGGGCCCTATTAAATGATTATTATAAATACCACACCACACATTAATATTAAATCTGTATTGGGAATGATTCTGAATCACTGCATGTGGAATTTCGCTTGCCCAAACATGCTGATTTCTACAGTTGTTAATTTCGTCACGTGTGAATTGGGCTTCATCCGTGAATAGAACTCTCGATATTGTTCTTCTGTGAGCCAAAATCCACCTACAAAATATTAAGCGAAGAACGTCATCGCAGTCTTCTAGACGTTGAACTGTTTCAACATGAAATGGATACAAATTTTCCTTCTTTAATGTTCGTCATACTCTTGTCTTAGGTACTGTTAACCCATTACTAATTTTTCTAACACTTGGATTATTTTCCACAACCTGTAATATTTGCTCTTCTTGTGGAAAAGCTCTGGGAATATGTTCATGCTTTGTCATTGACGGAAATTGTCCATGTTCCCTACTAAATTGGTATACCTCTGAAAATGTTTTATGATCTTTTACACGGCGATTTGGAAAACACCTTTGATACTCTCTTTTTGCAGCTCTCCCATTTCCGTCGCAAAAGCCATACACAAAAATAATATCCGCATAATCTCCATTACTAAATTGAAACGGCATCTTCAAATTTTTAGTTTTATAACTGGTTTTTTATCACTTATTCTAATAATTACTAAGAGCGAACAGCAATTCTTATTTGTAAAATTACACATTTGACATGTGCCTACTTGAGATTTTTAATGCAACAATGACATGTGTTAATCGCATTGTTTTATTACTTCTTTTTTATTCGTGAAATGAATGGAATGTGCTTCATTTTTTACGGAAAACACTAATTGTCAAAACAAAAACAAATAATAACCTCTTCTGCGTGGTATTTAGCTAAAATTAATAAAGTAACGATATTAGCAACTGGATTGTGTTATTTGTAGAATGTCAAATTTGGTCTTTTAATACTTTTGAAAATTTATTGAAGAATAACCATAAACGTGCCATCAAATATTATAACATTATTTCATAAACTGGTCCATAGGCTTTTTAAAAGTTTACTAACATTTACCATAAAATAATATACAGTGTGATATTAACGACCCTAAGAGCCATATTAAAAGAAATGGAGGTCAGTCCTGGAATTTTTCCAAAATTACTTAAGCCATTTATTAACCTAAAAGAGTATAACATGTATACCAAATTATATCTAAATATGTGCAGTCATTTTAAAAATATGGCGGACTAAAATTCTGGTCAAAAACCATAAAACACCCCGTATCTCAAAAACGGTTCACATTCAACGGTAAGTATAGGGGTGTTTTGAACTCAGCTGAGTGTGCTCTACTTTCCACTAGAGTATGTCCGTTTAAATCTGGGACACCCTGTATACCTTCCTTTGGAGGGGATTAAATGCAGTCGGTCCCTTGTCTGTTAGATGTTGGGCAAGTAAAATACTCATACTCCTCGATAATAAGAAGTTCGACAAAATTTCTCCCTCCCCCTCTGGAAATTTTGGAGGCGACGCCCATGAATACCAGCAACTCCAAAATTGAAATGTATTTAAAGTTTTGAAAATTTTTAATTTTAAATTTACCTAAAATTGTACATTATTTAGTGTGAAAATATGGACATTAATATGTTATTATAATAAATCAAATTTAAAAATTGATTCTTCTACTGGTTAAAATCTATATAAAAATTGTTGTATACAAATATGTTTCATCGCCTTTTGCATTTTTGAAATTAATCATTTTAGGACATAACTTTCTTCTTTAAATTATATAAATTATGTAGTCCTGCTCTTTAAACTGGAAACCCAATATATATTTTAGGAAACAATGCTCTTTTAATATTTCAAACTAAACTGTTTTGGGAAAAGACAGTCCTACTATCATTAAAATGGTCATAATATCGTTAAAACTAGCCACTTTGTGTCTAAAGAAAATTTTTAAGAATTTAGTTGTTATAGTACCTACTCTGATTTTTAGTTGATGAATTTTCTTATTAAATATTCAAATTCCAGTCAACAATGTAACACCTCTGTTTTAATTTTGCTAACTCATAAGCAAAGAAAGGAAGTCCAATAAAGAACATAAAAAAAGTTGCCTGTATATATTTTTATAGATGTTAACTGCTGGCCTCGGATATATATTTTTTACCTAAGAATACAAAAGATGTGTTCAGGTACGGACAAAAAATATAAGTGTGGACAAATAATAACGGCGTCAAAATGTATATTATTTTGAAGTGATATCATGATTTCCACAGTATTTTCAATACCTATTTGGTTTTGTCAAATAGGTTAATGAGAATGACAATCGAAATGCCCATTTCATCACCAACTTTACACTGTGTAATTATTTAAGCTTTGTAGCAATGTTAACTATCGACATCCGATTCCATCGAGACTTTCTAGGGTTAAGATTTAACAAATACCATTACAAAACAACGATATAAAAACAGTGGTACGTAATCGATGTGAAGGCTATTGTATGAAATGGTAGCACTTCACAATGGTAGCACAGTGAGTGAACAAAAAAAGTAGCAAGTAGTTTGTTGCGTAGGCCGACTCCGCCCGTTAGAAAGTAATCCCGTTTAACAGGGTGAACTGTTGAGCACTGAATACCGATCACTCATTGCAGAATAACTGACCACACTACATTTTGTTCATTAATATACAAAATCGCAGAACTAGATAAAGCTGATGTAACCGAACGAGACTGTCGCGAGATAGACATTATGAGAAATACTTAATCTAATTTTTACGCATGCTGATTTTCTACAACTTCTATTGTTTAATCGCCGAAATCAGGGTTTCGAAACGCTGTGTCTGAAAATATCTTAGATCTAATGTTAAATAGGAATGTTGGTTTTCAAGTTGATTATTTAAATACCTATCTAACTAGATCAGTTATGCGTCGCATAATTACAATAATATGGCTCTGAAGCGGTAAAATGGTGTTCCACAGAATTACGCAAACACATTAAATAGTTTTTGATCTAGCTTTGGTTTAGCGATATTTATTTGAGGAAAGAATCTTAAATTTGTGAAATAGGAAATTTACATTACTTATTGTTTAAATAATAAATAAAGCCTAAACATCACAAAATCAGCTGCAACTGATTACCTATTTTTTTTTTTAATTTAACATAAACAATTACCTTGAAACATATTTTTATACCTTTTTGACAACGACACATGAATATGTAAAATGGAGAAGTCGTGGAGCAATGGAAATAATGCATGATTCTTGAAACCAAACTAGTTATTATTATTTTTTATTTAAAATGAATCCTAGCCTTGGAAATTTATTTTGACATGTGATTTGTCCTGTCGTACACATTTTAACAATGCAGATTAGGCATTAAAGAATTTATTATAATTTCACAGAAGAATGAGATCTAATGACACAATTCTTTTGCATACTAACTGGTTTTGAATACAGGACAGCTTTGTGAAATTCCCTGAAATTTCTTGAAGCCAAATATAATAATGTCTATAAACTCAGCAGAACCAATATTATCTTTTTAAGTTCTTATTTATATTAACGCCCTGGCGGAGTTTAGCATATTGCTATTGCACTGCAACAACCATTCCCTCCGATATTTGGCTGATGCTGCAGCTGAAATTCGAACTCAGGAGAGATAGACAGTATCCATGTTCTGCTACACAACAACGCTTTAGTTAACAGTGTTACCATTTCGACATTTAAAAACGTCACTAAACGAGTACATTCATGGCCTAGCCAAGATTTGTACCCGGGACACCTTGGTTTCAAGTATAACATATAAGCACTGAGCCATTGAGAAGAAATTCAATTATTTTCTTCCGACTAATATGGTTATATGTAAGGAATCTGACTGTTGCAAAATACATATCTTTATAAAGTGGATTGAAAAATAATAATAACTAAAAATTTTTTGTTAATTATTATTTACTAACTTTTACAAATCTTATCACAGATAAGTATAACATATATCTTTTTAAACAATTATTTTCCCGGCTATTTGCCAAAACGCTGAAACTTGGATTACAAAAAAAGATAATATGCATATTATGTTCAGTATTACTGACTCAATAATGTTATTTTTAATTTCAACTATTCTGTCCAGTAAAACCAAAAATAAATAAAACACAAGGTACTCACCAGTTGACACTCACTTTAAAAAACTTTAAATTATCTACCGACACGTGTTTCCGCCTGCATTGCTTCATCAGGGTAGCCAGCACATTTAAAGAATCCAAAGTAACCATACTTGTAAACCTTAATGTAATAAACAATAATGGCTTCAGAGAACAGAACAATTGAAATTATATAGTGGAAATACCCCTTAGGGTCAATGAAATAATTTAAAAACAAATTAAGTTCCTCTTCTTGATAAAAGTTAAAATATAGAGTGGAATGAATCTTTATAATCTTTATAAAACTTCTTTATAAAACCAAATTTGATACATTAAGCAGCAGACGAAAATTTCAAAGATTTAATTTAAATAAATATTGTTGGTTAAATATGTTTAACCGTCTCGTCAGTCCATAGAAACCTGTCATCAATCCGGTCTTCTCCAACTTCTCTTAAACAGTTTGTTTTCTACTTTAAGTAATGAGTTTCTTGCACCCTTAAAGCTTTCAGTACATCTCCTTTGTTTAAAATATCTTGCCATTCCGGTCGAGTTTCTAACTCCTTTCATTTTAATAATACCATTGTCCTTATTGAGCTGATCTTTGTTTAATGTTCCACACGAAAATTAAAAAGGAAAATGTATCTAGTCAGCCTTAATTTGTCCTGCTTCGCCTTCGTACGAAAACCGTGACTTCATTCTTCCATCGCCTATTATTGGGAGAGTGTTTGCATTCCTATGAAATTTCACAGATTGATGCCCGACTCTAAAATTATAATGCTGCAATTATTTTATTATCTAACGTGAAAGTTGACCATGTAGAGGGTTTCAAGTACAACAAGCAATTAAAGCGGTATGGCGGGTTGAAATCTTGAAATGGTCACTATACAGATATTTGCGGAAATGATCCATAGGTTTGATGATAGCCAATAGCTCCTTTCCTGTAATAAATATTTTTTTACTTGCTTGGGCAGTACTGTATAACTCAGTTGCTAACGTATTCAACTCTGAAACACTAAATACGAGCACTATTATTACTTTAATAATATAATCTCAACGCAGCTCCAGAACGTAGCTTCAAATGGCTAAAATTGTTTGAATAGGTAACTTAGAGTATAAACTTACTTTTACTCCTAGATTTTCTAAAAAGGTACAAATGCAAAATGTTTATTTAACAATTTGACAACAGCGGCGTAAATAGTACTAATAGTACCCTCCGCGACGCAGGAGCACGAAGGGGCATAGACATGTAGAGACGTCAACACCCAGTATCTTAAAAAAATAAAAAATGAATCACAGCTTTTTGCACTGACATACTGTATGTTACTAAAAAATATGATTATTCTGAACAGTAAATGTTTATAATTGTTTCCGTCATCCAGTAGTCAAAATATTATATTCCCATCTCCATTAGAAAAATTTAGAATTACTGTTTTCAATGTTGCTTTAGATTAATAAGATAAAGACGAGAATTCAAGGTACGAAGAAAATCGTCTAACGGACCAAAAAATGGCTGAATCGTTGAAATGACAGATAATTTCTTCGAAAAATATAATGCAGACATATAATATTCAATTCAATTCAAATGCAAATCATGAGCTTTCTAAATATCTCTTCTGCTCGTCTGAAAAAAAAAACCGCAAAAAAATTTCTTGTTTTTACTTTTTTTGTTGGACAAATACATGGATAGGTTTTTATGTGATATGGTCATCTAATCAAAATTTAATAAATATTTTAAAACCTGTTTTCGATTTTGATTTTTCCTTCGCGAAAGTATTTACCTAAATTTTTATTAATTGAATTTTACTTGTTTTATTTTAGAATAAATCGTTGTTTTGGAAATAAGATTTACTTAACTGTATCAAAATGTATTTCTATTTAGGTAATTGCTGTCACGTTTTGTGACATTTCAAAAACATTGAATTGTATTGCAGAATAATAGTATTACGTGTAACATTCATTAGTTGCTCAGATTTGTGGTGGGTATATTTTCATAACATAGGTATCTCTTTTGAAAACCTCTCTCTAGATTCACCGCAACTTACTGAAGATTACTGCAAAAGCATACCGTGTAACCCCAAAATGTCTAAAGTTTAATGCAACATGTTAACGATCAGATCCCTATAAAATAATAGTTACTTTTTGTTTATTTGTGTCATTTAAAAAACAATTATTAAGGTCGGTTGAACAGACTATTTAAAACAATCATACAGTCAGTTCTTTGCATATTTTAACAGTACCAAAAGAAAACTGTTTAGAACGGAAGACATATTTAAATAATTGGGTACTTTGTGCCTTTTCCCAATATTATTTTAAAAACAATATTGAAAATATATGCATATTACTTCCTCACCCCTCAAAGTGAAAAAAATTTTTTATTGCATTTCTGGACGAATCTCAACGAATTATGACGATACACAAAATTTCAGAAAGAATAAATTTTCTGTCTGTCTCCGTCTGGTTCGCGATAGCAGCTAAAGCTTTTGAGATAAAGCTTTCAACTTTGGTACACACATTTTAGAAGTCAAGGAAGAGATTGAATTCGTTGATGACCAAAATCGGTCCCAACTTTTGAAACATCAAAAAATGTGAATTTTTTTTAAAAGTCAAAGAGACTTTCTTTAAACGTCAAAATCTGATTTTTTTGAAACGTCGAAAAATGTGACTTTTTTTAAACGTCAAAGTGACTTTTTTGGAACGTTAAAAAATGTGAGTTTTTTTGAAACGTCAAAAATTACTTCTATTATAAATTGCACCACACGTCGAGTTTTACTACGGTGAGGAAGTTCTGATCCCCAAGTAATTAGCAGCGGTTTTTTAATTTGCATTTGGTACAAATATTAGAGGTGGTAAGTAGAGGACACTGGATTGTTTTGTAAAAAATATTTAGCTATTATCCTAATTTGCTGGTATACAGGGTGTTTCTAAGTGATGTCGAAAACTTCAGCGAGTGATTTCTTGGCCGGCTTTAAAGTAGAAAGTCCTTATTAACATGGGTTCGGAAAGGCTTCCATGCAGAGTTATCGTCCTTTAAATAAAAGTAAATAGTCACACAGTTAAACTGGCTTGACTTTCATCGGTCATATTTCGCATGTGACCAGTAGCTACAACTACACAATAATCTTATTCTAAAGATGGTTTTACAGGGAACCTCGGAAATTTTATCTAACATAACTTTTTTCATATGGACCAATTTGAAACTTGACAAAATATTAGAAGGAAGATTTTTGGTCTCTTGCACTATTTTTTTTTTGTAGGAGTAGTGGTTTTCATAAAAACGATAAAAATTAATTTAATTTAGTTACGTTATACTTGTTAACATTACTATTAAATTAAAAATACGAAAGATAATCACTTTTTTTAACTTTGAGGGGCCACAACTCTACGGGGAAGCATTTCTGACCCATGTGCCCATAGGAATTTTTCTTATTTAAAATCGTCCATGAAATCACCTGCTGATATTCTCTACATCGCTTAGGAAAGGCTCTGTATATTTCTTTGTTCAAATCGTCACATAATCTGATAATTGGGATGTGGTAGTAACACCACAACGTTTTGAATATTCTAGCTGCCATTGACTGTTTTTATCTAGAGGAGTTAAAGAATATACAATACTCGTTGAAAAGTCAACAAGAAACTAGTTACTTTTTAAAGTTCCCGTGTTTATGTTATATTTCATTATCTTTCATTGTTCCACCCATTTTAACAATTGCAGTGCACTACTGCATTGTACTTTGTTACATACTTTCACTACAAATCCACTAAATCCAAAACATTGTCACCGTTATCTTCTTCTATTTACACTCTAAACAAAAAATAACAGCGATAGCTAAATTTCTTATTTCACCTGAATTGTAGAAGAAACTTTGGTTGTAAAGAAGAAATATGTGAAAACTTTTGTTAGTTAAAAATTGATGTATTTCATTCTAATTATTTGAAACCTACCTCTTATTAAAGGAGTTTCTTTAGCACAGGTGGTGAAAAGCATATGGTTTTCTCAAGTTCAGGCAGAAACATCTTCAAGTTCAATAATATTTTATGAGCAAGCATGCCATATGTATGACAGACTTAATCATTTAGGTGACCGACTACTTGTCTTCTTTTCCGCTAACCCAAAATCTGTACTGGGAGCTGAAACAAATTTACTACAAACCTGGCTCCAGATGCTTGCTTAGTATGATGCTCTCAGTGTGTACTGCTCAAGTGCGCTGTCTGTAGATGGTAGGCTATCTAAGGGACCAAGGGACGGTTCTTTAACACAAAGAGAAAGCTGACCAGGGGCGTGCGGTGAGTTTTGATACAGGGGAAGCAGTTTGTGATATAGGGTGATGGGTAGTGCGAAGCCCCGAGCGGACGAGGTAAAATTTTTTTTTAAGAAAAGGGGCGTGGCTTCGGTATAATCATTTTAAAGCAAATGTCGAAAGCCGCAAAGTTATGATATCTAGAAAAAAAGTATACTTGTAGGACCGCCACTCCTCAATAAACATAAAACATAAAAACACCACAAAAATTAGACAACCCCCGATTCCAAAGCCGAAGCTGCACGGACGAGGGTTACACTTACGAAAAAAACGCAGACACACAACCATACCCACCGACATTGCCAGTGCCGGTGGCGCGGATCGAACTCGCAGCGAAATAGTTTGTTCAGTCACACTTGCCATCGTGCACTCTCTAGCCAACTATAAATCGAGCCGGCTAGTTAAGTAGTTAACATGCATATACCTACCTATTTATAATGTAGTTTAATCCGCCTCTCCTTTTTTGTGAAGTCGGAAATAACTTCGTCGTAAAAGTTTGAATTTTGGGACATCTCCTTCACAAAGTCCCGTTCTATTGTCAACAGGGACAATCTTCACTGGTTGAATTTCTTGAAAACGTTTTTATTTTTTTTAAGTTCGAAAAACTGCGTTCAATCGAAGCACTAGTTGCAGGTATCGTCAACACTAACTTACACAATTTCAACACTTCAGAGTAGGCCTGATCCAAACTATTTTCTTTTATAAAGATAATCAGTTCGTTGGCGTTATGTTTCTGACTAATATCTTCTGCAGCATAAATAACTGAAAGTTCCAATCGTAACCCAACTATATCAAAAAAATTTCTGTAGTTATCACTCAATGACTGAAGTGCGTTTTGTAGAAACTGTTTATTTTTAAATTCATTAAATTTACACAGTTCTAAAAATTGTATCACTAAAATTTTTAAATCTATTATTTAGTTGCCCAGTGATATTGTCCAAAATTTCGATAAAAGTCTTCGATATGAAGTTCTACGATCCACTATAAATTCAGTTCGTATTCTTTTTTCTTGCGGCTCTAAACTGTCATTACTAGTTTTTTCCCAGAACTTTTCAAATTCATTTCTTTTGTTACAAATCAAATTTTTGAATTCTTCAATTTGATTTAGTTTGCAAAATATTGAATAAATTGTCAGTAAATGGGAATATTTCGGAGAAAATATTTAACAAAAAAATTAAAATCAAAGTCTCTTTTCAATGAATCTAAGTAACCTCTGGATCCATTCAGTCTCAGTGTCCCAATCATCTTTGCTTTGTAAAATATTTTCAAATAAATCAATTAGAGGCTGTCGATATTCAGATACAGTTTGTACTAGCCTACTTACCATGCCTCTTTGTCACTTTGTGAATGTTGTTAAAATCTGAAAAGCCATTTTTATTCCAAACACCTTTTTCATTTGTGAAAAGTACACGTGGCCAACAAAACAATTTACACAAATTTTCACAACCCGTTAACCACTGATTAGCACTGTACATTTCAATATTAAAGTACCTATAGCATGATTTAACCTTCGTTTTTAAAAGTTTTAAATCAGGTGTTGGTCTCCCGTTTCTAATAATATCCAGTTTATCTTGAAACGAATATGTTGAAAATCCCTTTTTCAACAAATTGCACACCACACAAACGCAAATAATATTTTCCACAGTGCTAGGATCAGCTTCCATATTAAATAAGCAATTCTAAAACTGCTTATACGCGCACTAATGTTCAACGTTTTAAAAATCACTTGTCGCCACACCACAGGTTTAGAAACACCAAAAAAGTTTTTACAAATATAGCACAAAAGCTGAGAATAATATTAGGAAGATTAATATTAAGTATAATATTAAAATCGATATTAAAATATATAAAACAAGACACATTACGGATCATATATCAAGATTATGAAGTGGAGATGGGATGCATTTCAAGAAGTTGCTTATATCAGTTATATCGAAGTCGCGCGAGTTCGTGTTGGCTCGATTAATCGAGTGCGTCATCGTTACGGTTTTAGCTCTGTTGAAATGCAGGGCTGTGTCTATTGAAATTGGTTAAAAGTAAATTTTATTGATTAATATATGTGATAAATAATAATTAGGTTCTAATTATGTGTTTGTTTTTAAATAATCCCAAGGGAAGCACTGCTTCCCTTGCTTCCATGGACCGACCGCCCCTGAGGCTGACATCACTGTCACCGTATAGATATAAAACAAATTGCTCTAAGTTTTTTCGCATACTAACTTTGAGCTCTTTCATGGAGAAAAAATTGAGAAAAACGCACTAGTGGCCTCATTATATGACTTCTACTCCTTCCTTCCATAAATCGGTGAAAACATCTCAACGTAGTTACTTTCCCTTCTCCTAAGGCATATGTAAAGAAAGATATATCTCTTCCTTTACAATTTTATAAATACCACCAATAGCTTCTTAAACCCACTGTTGATGTTTGAAGACAAAGCATTAAAATTATCAAGCAACCAGGTAATAATTCTTTGCGCACAACTTTTTACATAGTCAAGGAAGAAGAAAATAAATCCATTAGCATATCCACTTTTAAATTTGATGCAAAGAATTTGTATAAAAATGACTGTTAGATGGTCAAAATACATACAAATTTTTCGCGTATTCCCAACCATCATTTTTATAAATGACTGCCAGAGGTATTGCACATATTTTGAATATGCCTCACTTTCAAAAATTTTTTCATATAGTAGATAAGTGTAGAATGACACTTTCTCATCATTAAACAATATTTTTGTACGCCGACTCTAATAAATGTCATATTTTATGCTAACAAATGAAATATATTTCCTGGATATATTCTTTATACAGTCCTCAATTGTTTGTTTTGTTTTTGGAATTATTTTAAAGATAAATCCTCTAGAGTTTAGATATCAATGGTCGATAAAAGAGATGCTGTAAACATAGTTTCATTAATTAATTTTTGACTGCCAAATAAAAATTATAAATTTAACATTTGTTTAAAAATTGCAGTGTTCGTTTTCTTACGGAAGTGAAACGTGAAATATAACAAGGGAGACGCGTCACCATGCACCTTTATAGCTGTATTCGTAGTAGCATGATCATACTAAAACAGCCGTTATAATAACATATAATTTGTATATTCATTGCCGCTACAAAACCCGATTCACGCATTCATATCGAATATACCTACAAGTTAAAGGTATGCGGACTTATTTTTTGCTCCTATTTTTATTTATTACCTGAGAAGTTACGGCTATTTTATCTTGTTCGAAGATTACTATTTGTCATAATTTCAATCTTGACTTTGTGTTTAAGTTTTATTTGACTGATACCGAACACACTACAGTTTAATTTTTATTTATCTAAAATGTCATCATGAAATTCGTCCACGATAAACTTGTGTTGTTAACTTGATAGGGATTATTACAATAATAATTATTTTACATTTGATGTTTTCTTAAGTTCTCTTTCAGCATTGTTGATGATGATGATGATGGTGATATGCTGCACGTATTATTTTCCGCTTCTATATAACTAACGTTCTATTCTCTAATATACATCCATGTTTATAATACATTGAGGATTTTAGATCATTTCAGAAACATTATTAATTTTAATATTAATCGAATTTACTATTTTTTAATCGCCAACGAAGCATTCAATTAAAATCAATTTTTGATCAAGTTGCTGAAATTCAAATACACTTCCTCATTTTGAAATTCTATAAAATTCTGTAGTTTTAATTAAATATTAAAAAAAACTATTTTCTTTTTTACCGATGTAACTTTCCGACGTATCAGCATCTTGATGAAGCCCCTCTGGGCGTATAGAAGGACTTGAGTGTATCAAGAAGTCAAAGAACTATGCCGACTGTAGCTTTGCTACTGTTAGGGTCACCTATGCCGGATTGGTTTCTGATCAGGTGGCAGACAGAGACGGATGCAACTCAAGTCAAAGTCCAAGGACTGCATAGCTAAGAGGAAGCTTAGTCGTAAATTTGGGAACTCCAGATTATCTCCAGTTTTAAAGAAATTCATCTGCCTGTGGTATGCGGGGATCTGACACAGGTACCTCATATCCCTAGCTACTCGTGGGACCTTCATGGAAAAGGAAAGTAAAAAAGGGCCACACGTAGGGTATATTCAGATAAATCTTCATCACACTAACACTGCCTCTAACGTGTTTAGCACAAGGTTTATCAGAAAAAAATTGACATAACGCTAATTCAAGAGGCTTCAATCCATGATAGCCAAGAAAAAAGCCTCCCCACCAACACATGCAAGTTAATTTATTCATATGAACATAACACTCCAAGAGCTGCTTAGTATCAAAATAAACTTTGTTTCTATTCCAGAGTTCACCTCAAGTGACTTAGTGGCAGTAGTTGCAGAGGTGCCAACAGAAAGAGGTAAGCAAGAGGTAATTTTCTCCTCAGCTTACTTCCCTGTAGATACGTATAATCTGCCTTCTGATGAAGTTGTAAGACTAATAACTGCTGCAAATGAAGATACAAACACCATACAATAGGCTCTGATGCACACCATAACATTTGGAGAAGCTAGACATCAATAAACGAGGTGAGTACCTATTTGAACATCTGTCTGCAAATAACAGACATTATCAATAAAGGTACTGATCACATCGTTATGGATCCCTTGCGAAAAGAGGCATTAGATCTAGTCTTAGCTGGTTCATTCGTAAGTAACAAAATAATAAATTGGCACGTTTCAAACGAAGCCTCACTGTCAGATCACAAACATATCAGGTTTGGTGTAGAGGCGGCTGTAACGCATGTCGAAAAACATATGATTCAAAAACTGACCGATTGGCATCTATACCGTGGAGATCTAAAACACGGAAGTTATGGACCCAGACAATTCCATAGAGACCACAGTGGACCTGAAATTTCCACCACACAACTACAAACTCTCATAATAACATCACATGAGAAACGCTGTCCTGTGAAATAAGAGACTACAAATAGAGATGAGCTAGTGGAATAGAGAGCTTAGGAAACTTAGATCTAAAACATGCCAACTCTTTAACAGGGCTAAACGCACGGTAAACTGGGGCGAATATAAAGGGGCACTGAGAGAGTATAGTAAAACATTGATAAAGTTTAAACGGAGAACCTGGAGGTGTTTCTGTGAGAGGATCAATGAAATGTCCCCAATAATTTGACTTCAAAAAGTTCTCTTAAAAAAGCACTCAAATGGAGTTGGGTTGCTGCAAAACTCAAGATGGCAACTATATCGAAAGTAGAGAAGTGTGAAACTGCTTTTGCAAACTCACTTTCTAGACTCTAAAATAGTATAAATCAAAGACTGAAAACTGGATTCAAAAGAACATACATCGACCTAGTAATTTAGAAATAAATCTTGAAAATTTTTAGTATTTTCTCTTGTCAACTACTCCATATTTTATTTTCCATATGACATAGACTGTCTATAGTTTTATCTTCTTTTAAACCAATTTAAATTCGTGGTTTATGCAAAATTGATACTGTTTAAAAAGGTGACGTGTTAGAGAAAATGGCAACAAATCCACCCACGTCTTTTTCACTCTAGAAAAGAAACATGTCTAGTCGTATCCTTAAACTACCATAGAAAATATTCAAATACTTAGGTCTGTCGTTACCTTAATAGACGTTTAACATGGACGAAACACATAAGTAACAAACCACCTCAATTGGGATTAGTCTACCATAAAATATACTGACTAATACTAGCATAGTACGGAGGACAAACCTTCTTATAAGTCAATTTAAAATCTATCTGTTCATACGGTATTCAATTCTGGGAATTTAATTGTGAATCTAACACCGCATGCTCTAACGTTTTCAATCCAAAATCCTGCGGACATCTGTGACGCTCCATACATGAAATATGCTTCCATTCGTGAATACCATCAAGGTATTTTTTAATTTATCATAGTATCAAATAACTATTTATTTATCAAAGATACAATACTTTTAAATTTATTGTGTTTCAATGCACAAAAATTTTAAGTACAGTACTGAGTCGCATGTAATTATGACGGCTTTGACATTTTCATGGCCGGTTTTTATGGCCTTTTAGTAACCGTTAGATCAGGAGAAAGTTGCGTAATTATATCAAAATAATTTGAAGTTATAATTGATACAGGCGTGTTTCCGTTAATTTCTTATTTTCATCATGCCAGAACATACTTCACATGAGAATAATGACGTTTTATGTATTAAGTAATACATTATATTTATTATTTCATATGCTGTAGAAAAATAATACATGCCCCGCTCTATCCTAAGGAGCATCGCGGCAAAGCTTTGAGATTTTTTATGTGTCTCTTAAAGTTGTGGTCTACTATAACGTTGAATTTTTATCACACTTGCATTTGTATTTAGTAGACCGCAGTTGTTGTCCCTAGAGTAATACATTGTTTCCTTATTTCTGTGGAAACGTTGACTGTTTCGTACAGTCAGATGGATTTGTTAATTTTTTCAATGTATATTTTTATTGTAATTTAGAAGAATTTATACGAAGGCGTAAAAGGGCCACAATAAATTTTATTTTATTTTTTCTTAAATTCCGACTTTAAAGTCGGAAATTAACAAAATTCCGACTTTAACTTCGGAATATAACAAAATTCCGACTTTAAAGTCGGATTTAAAAAAATTCCGAGTTTAAAGTCGGAATTTAACAAACTCAGAATTTTGTTATATTCCGACTTTAAACACGGAATTTTGTTAAATTTTGATTTTAAAGTATGAATTTTGTTAAATTACGACTTTAAAGTCGGAATTTTGTTAATTTCCAACTTTAAAGTCGGAATTTAACAAACTCGGAATTTTGTTATATTCCGACTCTAAAGTCGGAATTTTGTTAAACTCCGACTTTAAACACGGAATTTTGTTAAATTCCGACTTTAAAGTCGGAATTTAAAAAAAAATAAAATAAAATTTACGCCTTCGTAAATTTATGTATGCAGATTTAAATAATTTTTGTTTAATAAAATAACATAAAAAACAATGGCTGTAAACACATAATTTCTAAAGTTAAATTATAAGAAATGCAACATGCGATTCATATATATTTAATATTCATATATTTTTAACTGACAATCACAGGTAACAAAACATATACATGTTACATTAAAGTTATAACTTATTGTATATTAGTCTAAGTCTATATCATTCTCAGACAGTAATTTAACCCCGTTATTAATAAGAGTAAAATAATTCCCACTGTAATTTAATATCCTCAATATTATCAGTCACCTTTAGTTTTGCTTCACCTGTAGAAATATCATACGTGCTGAATTAGCAAAACAATTTTATAAATACGACTTGCAAGCCACTTGCAAGTCAGTTAACAATATTCCCTATACCTAGCTGATAAGCTCTCTTGTTCAACTCAGTGTTAAGTATATCAATTGTAAAAGTAATCATTTTATATTAATAAATAAAATTGTTTTTAAAAGGTGTATTAGTGAATTTCCAATACAACATACATATAGAACCGCAATACATTTTAAACAATATGTCGACTGCCGATATGAAGTAGTCTAACTTCACGCTTGTTTCTATTCCTTATGTACAACACTAGATAACCAATTAATTAGCCTGGGCTTTTGCCTTGCGTATACGGTGAAGATGATTTGATTACATATTAGAAGTGGATAGTGTGTTTGTTCCCTACCAACATTTAAACAAATTATGCCTCCCACACATTCGATCTCAAGCGAATACAACACTTATGATAGTCCCCTCCTAGATGATCCGGGGCCGCTCATAATACACCAGACCAATAGGGATTTATTGCCACTCATCCACACCAGAGAAATAGAAAGTTATTATTATGAATTGCGTATAATGACTAGCGCTTTTGTTTTAATTCACTGAATTGAGTGTAGATTTAAACAGGATAACGTGTGTTGACATAATATTAAATTGCTCAACTACCTACATAAAAAATTAATAACGGTAGAACATTAATTATTTGTTAATAAAAATACTTCGTGGTGAATAAATAGTATTTTATTATATTATAACATTACAGAGTGAGTCAACTAAGGAGAGATAATTTATGCAGAATTGTTCAATATTTATTAATTTTAAATTATAATTAATACAATTAAGTTATTATTATTGTCATACCCATACTTTAGTTAGATCCGTGTAAATTTTGCATCTCGTGCAGAGAAACAGATAAAAAAATACAAAAATATTCTGAAGTGGGTTCGAACCTTTGAAGTGACTGCACTGACACTGAAGTAGGGGGTAAATAATTTAATAGCACATAGTGGGAGGTAAGGAGAGTATAGCGGATGACGAAAATATTCAATTCAAAGGTGGTACATTTAACTATTGCTTAATGATTTTTTTATCCTATTTAATTTTTTATTTTAATAACAAACTACGCAACACTGACAACAGACAAATGCATTTTTAGCCTTTCTTCTAAAACTTAATTCCGTTTAAATTATAATTTACGAAATTTTTCTTTAAATGACAAACACAAGACGATATATTTATCTTTTGTGTAATATGTTTTACAGAAAATACATGTTTTCTTTATTATTGACAACATTGCAAAATTCTTAAGTTCTGTTTCATTAAAAAGGCGACTAGCAAACATTTACTAAACATTCTATTAAAATATTTCATAGCGCTGCTTTCCCAATATAAGTAAGCTCTAGTTTAGCAACTTTTCGTAATTTTTTATTGTGTTTAATCTATTTCAACAAAAAAACCACTTGCACTTTTTACCGACAACAATAAGATCAAACTCGTATAGTCACTTTCACACGTAACAATAAAAAATTTAATATAAGTAAACTAGTCCAGATGATATACTAGACCAACTGAAGTAGTTAGCATCATTTTATTACACGAAGACTGACCAAAAGAACTGGTCTGCTCCGCTAACTGTCTTAGATCGAGTAGGCTGGAATGAATTAGGGCATATCGATATATTGAATCGTTAAAATTGGTTTTCTATTGACAATACTGACAAGTGGCCGGATTACAAGAAAATTAGCCAACGAAATTTAGAAATAGATGACATGTCCAACGGTTAACCTCTCAAATGATTAATTATTTTTTTAACGCATTCTTAGTTATGATGTAATAGGTTTAAGATGGTAATAAGTTTCAGCAGAATTATTGATTTTATCTGTGCGGTGGGCCGATTTTACATAATTTGAAATTTTAATCAGTTAACAGTTGTCGATCTGCAAATGTTTCTTAAGTCTTATGAATGGCTATGTATTTTCTAAATTTATATCTTGATTTACTGCTTATATTTGGTTCTCTAGTTCAAACTGGTAGTAGTGGGCGCCAGAATTAATTCTGTAGGTTTTATGTTGCCGACATTTAATTAACATCCTTTCATTAATGTTGGAGGTCCTTGTACCTCTGATTATTAATTAAGCAAATTATTATTTATTTATGTTTTGTACCCACATGAGTCCATTTTACTATAAAAAAATGTCATTTTCTCAAAATACTTTGTCTATGATTAAAATAAAATTGTGAGATAAGAACTTTATTAAACTAATTACATTATTTTTTACTTAGTTTTTTGAAGTATTTGAATATTAAATTATAACTTCATTTTTACGTTGAGGCCATTGTTGCAATATTTCATTAAAATTATTCATACCGATGTTGAACACGCAGATTTTTCAAACGTATTGGACATATTTTATCATGATAAATTACTTTATAAACTCAATAAGTACTATATCTCCAGCTACAAAATAACTAATTTTTCTTATACTAACAAGTTGCAGTATACAGGATGGTCCAGTCCATAAGGACACTATTATAATTTTTGATTGGAATGAGATAAAATTATGTTATGTAGAGTCAAAAAGGCCAACATTAGGTTTTGATGCAATTTACATGAAAACCACATTTTTTTAAATTCAGGACAACCTGCATCTTCTTGAATATTAGGATCTTAATGATCAAAATACGTATATTCCAACCCTCAGATATTAATATAATAACAATAATAATAATAATAATAATAAATCGCCTTGGGGTGCAAGGTCGGCAACCTCCGCGTTGGTGCACCCTGGACAGGCAAAGGTAACTCTGCCTGACTAATGTCGACCGGGGGGGTACCAAGGCTAACCACTTGGTACCCCCTATACTACTTCTGGTTCCGTACGAGCTAAGAAGAAGGGCCCCTCACGATCGACCTCAAGCGGATGGGGGTCAGAGACAGGCGGGAGGGGCCTCACCGGACAGTCTCAACAACGACGAAATTGGCAATGCACACGGACGCTTTAAGTGGACGAGGGAACTTCGGGATAACTTGCTGACCTGCCGCGAGAGTAGCGAACCTGAGCGAAGAGGATACATGGCGCGAATGCATGCACTTTGGTGCGAAATGCATCCAGAGCATCGCGCCTTCTCTCAACAACATCTGAGAGATCAAGTATCCTTTCTGCTCAGGACAGGTTATGTAAGGGCACCCCGTCAGTTGGAGGAACTGCCAGCCGCAGTCCCACCGCGGCAATTACCAGTTGATGGGGAACATCCTTTAGAGTTCACCGACGTAGACTTAGGGACGAGGGTTAGCCTTAACACCAGGGCTAACCTAAAGCCACAAGACCTGGCTAGAATGGACGCAGTCATCGATGAGGAAATTCCGGAAGACGTAGACATCTGGCAAATCAACTGTGCCGTGTACAACGCCGCGAGGCAACTCGTCCCCCGTGAGAGGTCAACCAATCACGGGATCGAGAAAGCCAAGCGGCGTGTACAAGAAATCGAAGGCAAGATACAGTCGGCCAGACAACACGCTTCTCGGATCCAGAGTGTGGTGGAATATAAGACGACTGGTAGAGTTTTTACTCCCAGGATTCGGCGCATAGCTGCCGGATTAAGACGTCAACACCATACTCTAAATCGGACAGTGATGCTTACCATCAAGCAGCACTGTCTAGATAGGATCCGAGCGCTCATGGCGATAAAGAAAACATTAAAGAGGCGAGTGAGGAGTATGGAACAAAACAATTTGTTTCGTACGAATCCTTCCCGCCTCTTTCAAGAGCCACAGCGTGTTGTCGACAATCCGCCGACTGTAGAAGGTGTCGAAATCTTCTGGAAGGGAATCTACGAAACGACGCGTCCATTCAATAGCGACACTCCATCAATTGCACACTTCGAGGCTCTGTGCCACAGACATGCTCAAGAGCCAGAAGAAGTTTTCCCGGCAATCAGTACGGAGGAAGTCCAACCAGCACTTGTTGGTACCAAGAACTTCGCTGCCCCGGGCCCAGACGGCATTAACAACTGGTGGTGGAAGAAATTTCCTTCCACTCACCGCCGTCTGGCGCGAGTTTTCAACTCATGGTTGAACGAGGGGCAGCAGATTCCGGACTGGTTCGTCGAGGGACGTACTGTGCTTATCCCCAAAAAAGGGGATCTTTCCGACCCGAGGAATTATAGGCCAATCACTTGCCTCAACTCCTGCTACAAGATATTTACACGTATCTTGTATGCTAGGACACTGAGGTCTGTTGATCCGGTCTTCCAGCAGATACACGAACAGCGTGGTGCCAAGAAGGGCATGGCAGGTTGCAAGGACAGCCTGCTGATAGACCGCTGTATTACACAGGATTCTGTGCAATACAAGCGGAATCTATCGATGGCCTGGATTGATTACCGCAAGGCATTTGATACAACATCGCACGAGCTATTGTTGTACTTGCTCGAATGTCTTGCGGTACCAGCACCATTAGTGAGATGCATTGAACAGCTGCTGCCGCTCTGGAAGACCCGCTTCACCATAACATCAGGTGCGCAGCGGGTCACGACAGAGCAGGTGGCATATAGGAGAGGAGTATTCCAGGGTGACTCCCTGAGTCCTCTCCTCTTCTGCATCTCACTGCTGCCGTTGTCTGTTGGGCTCCGCCAAACCCGCGGATATCAATGTGGGCCACCCAGCGACCGGAGGCATAAGGTCACCCATCTATTTTATATGGATGACCTTAAACTTTATGCCTCCGGAGAGCGTGAACTACAAAACGCTCTTAGGGTGGTCGAAGAATATACGCGGGCAATTGGTATGGAATTCGGGTTGGACAAATGTGCAGTCGTCCACCTCAAGAGAGGACGATGCGGGGAATTCCCTGAAGATGCGCAGCTCGCAGACGGAAGCATCCTAAGACATCTGGATGCAGGAGAGACCTATACATACCTGGGTGTGCAACAAAGGCACATCCAAGATGTAATACAAATAAAGGATTCTCTCCGCGGCAAGTACAGACACCGCCTCCGAAAGATTTGGTCTTCCGAACTATCGGGGAAGAACAAGATGTCTGCAACTAATATGCTTGCCGTTCCGATTCTGCTCTACTCCTTCGGAGTAGTAAAGTGGAGGGTAGATGAGCTGCGCCAATTAGATAGGGATACCCGCAAGATGATGAATATTCACAGAAGTATTCATCCTAGATCGTCCGTTCCTCGTGTGTACCTCCCACGTCAACGGGGGGGCCGAGGACTCTTGAGCTTGGAGTGTACGCATGGCAGAGTAGTACTGAGTATGGCATGTAACATACTCAGGAGCTCAGATCCCCTCTTGCGGTTCGTAAAACATCACGAAACTGTAGGAGTGGGAGCAGGATTGTTCAAGGCAGCAAAAAGAGCCGCAGATGAACTCGGTCTCGCATTTGACATCAGGCGAGGAGGCCGGCGAGGTGCTGATGTTGAGTCAGTCACCGAACTTCAGCCAAACCGTCTGAAAGCCCGAATCAGAGCTGCCGAACAGGAAAAACTGTTTCGGCAGCACGTCGATAAACCCCAGCATGGTGTCTTCTATAAGAACATAGAAACACTGGGTTTATCGACCAGGCTGAACTTCGCCTTTCTAAGGTCAGCAGGGCTTAAGTCGAAGACCGAGGGATTCATTATGGCCTGTCAAGATGGTGTTATCAACACCTTGGTCTACCGTAGCCGCGTGTGGCGTGTAGAGGTTCCTGATATCAACTGCAGGACCTGCCATCAGGCGCCGGAATCGCTCATGCACTTACTATCTGCATGCCCTATATATGCGATTTCGGCCTACATCCACCGACATAACGCGGCTTTACTAGTGCTATACTACCATCTAAGGCACTCGTACGGGGTAGACCAGACACCAGTGCTGCCTTACGTCCCCGGAGATATTGAGTCCGTTGTCGAGAACGAGAAATGCCGGATTTACTGGAATTACTCGTTCCCGACTGTCAGGCTAATCCAAGCCAACAAGCCTGACATAGTCCTCCTCGACCATCAACTCAAGGTGATGTATGTCATCGAGTTCTCGGCACCTGCGGAGAAAAACATCACCTTGAAGGAGGAGGAGAAACGGACCAAATATCGCGATCTCCGGTACGAGCTCCAAGTGCTGTACCCAGGCTACTCGGTCAAAATGGTCGTCCTTATTATCGGTGTACTCGGAGGGATAAAGCCTACGCTGCTCTCGGAACTGAAGATCATACCGGCCTGCCAAAAATCAGCCGAGTGGCTGGCAGGCCAAATGCAGAAGGCGGTCATTCTGGGTTCTCTCCGTCTGCTTAGGGCACATGATTCTGGTATCTACAGTCACTAACCCTGCGGGATGTGGGGAGTGGCTGTAGTTGATGCGCCGGCGCGACTCCCGTGAGGCGTCGGAGGCCACGGGAGGACTGACCGGCATCGGGAAACCGAAAAAAAAAAAAAAAAAATCGCCTTTATTTACATCGTAGTTCAGCTAAAGCTGTTTATCACTAAACTGTACATACTACATTGAGAGAAAAAAAAGTAGAAAAACACATGCAATTAATTGATTATATATAAAAACTAAACACAAGAATCATTATTTAGATACCACTTTCTTTACCCATTACAATACTGATTCTAACACTTGTTCTAAATGAAAGATGATATAAAAAAATATAAATACATATAAAGATTTGGCATTATGAGGTGGGCGCTTGAAGCGGCATTTTTTTTTAACCGAAACTTAAAAGTACATTTAGATAGGTTTTTTATTTCATCAAGGGTATGGTTGTATATTGACGCAGCAGCATACCTAAATGATCTTTGGTAAATTGAAGTTCTATGTGCAGGTATTCTAAATCTATAGTTAAATCTAGTATCACGACTATGTACTGAGAAATTTGATATTAGTAAGTCAAAGAGATATGTAGGACATCGATTGTGTATTACAGAATGGACAAGGCTTGCAAGATGCAACCTGGCCCTTGCCTTCATTTTTAACCAGTTCTTTAATTTTACAAGACACATGGTCACTCCTCCTCAGACCAAATATGAATCTAACACATGCATTCTGAAGTTTCTGAATCCGCATGGAAGTAATTTGATCTAAACACGGCGTGTAGACAACATCACAGTAATTAAATAATGATAATACCAAACTATCACATAGCATCCTCCGTAAACTAGTGTTCAACAAGAAACGATTAGCATACAAACATCTTAACTACAATAGGCCTTGCGTATTACCGTAGCGACGTATTCTTTGAACCGAAGATCCTCGTCTAAAAGCAGACCCAAGTTTTTATAAGTACTAACTATTGGCAGGCGTGAACCATTTATTTTGATCTCGATATCATTGAGATATGTGATTTTTAATTCGGACCAAATACCATTACATAACTCTTATTTGGATTTACTTTTAGACAGTGATCTTGAGACAATGAAATAAGTTGTTGCAGCTCATCATTTATTATATTAATTGACGGAATTACATCATGAGCACTTATGTGTTTGTAAATTTGGAAGTCATCTGCATATGCATGATGTTTACAATACATTAGGGTTTTAGAGAAATTACCCGTATAGAGCAAATAAAACAGAGGTCCCAAAATAGATCCTTGAGCGATACTTTTATTAATTATTTTTGAATCTGAAGTGGTACCTTCTAGGGATACTTTTTGGGATCGATTACTTAAATATGTATTTAAAAAGTTCACTATCTCCGAATTAAAACCAAAATATAAGAATTTACTACACAGTAGCTTATAATTTAAAGTGCCGAATGCTTTGCTGTATCATTACGAGAACAGTCAATTCAGATTTGTCCCAAGCTGAAAAAAAGATTACTGGTGACTTTTGTTAAAGCGGTAGTTGTACTGTGATGTTGTCTAATATTTAACCTTTATTTTCAAAAAACGTATTTTGTTAGTTGTTATATTTAATCATAAATGGCTACGACTTGGTCAAAATTATAAAAAAATCGGACTGCAAGCACCTGTAAAATAGTAGGTATCTCCTCAAATACTAAGATTAAACACGATTTATTCTTCACTAAGTTCAACCATATTAGGTTTTCAACGAAAACTATTTTCTTAAAATGGAACACATATAGGACACCTGTTTTTTTTCAATTACACTCTTATATTATGGAGAAACATGAATTGCATGTATCTCTTGTAATTAATCTCAGTATTTTTTGCTTCTAATACTATTAGTATAAATGCTATTATTTTTTAATTTAATGCTTTCTTGCAGCTGGGAGTAGTTGTTTTAATAATTTCAGCAGTGATATGTTCTTGAAGCGTCGTGTTTAATTTATTATCTACCTAACTTTTTACACTAGCGCATTCAGATAAGAATGGCAGTGTGAAATATAGAAAACTATAGGTAGTTTATTATCATCATATTAGGTTTGAAAGAACAATTATGTAATAAACGAATAATTAATTTATTATTTTTTTCCAGACATGCTTAATACGAATCAAATAAAATGTCAGATTTTTTAAAGACGGTAATAAAAACTAAATAAAATTGTCTCATTTTGTCACTAAAACATTTTTACTGTTGACCAGTGTTATTTCTAGCTATCGTTATGAAAAATTTACCAAGGAAACATAGAAGAAATTATAATATCAATTTATGTAATATTTTGAGAACATCTGAAGATTGTTATTGTTAAATAATCAAAACTTTGTGACTGTTAGGTGTGTGAGGCACTGTTAGTATAATTGTATTTAACACAACATTCTACTAAGGAAAATATAATATCATTCAGATAAGAATGGCAGTGTGAAATATAGAAAACTATAGGTAGTTTATTATTATCATATTAGGTTTGAAAGAACAATTATGTAATAAATGAATAATTAATTTATTATTTTTTTCCAGACATGCTTAATACGAATCAAATAAAATGTCAGATTTTTTAAAGACGGTAATAAAAACTAAATAAAATTGTCTCATTTTGTCACTAAAACATTTTTACTGTTGACCAGTGTTATTTCTAGCTATCGTTATGAAAAATTTACCAAGGAAACATAGAAGAAATTATAATATCAATTTATGTAATATTTTGAGAACATCTGAAGATTGTTATTGTTAAATAATCAAAACTTTGTGACTGTTAGGTGTGTGAGGCACTGTTAGTATAATTGTATTTAACACAACATTCTACTAAGGAAAATATAATATCAACCATCTCATTTGGGATTTACAATGGAACTGTCTCTAAATCATATTATAGTCTACCTACAAAAACCCTTACATGATATAAAAGATAAATAATACAGTGATGGTTATTAGTCGTAGTGATATATGATGAATAAATTAATCATATACATGGTGGTGAGATCCTACTCTCGGCCATACTGTAATTGTCGTTCGTCCTTTTACCGACGAAATATGAGAATATACCTGTAACAAAGTAGTTTTAGAAATCAATTGAAACACCGTTACTATTATCACGTGACTCTGGCGTAACTGATACCAACACACTGTATGTAAATACCACCACAGCGGGTGTAACTGTATGTAAATATCACTACAATATGTGTAACTTTATGTAAATACTACCACAGAGGTGTAACTGCATGTAAACACCAACACAACTGATGTAACTGTATGTAAATACCAACACAGTGGGTGTAACTGTATGTAAACACCACCACAGCGGGTGTACTTGTATGTAAATAACACCACAGTGGCGTACCTATTGTTTACTGCTAGAGATGTATTAGAACAATCACTAGAACTATCACTGGATCTATCACTAGGTCTGGCATGTCTTTTCCTTTTTATTTGAGGGGGACATTTTTCTTCACCACTTCTGATGTTAGGTGTGCGGGACACTGTTAGTGTAATTAGTACACCACTGTATTTTACACAATGTTTTTAAGGAAAATATAATATTAACCATCTTGTTTGGAAGTTACAAAGAAACAGCCTCTAAATCTTACCATAGTCTACCTATGAAAACTCTTACATAATACAAAAGATAAATGATACAGTGACAGTTATTAGTCGTTGTGACGTATGATGAATAAATAATGAATCATTTACTCCGCGGTGAGATCCTACATGATTTTAAGTAAAAATCAGATATTCACATACTTTTTGAATATCAAGTTACATTCATTTCAATCTTGTCGATATTCTGGAAACTTTTAATAGTATATTTTTCAGACAAGTCTTAGATTTATATGAATATAAATCATTCATAATCTGACTTTTTAGTTGGTCATATTTTTAATTTGCGTGAATGGTGAGTGGAGAATTTTTGACGCAAAAATTTATCCTTGCGTCACATAGATACACAGATACTAAATTGTTAGATTTATTATATTTGTGTTATAAATCAAATCTTCATTGGATAGTCATACAAATTATAACATAAGGTCTACAGCAAGAAATATTTTTGATAGATAGATATACAGATAGATAGATAGATAGATACACTTTATTTGTTCTGTAGCAAAAGTACATATGTAACGTTGAACATGTCAATATATAGAAAAACAACAGAAAAAAAATACATAATATAAAATACTTAAAAATTAAAATATAAACAGATTTAGACACCGCACGTTAAAAAGTAAAATTTAAAATAATACCATATAATAGAAAGGTTAAATATTCTCTAAAATCACATATTTAAAACTAAAAACTAAGGCTAAAACGTTACATACAGAGTTATGTTAAATAACATTGTAATCATTTAAGTATTCGTCCAGTGTATAGTGGACTTTCTCCAGAAAGATATTTGTTAGTTTATTTTTTAGTTCTCTGTGTGGAAGACTCCGTATTTTATGGGTAGTTTATTATAAATTTTAATTACAGAAAATGGTATATTTCTTTGATTAAACGCATATTTTAGGATGTTTGTGCTTAGAAGATCATTTTCATTTCTTGTACTGTATAGGTGATTTCTGTCACATGTTTCAAAAAGTGAGCCATTTTCCATAACAAATTTGATAGCCTCGTATACAAAATGGGCAATAGTGCGTCCGACTTCGATATGTCGAGTTCTATGATAGCTAGAAACTTGATTTAAAAACATAAGTAAACTAGTCAAAAGAGTCTATAACCAGAAATTGTTTTCGAATATACGTGGTGAGCCAAGACAATCCTACAGGGCCAACTAACATTTTTTTAAATGGAATGCCATGTATATCAGAACATTTTTGAAACCTCTTTGTGACCTCCTTCTATTAATATTGACTCTCTCCCAACCACTTGGATGTAATGATTTTTTTTTGTTATGCCATTTACACGTGTATATTTAAAAAAATAACTAGAGGAAAAAGTTTCGATTTTAAGAAAAAATGTGTTAGTAGGTACCAATTATGAGACATCTGTGTGATGACACCCAGTCATTCTCACTTCCTAAAAGTATACAAAGTGGCCAAAAAATAATTTTTTAATTTACAACTATTTGAACCGACTTTTCTCAATTTATTCAAATGGAACACCCTGTATATTTTTGGACGATGTGATGTAGAATTGAAAAACGAATATTTTGTGTACGTACATCCCCATTTCTATTTGTAACCATTTTCGATTTATTGTACAAAACTGCAAAATTCAGTACTAACATTTTTTTTTGTAATTCAAGACAACATATTAAAAGTGCTCCATATGTTGCCCATTTTGATTGAAACACATTTCTATGCGTCTCTGGAATGAGGTTTATATTGTTCATAAAATTGCCAGAGTGATACTTCTAAAAGCATTTATTATCCTTTCCTTCAAATTTTGGATTGTTGTTGGTATGATGTTTTTATGGATATCATGTAACACGCTCATTACAATACCTTCTCTCGAATTATTTGAAAAAAAAAACTCATTTTTAATTTTTATTGCCGAATTTTGCAGTTATTGTTCAATAAATTGAAAAATGATCACAAATAGCCATAGGAATGTACGTACAAAAAAATTTTCGTTTTCCAATCCTACATCACATCATCCAAAAATATACAGGGTGTTCCATTTGAAAAAATGAGAAACTCAGTTCAGAGTTGTAAATTTAAAAATCCTATATACAGTATACAGGGTATACTTTTAGGAAGTGAAAATGGCTGAGTGTCATCATACAGATGTCTCACAACTGATACTAGCATATTTTTTCTTAAAATCGATAGTTTTTATATGCACATGTAAATGGTATAATTTCAACAAAAAAAAATCATTACGTCCAATTGGTTGGGAGTAAGTCAATAATAATACAGGAGTGAGAGGAGGCTACAAAGACGTTTCGAAAAAATGTTCTGATATATATGGCATTTCATTTAAAAAAATGTTACTTGACCCTGTAGAATCGTCTTTGCTCAGCCTGTATATTCGTAAAGAATTTCCGGTTATAGACTTTTTGTCTAGTTTACTTGTATTAAATATGATTTGAGCGAAACAACTACTCAGCGGGCAAATACCCCGACCTACATTGGATACCTTCAAATCATGATAGATCGGTAGCCAATATCATTTGTCAATTCCTAACCAGACACAGACCGGTTTCGAACTTATTAGTTCTCCTCAATATGCCATCGGTTATGGAACAGACAAATGATAGTGGCCTATCTGCTAGTCATATACTGACTAAGGTAAATTAAGTAGTGGTGAAAGGTATGTGAAACTTCTCATTTGGTCCAAATGCTACTATCCGACCGACATCATACATGTCTCTGTGGCGGATAGCGACTTGCGAAGCAAGTACCGAGAGCGGCGACCTCTAGCCCAGGTGGACTAAACTACTGTTATTAAATATGATTTGAACGAAACAACTACTCAGCGGGCAAATATCCCATATTTAATAATAGTAGTTTAGTCCACCTGGGCTAGAGGTCGCCGCTCTCGGTACTTTCTTCGCAAGTCGCTATCCGCCACAGAGACATCTATGATGTCGGTCGGATAGAAGCATTTGGACCATATGAGAAGTTTCACATACCTCTCACTACTAATTAGTTTACTTATGTTTCAATATCAAGTTTCTAGCTATCATAGAACTCGAGACATCGAAGTCAGACGCACTATTGCCACACCCTGTATATATAGACTTGTTAGGGTAAGTATGTCTCTTTCAATGAAAAGTTGTTTGCAGCTTTCTATCCGCCTTATATTTAATATATTTCTAATATACCTTTTTTGTAGTTTGAATATTCTTTCGGCATCACAAGAGTTGCCTCACAAAATAATACCATATCTTATTCGTGATTGTTTATATGCATGGTATGCTATAAAAGCTGTTGAAATATTGATATTTTGTGGTATGATTTTAAGCGCATAGCAATACCGAGCCATGTTTTGTGCAAGATGATCTGTGTGTGGTCTCCAATCAAGTCTTGAAATCAATTTTTACGCCCAGGAAGGAAGTGCTGGTGGTTGACGTTAAAGTATTATTGCCCTTAGTAAGTCTTAATAATTAATTTTTTTTTAATACGCAAAATTGATTGTCTGAATTTTCTCTTTATTTAATTCTAAGTTTAGTGAATGAAAATATTTTTCTTAAGGTATTTAGCGTGCTTAGCACTATTTGTGCCAAGTTTTCTTTATTATTTTCACTAAATATTAACGAAGTGTCATCTGCATATATTATGGTGTTAATATTCGTCACTAGGAGTAAACTATTGTTGTATAGTATATACAACAATTAAGGGACCCAGTATTGACCGCTGTGGCACACCTCTTTGTATTTGTAGCGAGAGTTCTCCAGTTTCATCTATCTCTATAACACGTTGCTTTCTGTTATTAAAATACAATACTATTAATTGTAAGGCAACTCCTCGAATGCCATACATTTAAATTTTTTTGCTTAAGACAACGTGATCTACAGAATCAAAAGTTTTGACAAGTGTACTTTTCGATTCAAATGTATTGAGCCCTCACTTTAAACGCCTACGAATAAAAACTAGACAACCGAATTAGACAATTTCATCACATATCAGTACATATACTGGTTTTTTTATTTTATGAAAATAGGTTTTACAGTTTTAGAAATATTAAATGATAATGTAAAAGATGTACCGAATTTCGGTATCATTTTCGATATAACGGTATTTGCGAATTAATTTCTCTAAAACTAATTGTCAAAACTACTTGAAATTTTCACATGAGTTTTAAAATGGACCTTTCTGTAGATTTGCCGTCTTTTGCAAAATGAAACGATTTTTAGTTCAGTTATTAAAAAAATTTTGCTAATTGATATTTTCATTATTATTACTATTATAATTATAATATTTTCACATAAGGTAACAGTTGCACAACAAATAGCAATTCTATGAATAAATTATAGTTTTATCAAAAATTAACGAAAAACCACAAGAAAAAACCTAATCGGAGTAGGAGAAACTCGGCCGTTTTCGCTTATTTATTAATTTTCTCAAATATCTTGGACTTTCCATTGAAATTTTTTATATATTGATTCTCCAGACATTGAAACCTATTTGTTACTTATAAATTGCTTTGTTTAAGATATGCAGTGTTGCCACAAAATTTTTTGAAATTTTTCTGTTTTAATTTTTTTTTTAATTTTTTTCATATTGTGAAAACAAACATGTTTTTGTCTACACTCCAAATTTCTTTCGAATATCTTAATCATTCATGAAGCTATACATAATTAAACATGAATGTGTCCAGAGATCGCGTAAAAAGGGTACATTTTTAGATATAATAGCGGCGAAACTTGGTGAGTTTAAAAAATAAAATGTTAAGGGGCCTAGTCGGGAAAAAGCTTCGGATAGCTGTGTCACTCTCTAGAAAGTTTTTATACATGCGCCGCTGAATAATTTTGCTCTTGACTATACCTTCACTGGACGTTTTATTCACCGACCTCATTGAGGTGCGATTCCCAATAGAGGTAACACTTCCTTGCTCCATTTGTAGTGACAAACATACTTATTTAGAAAATTCATTTTAACCAAATAGTACGGAATAAAAGTTTGAAACTTGCTGAGCATAATTATGAAGATTCATTCTAGAAGACATGTATGAATTTTACCTCGAATTTTACCGATTGATATCATAATTCAGGAGCTAATCACGTTCAAATTTCACTTATATTTACAGTATAAATTTTCCCTACATAAAGCGAAAATTAATTAAAATAGATATACATGTACCCTCTAGTACACTTTCAACTACTGATCCTACAAATTTGGTGTAATTTGACCAAACCGTAAGGAAGAAATAAATTTTGAAAAATTACCTTACAAACACTGGTTCGATTAGCCCTCTTAAAGCTATTACAGAATATTAACATATATCCAAGCAATAAAACCTAATTTTTCCAAAATTTTTAGAGAGTTAGTTTTTTTTGTAATTCACATTCAAAGTGAAGTCTCAATACATTTAAATCGCATAGTAGATATATATATAGCTAGGGTATTTTCATTTTTGTTCATTCAGTCCGTTATTTTACATTTTATTGTCCTTAATTGTCGATTTATTTTTTTTTAAAACCATTTTGAATATCAGATATTAAATGATTTGTTTCTAAAATATGATTAGTCTATTGTAGATTATAGAATATTTGACAGCAAGACAATAGGTCGATAGTCACTCCTAATTTTTTTTTCACCTTTTTTATAAATGGCTTTAATATGGGAAATTTTCAGACTGTCTGGAAATGTGCCAGAACTTAGAGTTAAATTAATAATATGAGAGAGAGAGAGAGATTGTAATTTTTCACGGTTATTACTTTTAGCAATTTAACAGGTATCACATCAGCCCCTGCTAAACAAATTCTGAAAAAGCCTTTCAATCTTCTAACATTTAAAATATATTTGAATATAATTTAAAACAAAGCAAAAATACACCTAATAATAAAAAATGCGGAAATCCAAAACACACATCTGCCCATTCATTTCTCCAAAAAAGTTTGGACAATCCTTATGTAAACCATATCTCCACTATATTCGATTGTTCCTTGTGCATGATTAGTCTGAATATTTAAGATACATAATCAGCATTTTTTGTCCACTAACAATTAAATTAATCTTGTTTAGACTTAATTTGCTGTTTTTGTATTATTTTCTCAAGAGAAATGGACAGAGAGTTCTACCAGGGAACTTTCACCACAAAAAAATTAAAATATATGGAGGAGTACTTGCTCTGGTATCCGGTTTAACAGTACCTAGTAGATAACAATTTATCACAAAATAACTCGTACGTACTGTTAGCACTATGTTTCTCTTTATAACATTCCCACAGGTTTACTACAAAAGATAATAATTAAAATTAGTTTCATTTAGGTTCACTTTATTATTGTTGAATATCGACAGGGGCTGTCACAGAAAATACTAAACAATAAATTAAATTAATTTAACTTGACTTTACCCGGGCCATTTTTGATTTCTCACCATCTGGATATCATAAACCGTTAGAAATAGACGAACAGTAAATTTGAAGAAAGTTGCACCGTTCCAGTCTTAATAAAAAGAAACCTTCAGATTTGACACACTTATTTTCTGAAACATTCTGAAAAAAACTGAAGCAATACAGTTTGCTTATTTTTTCATACATTAGAATATTTGTTTCTAGTTTTGGAATAATATCTAATATTCAAGTTTTGATTTTCTCATGGCCGTGAAGTAGTCATAAAGGCAGAAATATTACGAATATGCCAGATTTGGCGTTTTTACAAAAAAAAAAGAAAATTATAATAATATAAAGAGACTATGCAATTTCAGTGATATTGAAACAGCTCATTGGGTCACCTCTGAGACCAACTTCATCAATTTTTCAAGAATAGTTAATTTTTTTTTTGAAGCACGTGATGCATTTCTATTCTCTGTAGAATTTTACCACAAAATTTTGTTTCGTCCAAAAAAAAAATTTTTCATAATAAGTAAGCAAAACATAATTTCATACTCAAACCAGTATTATTTGTTTCAAAAGGATGTCACAGCATATATATCAGTTGAATATTAAGTTTTAAAAAAATTAAAGAACTGATTTGCTTCGCTGCAACCTCCGCAGATGTCATTTATAAACCGATCAAGATTCCCCATCTGCATATTTAGTTGCGGTTAAACAAGAAGGTGCAGTCTCATTTCAGGAGCCTAGGTGTGGTTATCGGCGATCAGACTAATAATACACATAGGCACTCATGTTGACAAAAATATGAAATATGTCATTTAAATGTATTGTAGTTTAAACAAATCGCTCAAATATTTTATTATATCATTTTTGGTCCAATTTATAGCCCATTAGCGTACCTAGCAAGCGCACCACGGAATGATCTTCATCTTCTTGATGATCTCTATCAGTATGAAAAACGCAATAAAAATATTTGAAAAGAAACTTGTATAAAATTGGAGAATCATGTATGATATTTGTCCAAGCAAACGATTCGCCTTGAATTTTTTGATACAGAAGTATCGATCACAACAAAACGGTCCACGCTTTAGATTTAAAACAAGGTAAGAGCCTTTGCAGATTTTGTTACACCCAACACAATAGAGTTCTTCATAAAACGAAATATCTCTCCTGAGTTTCTACAATTTGGCCCACAGAGGGGAGACCGCTGGGATTATAAGGTAAGAATTGCTGTTGTACAGAAAATCTTGGTAACAAATGATAAAGCTGGGGTCACTATTGTCAAGGAATAAACAAGCTTATATCTTAAATAGAGACCCATTTTAATTTCAATTGTAAGATGTGGCTGATCACCGTAATCGTTACATATACGCAAAAAGATTTCTTATGAATCAGTAGAAAGCAGTCTACTTCCAGCTAAATAATAGAACTACACAATATACATTCCTACAATTTTGTTTTCTTGCTTGTACATCAAAACAACGACACTGTATGTTTGTATGCTTTAAATTCTGAAAAATAAATGATTTATTGTTAAAAATATATGAATGGTTGTATTATTGTTGTACCATTATATAGCACATTTTACGTAAATAATACATACAAGATTTAATGTGTTGGATGACTTTTAAACATTGTTCGATTGCTTTGATTTTTCTGATAGATATTGATACAACACCAACAGGAATATTTCTAGTGCTTCGAATTCCTAAAAAAAAATTACCTATAACATTAAGGACCATTCTAATAAACACAAAACATACGAAAATATTGATATGCTCTTGAGAGATATTGATCCACTCTCAATCTCTTATAGGTTGTAGATGGTTACGTATGATTTTTTTAAGTATATGGCTCGTATGTTCAATGGGACTGAGTTCTGGTAATTTTAGTGGGATTGGAAGTGCCAGAATTTCAAAGTTGTGAAATGCGTTGGTAACGATTCTTGCTCGATGGCAATGGGCATTATGAAATTGAAAAATAACGTAGTTTATGATATTGTCCACATACACTTGAGCTGTTATTGTTCTCTCAACAATCAACAAGTCAGATCATCTGCCATAATGCCAAATTTCATGACCTTATCGAGGATTGCTGGCTACCCCTGATCTGGTCAATACTCTAACACAGCGATCATCTAACAATCTACTCACTCAAGTTTAATCGTTGAATAAGACAGAATGCTAATCATCACGACAATGATGATGTTTAGGCACCCATTCCAATCTAGCTGTTTTATGATGTACGATCAAATGAACTATTGTTAGAAGCTTTCTAGTATCACCCGATCTCTCAAACATTTTCGAATCGTCTTTACTAATACACGTCCTCCATTGGTACTGTCTACTGCATCTGCTGTTTTTTTTATAGTACAACGTCTCTCTCTTTCACTCTTTTGGCAATCAGACAAATGTAGTGGTTTTGAGATGCCTTGTTTTTTCTTGGACAACCAGTTCTAACCTTCTCGGATTCTTATCCAGTGTTTTGGTATCGTGAAACAAGTCGAGAAATCACACTTTGAGATATACTGATTTCCACAGCGGTCTCGACTTGATATCGACCAGCACGAATTATTCCAGCGACCATATTTCTTTCTGTGGGAATTAACCGTCTCCATTAGACGCAAAAAATACTAATATTCCTAGAGCAATTGCAAAAAAAAACTATAATTTTTCTTCTTTTTTATAGAATTGTGTTACGTCTACCTAGCAGCCGAGCAAAGAAAATTTCTGAACACCTGTGGCATATGTTCAAATTTGTAATATTCTTAACTTTCTTGGGGTAGTTTAGTTTAACCAGTCAAACTAAACTCTTCTCCTATTCAATATCACTTTATGTTGAAGTTTTTGTGAAAGCCTACCTAAAAAAAATTTGGTATGAATTACTATACAAAAAAAGATGACAGAAAGTCAACTGACACTCTCAAATCATTATTTACTGTTGAAAATCAATAGCAGATCATAATTGCTAGTCTTGTTTGATTGGTAACCAGAGTGGGGAACGATACATTAGATGAAATTCTATCCACACGAAGTGTCCTGGCGTCGCTGATTGATCTTTTTAGCGGAAATAATCCGATGTTGACTAAGTAAAAAAAGAAGTTAATAGAGAATATAAATAAATTATATTAGTATATCAAATTGCCTGAGATTTGAAAGTTTTGAAACGTTTATTAATTTAAGATCGCCCCGTTGTAATGCAGTTTAGCGGACGGACATAGAGGGAGGATGTTTGACATACGCAGAAAACTACGCATATCAATAGTTTTTCATCTCGGCTGGTTTCGTGCGTTTACTGCCTTCCAGGTTATAGATACTTTTATTAGTTTTACTTTGCTTGTAGTGCGTACTTATAAATAAATAAATAAATAAATAAATGTCTTTATTGTGTCAAATTGAAGGAATTTAACACAAAAGGTTAGTGGTACAGTATACACTGATATCAAAACTACTAAGCTAGGATACCATTGGTGTAGTGTTAGTACAGTATATAATATCTAACTTATGATTTTATCCAGCATATGATAGTACAGTATATAATATCCAATATTACAATATGTGTACATCTAACGTATATCTAGTTAAGTACATATATCTACAGTATATGAACATATAATATACATCATAAACAGTATTTATCTATATGATGTCTAGATTTTATCACTATTTTATCACCGTCTAAAACAATTTTAAATTTATGTTTAATTCGCCGTTCAAAATCAGAGACTTTAGTTGACGTTTTAGTACATTTGTTGATTTATTGTGTAACTATGGAGGTAGATTGTTATAGACATAAGTTGAGAGGTAGGTAAAGGATGATCGAAATGTTTCATATTTAGGCCTTATTGTATGCAATTGGTCGTTTGTGTATCTCAAGTTTCGGTTATGCATAACATTTCTCGCAATTAGTTTATCATAGAGATAAATAGTTTTTTGCGTTAGGATGACATTATTTAATAGTGAGGTAAAATGTAGGAAGCGCCTCTCATTTATGTTTAGTAGTTGTAACTTCCTGATATGTGGTGTTATATGCTCGTAGATAGAACTATTTGTTACAAATCTAATACAGACATTCTGGATTTTTTGAAGTTTGTTTGCTTCTGATAAATTTAGGCAAGGCCCATAAACATAATCACAGTAGTTGACGTGTGATAAGACTAAGGACTCACATAACAGTAGTTTAGTGGCCCTATCAAGGATATTTCTAAAACGTGAAATCTGTTTAAAAGAGCAGAAATATTTTCTAAGGACTTCTGATATATGAGGAATAAAGTTTAAATTTTTATCAGAGGTTAACCCCAAGTTCTTCACATTGTCAACTTGTTCTATAATTATATTGTCAATTGATAATTGAGAGTGAGTAAGAACTCTTAATTTATTTGCGGTGCCAAAGATTATATTTTTACTTTTATTTGGATTTAATAGGAGTGAATTCTGAAGAGTCCAATTTTTTGTTTCATTTAAATCATGATTAATTTTGGTTTGGGCATCCTCAGGCTTCGTCACATCAAAAGCAGGGTAAAGTTGTATATCGTCAGCGCACATATGCAGGGAACAGTACTTCGTGACTTGTGGCCAGTCTGCGGTGTAGATGTTAAAAAGCAAGGGCCCCAAGATCGAGCCTTGGGGCACTCTCGAGAGTAGCAAACGTTCGTTAAAGAGTCTTCTTCCACTTGTGGTGTTAAGACATGTATATCGAAAACGATTTAGTAGGTAAGACGTGAGCCACATTAGGATATTATCCTCTATCCCGTAGAATTTTAACTTTTTTATTAGCAGTTCAGTATTTAAGGAATCGAAAGCTTTTGACATATCTAATAAAGTCAAGGAAGTTACTTTATCAGAATTAATTGTGATTCTTTCGAAAGCCGGACTGTATTTTGGAAATAACATTATTGTCCAGCAAATAAGGTGTTAGTTGCCCGTGGATAACCGCCTCCGCTATGTTTGAGGGAACTGAAAGTAAGCTAGTTGGTCTAAGGTCCAAGATGGTGCCTATCTTGCTATTTTTGGGTATTGATTTAACTAATACCTGTTTCGGGATTAGGGGTACTGTTCCGGTTTCAAATTATGTACTTTATTTATTTTATGTTTGTCTTTTAATGTGGTTTGATTGAAGCGGTATAGAAAAAAAGCAGGTCATGGTTTTTGTTACAAAGGCTGTAAAAAAGTTACGCTGGAACATTGGAACTATTTTTTCTTTCCTCGTGATTCTGTGCAAAATATAAAATACTTTATTATTTAGGCTAATCTTACTATTGTGACATCAAAGGGGTTACGCGATAATAAAAAATACTTTTTATGTATGGAAATAATATGTTTGCAATTTCCGAGGTGTTTTCTGATGATACAAACAATTGCGCAAGCTAATTTTAGAAAAAATATTAAGGAGAATGCAAAACGAAATTTGTACAATTTTTTTATTTAAAATAATAAAATGTCAAAAAATAAAATGTACACCTTGTTGCACAAACAGCGGAGGATACTATACAAGGTTTATTAATGATGCAAGTGTACGCCGAAAAACATAAATAAACAATAAATGTTAATGGACATGATATAAGAAGTAAGTATTTGTAACTTACAACAAACCCCTTACTGACGCCAGTCATATTCTTAAAATGGGCAGGCTTTAAAATACTAGAGTATACATGTAACAAACATAGCTCTAGCTAAAAAAGTTAAATAGCAGCTTTTGCAAAGTAATTTTATACATTAGATTTATTTATTTTAAAAATGTTTGAAAGAAAAATGTTTTCATAACCGCCTCTCAAGTCACCAAAGTAATTCCCAGAAAAACCTAGGATTTTGTGTTAAGTAAAATGAGACGAGGCCCTACAGTTTATTGTGGGTACCGAACCATGTCAAGGGCATCAATAATTCCCATCTTAGTCCGAAACAAATTAAAATAGAATTTTTAACTTGCTCCAGGATGGAATCGAACCTTAGACATTCACTACCGAGTAAATAGCTATAAGTGCTGCACCCACTCGGTTACTGAGTACATCTCGTACATTGAAATATACCATATTATTAGTTGATTTTCTTTTATAGACTGCGTCTCTTAATATATAGGTAATGACATATGTCGATAAAAGTGGAGCGGATATAGTTACCCAAGCGGGCGCCTATGCACACTGGGCTTACAGGAGTGGTTAATGCTACCATTGCCGAAGCCTACTGCCTAGAGCTCAGCGGGTGCCACTCTCGATATGGAGAATTCGTGGAGCATAAGAGAAAAACCTCATATAATATGCAGTAACTCACGGAAATGCACTCCGCGGGCAATGGCTTAGTTAGTCAGTGTAAGTCGGCAAGTTATGAACGCATAAATAATAATACATATGCAAACGGTAAAATAGCAGGACCGTTTTAAATCCTTTTATTGGGTTAGGTCAAGTAACTCCATTTCCTGAAAATTTTTCATAAGATGAGTTGATACTTGTTTGGTGGAAATATGTAATTTACTTATTATTATACACAGCGGGACAAAAAGCGCTAGAGATTCTATTGTATTGTATCTTCAATAATAATTAGTCATTTCAAATATTTCTTAAAAAAAATGAAATGCTTACCCTAAGGAGATTAAAAACACATCCTTTTTACAATAATGCAACGTATCAATTCATTTTTATTCACTTTAATGTAGGCCATGTCAACATGGGAGTTTTTAATAATAACACCGACGCAGTTTTCCGCGACACACCAAAACACCCTATACTGTACTCGACGCTCGTTTCGCCAACCAAGTAGGCATCATCTGGAGATAATTAGAACTAATCTTATGCTAACAATGTATTCTATTTATACCTAAACTATTGTCACGGTTCGATGAATCGTGACCCACTAACCAATAGGGCGGGTTATTTGGGATTGACAGTGTCCATAATATTTCACTTCGTGATTTCAAAGCTTGTTACGTATATTTGGCTAGAATATACAGTGACATTTTTTATACATATAAGGCCCTTGGTTCACTAATCGGCGGCTTTAGGGCGTGGGAGTAGTTCTATATTTTACAGGGCGCCAAGTAATTTATTTCTCCCAAATATGTATTTTTTTTTGACACGACCTAGAGACACCAAATTACTAAATTGCCTCATTATAGTATCCAGCCAGCAGGTAAGCAATAATTGTAGTTTTCAGTAAAAGAGAGATATAAAATGATATTTAATTTAGAATTCATTAGAAATAAATTAGAATAGTTATCAAATGGCTAACATATGTATTAGTTTGAGAGAGCATATAAATATTAAAATTTATATAATTATGTAAAATCTAGCTCTTGCAAGAGTAACCAAACTGGGATGAAAGTATGGGAAAAATACTTTGTCCGAGTTCAGGAACAAAAAATTATATATAGGAAGTTAGAATATATCTAGAGTATGAATATTTGCTGGTATTAATATTTGTAAATTAATATAGGTAACCTTAATATTATTATATACATACAGGGGTTGCTAATTACATATTAATATAATAATCAATTCTGAAACTTTTCTGCAATATATATACAAAAATAAGTTTATTCTTTATGATAGCCTCTATCAATAAGACTATGTAATTAAATAGGTTTAAACGAGGAAAAAAACTGCTAAAGAAAATTCCCACAATAATGGGGTACTTAGCCGACTCCAGCGAAGGCAGGACGCTTCGTGCTGTGTAGCGGCGTACTTTGTCGGACGGTCTAGTTCTTGACGTCTTTTTCAAAAGTGACAAACAGCTCGGGGGTTGTAAATATTACATAAATCGAAATTACGCTGCATTCAATTCCCTAGCTCACAGTAAAAACCATGCAAAAACACGAGGGGAAAAAAACGCCTAAACGGAAAAGAAAGAAAAAAAATAGATAGCACGAAAAATTCCACATTTATGTACATGAGTTTACACTGATTAAAAATTAATTCTGATGTATTTATTTAATTTTAAAATTAAAAATGATTAATAATAAATTTTACACAAACCTCTAGCACAGAATACTTATTGCAGAAGCGTTTTTAAACATTAATATGTATCGCAAAATCAAGAATCCGTAGATACGATTCCATATGTAAATTCAATATATTCAATAATTAACAATTTTACACCTATTTATGAATTTAAACTTATATCCGTCTAAAATGAAAAATTTAATATATTTTAGTTTAAATCACTAGATACACATTCTTACTGAACGAACAATCAATATTTTAATCGCCTGATGCGATTTTAACAGTAAAAGTAATTTCCAAAAAAAAAACTACCAGTGTCGTAGTACGGCGCGGGGTTATTAAAATTGAAATGCAGCGTAATTATTATATTCTTAATTTTTATACGAATATTTATTAAATAATCTATACGTATCAAGCTTTCAAATGCATCCAGCTGTCTGGTATCTATTATATTCCTAATCAGTCATAAAACTTTGCATGAAAGAAAATTGTTTTTGATTCAACGATAATTTCTTCGAACAACATGAAGGAACAGCAATGGGCTTTGTCACCATTCATTGCTCTCTCTTCAGTCTCTTCATGAATTTATTCGAGACAGAAGTAAAAGAAGAATTCGAGTATTTACCCAACGGTTTCGGTTGGCAGTTTCGGATCCCATTTGAGAAATAATCCAATTTGTTTTTACATTAAATCTTTATACTTTTTTGTGGTTTTGTCATTTATTTTTGGATTAAATGAACACCCTCTTCTTATAACATTAGTTCTTATGCCGAATTCTTCAGCCACACGACCTTAGGGCATTTGCTATTGATCTATGGCTCTTGATTTTATGCAGCTGTCATTTTTGTTAGTAACCTTTTTGAGCAGTCATGACAGTATTCTAGTTCTAACAGACTATTAATGTACCGATGGATCGTTATATAAATTTCACCTTTTGCCATCGTCTACTAGATGACACACTCAGTTCCACCTTTATGTAAAAAACCCGTATTAAGTTGCAACATTAGGTGCGTTCTCTCTAACTGAGATCTCAGTTAATTTAAGTAGTTTTACGGTTACAGAGGCTACATCAAATAAAATTATGCTTTTATTTATGCAGTGTAACCGTAAAACAACTTAGATTAGCTAAGATCTCAGTTAGAAAGAACGTACCTATTGGCATTTAACACCTATCTGAACGAGCTGTAAATATTATTCATAATTCTATGGTATTGAATCTCCACCCTGGGATGACAATTTCCAGCGCACCCCACTATTCATGCGAAATAACTGAATTATTTGAAATGGGAAGGAAAGAACATGCTCCTTGTCCTTCATACACGATAGTAGAACAAAGTGTGCCATCTAGTAATCGGTGGCAAGAGGTGAAATTTATATCTATATGCACTTTTTTGCATAAAACACATATTTTTATAAGATTATATATATTTTTAAAAGAATACGTATTTTAACGATGAAAATTATACATTTCAATTTCAGTAAATATATATATATATATATATATATATATATATATATATATATATATATATATATATATATATATATATATATATATATATATATATATATATATATATATATATATATATATATATATATATATATATATATATATACCGGGTGAGTCACGAATTGCGCTCGCCCCGATATCTCCTAAAATATTTGGAATAGAAAATTGAAATTTCGAGGGCTCATTATACGACTAAAATGCCATCCTTTCAATAAAAAATCAAGTTTGGTGCACATCCGGTTTGACCGGAAATGCCCACAACTTTCGATTTTTAAATGAAACACCCTATATATTTTTACATTTTTGGAATCTAGAGGAAATTTTGAATACAATACATCCATTTTGGTCACTTTTTGATAAACATTAAAAATTTTATTAAAAAAATCTATTTCTGAATCCAGAGTGCTGTGGTGCCCAAAATATATTTTAGTTTGTGTGCTACGTTACTATAAAATAAAAAGAGCAATATGATTGCATTACTTAATTGTCTAGAGGCGTTTAAAATTTTTAAATGTGATTTTTTACCCACTAACTCGGTTTTTTTAAATGGGAAGTTAATCGTCCACCAACATTTTTAAATACCCCATTTTCATACGAATCTAATGATACCAAAATTTTGAAAATCCGCTCAGAAATATTTGAGATTTCAGCCAAAATACAATGCAACCAAGCTTTTAGAAACATATATATATATATATATTTCTAACAATAATTGTGTCTTACACGGCGCCTCATATGTCTCTATATGATGATAGAGTACTCACAACTTATAAGATAACTCCAGTTACCATCAGTTAATCGCAATAGAAATAAATTGGAATTCCACGGTAGTTCACGAAAACCATAGTTTTACATCCCTTTTTAAATATGGCGACATTTAATATGAATTATTTTCATAAAGTGACCGCCAAGCAAAAGAGTGATTATCGCCGGACAAAAAACTTTGTGATAAATTTAAATTGCTTGTTGTAAGCAAATGACAATCGATGTGTCATTATAATTAGAAAGATGCCTCCAGTTATTTATCTTTGTTTTGTATTAGCTTGCCACATTCGATAACTATTTTGCAAAACAAGTTGCTAATATTAAAATCAGAATGCAGACAAGTCATGTAAACACTTGTATAATTATTAGTTGTACCGAAAAATACATACTTTCGCTTATTTGTTTTACTTTTATTAGGGTATAATTAAACTAAAATGTACAGCGTAAAAGTCTCTTTTCGAAATCGCTTGTGCTGAAATTAAGTAATATTAATTACAGCATGTCAATGAAAATATGCGTAGACAAGTTCTATATGTATTAATAATTCATAACAGCACGGTCTGTTTTGCATAATGAAATTTTAACACATCAAAAGGTCTTGCCCCAGGAGCATATTAAACCTTAATCTCTGCAGTTTTAATATATCAGTTAAAGTTTATATTGAATTTTTATTGGGTTTTTATGGGTATTTGTGTAATTAATTGAGGCTTACATATATAAATGTTGTAGACCGTGGAACATGTGCATTTATCATTTTAATTTTAATTTATATTATTTTTTGGTATTTTTCTTTGGGTATTAAGTCACAAATTATTTACAAAATGTTATTAAATAAACATCCCCGCAAATAAACTAGTTAGAGGCAGGTTTTTTTGCCTTTATAAAAGTTCTCACACCTACAAATAGGTAACAATTGTAGAACGTGAAATTATTTAATAATATTTTGTAAATTAACAAAAAAAATTCTATTACCAGCTAGTAAATAATTGCTTGGGTAGTGTCAGATTCTTAACAAAGAGGAAGTCCCTCCATATACCACAAAAGACACGACACAGCTACGTACACCAGTGTTTCGGAATCACTGTTCCTCATCAGCACTATTCTCTGTTAGATTTTTTGTATTTAATATTAACATTTCCTTAGAATAATAATGTCTAATTTTTGTTTATTCGTTTATCTACAAAATTCAACAAACAGAAGCCCAAATATAGCATATTTGTAATAAGTAGTCTCACCGTACATAATTTTGAATTTAAGAAAAGGTATATACAGAATACAGAGTGTCTCAAAAGTACACGGCCATATGTCAAATAAGGACAGGAAATTCAATTTTGAGCAACAATGCCTAATGCACTAGTGATAGGAAATATTTCCTAAAAGCGCTATGACCCTCAAAGATGGCCTCCAGAAACGGGAAATCTGCTTCCAGAAGTCAGTTTCACACGTTAACCATAATACTGGTATGTAGAGAGAAATTCCATTTATAGGAATTTTTATTTCCCAATGAACTAGTACTCTTTTTGTTCTGATTTAAGAATAAACAGTAAACATTGAAATAAATCAATATCTACATAAATTAGGCGTGGAAAACCAATTGTATGTATTTAATCATAAAAACTGTTCAAAATTACCTTCATTGCTTTGAACGCATACATCTTAGCGCAAAATTATTGAATTGGTAACATTGATTTCTTCTTGCAGATTTCATCTAGAGCAACAGCTGCGCTGTGCTAAACTATTGAATCAATTCATCGCGCATATTAATTTCATGCTGGTATACCAGTTAAATCTAGGAGGCTACGCCACAGGACCGCCTCGCCCAATTCATCTTTCCTGGTAGTTCTGGTTGAGCTAGATGCGTTTCTTCTAAAGTTTCCTGGTACTCCATCCATTTGAAATATAATGTCTTGTCTAATATTTTCTGCAACTTCCTTAAACATTCAAGAAATTTTCTGCAATACCATCAAGTAAATGATTTAGATAGTTCTGTGGAAAATCTAAATAGCTATTAGTATTTAGACTATCGGGTAATATTTGTGGTCCAACTAATTAATTATTAATAATTATACCGACCCCTGGCTTGCCGCCAGATGATTCAAAAGTTGTATGAAGATCCCGATTTTTTTTACTGAAATATTATGAACTGATGAATCATCCTTTTCTACGGCAGAAGTTTTTAATAGAAAAAAATCGAAGGTCATGGGAAAACAAGCAGAATAGAAAAAGATTGGTAGAACAAATAAAAAAATCAGCAAGAAAAACTGTTAGTGCTTGGTGTGGAATTTTCAAATACAAAATTGTTGGGCCTGTATTTTATGATTATACATTAACTGGAGTTACCTATCTAGAAATAATTATCCCAGAAGCAGAAAACATTGTTTTTCAGAATTTTCCAGAAGCCGAACTTGATGATATGATTTGGATGCAGGATGAGGCAACTCCGCATAGTGTCCTACCTGTTCGAAATCATTTGAATAATGTATTCCTAATATGGATAGCGAATAATGGCCACCTAACAGTCCGGATTTGACCGCTATGGATTCATTTTTTTTGGGGATTTCTAAAAGACATTGTCAATAATAATAATAATAATAATAGTATTCAAGTCATTAAAGACAGGATTCGACTTGAGATAAACAATCTGAATGTACACATCAAACATCTTTTATGAGTTATCATTTATTTATATTTAAATTTCCTAAATAAATCTTTGTTATCTATATTGTATAAATATTTGTTTTTTTCTTCCTCACTGTAAACCATTTTGATTATTTTATTAAAGAAATGTCACATATCAAACATAATAGTTGTCATTTTCATAGCTCACTTTAATAATATTAACTTCTCCATATTTATAGTAACTAGTTTAACTAAGATATTCGACGTTTAATAACTCAAAAATGGTGTATGGTAGGGGTAACACATGGTATATTTTTGAAATTAGGAACAAAAGATCATTCCAAAAATTTAATAATAGAGGGCCCATTTAAAAAAAATATTTTTTTGTATCCCGTGAGATCTGCACACTACTGTACTTTTGATGGCATTTTATCAAAATTCAGTCATAACCACACAGTTTTTATTTAAAACTTTTTTTTCTATAGACAACAATAACGATGAGAAGGGGTGGGTAATTTATAATGATTAACCCTCTACCATCACGACTATATACTGCAGATTTTAAACACCTGTGTTGATTTGTTTGTAATTGCAAAATATTAACATTAAAAATGGAACTCCACACAATTGAAGCATATTCTAGGCAAGATCTTACAAAGATTTTTATGTAGTTTTAGGTGCCTCGATGTATATTGAGCGGAAGAGGCTACCTAGAGACAATGTCCAAGTATGCTACGATTAATTAGAAAATATCCTAGCTCCTCCACCGATGATCAAATCCGGGGCTCCAGTGTAAGAGGCACTTCTCTTCACCTCTCGAATATGAAGCCATATAAATACCCTTAATAAAGGCGAGTTTTTGTAAAATAATGTTGTCGATATTATAATTGAAAACGTCCGTATTATATTTCCTACCAAACGATGTAACGTTGCTGGCTGGGTTGAGAGTTCATACATCAAGCACTGACAGTAGTATCTAAGCTTCTTTAGAGAAGTTCATAGTTATCAGTAGTAGCGATAAATTGGTATATATTAGGTGCGTACTTTCGAAAATATTGTTAATAAACCTAACAAAGAAAATGGAGCCAAGAATTGACCCTTGTGGTATATAAAATTCTTGCAAGTAACTGGCCGACGAATGACCTCGGTGCTAAACAAATTGTCGATTTAGTAGATAAGCCTGTATTAAAAAAAGTAACGAGTATGGAAGACCGAATTTATCATGTTTGTTAATCAAAGTTCCATGATCAAGTTTGTTAAAGGCTTTAAAAAAGTGTAGATGGTGCTACCTCGCTTTCCCGATCAAAGCATTCGCAAAGAAATTGTGTCTTGCAGATAAGGTTCGATTATCGATCTTTCATAAAGCCATGCTTATCAACAGATATTTTACTAGACACATGAGTGTTTACAGTTGAGTGGAGAGTAATTTAAAAAAGTTTACCCGTATTACGAATAGATTTAGCACATTTTCCAGTTTTTTTAAATATTAGGATATACGTGTTAATTTTTACATTTTTGGGGAAAATTTGACGTACTGAGCATTCAATTAAATAAAGATATTTAAGGGCTTTACCAAACACAGCTCTATAATATTTAATTAAGAACATAAGTGCTCGTATAAGATATATTGTATAAAGCGTTCATATTTCTAATTTGAACTTCTAGTTATGGAGCAAAATGAAAGTGATCTATAAAACTTACAAAATCGTCTAAATCTAAAAATTAATTATTGAAAGAAACCACTATGGAATAATATTTTACAGAGTAAAATAATTACAAATCAACCAACTGATATTGATGATTGAATAATCAAAAGAAGAGGAAACTACAATTACCTACTTCACTAAAATTTCTACCCCAATTTTAAAAATCTAAGAAACATCCTGCAGGGTTTTAAGATAAATGTAAGAGATAAGCAACTTATATAGTCATAACAGTTCTTCAGAAATATCACAGAATGGTGAAATCACCCAAGACTGTTTACTCTGTATTATTTAAGAAAATGTACGTGCTTCTTGCCAAATTAAAAAAAAAACACACTTTTTGCAATTATTCGTGTCCTTGTCGAAATATTTTACTATTCTCAAAACCCTCTTAGTTCGTTTTTTAAAATATATATCCTTCATTTTTATTTACGGTATGGAATGCAGATTCTCACTTACATAACTTTTACGCAACTTGTTATTCCTTTGCAAACTTTCCGTCAACCGCTTGTGAATACATTAATCATAAAATCAAAAAATCCCATTTGCATTTGTTAAGGAAAAGGCTTTCTCGTCCTTCCTTCATTAATCTTCCAACAATTTCTCGTGTAATTCAATAAACGAAACTAAAGAAATCGGAACTAATTGAACATAAAATCCCATGTAAATGCAAATGACAAACTTAATAAGGCTATAAATAGAGTTAATTAATAATGATGGTGTTATTATTAATCAATAATTAGATTTTGTTATTCGCAATTTGCATAATAGCCCAGGAATTTAGAATTTTAAGTAGTATAAGTTAAGCGATTTTTGGCTGTTGGTATCGATCTAAATAATCGGTAATTATTCCTAATCCCATTCAGTTATGTGCACTATTTTAGGATTTCTAATACAGTTTTAAAAAAATTTTCTAAGCAAAAAAGTTCATATAAACATATGTCCGATTCATTACCGTTATCGGGATAAATAGTATTAAACAATTCTCAATTTTTGCCGATCTTACAAAATTTCAATTTATTATTAATAAATTGCCATGAAATACAATACATTATTTACAACATTTTATCTAATGATACTTATGATTTTAGATTGAATAAGAAAACAAAAATACGAGAAAAAAGTATCAAAGTAAATGATCAAATTGTACTCCTTGTGCACGAATATAACAACTGCATCGACGCGACGGATAAATGAACGATTTGTTCTTGCTATTACTTCACGATCGTTCCTTATTTCATCAGCAGCATTATTATCTATAATTGTTGTTGTATATTTATGGGAACGTTATAAACTTTCTTTTTTTATGTCACCCCAGAAACAATAGTCGAGAGGGTTAAGATCTGGAGAACTTGGTGGCCAAGTTATAGGACCTCCACGTCCGATCTATCCAATACGAAATTAGGTCTTTAACCAATTAATGACATTCTAGCATAATGAGGTCGTGTCCCATCGTGTTGAAACTACGTCTGAAATAGTTGAGAAAGTGACAATTTATCCACGATTTCATCATGGCCATTTTAAAGTAAATTTAAGTATTGATTTGTATTAGGTGGGGATTTATAAAAGTAATTGACAATATAATAAAATTAATTAATTTGTATTAACTGCCAAATAAAGACTGACCACGCAAATCATTTATATTTCCTAGCAATCCAATAATAATTAATTGAAAATTTGTAAAGATTGGTACCGATCCAAAAATCTTTAAAATTATTCATCTCGATAACGGTAACAAACTGAACCTATGTGTATATGAAATTTTATGCCTAGAATAGCTTCCTCTATTACTTGCATTTGACACACGCGAAGTGAAACACCTTGTATATTACATTTGCAAGATAAATATCAACTAACTTATTTATTCCAGATAATGATAAAATTTTGTCTGATTTGCCAGGACTATAAACTGTATTAGAATCTTGAGAAACAAAATGAATAATGGAATAATCTTATGAATAATAATGTTGGAGAATGTTGTATTTCAGGGTGTCATAAATAGCTCCTGAATAATTAGTGTCTGTCTTGTATATCCGTCATAATGATTCGCGGCAAGTGCTTCATCATTTATTAATAATAATAATAATAATAATAATAATAATGACGCTTAGTTTACCATATAATTTAGCGCTATCGAGTCTTTGCTTGATGTTCATATTTATTATTTAGTTATTTTTGTTCTGAAATAGCAACAGAAACTAAATGGTATTGATTTTACATTGTTTTTTTTTCGTTTGACATCTTATGACCTTAAGTTCAAACTTGATTTATTAAAAAATCTTTTTTTTTTTGTTTTGAAAATATTACTGTAACTTTATCAAGGTATTGAGCGATTTAATTTCTATCGAAGGATCGTGTACTGTTTTTAGCTATTTCTCGAATGAGACTGAGATAACAAGTTTGATTTATTCACCGATAAACTAAAAAACTCATCTATGTCAAAAAATACTTTTATAAACGAACTTTTAATATCTATCACACAGTACAGAGTGATAAAGTTCCCAGACCTTCTTCTTAAAAACGAAAACGATTTTTAAACGTATTTTCTTAAATTTTGTAGTTGTTTGTTCTTCTAATGACTTTGTAAGATGCAGTTATGCCGTCGCTATATTAAATACATTTTTATCCAATAGCACCCAATTTGTAATATTTTCTTAATTGCGAAACGTGTTTAATTGTAACAGTTTATAAGTTATAAGCTAAATTCCGTACAGAAATTGTCTTGAATCTTGGATTCTAGCTATCTATAAAATTATAAGATAGCATTATTTATTCTATAAAACACTTAATGCTAATAAACGGCATAAACCTTTCACTGCATTGTGTTTTTTTACAATTTAAGATTTAAAATATGATGAATTTATGGTATTTTTTTATCGTTTATTAGTATAATTATTACTTACTATGTATTGCTCTTAAGCAGCAATTTAAAATAAGAGAAAATCAAGTTACACAATATAGAAATAAACTGTATCTACAATAAGTAGTATTATTTTGATTTATTCATTTGTTAATAAATAAATTCAATACTTTATGCATGATTACCAAATAAATATCTTTTCAGTATTGTTGTAATAAAATGTATTATCATAAACAAAACTTTGGTAATCTTGTTATATGAGGATAAAAAATGAGAAAAACCATACCCACATAAAACAGCTATTCGCCTTCTTATTAATAATATTTTTCTAAAAATCATTCATTATTATTAAGAACAATTATTTAAATCTATTTCGATACAATGCAATCTAAATATAAAAAATGAATCTAAAAACACTATACCACTTTCTCATTCAACGTAAAAGAAACTTATTCTGTACCTACTTTTTAACTTTTAGCTTATCCTAACCCATATTTTAATATGTTCTGACAACAATCTGACATGCCATTTTGCCAAATACTTACTGCTAGATAGCGTGCCTGTGAGATTGCTGGTCATTTACGTCTCCTAAAATTATATCTTATTTATTGTAAAATACAGATTTTTTTCATAACAGTAGTAGCACAGGGTTTGGCACATACCGGGTGTAACATGATCATGATACACACCCCTTTCTTCCTTTAGCTTTGATGATAAACGATTGAAATTGAGAACAACCTATATACTTAATAAAGGTCACTTTTTCACATGATATCTTTCCACTTCCGATTTTACCGGAATTGGCACTAACTTTTAATTTTCAAATAAAACATCCTGTATATTATTGCATTTTTGAATTTTGCATAATTTTCTGAATCCAATGATACCACATAAGTGACATTTCAGGCGTCAATATTTGTTTTAATTTAATTTATAGTTTTTCATTTAAGTGTGTCATGACTGTTTATTCTAATTGACACGTGTAATGCTAGAAAAATCTAAATCCCATCGAAAATACTAAATTATGTGATTTATCAGCAAATAAAGTTTATCAAAATGTTTTTGGGACGAAACACAATTTTTCAAGTGGAACCATATTGGTACCCTGGTACCATTTACTAGTACTATTAATAAGGAATTTATTTACATGCATTATTAAAATGTGCGACAAATACAGTAAAAATTACTGCTGATAGCAAATAAATAAAATACAAGTTAATTGTAATTATCTAGATATACTTATATAAGCTGGCTTTGGTATACAAAATAGGAACGCAAAACATTACAACAGTTTACAGCAAGAATGTTTGTGGGTAATTTGGATATAAAATAACAACTACTATTTATCTACATTGACCGGTTTCTGCATTTAATATATGCCTTCATCAGAATCTACAATGAATGTAATACAAGTTATTTATTGAACTGAGACAGCGCCAAAAATTCACTTAACCAATATAGCCAGATATTTTTACACCATAACACGGTTTCGTCAATATCAGGTAATTCAGATATTTTAAAAAACAATTCAACAATCTAATAATAAAATGGTCTTTTCTTATAAAATGTACAAATATTTTAAAAAAAGAATTGCGATCATCCAGCAATCTATATTGAGGTTAAATTTTAAATATTCTTCTTCTACTGCCAAAGTACGTAATGAATTGAACAACAATAGATCATTTGAAGACAAATCCTAGGTATATATTGTGTTTCTCAGCCTGTTTAGAGGAAGAAGAATACCTTAACCTCACATATACCCTGCTTCATATAGGCAGAGACAACCACGAGGCATTCAAGTATTTCTATTGTTTCTATTCGGAATATTGCACTGGTCTACTGTTTGGGAAGATTAGAATAGCGCATTTTACAATTAAATAATAACGATTATAATACTTTCTTGAACAACAGGTACGTATGTAATACAAAACCTATATGGCAAGTACAAAAAATATATAAATAAGCATACCAATAAGGAAAAAAAATGTACATTTGCTTCTCAACATCCCAGATATATGTATCAACATCGATTAATGATGCACATTATTTATACAGTGTGGTCTGCAATTTCACAGTACTTTTAACAAATATAATAATAATAATATTTAATTGCTTTAGTAAAGTTTACAATTAACAAAACATATTACAAACACTGATAGGTTTTTACAAATAGATATACATATCCTACACAAGAACGAAGAAGTACTTGCTCGTAGGTACATAAATTATATATCTAATTAATAATTATTGGGTAAATATAAACATATTAGGTAGGCGCATATGTACATATTACAGTTTCAAGCAACATCAACACTTGCAATTATAAAAAAACATTAATAATAGCATTAAAGTTATCAAGCCATAAGAAGCTAATAAACTAAAAGATAATTATTTACTTTATAGTTTGAAACTGTTTCTGACTGCTGCTAGAACAAACCTCATATCAACAACTAACGATGCTGGAATGTCCTCAGCTTATGTTTAGATTTCTTTGCATCCTTACGATTCTGGATGTTTTCTTGGTTTTCTCTTTCACACTACCAAAGAATCCCAATTTTCCACACAGCTTTCACGATCTCCCTGGTTCCAATTTCATAATGGTCAGAACAGGAATACCATGAGAAGTTCACATTATCAAAGATGAATTCAGTGATTATAACAGAAATCTTGGATTTATGGCAAAAGGTGTGTGTGTTGATACATCACGAACACATTTTATTTCCATCATTTATAACAAGAAGGAAACAATTTCATTTAAATACCTTTAAAACACAAACTTACTTTTGGTCATTGATTGGAAAATAGTGCATTTTTTCCACCTAGTCTACATTGAATCCACGAATAAGACAATGTTTTTGTGGCATGGTTATAATAAAATTATATACTACACTAACACTAATAAAAAGTATTTAGAAGTCACAGTATTTTACAGTTCCTAATCCAATATAAAATAAAAAAAGGCACACCACATAATATCAACATCAAAACAAACAGTATGGCGACCGGATCCAACATCAACGATGACGTTTCCTGTGCTGCCAGCGCCATCTACGAAAATCTTCCCAAACTGCAACAAAGACAGATTAATTGAGAAACACCTATGTACAACAAAGAGGAAGTATGTCAGTAATTATACCTAAAACCGAACACATTTTTATATGTACTTGAATGTCTCGTGGTTGTCTCTGATATAGGTACCTAAAACTATTGTCTACCATACCTATCTTACAATTTTTAAATACATATTAAAGTCTACATATTACAAATAATTACCATATCCACTACACATATCTATCATGCCAATTAACAACGTCTCCACAAGTTCACCCATCCTAAAAATTATTTAGTAACAATGTATAAAAATTACTTAAACCATCCACATCAGATCATAAATTAACCGCATTTTTATTATATTTTATATACATCATTTCTAATAATAAACGTTTTTTTTTAATTTTCTTCTTTATCAATAAATAACTTGTATTATATTCATTGTAGATTCTGATGAAGGCATATATTAAATGCAGAAATGGGTCAATGTAGACAAATAGTATTTGTTATTTATAATGTCCGAATAGGATGAAACTAGTTGTAAAATAACAAATAAAGTGAAAATTAGACAAGTAAAAAAGTGTTTATAATTTTTTAAATCAAAATGGATTTTCACAAAGTAACTTCATCTTCAATCAACTTTTTAATTATTGAGAAACCACTGCTGGGGTAAAGTATTATTAAGTGATTCACTGTCAAAGACGATAATGATAAAACAAAAAAACAAGCAAATACTAGCCTACTTCAAAAATTAATACAGAACTTGTTTATTTTACTTTTTTTTGTTTCCTTTTTTAAATGGCCGTAATTTCCAACTTATCAATTTTAGACCCTAAGTGTGATACATATTTGGAATCAGCTATTGAAGCAGTATCTGAAAATGTAGGAATATACAGGTTATTCCATTTAGAAATAATATCGGTGATGTCATAACCAAAAAAAATAAAAGATAAGGTGCGCAATTAAAATTAAAAATCGACGTGTCCGAGGATTTATCCAAATATTTCTATTTTAAGAAATAATGAATTTATTCCATACTTTACGGACACACTGTATAATAACCCGATGTTAGTCCTAAAGGGGTCAAATTACTTTGGAAAACTGAATACCTATATGGAAATGGCGAATCGAAGCAAATCCAAGCAACTCCATTAATGTACATTTGTTTTATCAAATAATATATTAAAAGCAATCCGTAACGATATTTTAATTATTATAAAGAACCTTTCAGTCAGCCAATTAGTCAGGAAATTAATCGTTATCATAATTTACTAGTCGAACTAATTAATTAAACAGAATGCTAAAGCGGATCCACTAAAGTCTGTGTATTGTACAATAATTGCAACTAATTTATTGTCATTTTACTTTTACTCTCTACTGTATGTTTTATATGAATAACTTGTTCAAAATAAACCAGTTTCAATACGTAACGATGGAAATCGACAGTATACAAAATAGAGAAAAAAGTAATAGTGTGTATATGTGCAGTTTTTGTTATTGTTTTATAATATTATATTACTAGTTGCATCGGCATAAATCATGATAATAATTATAGGCTGAATAGGTTTATTTTACACATACATTATTTGTTTGCCGATATATTTAAGGTAATTCCTAAATAGAACTCGAAAAATATGCAATAATATATACAATGTGTAACTGAAATGCATGTCATAAATTTAATGGCACAATCTGCGCAGTAAATCATGGAAATATGATATTCAAAAATTCTTCCTAAAAGGCCTTCAAAGAAAATAAAAAAGTTATTAACTGTATCAAAAACGGTATATGGTAGGGGTAACATATGGTATATATTTGAAATCAGGAACAAAGGATCATTTCAAAAATTTAAAGGTTATCCCATTTAAAAAATATATTATTTTTTTGTATCCCCTAAAATCTGCACGCTACTGAACTTTTGAAAGCATTTTAACAAAATACGGTCATAACCGCACAACTTTTATTTAAAACTTTTTTTCTATAGGCAATAATAACGACGATAAGGGGTGGGTAATTTATAATGCAAGAGTAATTAAATATTAGATAATTTTATAATCGAACTAATTATTTTAGGTACATAAGGTTCTTTAAATCATGTAAATTAATTAAAACGCATAAACCAATAACTTTTTCTATGGTGATATAAAAGTTTATACAATGTAAATAAATTCACTTGACGCAAATAATGATACAATGAGATTAAGATTATATGAAAATCTTTTTAGTCACATCCGAAACTCAGCAAACCATATTAGTACATCTTTCTCGCATCCATACTAAGCCCTCAACCCAATAATTGACTGGTCACGATATCAACGATGCAGTTTTAAAGGATCTAACTAGTTTCATACTATATCTTTACGGTTTTCGAGTTATCTGGAAATAATAATTTTAGTTATTAAAATTTTTATCCCCATATAAATGAATTCTTGTGATAAAGGGCAAATTCTAACTGAAAAATGTGATGAATTTTTTTAGAAAGAATTTTATGATCGTAAATTGGTTTTACTTTTATTTTCTTTTTTTCATGCAAGTAAACAAAACTGAGAGATTTGTCCATCACTCACCGACGGAGACTTATATGATTGTAAATTGGTTTTACTTCTATTTTCTTTTTTTTATACAAGTAAACAAAACTGAGAGATTTGTCCATCACTCACCGACGGAGACTTTTAGTATGCTAATCTATATAGCGAGCACTGCTTCAAGTAGAACACGCATTAAAAGAAAGTAAATAATAAGTGTGTACTGTGGATTATGATGGCTCCACCTGTAGTGAGAACTACCATCAATACTCCACATAAGAAATCTACATGTACATGTATTATTTACTAGCTTCTAATGTTTGTTCTATCTATAAAAAAAATGTATTGAAATTTTTTCTTTATTCAAACTTGTTTCAACTGTAAAATGCAAAAGAATGGTATTTATTTTTACATAATTATTAAACTATTTTTAATAATTTTGTCAAAGGTCAAGCTATTTTGGAAAAAATCAATTGTTTATTTACTCTTGTCTTCTATTTAAAAATAGCTATTATTATCTTGAAAATCAGTTGTTTTTAATGCATTAATTTAAACAAATGTCTCTGCTTGAACTACACGCTTTTTTCTACTGAAACTGGAGGTTTTATTCATTTTTCTGTAAATATTTTTGAACGTGATGGTGTTGGACGATATGGATACAACACCCTATATGCTCTTTTTGCTGCATGTTTATTTTTGTTATTTTTTAACTATAAGTAAATATTTGGACTTTTTTTCCTCGCTGTAAACCATTTTGATTATTTCATTAAAGAAATGTCACTTATCAAACATAATAGTTGTCATTTTCATAGCTCACTTTAATAAGGTTAACTTTTCCATATTTACAGTAACTAGTTTAATAACTCATAAACGGTATATTTTGATTATTTCATTAAAGAAATGTCACTTATCAAACATAATAGTTGTCATTTTCATAGCTCACTTTAATAATGTTAACTTTTCCATATTTACAGTAACTAGTTTAATAACTCATAAACGGTATATTGTAGAGATAACATATGATATGTTTTTGAAATCAAGAATAAAGGATCATTCCAAAAATTTAATAATATACAGGGTATCCCATTTAAAAAAATATATTATTTTTTGTACCCCTGAAATCTGCACGCTACTGTACTTTTGTTAGCATTTTAAAAAAATTCAGTCATAACCACACAATTTTTATTTAAAACTTTTTTTCCATAGGCAATAAAAACGATGATAAGGGGTGGGTAATTTATATTGAATAACCATGTATATGTTTACATTCTGTTTATGTTTATGTTTACGTTTACATTTACATTTACGTTTATATTTACGTTTACATTTACATTTACATTTACATTTACATTTACATTTACGTTTACATTTACGTTTACATTTATGTTTACATTTACGTTTACATTTATGTTTACATTTACGTTTACATTTACGTTCACATTTACGTTTACATTTACGTCTATGTTTATATTATAAATCAAAAAGTGACGAGAACTGACATTGGAACTTTAATATAGTTGGCATTACTAAATTTGCGACTTTAGTGTAAAATTCACCTTGTGGTATGCCCGTGTAGTAACAATTATGTATATTCTACTGAATTCAGGTACTGCATAGTCATTAAACTTTCAAGTAACTGCTGCAGTTTGTTCAACATCGCAGATACTACTTTGCATTTTTAACTTTAAAGTGAGAATTAGTAGTAATACTGACTGCATAGCGTTACCAAAGAGTAACTTGATAATGGTAATGATAACTGAGAGTGTTCTATTAAAAGTTCCTGTAACGTTGTCGGGACATTTTCTGGAGCTTTAAAGTTGCGTAACTTATCAGCGACATTTAGTAAACACTTTCTTCTTCGGAACTAATCGAACATGGCGCCGAAAAACAACAATACAGATTTTCAGGCATTCATCTACCTTTTATAGAAAAGTTATGTTACAGTTAAGTGAAGTTAACAATTTAACAAATTATTTGATTGATGCGGAACCGACTCTTATTCGTTTAAATAGATAAATAACCACGTTAGGTAAACTATAGGTAAAATTGAACATTACAGTGAAGAACCAACAAATGTTAAAGTAAAGAATGTAGTTGATTGTGATTGTTTGTGATTTGCCATTAACTGTTATTAATGAAAACTTCGTCCACTGAATAACTTCGCAAAATAGTGTCAGTGATTAACGTGTTGCCAATCCCAAACAATAAAATTATTTTAACCTATACTTCATTCATTTCATATAAGCACATAAAAAATTCTAGCATAGGCGCGAGGTATTATAAAAATACATTTTGTGAATTTATATATCCCACCGCGCGCTTATGCTAGAGAACTTGCACGGCTGAAGGTCGACAAAGTGACCACTTGCGAGCCGAGAAAAAATAATTTTTATATGCTCATTTGAAATGAATGGAGTATAGATCGGATCAGCCAGCTCTACCAACGTAAAAGTTAGGGTCGTAAAGCACGTGGGAACTTTGCAGTAACTTTTCGTAGTAGCGTAGTAGACGCCAGTTTAAAGTTACCAAGAAAATGACGTCATTCATCTACTACTTTTTGGTAAACTATTATTCAATGATGACGCCACATTGACTTTTAAACATGGTAATTTGCAAACCTCTTTTATAATTAGATCATTACTATTTCATAATTAGAGTAGGCAAATCGGTCTTCAAGTCACGGGCGGTGCCAGGTAGAGAAATACCCAAATACGTAAGCGAGAATTGTTTACTATTTTAGCAAAGACTAACATTTGATTTTAGTTATTATTGTTATACGTGGTGTGTACAATGTAATTTATTCATCTCCGTTGTATTGTTGATAAATTTATTTGTTGTATTTCATTCTTGATACTAATTTAATAATAAACTATGTCAGACCTGCTCAAGGATAAAACACAGCAATACGCTGACAAAGTGAAAACATTTAACAGTGAATTCCCGGATTTATTCTACAATGGTGCAATAATAATTTGTCAGGTGTGCGAGACCGACCTGATGTGCTGGGACACACGTGATTATAAATGTCACGTAAATTATGTGCAACATAAAACTAAAAAAAGGCGTGCCTTCGACAACACAGTTTATGTTCTTAATGCTGATCGTCTGAGATGTTCCGCTGCACATACTCGATAATCAACCATTTCAAGAGTTCTGGAATAAATACAATCTCATGGTGATATTACCAAGTGGCACAAAGTTGCGTAACTATGTACCAATTGTAAGCGAACACATTGCAAATAAGATCAAATGTGTTCTAAAAAATACGTAGCTGTGGTTATGCGTTGACGAGACGATAGATTGTAAAAATAATTCTATTTTAAATGTTATAGTACGTATACTAGACCCTCTTAAACCGACATTTCTACTGTTACTAGTTAGCAAAAGACTAACTGAGTGGACTGGCCAAACAATTACGCAGGTGGTGCTGGAGACGTTAGAAAATTATAACCTGTCAAAAAGTCAAGTGTTGACGTTTGTGACCGATGGTGCCGCGACAATGCGTTTGGTAGGCCGTTCTTTTCAAGAACACGGTTGTAGGTTGGTGCAAGTTACGTGTAAAGTTCATGCTTTACACCTTGTGGCAGAAACTAATCGACAAAGCTTTCCAGAAGTAGATGCATTAATAGCAAGTACAATAAAAGTGTTTCTTAAATCTCCTAAACGTCTTCGCGCATTTCATAGCAAGTGTCCCGGTATTCCCGAACCGCCACAGTCAATTCTTACATGTTGGGGAATATGGTTGAAAGAAGTCTTTTATTATGCTGAATATTTCCAACAAATAAAAGCTGTGACACTACAATTCAATCCAGACGAGGCTGCAACTATTAAGAAAATACAGGCAAAATTCGAAGACGTTTCTGTTGAAACAGCTTAAAAAATATTTACAAGAACTATAAAGATTATATGACGCCATAAAAAAATTACAGAACAGTGCGTTGTCGTTAACAGAATCACTGCAAAGAGGGTTGAAGTGAATCGACTGCTAAACTGTATAGGTGACGTAAAAAATGAGCCCGTTGGAGAATAGTTCGCACGTGTGTTAAATCAAGACACCGGTGTTACCAGGTTAAGACAAATTTGTGATAGTACTGATGGTGCATCTGCAGATCCGTTAAGTGAGTTCCAAGACTATTTTAAGTATCCTTGTATTACATCAATAAATTTCGAACGGTCGTTCTCAAAATTTAAGTATATGTTTCCACCACATCGAACATTACTCTCGGAGACCACCATAGAAACATACATGATGCTGTAAAGTTTTCACAGTTCTTTTCCAGTTTGTGTTAACCAATCTAGTTAAGAGGGTAAGTTGTGCATACATTATTATAAATTGTAACAGTGCATTGCTTTTATTACAGGTTAATTTCTTTTATTACACTTATTATGATGCTTACGCCGGAAAAATATTTTCTTTTCTGACGTTTTTCTTCAATTTACACCAAATTAATTCACTCGGGTTGAAAATACAGAAATATGGCGGTAATTTCAACACTTTGTGGCCATATCTCTCCGTTATATTATCAATAATATACTTCTCATAATTTTTCATATGCAGGACTTCCGAGAGTTGTGCTTTATTATATTTTTTCTCATATAGGGATCATGTTTCATTAAAAAAATTTATAACTCCAGCTTAGTAGAACTCCTGTTAGGAATTTTATACAGTTGCCTCGAATGGTACTTCGCATTGTCAAGAACAATAATGTTATTCGGTTTTAATTTTGGAATTAGTGTATTTTCAAACCATTCCTCAAATATTTCTCCCTCCATGTTCTTGTGGTAATCCATGTTACAGTCTTTCATGTTCTTTCCGCACAGTTTCAATGCATTATCAACGTATTCATCAACCGATCCACAGTGCAATATAATCAACAGTCCCTTTATTAGAGAGCAATGGGATTGATTGGCATTTCCTAGATCCATCATCAATCCATCCTTTTTTTACGGTGTTATATATCATACCAAGTTTCATGTAGATGATAAATTGGTCTATTTTCCCTTCTAAGTTCTCTTATCTCTTCGAGATATGAATTTCGCATATCCACTATTCGTTTACTTTCCATAATCGCCATGCGTTTATTAATAGTTTGATATTTAAATCCAATTTTTCTCAGCTAAGTTCCTAAAGTTCTTTTGGTATATTTTAGATAATAATCTATTTCTTTTAATTTTCTGTCTACCATGTCAATAGTTGGGATTTCATTTTTCTGACGCGTCGTAAATTAAAGTTCTTAAAAGTTTTGCTAACGATGGGTCCAGAGTTTTCGATTGACCGACGTCGGATCTCTGTTTTCTAGGGAGGGCACCCTCTTTAAACAGTTTGTATATTGTGGAACTGGGAACGTTAGTCAGAGATGCTGTTTCACCTAATACATCTAAATCATACAAATTTGGGTCATTACTCGTCGTTGCAAAAGATTATTGTAAACATTAAGGCAAATTTGTTTCGCTTGCTCGTTCAAATGTAAGCGATTTTTTCTTACTGAAAACACTAATGAACTCTAATTTTCTTTATCACTGTAATCACTATCACTTTCATTTTCACAAACACAATAAGATGTAGACGTAAAGGCTTTCCACGGTCGATACATTTTTACATCAAGTACCTTCTTAAATTATTTTCAAAAACACACCAGCAAATACACAGATATGAAATATATTACTTATATTACACTAATACACAAATCACTGTAACAGGATAACCTTCTTAAATTATTTTCACAAACACACCAGCAAATAAACCGTTATGAAATAATTATTACTTATATTACACTATTACACAACTCACCGCAACACGATAACCTTCTTAAAATATTTTCAAAAACACGCCAGCAAATAAACAGATATTAAATAATTATTATTTAACTTATAAAATAATACTTATAATATATCAGTACTACTAGAATGACTCGCTAAAAAACTAAATGCGGCTCTGAAGTATAACAGAATGTAAGTGAAATTCCGCCTCGATCGCGTGCCAGCAAAAACAACAATCATCGTTCTCGCTTTAACGTAAGCGATGAAAAGACGGAACATGTCATGTGTGCTCCGCACGTCCCGTCACAATATAGGTTTCGCTATACTAAAAATGATTTACTTTTAAGAAAATATTAAATCGCTAATTTTTTTACTGAAATTTTTCTTATGCCTCATTTCCCTCCCTAGCAATCTTGTATTCTTTTGATGATATAGCACATGCAACACCTATCGTTTAAATTTGGTATGGTGTCTCCTCTCATAATATAACCAGAATTTAAATTATTGTATTATTTTAGAAATTACTATAATGTAAGCTTATATTATTTTTAAAACGATTTGTCATGGAAAGATTAATAAATATTATTATAAATGCATTGTCAATTGGTGGACGTTCGGAGACTTTTCAATTTGTACTTTTAGTTGCATCGGTAATCTTTTACATTTTTTCTGCAATTTTGTTTACTCCGCCGTCATCCCTATCATGGATACATTGAAGACAAATATCATGTTGTTTTAATTTGTAAATATTTAATACCATTGTTACTGCGGTGGTGTAAAATTGTAATTTTTTTTTACACAAAGTAAATACAAAATAAAGAATTATTTTCGTTAACACAGACACAGAAAAATTTAATATTGGTCTTTATTTTTATTTCATTGGAACCAACTGTGGAACACAAAATTGTATTCGTATTCTGCGAACATTAAGGGGGTACCGAAAACATCCGCAAAATACGAATTACGTTGTCACTTGTAAAAAATTTCTATCATTGCCAGCCTTAAATTATTTAAAACAGCTTATTTTTATTCTTGTATGAAGTTAGCACTAATCCGTTAGTAACAGTCACTTTTCCTCAAAAATTTTCGATATCCCTGTTTAGCACACCAATCACTGTTTTCTTCTCAATTTCAAATAAATTTAAATGAAATATAACAGTATAAAATATTATAAATATAAATAAAATAAACTTAAACTCCTTTTTCGGAAAATTGCTGCATTAAATAATCTCTTAAAAATTAAAAACAGTATGTTACAAGAAGCGGTTCATTTAAAATATGTTAATCTATTCACCATTAGCATCAAATTAGTTGATAATATTAAGACATAAATAAATTACCGCTTTAAAGTTTGTCATAAATTGAGAAAAAGATATATTTTCTGAACAAGGTTATAAGTTATTTCCCAAAATTAATTAGAATATTAGATAAGTCCTAAACAGATATGTCTATAAATAAACGGATATATCTATAAAGTAATAAAGTACTTCATTAGACATTAATTTGTTTTTTTTTAATGTTTGTTTACATTTTATTTGAGAAGATATTCACTAAAAAGCAAATACATACATATTATTTCATTTCATTATTTAAATTTTCATTAGAAAATTGAAAATTACAGAAACGTTGTGCTGGCTGTATTCATACACATTTTTAAAATATTTGTTCATTTAAATTTTTATGAGAACTTGTTTGATAAACAATCTTTAAAGAATTAAAAACATTATGGTGCAAAATGTGATTTAAAATATGTTAATGTATTCCCATTAACATTGAATGAATTGATAAAATTAAGACATAAATTAATTGATATTTTAAAGTTTAACTTAAATAATTGATAAAAGATATATTTACTAAACAACGTTTGTAAGTTATTTTTATTTATATTATATTTAAATTGAAACATTATTTTTTAATATTTTAAAAATCCTGTGTATTGTTCTGCAACTTATAATTGCCTCATTTTAAACAAACTGTTTAAAATTTACTTTGTAATAACAACAATAATAAAAATAAATGGTATGGAAAACCACACCAGCATGTCAAAAATTAGCCGTTGGGAAAAACAAAAAAAAGTCTTTATTCGGCGAAGTTTAGTTATTACAACCTTTCTGCAACTTTTACGCTGCTAAAATTAAACGGTGAGGTACAAGAAAAAAATTCACCAGATATAATCCCACTAGATTTTTGCTGTAGGGACATCTAGAAACAGTTGTATATCGAATTAAAACAAAATCTAGAAGACCTTAAAAAAATTCGAAATGCAATTGCTTTTGTTATCCCAATATTCAAAGTTTACGACTCAATTATTTGTTGCATTATTAACAATTTATAGAATTCGAATTTTTGTGGGGTAGTATTGGACAAAAATAAAAACACGTTACTGAGATTTAACGGTTTCTACTGTAACATCAGGCTTCATCAGAATCTATTATATTTATCACAATTGATTATTACAGTCTCAAAATAAACAGATAAACGAACTTACCAATCTACAAGTCAATAAAAACAAATAAAAACAACAATACCGACCTACAGGTCAATAAAAACAAATGAAAGCAACAACATAGTTTTCAGAGAGTTCACTTCTAACGTTACAATTTATTTCAAATTTATCCGCACCATAAGTAACGTCGGCTTTTTTGTTCCCTTTACCACCATAAAAAAAGCCGACGTTTTCCATGCTGCAAATAAGTTTAAAACAAACTTTACACATTTAACACAATAAGAGGGCTAATCGAACCAGTGTTTGTAAGGTAATTTTTCAAAATATATTTCTTCCATACGGTTTGGTCAAATTACACCAAATTTGGAGGATCAGTAGTTGAAAGTGTACTAGAGGGTACATGTATATCTATTTTAATTAATTTTCACTTTATGTAGGGAAAATTTATACTGTAAATTTAAGTGAAATTTGAACGTGATTAGCTCCTTAATTATGATATCAATCGGTAAAATTCGAGGTAAAATTCATACATGTCTTCTAGAATGAATCTTCATAATTATGCTCAGCAAGTTTCAAACATTTATTCCGTACTATTTGGTTAAAATAAATTTTCTAAATAAGTATTTCTGTCACTACAAATGGAGCAAGGAAGTGTTACCTCTAGTGGGAATCGCACCTCAATGAAGTCGGTGAATAAAAGGTCCAGTGAAGGTATAGTCAAGAGCAAAATTATTCAGCGGCGCATGTATAAAAACTTTCTAGAGAGTGACACAGCTATCCGAAGCTTTTTCCCGACTAGGCCTCTTAAAAAACATACTAATTATTTAAAAAACTAAATAATTATCACTATATAAAATCTGTAAGAAAAATTACACCTATTACCAGCGACACGTGGCTATACATTTACCCAAATCAACACCCCCACCCCCACCCCCGGTATCATCAACATTTTAAAGGGACCTTTTTTAACTTAAAGGGGGTTATAGTAAGAAGAAAATTTATTTTAAACCAAATGTAAATATCAGATGATAATCCTATAGTTTAAATAAAAATTAGGTTTATGGCTACCGTATTTATATCTCGACTTAAGTTTTGTTGTAATTACTGGTAATAATAATTTTTAAGCTCCCTTTAAGTTGTTAATATTACCAAGGGTAAGACAATTGGCTACGCTTTCATTTCTTTTCAATATTGATTGAGATATTTAAGAAGTATTGTATCGTACTAAACGGGAAAACAGCAGTATTTGTAACGTTGAAAGGGAAAGAAGAGTAAGGTACTTAACCTAAACTTGATATAACAATTAGTAAGCAGTGGTAAAGGGAACAAAGAAGATGATATTTTCTATGTTGCGGATGAGTTTGAAATAAACTTTAATATGTTAAAAATGAACTGACTAAAAACTATGCTGTTTTTATTTGCTTGTATTAACTTGTACATTGGTAAGTTTATTTATCTGTTTCTTTTGAGATTGTAACAATTAATTGTAATAAAATATAGATTCTGATAAAGCCTGATATTACAGGAGCAACCGGTTAATCTCAGTAATGTGTTTATATTACTTGTCCAAAATTACCCCACAAAGATCAAGTCATATATATGAGTAGCTTATTGTCAAAACGCAGTTTCTGACAAAACGTTTATTACGATATAGCTAACATTTAACTCATTTTAATAAACTCTTTTAAAAACTGTATATTAATTTTAGCAAAATACAGGTTCTGTAATTTAAAACATATGATAAATATAGGGGACATATTTTTTAGTTATAGAAAATTATGCATTTACTCCTAAACAAATGGTTTGCAGAAATGGTGTTTTGAAAATAATCTCATATATCATCAGTGGAAGCAAAAACCAGTAAAAATTATTAACGATATTGAAACCATAATCATTAATTTTTATCAGTAACACGATACGAGGATTACCAGTGTGAGAATTTTGTTCCACACCGATAATCCGCAACCGCATTGAATCTGAATAGGCAACATTTCAGTCTGTTATCTTGAACCATCATGGAATATGGTTTTGACTTATAACATAGAGTGACATAATCAATGAAAATGGTGGGAGTAATGTTGAACAAGTTCTCTACCCTCTTAAAATTTGAACACTTCCAATTTTATAGATTTTGCACCTTACACTGATGCTTTAAAATAATAAATCAAAACGTTGGCTTTTTACCGTTGAAATATATTTTATCCCAACTCAACGTATCCCCTGCCACATTTATTATCAATATTGAAAATAATCAAATATATTTAGAGCCACCTTTGAAGTTGTGTTATAAAATTGTAGAAATACTTTTGTCGCTCTCATGTTTTATTAACTGGCATAACTAATACGTCTCAGAAAATGTCCATCCCATATATTTCGTTAATTCTAAACATATTTTCTTATTTTAGAATTCTGTCTTATGGTATCCTTTACGTAGATCGAGCTCAATTAAAATCTAACCAAAATTATACTCAACTAAAATCTAACCAAAATTATACAAAGTGGTAAAAAAACACCATATATATTTTCGCCAATTCGATAAAGCTCACCGAGGCGATATCATAAATAATAATTGTAACCTATTTGCTTCATAAATAATGGAGATATTCTATTATTTATCTTTCAATTAACATATTTTAACAATCTTTAAAAAGAATTACAAAGTTATAAATTTTAAATGAGTTGCAATTTATAAAAGAATTATATACATCCACCTTCTTTTTCTATAGACATTGACATCTTTTAAGAAAGTTAGTGTGAACACTTTCAAGTTATAACACTGCCTCTCTTATTTTTATTCCACGGTATCTGTATTCTCATCCTTACAGATTTTTTTGCTTTATTGCGCCCCAGATAAAGAAATTTAGCGGCTTTAAATCGGGTCTTCTTGGATGCCAATAAATGACTCCAATACCACCAATCCATAATTCGTATTTATTATTAAGACAATTTTTCACACTTCTGACATTATGGAGCTACATCCTGCTGTCAGGTTATATTTTCTTGATATGAAAGAGGAATATTATCCAAATATTAATATTGTCTGAACGTTATCTTTATGGCATTCTCTAATTTTTTCTTTTTCTTCCTTGGGGCTTACTAATACAAGAATAATTTCTGTAAAATCGCATGTGCAGTGATTTATTTTTCTAGTGACATATTGGGTACCTAGCTATGTTTTTTAGATAATAAATAATTATTCATGTGGTAGTAAGTCCCAAGGAAGATCCAAGTATTCCTCAATATCATTCTTAAGTAAGTTTAAATACCTTTCACCATTTAGAACATCATAAATAAAAATCGGACTAATAATTTTACGCTTAAAGAAACATTTCACACATTGACAGTTTTCCTCCCTTGTTTTTTAATTTTCCCAGTGGCATGTGGATTTTCCGTAGACCAGACTTGTTACTTTGTTCTGTTATATACACTTGAGGTTGAGAAGGAGGACTCATCAATCCATAAGGTCTTTTCTTAAATCTTCTGCACAAAATATGCGTCTGTTATTTAGATCATTGTGCTAAAGTTTTTGAACCGGAAGAATATGGTATCGCTTTAATTTATTTCTGCTTAAAATTCGTTCAGTACTAATTTCTGAAATTTTGAAATGGTCGATTGCGTTGTAAGTTAAACGTCTGGGATTTTCATGAGGAAAAAGTATAGCTTTAAATTCCATTTCATCATTTGTAACGAGTTTTACTTCATTTCTCTTTTGCTTTCTTAAATCATTCTTACTTCTAAATTTGTCATAAACTCGTTTAAAAGTTTTACGACACGGGGTAACACAGTTTGGAAATTTTCTTATATATTAATAGTTCGAGATAATTTTTTTTGCATAATAAGAAAACATCTAAAATATCTCGACGTTTTCTTAGTGAATATTGCATCATTGCAATGGAAAAATATTATTTTCCCACAAAATACAAGAATTGATTGTAATTATAGTATTAAACTTGATAAGTAGCATTAGCAACTCCTTATACAGCTCGCATAATGTTAAAACCCTACGATATTTTGCGAGTCTTAATGTCATCCGAAAAACTGTGGAAATAATTTTATTTTGATTTGTCATAATTTGCATTGGGTATTTAAAATTAATAATTTTATAATTCTTTTTAAAGTTAAAAGAAGTTAATATATATGTCTTCCTTTTTTGTGAAGCAAATAAATTACAGTCGTATATTTATGAAATTACATCGATGAGCTCTATCGAATTATTGTAAAATACATAGGGTATTCCATTAAAAAACACGTTTTTGACCACCTTATGTATTTTTGATTCAATTTTAAATTTGAGCCGAGATTTATAATTTATATGAAAGAAGCCATAAGACAATCATAAAACTAGAAAATATGTTTAGAATGGGCATTTCCCACACATTTTTTTATTTGCTTATTCGATAGTATTTATAAATACAAGCTCAAAGAATTTTTTCTATATTTTTTGAGCCCTGTCATCAGACTAAGTTTGGCGCCAAACACAAACAGCCAGTTAAAGAAGGTATCGCAGTATTGCCAGTTTTACGTATTGTTTGAAAGCGTGATTGGTGATTATACTTATTCAATTATAAATACAACTATAAATTCATTCACATAGAATTCTACCTCAGTACGAGGAGAACATTTTATTTGTACCTGTTTTAAAACCTCGACATTTAAATATTTAGAAAAAAATCAGCAGAAATCGAATAAGTTAGGTTATGTTATAAGTTTATTCTCCGTTGCTGTTACTGAATTGACGATTGAAAACAGATATTAATTTCTTTGTTAACAATCATTCATAACTTTCAGCTGATTATGATGATTTTATTTGAATAGTATTGGAGCGTGCGTTTTATTAGAAAATCGTAAAAATATTTGCCGTTTTAAAAAGAATTTAAATTATGAATTATGAATAGCAATAGTAAATAAATAACAGAATCATTTTCTTCGCTATTCATTAAGTGGAATATAAATCTTAATAAAAGAACAAAAAAAATGCACAAATATTGAAAATACCAACATGTATATACAATATACATTAAGGTCAAAACAATGTAATTACTTACCTTTTATTTTGTATCCAAATTAAAATAGTCTTGAAAATGTTTGATATAAACACAAAAATTAATGTACAAATTCATGAAATCGTTGAAAATCACAAATATTCTCAAAGAGTTTTCAGCTACCAAATAAATAATTAAATAAAGAAAATATGGCAACACAGGTTCGGCCATATCCCAGGGCGCTTTATTTTATTGGTTGATTATTGGCGGCAATTTTAAATTAATCCAAACTTTTATAATTTTTTTTGTAGTTATTTTTTTTTAAATCTAACCACATGGATACTGATTACAAAAATAATGTAGAATCATACACAATAAAATGAAATCCTACTTTTGATATCGTGGCACATCCCCATCAACGAAATAAGTGGAGTGGACCTTTTATGAGACTTACCCCGTATATCTATTCGATTTCATCACAGTTATTGCTTAAAACGTTGTTAAAATCTTATTAAAACTGAGACAGATGGTATTGCAAGGTCAAACAGAAAAATGTGATTTAAACCCATTTTGCTTCTGACTACATCGCATATTATCCGTGTTCTCATAAATAAATAAATAAAAGTGAATTGACAGTCGATCTGTAGCAAGGCGTGGTTACTTTTACTATCTGTGTTCGAGTGTCCTGTGCTCAGTCGACCAACAAAAGACTAGCGAATGATATGCAATCTCAAAACTTACGACACATTCAACTAAGCGGCCAACAACACGCGAAATATTTATAAAAAATTTAATGCTAATTCGAAAAGGAAACAATGAAGGTAATGGCTACGTGTTAGTTAAGCAGATCTAGTTTCTATAAGCTCACATGTGGGTGAAAATCTGTAGCAAGGTTCCTGCTTGACAACTTCTCAATAATCAACTGGAGCATTTTATTATGTACGATGTCTAACGAGGCTTTCGAGTTAGTGCTTGTCGGTTAGAAATTATGTTACCTTTACTGAACCTCTTTTTTTTTTAGCACTGCTCGTTAAAGTGGATAATAGGATCAAATTGTCACATCACAGAAAACACCCACCTAGGTACGTATATTTTTTTGTTAATTACTATCTAAATATAGAGAGTGTTTTAGAAATGGTGCAAAAAGTTTGAAGAGTATACTCGATGGACCAAAAGAGGGAATAAAGTTCTGTTAGAGCACAAAACGCAAAAAGGAAAATTAACTGTTTTAAAAATACCGAGCGTTAAAGTTTTAGGGAATATCTTCGTTTTTGTAATTATATTTAAAACAGATATATAATTTAAAAAAAAAGGCGTTATTATTGATGCTAATTACTTTTCTCAAGTGTCCAGAGGCGTAGAAACAAAGTTTGCCTATAATTTTTTAGCAGAAAATATTTACCAATAAAAAAATTTCAAATCTGATTTCAAAAAGACTCGTTTAAAACACTCAAAATAGGTATTCTTACGAGCAGGTACCTCGAGAGAATGTATCATTTTTGAGTAAATTGAGGTTAAATATTTCTGCATTTTTTTTAAATTGATATTATACAGGGTCCTGCAGAATGATAGACCCTATTTAAAATGCGAATGACTTCTTTCAAATTTCTTAATATTTTTTAAATTCTTTTTGAACCGTAAAATAAAAACATGCCATTTTCAACACATCTCCGGACATTTTTCATAATTTGTCCCTACAATAATTTGATTGGCATTGCTGCAACCTCTGCTCGTATATTTTCTTTTAATTCATTTATCATTCGCAGATTGTTTACGTATATCTTGGACTTCAGATACTCCCATAAAAAATAAATCATAAGTCGACAACCCTGACGAGGAAGTTTACCGCAAAATTACTTTTTTAAGGAACATTTCTTGCACAATTTCCTTTGACCATCTAAATGTGTGGAAAGTGGTACCATCCTGCTTGAACCATATTCTAAGTTCTAGAGCAAGGAAGTTTTATAGCAGCGCTGCTATATACTTGCTGTCCCGTAAATATCTTCAAAGAAATATAGACCGATGACTCCTAATGATAAAATTCCACACCATACAGTGAGTTTTGCTCTGCGTAACGGTTCTTTATGTAATGCCCTCGGATTTTCTAATGACCAATATCCGTAATTTTTCTTATTCACACATCCAGTAAGATGCAAGTGAGCATCAGTAGTCATTAAAAGTTGGTCCAAATCATCCTGGTTATTATTCAAAACTTGTTAAAAGCATTCGCAATTCGTAACACGAGCTTCAAAATGTCGTGGTAATAATTATTGGTGACCTTTCTGGTTTTGCATGGAGGTAACTTTAAATCATGTAAAATGCTCTTATTCTCTCCATCTTTCGGCATTATGTACAATTCGATGTCCTTTTTTAGGCTTGTCGTTCGCTGCGGAAGCAGTAGTAGTACAGATTTTTGCCATCCATCTTGTAATGGTTTCACCACTGAGAACCAAATTTCGCTTATCAACATTGAAATGAATACCAAATATTCTTTGAGTTTTTACCACCGATTATTTTTCAAAAAACGTTCAATAACGAAAGAGCGTTGATCATTTGAGAACTGATTCATTTTGTATAATTGACATGTATTTTTTATTGACTTCTGCATTTATTTATAACATAAAGCTACATGATTCATTTATCCAAATCCAAATTGTTGATTTTTTATTTAAACAATAAAACGAAAATGATGAAAATAGAGGCTAATATTGAGAGTCGATATCTTTAAAACTTAATTTTCTAGTGAATAATTTCGTTTGTAATTTCTTTTGTAGATTTAGTCATTCAACTGTCATAATTGTATGAAGAATTACTTTATTTGACAGATAGAATGCAAATATTTTTTGTAAGTTTACAGCCTACAATTAAAACAGGAATATTTTAAAGATTTTTCATCATTAACTCGGTTACTTGTGAAGCGATTATGTCATATAATAAGTGTTGCAATCAGGGAATCTAAATATACGAAAATACATGAGAAAACACTCTTTTTTAAACGACCTGTATGTTTTAAGTCCAATAATAAATCTGCTTGTGGAATCAAAGTCTACGTAAAAAATTAAAGGAAGTGAAATATTAAATCATTTAAAATATTTGAAATAAGAGAGAATAGCAGGAGGTTGCAATTAAAAAACTAACCCTGTACCTATTTAACAAATTTTTACCGATTGCTTCATATTATTTATTTAAAAAACACCATTCAAATAGAGCGGTTTTGATGAACTTTAGAAGTAATTAATGGCTTCTTATGTAAATTATGAATATTGGTACAAAAACTGATTTTCTTATTCAGATTAGGTGAAGATCCATATGTATTTATTTATTCCTTTTTCAGGTATCCCGCAATTTAAATCTACTGAAAACAAATGAAACTTTCACATTGTCATTAAATCTGAGTAAATAGTGGAACATATTATAATAAAATTTTTATTTGATGTATGACATGTACTTACATTACTGATTATTATAATATTATGTCTTCAATATACTATTATAACTAATAGTAATAATACCAAAAATTAAATATATATTTAATATAACGTTAAAAGCAATGAAATAATAATGATGTGATTGATACCTTTGTATTATCCTTGAATCTATATCGTTAAAAAAAAGTTTTTTCTTGGTAGTAAGCGCCGATAAAAATTAAAAAAATAATCAGCGATTGGTTCATTATTACATTACACTACATGTTCAAAGTAACTGTCATGTAAATCACATTAACTCACAGAACACTTTTAATTACTTTTACAATGTAAGCATAGATAATCATTAGAAGAATTTGTCAACTTTAAAATTTCTCAACCACTACACTTTTCTGGTCCCATAGAAATAAAAAATTTTGTTTCGCAATAATTTACGTGCTTGTCTGTATGTCGTTCTTTCCTGTTTTGTCTAGGCTGCGCCATTAATTAGAAGAATTCATTCGATTTTGTTTGAAATAAACTCGTAGTGACGGCTTTCTAATCATTTGCAAATATTTTAAAAATAATGCCATTTAGAGGAAATTTAAGGAGAAAAAAATATCTTAAATAAAAGTTGCAACACCACCGTTACTCATAAAACGGTCGATTTTGGTTGATATCGGTCAACTGGAGATAAGGTTTATATGTTCGTTTTTAGGTTTTTTGAAATATAAAGAAAAACTGTTCAAAACAAAATTTACAGCAACGTTTGTCCTTATCACTTTTTTCGAGTTTCCAACAAGAAGTAATATGTTAATAATTTTCGCTAATTGGATAATAATTAGCGGTATTTTTGGTGTAGCATTTAAAATTTGTTGACTTTTGAATAATTTGAATACCAAAAACAAAAAAAAAAATTGAACGAAAATAATGAGTTTTAATTATCAGAATCAATTTTGTGTTCATTTTCTCTATAGGATAATAAATGGCATTTTTTATCTAAAGAGAATAATTTTCAAGTAGAATATTTTTAAAAATTTATCAATCAGTTGTACTAATAACCTTTTTTGATATATTGTAGCATTTTCTTGAACTGATACCATTGCTACATTTGTGTTAAATTTATAATAAGTTCATGACTAAAAATATAACAAAAATAAATTAAATTCTTTATGATAATACCAGAGAACATTTGAATAAAAACAACTGATTTTCCCAAGGACGAAATAATAAAACAAAGAAAAATCCATAAACAACACCTATCCATCCTATCCTGTTACAATTCTAGTATTAAACCAATTAATTACCAACCAGTAACATGTATTTAAATAAATATATGACATACAACAGCTTAATGAATATCTGATAAGCATATCCTGCTGGCAGGAGACTGTCCAGCTCCACTACCAATAACCAGGAACTGACCAACGACCACTCGATTACACCCGTCACCATTACATAGACAACTAACAAAACCTAAACCATATCAAGTGAGCCCATCCGACAAAACACTTTCGATCTCAAGACAGTAAACTAGAGCAGTGTCTTGTATAAGCCTGCTAGATTACAAACGCGCTGGACCAGTGCTCTCTCAGTTACAGCAGGGAGTGCACGTCAGTGATCTCCGCGCTCTCACACACGTGTGCCAGCTCTTTACGTCAGTAAACCAATGTGTTCATATCTCTTAGACTATTTTAATTTAGTGGAAAATCAAAGTTTTTACAGACTGTGTCGTGAGTTTTGGCAGTGATCCTTGTGAACCGAGTTTCGTGTCTCACCACTCATTCATATCTCCAGGGTTGCTCGCTTGATCTAACGTTGACATCTTCGGCGGATTAATTTTCATCATGCTTCATCAAGATTAACTTTTCTCAGTGTTCATAAATATTAAGGTTCCTTCATCCTCCGCATCTTAGAATTTTTCACAAATTTATTTAAAGGAATTTCTGCGTGTAATAAACCTCCATCAGGACTTTATTTACGATGTTATATAAACCAATAAACAGAGTAATAAAACTGGTGTCTGGATTAATGTAAAAGGTTAATTTCACTTTTAACACTTAAATTGGGTGCATAAAGTTCAACTGCAATTGTCAGGGACCTTCATAAGATTTAAGTGTTACGAAAAGTTGTTGAAAAGTTGCCCAAAAACAACAAGTTTACTCTTACTGTATTTAAAAGTGAAACAGTTTGCTTACAGGTGTTCGTAAAGCATTGAAGAATCTCAAAGGCGTGGTGTATAATTCGTGACTGTAGATACATATACTACTAGAGGCCTTATATGACTTGAATTGCTTGCAATTTACTATATTTCGCAACTGGAACTATTTTTGTGAAGAAAAAACTCGGTGTGATTTCCAAAAAAAAACTGTGTTAATGTGGATATTACTATGGTACTGAAAACTGTCATAAAACCTTTTTGTGTTGGTTTTTAAATTGAAGTAACTTTAAGAAAATAGAAGACAAGGCACTGCGTATTTTCCACTAACAACAATAAAAATAAGGTCAGTCGCATAATTCTGTGAGTAATATTTATAATTAATAATATCTTACCTTCAATATCCAGCTTCCTATTTACAAAAGATTAGAATAATTTAAATGTAATTGATAAATCGTTGCACATGTATATGCGTGTGAAAAGAAGACATATATAATGCAACCTTTCAAATAAAATAAATATATTTAATATAAGTTCCATAACAAATTTTCAATTTCAATACCTTAATGTAAAAAAAATATTTTGTCCCATTGTAAATTTATATTTATTTAAAATCTACATCGAAAAGTGATACTATTTTATGATTTTTATAAAATAAACAAATGTCAAAGATAATTCTGATTCATATGTATTGCGATTAAATTTAAAAAATTTGTAGTAAAATGTGTAAGTTGTTTTATTTTCTTTTGATAACAATATTTTATACATCTGCCAGTGTAAATATATTTTACTGGCAACTTTTATAATTTTTTTAGATTTCAGTTTCAGTTGAAAATTATTCTCCTATCAGTATTTTAGTAAAATCTTCATAATTAAGACTTTAGTATATGTAAAATACATCACTTAATTACAACATTTACCATAACTTGATTTGTGGTGAAAAAGAAACTACAGCTGTTAAAATTTTTCTTATTATTTTTCTATTGTATGCATTAACATATTACATATGATATGCAAGGTAATTTATGAAAGTGAACTTTTTTAAATATTTTCGAGAACATGTTGCAAAAAAATTTCGCCGTAAACTTATAACACAATAATGACATACTGATATTGTTTTTCTAATATGTACAATTCCGGCAGAATTACAATTTATTTAAGAAAAGCGAATATTAGAAATTTTATCTGGATTATACCCACATCTACGTTTATGGATGAGAACTGTGTAGCTAATTTGTATTCAGAACATTTAATCAATAATTTATATTGACAAATTATAACATTTCAAAGAGATGGTTTAGTTTACAAATAACACAGATGCAATAAAAATTTGATCTGGATTCTTTAAAATATATGAATTATAACTTATTAACATGATGTTAATTCTATTATGTCTTTTTATATATTTCAAAATTTTGAATCAAAATTTTAAATGAAGTGCTAATTATTATACTAAATAGAAACAATTGACAACTACACTAATAATACACAATCGCATTCAGATATACACACATACGGCTTCTGATATTTAAGTTCATAGTGTAGTGGAACAGAATTCAGTGCAAACAATTTTTTTCAGCGCTGCAAAGTCCAGTTGTACTATAATAATTATTTACCCTAGTCCAATACGGATAATAAAGATATTATATAACAATTTTTACAATTCGCTGACATGTATTTTTTGGAAAACATTTATTGCTCTGTCGAAACGTAATCTGTAATCGCCTCAAAGACCAATGTACCATTTACCACTACATAGAGAGAGGAACAATAAATTAAACCGTGGTATTATTTTTCCATTATAAATTTCACAAACGTTTTCTGGATATTTGTCACATATTAAGTAAAATTTGGTAAAAAACAATGGAATTGCAGTAATAGACATCAAATGATCCGTGACTCCAAAAACACTTTCCGTCATTTTCAATCAATTGCATCGACCAACTGATCTAGATTCGCATAATCGATCAACCAAGAAAATTTATAGGTTTTACCAGTTTTTATTAGTCTTTGCCTATTTTTTATATTTGTCAATATAAGTGAAGACCAACAATTGATTGTTATTTTTTCTTTTATATATTTCTGTTAATTTAAACTTTCAAACCGTTTTAATAGGATGTATTATTATTTATTAAAAAATAATTAAAAGTGATTTTTATTGCTAAGTAATTGGAGTAGTTCCATTTAATTTTGCAAATAAAAAAATTTCAATTTTAATTTTGTAGTGAAATTATACCGAAAAACATAAATTTTAAGTTAATAATTTATTGATAAACATTAAAAAATGCTCATTAATATCTAAACTACATCGCTACATAGTGTTTTGCATTATGTTCAACATACTGCTGTAAATAATTCAATTAATTCTGAAATACATATAATTATACATGTTTTCCAAATTGTGAAAAAAAATAACAATATGTACTATTTGTTTAACCCCGTGAAAGAGTGTAGATGCAAATTTTCATTAATGAACTATATGAACTGTTATAATGACTGAATAAATGTTTGAATTGGTCTATTTCTTTCTTAGCGACAAGTTCCTCCAATATTTTTTTTTATATATTATAGTGTTTTATCTCTATTAGTCGCAAAGTGCGAAAAATTAAAAAATTGAATATTCCTTCAGCGTTGATTTTATATGCTACCTATACAATTTTGAGGTATTATCTGAAGAGCAAGAAACCTGTTATTACATTAGAGATCACGGCTTAATTAAAAATATTAAATATATATACAGGGTCTAGCCGTTAATTCGAAAACTTCTTCAAAGAAACCAAAAGCAATTTTTTGCATGAAATTCAAAAATTTGGCTGAAAAGATTCATTGTGCGAGACAGCAATTTAAAAATTTTTAACACTGCGTGTTTTTTCTTGACTTTTGACTTCATTTATTAAATACATTTCATTGAAAATTAAGTTTTTTCATCCAGAGTGTCTGAAAACATTATAATCCGTATAAAATCTTTTCTAGAAAGCTTTTTAAAATTTTAGTATGAAATATGAAATATTGAATAGTTTTTTTTAGTGGTAACTAATTGTGATTTATTTAAAAAAAAATTTAAACCTCAAACACTATCTCAACCTCTTGGTATACTACCAAACTTAAGCGCATACGTCTAAAGACAATATTTTAAGTCGTTTTTTCCTGTAAAAGTGACATATTCGGAAAATTATAGACATGCCTACCGCTCGATCACATTCCATCAGAAGCTACAGGGGGAAGCTTTCTTATTTGAGCAGCTTCTGTAATCTAATTCAATAACCGGGGGGCTGCTAAATTTAGAATGTGAATGTTATGAGAGACTGATATTAATCATATTTATACCTTAAATTAATACCATGATCTAATTTATATTCCGACCTACTATGTTTTTAAGAAAATTTCTTATAGCATTTAGAAATCTAAATCGGTTAATAAACGGGAAATTTCATTACGAAACAAAGTTATACATAGTATGTATGCCACAAAAATTAGTGTAGGTTTGACTTTGATTTTTTTAATAACTTAAATAATATTCGAGTTCAATGCTATTGAACTATCATATTCTGCATAAGAGATGCATTGAGGATTTTCAATAAAATCAAATCATTATTTCTGAAAGTAAGTAATCAAAGAAAAGTAAGAATAAATTTAAAAACTTTTACATTATAAAGAATCATGAACCAATGAATCCTTATTGCAACTGAAAAACTTCGTTAAATATTACGGGACCAACTTTTGAAAATGTAGAAATAAAATAATTGTTACATATAAAAAGAATAATATAATTGTTGCGTATTTATCGTATTACAAATGGCAAGCTAGGGTTCTTTGACTACGAAGAAGTCATCGAACATGTGCAATGACATCAAATATTTTATAAAGAGATATTGGTACGTCACGTATTGCGATGTGAGCCCCTTTTCCAATAGTTCTCCTATGGCTCATCGGTACTACAAGCAATACGTACCTATATTCTCTTCATTTGTTACATTATCTTGTATGAGAAATATGTGGCAAAATGAAATAATTATTGATGAAAACGCAACATGCGGTATACTAGAATTTAGAACTTGATAAATATCAATTTTGAATTATTAGTTAGAAATTGCCCTTTCTCAATAAAAGTAATATAGTTATATCGTTTTGAAAATGTCAGAGATAAGGCGAACCTCGTCAAATAATCAGAAAGATATTCGTCAAATGAATGCATACATTTTCAGCTAACATTTAAATTTTATATTAGACATAAGGAGATCACGATTAGTCAGTTTTGTGGAACACGTAGGAAGTCGAACAAAAAAAATGTAATATAGCAGCCATTAACCTTTATCCGAGTCGATATTATGTAAATTTTAACAAAACGTAGTGTTCTTAAGTACCTCTAAAAGGTGACTAAAATAATTGATACCTATTAGAGAATTATTATCTTCTGAAATTTATTATCATTGCCTTGACGAAAATCGCATTGCCAATTTGGCCACTATAAAATATGACAAGAGACGTTTGGGCCATTGGCGTTGTCGGTTATTGTTACCTTGAGGAATTAGTGGTGTACAATACTGTATCATTTGTATTCACAATTACCATATTTAATGTTAGTATAATTGTCGAAATTAAGGGTCAAATATTACATAATTCATGACATGTTCTATTGTTGTAACTTAAATAACAATAATTCAAACGCTGTACTTTTCAATTTTTTATCCTCTTCGTCATACTGGTTTTCAAAATATATAAACCTCAGCATTCATTGTTAAAGTTAACCTAGCAATGTAAAAAAAATATTTCAAAATTAAAGACTTGTTTGACATATTAACAATGGTGATGATGGTTTAGAACTTCTTTTTTCGGACTAAACATACAGGAAACATTTTTCGATATTTCAGTTCAATGTGTTATAAAATAATTGATTTAATAGTAAACACTACTATCTCCTGATGCTTGTTACATTGTTTTGAGGGTTTAATATCATGAATTATAATTCAGTTAGGTAAATTAACTCCCGGAATTACTGAATCAAGATGGTCAATAAATAATTCTTGTACTCGTACGAATAAATCATTAAAAAATTCCGGTGCTTGGTTGCTAAAATATTAATTTTTCCCCACCTGTTTAAGGTATAGGATGTATTCTGTTATTGTATATATGGGGATCATTAGCTTCCTGTGTGAATTACAGACAGCAGGAGGACTGTGCTATGCTATGATCACAAAACTGCTAGGCGTTGGGATGTAGCAAGTCAAGACACTACTTAGCCCGGATAAGTTAATGAGTGTCGCGACAAAATAAAACTAACTCAGATCTCAGTGAATTTACATCCAATTTATATGAATTTCAATACAATAAATTATTTATTCTACTTAAATTTTAACTTTAACTTTAACCATGAATTATTTGTTCTCATTATAAGGTGGTGCTTTAAAACAAAATATCAACAACTATGAAACAAGCTATATTCATCAACATTTCAAAAAAGAGAATAACACAAGCAAAAATTATTTGCATTACTTCACTGTGTCTCAACAAATGCTAATTATAGTACTTACTACCACCCTTATTCACAATATCATGACAAGGTTTTAACAGTTTGATTGTGGCCACACTGAAGGTTCACAGCACATAGTTGTTAAACTTAAACTCAACAGAATGGGGTGATATTTCCTTATCATAAAAATCATAACGATATATACAGTTACCAACTATCAGCGTCACATAAAGGTAGATACTCCTTAAATCGTCATCGTTCCCTTTTACCTGGACTTCGCAATTATCCTTCACAATCTTCTAGCTGGCGTATTCCACAAAGGAACGACAAAATACAACACCGAAAGGGTGACGATAGCGCCTTGCGCAGTAGAGTACACATAAGTATTATGAGCCTACAGCTCAGGAGATTTTGGGTACAAAATAACAAATAAATAGCGAGGTTCGCGAGGAATAGTCTTATGAGAATTTGAAATGTAACTACCGTCCTCCGTATGGGTACAATGATAATATTATTTTTCCAACAATGCACACAATAATTAACATTTGAAGGAGATATGTCGTTGAATGAGAAGGATGCAACTTGAGTGGAATTTGACGTGATATCTTGCTAATAACGCATCTGCCTAAAAGTGCCAAGGAAAATTAAAACCTTAGGAACATCAGATATAATATCAATATGTTCAGCACATATCTATTTTCAGTTGGCAACCAACTCTTAAAAGACCAGTCATTTTTAACTTTACCGTGTATAGGGTTCATATATCTATTTACAGAACGTGCTATTTGTTGTAGCCTATGAAGCTTGGACACCGCAACGCTTAAGGTTATAGTATTCTTGCGGGGAAATAAATTACCCCAATATAATAATAAGTCTTGGTATATCTGTAGATAGGAAGCTATCCTCGCCGTGGGCTTATGTATCCCTCTAATTGAATGTTCTGAGTGAAAGCGAATGAACAACCTGTAATTTTGACAAAAAAAAAGATCTTGAAGGATTGGACTTGGTAAATAAGTTACCCCAAGATATTACACTGCAAGAGAGATTTTGCAAATTTTTTATAGATTGTGATTTTTTATTTACCTATTAATTTTAGTATTTCTCGAACAAAACAGAACAACTCTCAACCCAAATCACTGCAAGCCTAATGATAAGAAATCGAGATGAAGAAAAAGCTAATTAAATTTGTGTTAAGTGAACATCGTAACTTGTTTTATGTTCATGCCACATTTTTTATCTGATCAGTTTTTATGCAAGGTGATATTAAATAAAACTTTGTATTTACCAAATATTTCAGCTTCATTTCATTCAATGTGCTCAGTTGCGTTTTAAATGTACCGCGTGATTATTCCCACGACAACTGGTAATGCGAGTACTGTATTATTAATTAGATATTCCAAATTTTTAAAAATCTGGTAAAGGTGCACAGTGCAATATTGTTTCATATTTTAAAAATGGTTCAAAGTTTTAAATATATATTTCCTTCTATTATTTTTTTAACCATATTGTGTTGAGATTTTAATAAATAATTAATAGGTTAATTACACCACTCTCTGTTGCTTGGATTACTGAAGGTTGTAATTTGATTTCATCGCTTTTTTTGTCGGTGATATAGAAATAAATAAGTATATCTTCATAATATCACACTGATCTGAAGAAAGTTTTCTTTGCATCCTGTGATTCTTTAAACATTATTTGAAGTAAAATTATCTGAAAGTTGTAACATCTTAACATGGCGAATATTGTGAACAATAACTGAAAATATAGTTTAGCAAACGTTACGATTAATTAAATATATTTCGTATACTTTCAGTAAAGATCTGCTAATAATCAGAGAGAGAGGAAACTGGACCAAGTCCAGGACCGGTAACTACCGCCTCATATGGTTGACAGAAGGACATATGTAGATAAATAAAAGCAAAAATATAAATTGATTGTAATGAAATACATACCGCTTAATACAATATATTATTTAGAATGGCTAAAGTTTGCCATCGCTTTAACGACATACTTCAGACTTTATAAAAAAAATTATAAGGTTACACCTTTTTGAAATTTGCATGGTGAAAATCTAAAATACAATTTCAAAATAGTGTAATTTAATAAAAAGACAATATTTTTTATTGAAATTAGAAATCTCTCTATATGTTTTCCACCTGATTCTAAAAAAAATATTTTGCAAATATTTTACAAATTATTTAAAAAATAACTTAGCTAGGCACACAACTTTTTCAACTTTTTTCGCAAATTTCAGCAAGTCTTCTTTATTTAGTCTTGATAGTTATGTCATAAATTATCTCTTGGGTACCATGCTCCAATACTAAGATATGCAATAACCAAATTTCACCAGCAGCCACTTGTACATTATTAATTTGAACACGCACAAATTGTAAAAAAAATCCTCTTTTGTAGCTATACCGGCAATCACAGATCAACCAATAATATTGGAAAGAGTGTTTTTTAAGAGAATGTTAGCCAACTGAGGAATAACAGTCAAGTTACGTATAATGCTATATAAATTTATTCCGGCATCAAGTTTCAATATCAATACTGGTTGTATATATTACAGGTATATAATCAAAAACACCACATGCATTTTTATGTGGTGTGTTTATTTAAGATGCCTGAAATAGGATTTTATATATATATATATATATATATATATATATATATATATATATATATATATATATATATATATATATATATATATATATATATATATATATATATATAACGGTCGGCCCTGAAAAATGGCAAACATTTCCGCTGCCTATTAAAATATTCCATGCTACCGTATGGGACAGAGGGACTTAACAGATTTTATAAAAATATTTCTAGACGCATCATAACAAAATCAGACTATATTTCTCCTCGCTCTTCGTTAAACTCTTCACTTATGGATAAGTATCTACAAATTCTAATATACGATAGCGAACCTAAATTGTTCTCCTAACTACAATAATAAATGCAGAGCTTACACAAACTATTAGCAAGGAAATGTTACCTTTCCTTTTAGGATTTAATTTCCAAGAATATGAGACCAAGTAAACCATAGATAATATCTAAATCATCTCAAATCTGAAACTTTAAAATTCTAAATTTGGAACCTCATAGTTCCTCGTTTACATAAGAAATTAAGCTGAACGACAACTGTCAGTCTTTGTAAAATATTGCCATTTTCCGCTACTTAAACAGAGCTCAACCGATTATTATAGAAAGCGAGTATCCTCTAATCAAGTAGGCCGATGTCACAGCCTACGAGGATAAATCAAATACGTCCGCTCATAAAAAATGACATCTATCAGTCATCATTACTTCGCAGTTTCGAGGGTTTTGTAATACTAGCATTATGGTGTATAAATACAAATAAATTTACAAGGAAAGAACACATTTTCTCATAGTGTATCTAAATATAGTCGTTTAGAATTCCTATTTGAGCTAGACAATGCCGTTTCAACATCGTGTCACTTTAATCAAGATAGGATGGAATAATACACCAGAAGTAATGTACGAGTCTTCTATGGTTTTTAGTCAATAGCCGATTGTATTTGATGTAATGGTATCTTTTTTGATGAGTGTAATACATCATCATCATATCCGTTGTCATATCTCAATATTTTGTAACTCTGTGACGAAATAAGGTGGATCCGTCCTTAGGCTACTATAGTTTAATTTTTTAAATAACACGATGATATTAATCATACTATATACCAAGCGAATCAGCAATCTGGTTAGTCCTAGTATGTGTCACCAGATTTTGGAATAAAGAAACCCATGGATTTGTTATAGAAGTAAAATGCCTTTTGTTAAAGATGAGTTCGATTTTGTGGTCCATCTGATTTAACCAGAAATGTCGTCGGTATTTCAAGTGCACCTTATTTTTTGAAATTTGAGGAAAATCCTGAATACGGTAGTTATATTGGCACTTATTTTAAATTACAGACATTTTGATCAAAAATTACTTTTGCAAGAATATATTTGTGGGGGTCCCCAGAAAAAATTTTTTTTCAAATATTAATATTCGAAAAATCTCTGGTAGTTATAATTAGATAGCCAAGAACTTTGAGTGACTTATTTACTAGATTATTTGTATGCGGTATAAAAAACGTTCTTTGTCAGGAATTGTCTGCAGGTCTTTGAAATATTAAATAGTCTAATCTATAAATGTTTTTTGTTTTTCTTAAAATGTCTTTTTAAACGCCTCTCAAGTAACCAAAGTAACTCTCAGAAAATCCTAGAATTTTGTGTTGAGTAAGGAGAGACGAGGTCCTACAGTTTATTGTGGAGTTCGAACCACATCTAGGGCGTCGACAGTTCCTTCCCATCTTGATCCGAAACCAATTACAAATAAAATTTCTAACTTACTCCGGGATTGAGGCGAACCATCGATAATCGGTACCGAGTAAATAGCGATAAGCGCTTTAGCCACTCGGCTACCATGCCCTATAGTCAAACAGGATAGGATTAGTTCTAGTTGTATGTTGTAACGTTACATTTATACACATTTAAGTTTAGTTTATTTTGAACACACGAATTAAATATATTTTAAAGATTATTTTGTAGAAAGACGCAATCATCTAGGGAAGAAATTATTTTGAACAAACAAAAAACGTCCGTAACGATATTGTAATATCATTAATAAATATGTTAATTAACAGAGGCCCAAGAATGGGCTGTTGAGGAACACCCGATCTTGCTGTATATTCAACCGACCGAAATCCACTATGGGCCACATGTAGCTTCCTATTTAAAGGTGATGAGTAAAAGAATAGCAGTAAAAGAGGAGAAAAACCTATATTTCGCAATTTATTTACCGGTATGGTGTGATCAAGTCGGTCGAAAGCCTTTGAGAAGTCTGTACACATTACGTCAACCTGCTTATGTTGATCGATTGCTTCAGAGATATATTGGGTTATGCAAATGAAATAAGATGTGGTGGACCGACTTTTCATAAAACATGCTGGAAAACTGATATGTGATTGCTGACGTTAGAATAGATGATTCATGAAGTAAGATATAGATTAATTTTTAAAAAAATTGGACATAATTATGACCTTTCCAGGATTAGAGAGACAACACGCATAAGATAAGTATGCCGTAAGCACAATATATAACGAAGAACTAGGGAACATGAACAGGGGCAATCATCATCTTAGATTTAAAATTTCTCAACGCATTATATATATACATCGTTTTCATTAAAACTCATAATATTAACGTTATTTTGTAATTGGCTGGAAATGAGAATATTAAAAATTACGTATCAGGTAATTTTGATTTTAAAATAATCTGTCCACATGGCAATGAAGTTCTAAAATGTAGGAAGATCTATCGTTTTTGTATAAATTTATATTTACAAGATTTATGGGCAAAAATTGGGTTAGGTGTATGGTGGGTTGCTTGGTGACTCCGGAACGCCCTTAAATGTGAATTATTTGCCTGGTTAGGCGTAGATTCAAAATTATTTGAGGGGGAAAAAACTTACTGAAATAATCAGCGAAGGCTTCAGGAATATCACTAGGGTTATTAAAGTGTTATTTGGTCATGGTAATACATCTGGGTGGAGATATTCCTTTTTACTATTATGAAATTACCAAAATTTGCCTGGCTTCTTTGCAATATGGTCATTAGTTTCTTTTACTTAATTCGTGTAAGGAATATCTATATAAGTTTTAATGGTAATCCTTAGTCGTTTAAAATCATTGTGAGCGAAACAATCATCATTTTGTGTACACATGCAGCAGTATTTCACCGTAAGCTTAATATTTGTATAATATTACTATTAAACCATGGTGGACATGTTATTTTAATGTAGTTTTATTAGTCGGTTTGGATAAAATTGGTAAAGAAAACCTCAAATTCTCATTTAGTCGACGTTTCGACAAAATTAATGAATTAAATGTGTATTAAAATGAATTTTTAATACACATGAATACCAATCCCTTATCACAGTAACAATGAAAGAACTATACTAAAAAATTATTAGTAATCACAAAAAAGACATACCGAATTGTTCTTAATTTCTTATTTTCATGTAAAAAGTTAGTAAAAAATGTATGCATATTTATAAACATCTATTATTGTAATAACAAGTAAGAACGGGTGAACAGTATGGGCGGGTGAACAGTATGAAAACGTGAACCACTAACCCCCCGTATCCAATTCTGATATGTGCATAAGTTAAGCGTGCGCTACGCGCACCCTTTGCGTGTCGCAAGGCATCCTCCTCTGTCGGAAAAAAAATTTGTATATTATTGGCCGTCGCGCCGTCACGACACATCGGATCGAAGTCGGTCATAAGACTTTCTTGCGTCGTTCGTGACGTAGAACGACACGCCCCGCGCATTTTGCCGAAGAGGCGCGTACCGAACGTATTTTTGGGGTCGCGACCTCCCTCGTCTGAACTGGGGGATGTAGCAACCCCCTCCACGCACCCCAATAGTGGGGGGTGGGTCGAGATGGAAGTTTTTTCATCTCGTGTCGCTCCCATGGCCCCCCAGGGGGTCAAAACGGAGCTCGAAAAGTCGCTGTACGAGATTCCTGTTGCTCATTGGGCGGCAAGGGGGGGGGATTTTCCGAGCCCTATGTCTCGGAGACGGGAAGAGCTATCGAAGCGATCTCGACGGCGTTGTACTCGTCTAGTCGTCCCATACCTGCATTGAGGGAACCATTTTTTGGAAAAAACGAACATTTTAAAATTCACCCCACACCCCCGCGAAAACGCGTGGACAAACCGTGTGACTTTATGAGAGCAAAATGTGCCAGAAAGCACCCCTTTTTACGTAAAAAATTCGTCGCGCCCGCCAGAGCACTTTAGACCCGACTCCCGTTCCTCATTAGCGGTATATAATAATAATTATACAGGGGCTATAATTTTACAAACTTAGCTATTAAGTTATTATATATTCTACAAAAAATTTTCCGTATCTGTTTTTTTATTAACAGTATTATTGTGTTTGTTAATAAGTATCATCTCGCTAATCAATCGTTTTTTGTAGTTATGTTCATTGTCTAAAATGTTAACATTGTCGAAAATAAACTCATAGTTTAACTCGAAATGATGAGCTGCTACAGCAGTTTTTTCTTTTTTGTGAACGTGTCTTATGTTACACGAGCATTTGTGTTCCTTGATTCGATTTTTTTAATAATTGTTTAGTTTGTCCAATATATACAGCCCCACAACTGCACGAAATTTTGTAAACTACATGTGATTTATAATCTAATATTAATTTGTCTTTCATTGTCGAGTATAAATTTCCCACTTTTTTGTTATTTATATGTTATTTTATGTGACGAATTAAATTTTGGTACACATATATCAAATATTTCATAAAGTCTATCATAAAACGCCTCGTGTGAAAATAAGAGTAACAAAAGACCAATCTTCTTTTAAAAATAAATCATAAAGCTTCTGAAATTTTATTCTTCGAAAGTTATAGTGATTATTTGCATTTATTCGGAATTTATTATTATTGTTATAAAAATGAAAACTATCCAGTAAGATGCTTAGAGTAGGGTGGTAATTATCCTACCGTGTTAAAATATCGTCAGATTTCTATATGATGTGTATACAATATGCACATCATGCATAGTACAGCTGGCAAAAGAATTTGTATTATGTTTAGCAAGATCCAAAAGAAATGAAATAACGGAAACCAAAAGAAATTATGATTATTATTAATATGTCATTATGCTATAAGTTTTTCATGTAATACTACTCTGGAATCCGTACAGTACTAATCGTGACAAGATATTTTGCTTTTAAAACGCGTCTAACATATTTCAAAAAGGATTTAGAATGTTTTGACGCGATGTTTCCTACTCTAACATTTAGAATTCTTACATTCTTTTCGTGTTGAATCACGTAAGTTACACCCAGCTGTAATTAAGTACATGCTACTAGATCGTGCCTGCCAGACTTGGTCAAATTAATTCGTTTTTATTTCGTGTAGAGATCATATTTGATGTCGCAGTAAATCTTACAGTAACAGATCGATTCGGTCTCTCTCTCTCTCTTCCTCTCTCCGCGATCATAGAGCGCGTGTCAAGCTTCTTTCATTAGAGCAGTCACGTGCGGCCTTTCACCTCTGACATCATCTTCCACCACATCCCTTCAGTCCGTTTCATGCAAACACCTCATTGATTTTTCCCGATATGCTTGAAACAAATATATGGTAGTTTAATTGCCTTTCTATTTGCCTTAATGAACTTATTATTGGGCTGGAATAATGGATAAAAATTGTAAATTCCTCATTATTCTTCACAGAAATCTACAGGGTGGCACAGAAGTATATTAAAGTTTTGTAATATGCTTCAATGTATTCGGTTATTTGTAGAACAGAAAAGACACACAAGAGAGATTAGAATTCTGACATCTACATATTCTTTTCGATCGAGGACTTCATTAATAAATTGTCTCCAACATTATTTAAGAGGCATATCTGAATTATTATTTTGAAAAATTTAGAGCAGTTACACAAAATAATTGATCTACGGTTAGAGATTTAATTTTTTGAACCTTTTTTACAAACAGAACAAGTTCTAGAAAATTTCCGTATATGGGGAAAGGTACAGGTTTGGGGCACCAAATTAAGTATTACACAGAGTATAGAAAATAATATTACAATCCCTATTTAAAAAAGCTGTTATAAGGTTAGGTCAAACGGTAACATTAGGATATTTCTTTACAGAGTTCCGTGTACCTTCAGTGGTTAACACTGACGTAGTTTTCCACGAAACACCAAAACACTATATACTGCACTCGACGTGCGTTTCGCCAACCAAGTTGGCATCATCTGGAGATGATTTGAGTTTTAATCATCTCCAGATGATGCTAACTTAGTTGGCGAGTCGCGTGCAGTATATAGTGTTTTGGTGTTTCATGGAAAATTACGTTAGTGTTATCTTCACATCAAAGGTTCCAACCCACTCCAGGACTTCAGTGGTTACATTTTTAATGTGTAATAAAATATTATTTCTGCAAGACACAGTGTTAAGTTAAAAAATTGGTAGGGTTATGTGATTGACGATTGTAGTTAAATGACCAAAATTCTTTTGCATCAGTCTTCATACCAGATTCGATATTATAGACATATTTTTTATAGGCTGCATTCACACTAGTTTTTACTGTTGACCTTACATCAGTTTGAGACAAACATATTTTCAGGCCGTCAAACTATGGCGGGTAATGTTTATTTGTTACAATTTTATTTAGGACATGTTTAATTAATATGAATTATGCATTTCATAAAATGCACAAACTGTCTCATGAAATTAATATGTTGCGAGGAAGATGACCACTCATCAAAGTCTAATTTTTTATATAACGCTAAGATGTTTACTTTTTAAAATTAAAATCTTTGTTGATTTTCTGTGGAAATCTTCTGCTTTTTTACTAAAAAGTATAACTAGAGCTGGATGGTGCTGTATTCAGCTCATAAAAACATCCGCTTTAAAAATAGTATAAGCAATTGAAGGTGACAGGGTCCAGGAGTCTATTATTGTGATTTAAAACATTATTATACTCCGTAAAATTAAAAAAAGTTACTAACAAACATCACAAAACTGCGAGTAATTTCCTTTTAATCATTTTCCATATATTTTTCTATTACCTTTAGTTTTGTGTGGAGAAATTTCTCTTCTGAACCATAGAACTAATATTTTGAACTAAAAGAGTTATCATAAGTACATTTTTCGACTATTATTTAGTACTTCATGTCTAGTGTGTAAATTATGGTGAGCATAAAAAATGTCAAGGAATTTTTTTATATAAAGTGTTTACGTACATTATTCTGTCATTATTTGCCAAGAAATATATTTTTTTTTTGTTTGAAGTACCTAGATTTTTGTTCTTAATCATCCCCACTAAAAGAATAAAGTTGACCTTTATTAAATTTTCTTTAATAATTCTTTGGCTGAACTAAGATGACTCCTGTGCACTATTTTTTTAAACTTTTCTGTCAAAATTTGATTGTGAATTCGTTATGAGCTCTATTGCCTGAAAAAAATTATAGCTTTTCGAACCATTTTAAAAATGAAAAGGCAAAACAAGGAATACTTAGAGCAGTTTTGCGCCTGCAGTGAAAAATTTAGCACATTGCTGAATTCCATTAAAAGTCAGAATGTAGAGAAAGGGATTAAGTTGCAATTGAAAAATATAAATTTATAAAATACCACTGAGAATTATTGGTCCCTACTTGCGCCCAGAGGCGACTAGGGGCAGCTGCAAATAGCAATAAAATTACAATTAAAAAGCCGTTTAAGTTCGTAAATGAAAGTCGGTCACTTTTCTTCATTATAAGACCCAACATTTCCAAGCAGAATTCTTATATTGCATGTAATTCACCATATCGATGGAGATATGATAGGCTCTAAAATAAGTTTTTTATCTTGCTATGTTTATGTTATTGTTATTGTTATTTATATTCTCCAAAATAATAGTATTAAAAAGTACGAAACTATATTTGAGTGTCTAACAAATCTACTTTTTTTGAATAACCAAGATGAACTGATTATATTGGATGACTTTAATATAATTAAATCATTTGGACAACCCTCAATACATTAATAAATGCATTACGGCATAACGACGTTTTATATTCGAATAATCGTATTTTTGACATAGTTCTAAGTAGATCTAGAGTGCAGGTTGAAAAATCTGAAAACTCTTTATTACCTGCAGATGAACATCATCCCTTATTAGAAAGTACTTTTAGGATTACCTCTGAGAGCTTAAAATTTTGTAGTAAATCGGTACCAAACTACAACTTTAAAAAGGCAGACTTTCCTAAATTAATTAATGACTTATGTAACATAGATTGGACCAGTCTGGGATCTTTCAGTAATGGTAATGGTGCTATTCTTTATATGTATAAAGAACTGAACACTATTTTTTTAAAAAGTGTTCCCAGAACTACTCCTGTCAACAAATCCTACCCCCCCCCTAGTACAATCGTGGAATAATTAAAGACATCAAACAAAAGTCACACTTATGACGTATTTACAAAGAAACTGGTGATAATAATACTCATGTAAATTTTAAATCATTAAGAAAAAGGATTAAAAATGAAACCAATACTGCGCTAAAAATTATCTCAAGAATATTGAAATACAGATTAATTCTAACAACAGATTCTGGTCCTATATTGACAATATGAGAAATTCTACTAGTATTCCCAATCAAATGTCTCACAATAATGTCCCTATTAATGATTCCCAAAATATACTGGATGGATTTGCCTCATTTTTTTAATCATCCTTCACGATTTCTACAAATTTTAATATAGCCGACACTTACTCAAATATTAACTTTCCACAACTTCCTGTTCCCGGAATTTGCGAGAAAGATCTATTAAAAGCACTCAAAAAAGACAAACCGAAATTAACTACTGGTCCAGATGGAACACCCGCATTTCTTTTGAGAGATTGTGCTATTTTGTTCGCATTACATTTGTCAATTATTTTCAGTTTGTCGCTTCAAACAGGACCCTTCCCCGATTTATGGAAAAAAGCTAAAATATGTCCCATTTACAAAAAAGGAGACAAATTCGCTATAGAGAACTATAGGCCTATTATAATTCTATGTAACTTCAGTAAATTATTTGAGACTGTAATTTATAATATATTATTTTTCCACGTCAAATCCCAAATTTCCATTAACCAGCATGGTTAACAACTAAGAATTTTACGTGCATGACTCAATTTATAGCAGAGACACTCGACTGTGGTGGTCAGGTTGATGTTATCTATACTGACTTCTCAAAAGCCTTCGACAGACTTGATCACGGTATTCTATTGCAAAAAATTTTCAATTTCGGAGTCACCGAAGCTTTTATAAACTATTTCTTTTCTTACCTGTCTGAGAGGAAACTTACTGTGCAATGCCGTGGTTTCAAGTCTGTCGAAATAAAAGCAACTTCAGGCGTTCCTCAGGGATCCATTCTTGGACCTCTATTATTCATAATGTTTATAAATGACATTAGCTTGGAACTATGATGTCGTACTCTGCTGTATGCTGATGATTGTAAGCTATACTCTGCCATTGATAATTTAGACCATTGTCTTATTCTACAAGAGGATTTATAAAAAATTAGCTTATGGTGTGATAAAAATAGATAACATTTAAATATCAGCAAATGTAATTATGTGTCTTTTATGAGAAGAATGAGTCCGGTTGAATTTAATTTCGTATTAAACAATTGTCAGTTAAACAAACGCAATCAATTTAAAGACCTTGGATCATTTTTGATAGTATCTTAACGTTCACATACCACTTAAATGATATCGTAGCGACTTCCTATAGGAACTTAGGCTTTATAATAAGGAACTGTAAAGAATTTGCAGACAATAGGACATTAATATTGCTCCTTAACGCATTTGTCAGATGAAAATTGGAATATGCTTCCATAACCTGGAATCAAGGTTATGAAATTTACAATCTTAACGTTGAAAAACTCAGTGAGCTTTTAGTAAGTACCTTTGGTATAAGAATGATGGAACTTACCTAGCAATAGGTACACTTCAACTTGAATTATTACACAGGTTTCAAATAAACGATTTCGAATCCCGCCGAAAGCATTTTTCAGTTGTTTTTATCTCAAATCCTAAACAACCAGATTGACTGTCCTAATTTAAACAAATATGTTAAATTACATGTTCCTATCTTCCATACACGTACTCGTAACCCATTTTATTTAAATATGCCACACAAATTTACTTAAATACTGACCTATATATTCTATGTGTTCAAATTATATGTAGTGGTGAAAGGTATGTGAAACTTCTCATATGGCCCAAATGCTACTATCCGACCGACATTATAGATGTCTCTGTGGCGGATAGCGACTTGCGAAGTAAGTACCAAGAGCGGCGACCTCTAGCCCAGGTGGACTAAACTACTGTTATTAGATATGATTTGATCAAAACAACTACTCAGCGGGCAAATAGCCCGATCTTAGTTCTCCTCAGTATGCCATAGGTTATGGAACAGACAAATGATAGTGGCTAACCTGTCAGTCATATACTGACTAAGGTAAATTGAGTAGTGGTGAGAGGTATGTGAAACTACTCATATGGTCCAAATGCTACTATGATGATTTGAAGGTATAATCCAATACAGGTCGGGGTATTTGCCCGCTGAATAGTTGTTTCGTTCAAATCATATTTAATAACAGTAGTTTAGTCCACCTGAGCTAGAGGTCGCCGCTCTCGGTACTTGCTTCGCAAGTCGCTATCCGCCACAGAGACATCTATGATGTCGGTCGGATAGTAGCATTTGGACCATATGAAAAGTTTCACATACCTCTCACCACTACTCAATTTACCTTAGTCAGTATATGACTAGCAGGTTGGCCACTATCACTTGTCTGTTCCATAACCTATGGCATACTGAGGAGAACTAATGAGTTCGAAACCGATCTATGTCTGGTTAGGAATTGACAAATGATATTGGCTACCGATCTATCATGATTTGAAGGTATAATCCAATGCAGGTCGGGGTATTTGCCCGCTGAATAATTGTTTCGTTCGAATCATATTTAATTCAAATTATATGTCTGTACAGGATGATATTGATATAATTTGTACAAACAAGGATAAAATTTAACAGTCTATATTGCATTTGGATTAAAACATTTTACTATTAATTTTTTGCGCATATGTATGTATTCTATGTGTATGTGAGTATGTGTACAGGTGTATGAGTGTATGTATGTATATGTATATATGGGTGTATGTCTCTTGTTAATATGTTATTCATTATGATGTTGTTACTCTAATTTGAGTGTTGCACCATGTATTAGTAATAGGAGTTAGTTACTGTGTTATTCATTTTGATATGTTGCAACTTTAATTTGATTGTTGCACTATGTATTAGTTACTTGGATTATTTAAAATACTTAATTTGTGTGAAACATTGTTTGAACCTTCCTACCTTGTAATTGGATTTTTATCTGTCTGGGTAGTTGTAACTTAAATAAATAAATCAATAAATAAATAAATATCGTAAGCCCGTTGTGCTTCTGTTGCGAGCCATTTCGACATTTCTAATTTTTGTGAAGTTTTCTGTGTTTAAATCAATGAAGATTTAAGTTCAAAAATGAACATCGGCATTCTTTTTCAAACGACAAGTACCTACTTACACATCATTAAACCGAATTTCTGAAATATATCCAGATTTAACGTCTAACTAACACGTGTTCAATGTTCAATTATGTGTTGCATGTTGCATGCATTTGTGCATGTCTTTTTTTATTTTTCTTCTATTTTGGGATAGGCAGTGTTTAATAACAACCATTTTTCCCTAATTCTGGTGAAATTTGTGTCTAAATTTGTCGTTAATTGCATCCCAATTTAACGAAGAGGAATCCAGGATGTCAGGAAAAAGTTTACATATGAAAGAAAATAATGTTTTAAAGCAAAAGTTACGTTCGATTTCTTGGCGCCATGGAGACGTCAAACGGCAATGATCGTAATAAAAATATTACAACAAAATTTTTACATTTCTAGCACAGGAATTGCTTTACCAATCACAGAGAGATGCGCTATTCTAAAGAATATGCTAATCATTTTAATACCGTTTTAAAAACATTTTTTTAAAGGACACAGTTTTTCCGTCTTGTTTCAAACTATTCAAGTACTGCATACGGCAAACCATGGATTGGTAGGAAAGAACCTATACAATGACTACCTCGATCTCCCGACGTAACGACTTTAGGGTATTTTCTGTAGGATTTATAGAAATCGTTGGCTCATTCGCGTTTTGGATACTGCTACTTCCATTAATAATAAAGACGTACTTACCAGGGAATCGTGGATTAAGTACCAACAGAATAGTAGCCATTTTGAATAACTACTTTAAATGTTTTTCTTTTAAAAATGTATTTTTATTGTTTTATATCACAATAATAAATAATATAATAATAATAATATTTTACTACTTTTTTCTAGAAATAATAACAAAGTTTGAAACATATTTATAGGAACTTTTTTGCATATTGTTTTCCAGAATGTATCCTCTTATGTACTTGTTTGGTGTAAAATTGGAACGACCCGTATATTTTCTCAATTAACTTTAATAAATCAACTCGATCATTGATATGATAAATCACGATTACTTAGACATCGATATAGCATTTTTCACACAATACGGATGATGCCAGAGGATGGTAAAATTGTAGAGAGTTCATTAGGATAATATGTGCTGGCTGGAACACTAAATTCCAGTTCAAACCTTTCATAAGTCAATTATTTTCTGTATTACTTCCATAATATTTTGTCAGGGTTATGGTACATCGTTGTATAGATAATTAAATACTCTTTCGAAAGCTCATAGAAAAAAATACAATTCTATTTAAAAAAACTCATGACATCAGCATGCAAACTATGATATAACATCATTTGAAATTAAAAATCGATACATCCGTGACTTTATATCAACAGAAAAAATTAATTTATGCCGTATTTTTCTAATACTATAAGCTACATGCACTTAGTAAGTATACGGGGAAGAATGAAATAATGGTATTTAGATTTACATATTATCAGATAAATGTGTATTAATTTTAATGCCCGGCTACTACCCTTGTAATTGATGATCGAATAACAAATAGAATTATCGGAGAAATTCCTATTAAATAATAGCATTTATCTAGTTAAACACTATATCAGTCCAATACATGGATATTTATAAAAAAGGCAAGTTGCGTTTGTGGTACGCTCATGTATTAAAATTAATCAAGAAAACGTACAAGGAGAAAGCAAATAATAATTATTTAGTTGTAACTGTCTATCACTACAGACAATTTTTATCGAACTAATTTTTCATCATCTAAAAAAAGCATAACAACTTAGATAGAGGCAATAAATAATCCCATTACTCAACATATTTAAAATCCCAGAGTTATATCTTAAATGCACATCTAAGTTTTATATAGCGAATTAAACAATGATTAAGTTTTGAAACACTGGCACACGACTATATTATGTTTACATTTTGACCTTAGCAATGCTTGAATCTATACATCTAAATAACCTTGCTCCAGAAAGCTTTGAATCCCAAGTGTAATATGACTTCGTTAGGTGTATTGTTGAATTAGAGTTGCATTATACAACAATGGCGGGAATATTCTTTGTAATAATAAGATAAAAGACAGTATGGTATGTTGCATAACTTGCTGCGATTTCATTTTCAATCCTTGTCCTTACTTCTCCATCAATCACAGAGTTGTTTTCTTGTTTGCTGTATGATTGATGAAAAAAATCACTGTTTAATTATTTAGTAATTCTGTTTTCTCTTTTCTCACATAGTCATCTACGCTACAGTTAAATTGGTTCGCATAATTAGCAAACATAGTTAGTAATGATTTATCGATTTCTTCCGCAACCGTATGACAGTAAAAAACTGATTATTGAGAAAATATTTGACAACTCAACTTGTAAAATTGTACTGGGATTTATGCAAGTATAAATTTTTGATCTGGTTAATCTCTTTGCTAAATTATGGCAATAATTACAAACAAATTGTTAGATGATAATATCTTGGCGGAAAGTGCTATACTTGGAGTAAATATTATAATGGAATTATTATATATTATTTTCAATTAGATAATGACTTCTACCAGCAGAATTTTGGTATAGCCATAGGATTTCTATTATCTCCAATATTAAACAATATATTTATGGAGGATATTGAAAGTAATTAGGTATATTTCATATACTATAACAAACTGATTCTATGGTGAAGATATATTGATGCTATTTTTACAATTTAGCCTCACGCTGAGTTTTATACAATTTTTTTAAAAATATTAATGATAAAGGGCCAACCATTAATTTCACTTTAACGGTTGAAAGCAATAATGATTTGCGCTTCTTAGATGTTTTGGTTAAAAAAATTTATAACACATTTGAAACTAGTGTATACATAAAATAACTGATAATAACAAATTTAACCAATCAGTTAATGTTGAAAGATGCGTTGTAAAATATTTATTTTCGAGTAAAACTAAATTCTTCTAATGATCAAATACTTAATAACGAAAAAAATATTTTCCAAACAGATTCTTTTAAATCATGAATTTCCTGAACTCTTTGTTGATAGAACTTTAATAAAAATTAATAATCCAGTACTACAAAAACTTGATAATTAATATACAATGTTGATTACTAATGTACAAGTTTTATCTGTGGGCTAAGTCGTGTTGGTGATAAGCTTCATGTTAAGATAATATTTCAATCAGGTAATACTTTGATATAATTGTCATGAATGTGTTTAACAAAAACAAAATCGGTAAATTATCAGCAAAATTCAAAAAACTACATATAAGGTATTGAATGTGAGTCCATGGCTCCATGGTCTAGAGGTAACGTACTTGCCTCGAAACCTCGGGGTCCCGGGTTCGATTCCCAGTCGAGGAACTGGGATTTTTCTGTGAGAGAGATTAATCGTAGTATACTCGGATATTGGGTGTGTGTCCATTGTCTCTAAATGTGTAGCCCTCTCCCACACAAAGTCATTTCAGACCTTCAGGGATAAAGGGGGTTGTAATTTCATGTGGTGTTATTATTATTATTATAATAAACATTTTGTGCGAGAATCATCAAAACCCCTCAATGTAAGGTTAGATGAGCATAACTATTATATTTTGAAGAGGCAAATTGAGAATCCGAATATTTTTCCCTGATTAACCAATTTTCTGCTTCTATTTAAATCGATAAAGTGCTACAAAACATTAACTTACATTTAAGCGGTAGTTAAAAAATCCATTGAGAATATCAGATTTTAGTATTTAGAAATAATTATATTTCACAACCACAATGTAATATTAGTTTAATTTAATATCTCGATTCTTTACAAATATTCTTAAAGTTGATAGTTAATGAAATGTAAATGATTATAATTTTTATTGTTATTTCTCAATGACCATTTTATTATTGTTTTTTTTTCCATCTTTGGTTATATCATTAATATTAGGTTATGGACTATTTAACATACGCGTATTATCAAAAGATTAATAATAATTTTGAGTTTAGATACAGCTGTTACGCATTCCTATTATTGTTGTTATATATTATCAAATCTGATTCAACAATAACTAGATGAAAGGTTCGATTAACATTAACAAAAATCCGGAAGTCAATACATGGTTTATTATTAACCAATTTAATTATTTATAAAGCTGGTGTGTTTATAGGTAGGCTTACATTATTACTCATAACTGTATTGTAAATGAAAACAATATTTGATAATAGTGAACAGCGTTGAAAATAAAATTAGAAAAACTGAATTAACTGATATAATAATAAAAAATTATTTAGAAAGTTTTTTTCAGTTTGTTCTTTGCAAAGCACCAAAAAAGATACATGTTGTAGGATAATCTCCACACTGCTAGAATTGAAATAGTTTTTGAATACTTGTGTTTGAATAATAATATGGACTCGAAATGTTATTCTGAATTAAGCAGATTTATAAGAACTGTGCAAAATGCATTCAAATAATATTAATAAAAACTAATAATAATATCGCCCTCTGCATAGGCAGAGACGATTCCGTTCAACAGACATACAGACAGAATTACCTCTATTTAGCAAGTGTCGGCTGTGAGCACTCAGAAATTATCATTCTGAAGCCTCAAATTTCTGGTTTTCGACCGGAATAGAGGAAGGATACCATCGATACCAGTTGGATGGAAATCAAGGACAAGTGAGAATTTGCAGAAGATACAGACATCTGACATATTATCGCTGCTGTGTACAAAGTTGCAAAAGAACTCGTGTCCGGCGGGGAAAGATAAACCATAATTGAGGTCGAGAAATATAAAAGATCATAAGCATAATATAATCAGTCAGACAGATAACTTGCTTCTAGAATTCAAAGTATGGTGTAATAGTAACACGAGGCAATTCCTCCACATCTAACCGGAATGCACTGTAAAAAAAATTGGAAAATTTTGCCAAGAAGGTAATTCATCACATTATGCAGTTCCTGCAGGTATACAGGATAACGCAAAAGTAAACGGCCACACGACAACCACGGATAGGAATTTCAATTTTGAGAAAGAAAATGTCTAATGAATGGTTTCTATGGACTCCAGGAATGGAATTTAAAATAATAATAATTAACACCTTATTTCCAGAAGCCATTTTTACATGTCAACCATAATATTTAGACAGACAATCTAGTTATGATAAAGAAACTTCCATGAACTAGTAACTTATTTGTTATAATTTAGAAGATAAACAATAGACTTTAAAGGAAATTTATATCTACGCAAGTTAACGAAACATGGAAAAATAATGGTATTTTATTTAGTTTTGTTCATTTTTGTTTGTAATTAGATACTTGAAATTTAGAATTAAATTTTGGTTAAAAAAGAAAGAACAAAAAATCATAGTGTCATCAGAGAATGAAAAGATTTTGTTCTCCAATTTCAATTTCAGTAGTCCATTTAGATAAATTAAAAATAAAATTAGACCCAAGACTGTTCCCTGCGGTACACTACAAAGTTTTTTTGCTTCACTTAGCACATTACTTTGTCATAAGAATTAAAATTAAGGGTGATTCCTCGAATTCCAATGTTATATAATTTTTGCATCAATAACTCGTAGTGTGCAGTATCAGACTCTTCAGTTAAATCCAAGAAAATAGCTGTTAATAGTATTACTTCCTCAGTACTCAAAGCGACGAAGGTATGCATTCGTGAAAAAAATTTTGAAAATTTCTATTGCATTTCTGGACGAATCTCGACGAATTATGACGATACACAAAATTTCAGAAAAAAAAATTTTCTCTGTGTCTGTCTGTCTGGTTCGCGATAGCAGCTACAGTTTTTGAGATAAAGCTTTCAAATTTGGTACACACATTCTAGAGGTCAAGGAAGACATTGAGTTAATTGATGAGCAAAATCAGTTCTTAAAATTTGAAATGTCAGAAAAATATTAGTGATATTTTTGAAACGTCAATGTGAAATGTCAAAATTTTTTTTAACATTTCAAATTTTAAAATATTGACACTCCATCAATGTGACTTTTTTGAAACGTCAAAAATAAATTTTTCAAAAAAAAATATTAGTGACATTCCACCAATGTGATTTTTTTGAAACGTCAATTTAAAATATCAAAAAAAAATATTAGTGACATTCGACCAATGCGACTTTTTTGAAAAGTCAAAAATTACTTTTACAAAAAAAAAATATTAGTGACATTCCACCAATGTGACTTTTTTGAAACGTCAAAAATTACTTTTATTACAAACTCCACCACACATCGAGTTTTACTACGATGAGGAAGTTCTGATCCCCAAATAATTGGCAGCGGTTTTTTGTCTAAATTATTTCTAGATATTCAATATGAAAAGTGTAATAGCCTCATCACTGATTTTGTTGTCTTTAAAAACAAAATGTCTTTCAGATATAATATTATATTTATATAAAAAATTTAATTGAACTTTCACCACACATCGATTATATTAGCAAAATTTGTTAACTGGCCTATAATTGTTAACCCTATTTCTCCCGCCACTTTTATTTAATAATTTTACAATTGTCATTTTGAAATTGTTGTGTACATTTAAAAAGTATATTGGTTTTGGAATATAATCACAAAACACCTTAATTATTTAATTTTTTAAGTCATTGTGCTCAGAAGCTTTGCCATTTTTCAATTTTGAAATAAATTTTTGATATTCTCTTAACAGTTTATTTTTTTTCTTTTCTGAAAATTAAGACTTTCATATTAAAATCTAACAAAACAATAAATTTTTCTATAGTCTTTTAGTTATTCAGTGAATAATTATTATTTTTGACGCATACAATTTTTTTCAGTGCATACGGTCACTTAAGAAATTGAATACCTACTATATCAATACACTATTAAAAGTAATATAAAGTAGATAAAAGACGGATAAACCAATATTTTAATTTATTATATTATTTTTGACACTGTGTGTAAAACAAAAGTTTCTTTAGATATAACAAATTATCACCAAAAACTTACATTGTAAGTTTTTGCTGATTGCAGGGAACTACAATTAATAATCGCACTGATATAGACAATTTAAGCTAAACCTATTTTAACGTAATTAAATGATTGGGATACATTACAACATGAATTCAATTTTTACATCTTACCAATACAAAATAATAAGTCTTGAAATAAAATATCTTATTTATATACTCACTATTTAAGCAAAACACCTACAGTAAATCATATGTATACATTTCCTACGTTATCTCGGTAACATAAACAAAACTTTAAGAGCCTACAAACCATGTAAAAAAAATATCTCAGTTGGGTTAAAACAGACAATCCAATAATATGTAACCAAGTTAAAACAAATACCTTATAATTAATAGTGTAAGTAAATTGTAATGTAAAATAAGCATAATCATATTTTTAAAATATTATATTAATTGTAGTTCTCTGATGATGGTGTAATAAACCAAGACGTTAGACAAAAATAATAAAATTAGTTATACCTGACCGAAATCCCCAAAGAAAAAATTATCAGATATTATTAATGTATTTCTGAATATACCTACATATTTTTTCGTTTTAACTTTATCAATATCTACTTATTTTAAAGTGAAAGATGCGATACTAATAGAGTTGTAATAATAAAAATTGTACTGAAAACAATGATTGTAAACAATTCTATTCAACCGTAAAATTTTTAATCAGAAGTTTTCTCGCACACTCCTTGCCGCGCAAACTAATATTTTTTTAATTATGTTTTTATCAACGCAAAATACAATGCAATAACCAAAATTTTAGAAAGTTGTAACACTTGGAAATTTTTGAAGAACTGGTTCATGTAATAATATCTACACCATAAAATGTTTATTACGTTGTTAATTATTTTTATGCCTACACACCTACCACTTCTATATTAAAGATTTGAATTGAAGAAAACATTTTTAAAGAGTTGCTTTCTGAAACGTAATTAAACTTTTATTCGTAATATGATGACGAAATTTTTATTTTATCTTTTATCAAGTTTTAATAGTGTTGTCAGTTTAATTCATCTTAATTTTTTTCGCTGACTGATAATATCCAGGTTTTTGCTCAGAAACGGTTGATGATATTACTTAAGATATTCAAAATGCGTTAATTACATACTTCTATGCAATTATTTTTTATTGAAAAGGAAGATTTTTCAAAACAATGCTAGGCGTCGCGACGATATTATTTATAATTCTTTCTCAGAAACACCAATTTTTCTGTTGTCCGTTTGAATGATTATATCTTTGCAGATGAACAATGCATTTAAAATTGTTCCCATCTTCAGTCATTTGGAAGTTATGGCATTGTATGTTGAAAAAATTGTGGTATGGTTCTCCTATAAATTTTATCAAGTTATCTATGAAGTACCTAAAGAAAAATTAATATTCATGACATTTTTATGTTATTATTTTCATTAATTGTGGTTATTGAGCAAAAGTGGTAAAATTCGCTAGAATTCGATAGAATTCTCATAAAGAACTGTTTCAACAATTTGAAAAAGTGAATATGTTATTGTTATTAACGTACGGTGAAGCTAGGAAAAAATGTTCATGAAGCAGTAAGGTTATATGCGGAAAGATATTTGATCGACGTATTATATGTCACAAATGTTTAAAAGATTATAAAATAATTTAGGAATACGTACAGGCGCGTTTTATTACTAATCCAGTCAAGTAATGTTTCCTAAACAAATTTGGGCTATGTTTGGGGGTAATTGGTGATGAATGTATCAAAAGTCCTGGGGTCTGCGATAGGAACTTCAGAGATTCCCAAAATGTGTCCTCCCCTCTTTTTAATTTCTCTCTTATATCTTGATAATGGTTGGTCCTAGCGAAGACGTCATTATATACAATATTAAATTTGGCACAAAATAGTATCTATTAATTCTTTTCTTATCCGTAACCGTTTTAGATTTTTGAGCCGTTGCAAATTGTTTTTTTTTCAAAAATAATTTTCACACCATGGTTGGGTAACAAGCTCCTATAGAACTCTGGGGGTGAGAACTTAAACACCAATCAAGTGAAGGGGATCAGTTCGAGTCCCTGCCCACCACAGACCTTCAAGCCCCAGAAGCTGTTTCGAACTTGATGTTCTGCAAAAGCATCAAAGGCTGTAGTGGTGCAAAGTGCAGCTGCAAGAAGGCTAGTATGAACTGCACCCTTATATGCCACAATTTCCATGGAAACTGAACAATGTTCCGTTCATTGAGGATGAAGATGAGTATTGCGAAATTCTCCCTATCGACAGTGATGCCACACTTGACCAATTACAAGATGACCCAGAACCTGGTGATGAACCTCTCCCCGGTACATTTATACACAAAAGATCAAGAAAAATATAGGATGTTTTATTTGATTACTTTTACTTTTCTTTTATGTTACCATTTACATTTATATTATTACTTTTACAATTCTTTTAATAGAAATATTTTGCGAATTGTCCTGTTTTTATTAAACATTTACCGCCTCCCTGAAGTTTTTAACCCTACTATAACTACCTATACTATAAGTAGAGCTGGTAGAAATGTGCGGCGAGACATAGGCGTACACATCATAATAGGCCTAATAAAAGAAATTAAATAGTAACAAAAGTAATAAACTATTATAATTTATAACAACGTATGCACAACTTACCCTCTTAAATAGCTTTATGAACTAGCTTGGCGATCACAAACTGGAGAAGATCTGCAAAAACTTTGCAGCATCAAGTATGCTTCTATGATTGTCTTCATGAGAGATGCTCACTTTTGTAAAAAAATATTTTGAGAACGACCATTTAACATCTATTCATATAATACAGGCATACTTGAAATAGTCTTTGAACACACTTAACGGATCTGGAGATGCACCATCAGTACCATCAGAAATTTGTCTTAATATGGTAAAACCGGTGTTTTGCTTTAACATGGTTTTCCACAAAACACTAAAACACCATATACTGCACTCAACGCGTGTTTCACCAACCAAGTTGGCATCATCTGGAGATGGTTGAAACTAACGTTATACTAATAATGTATACTGTTCATACATAAACTATTGTAACGGTTCGGTAAACCATGACTCACCAGCCAATTGAACGGATTATATAGGATTGGTTCTCTGTCATTTTCTACACTATTTTTATACTTTGTGATGTCCAAACTTTCGAATGCATCCAGCTGTCTAGTATTTGTTTCATTTCTAATTAATCTTAAATTACTACTACCTATTTTTTAGTTGCTCTCAAACACAATTTAAGCAATATTAGACGAGATAAGCCATATGCTCTTTGAATCTAGTTTGACTTGATCATCTAGTTTGACCAACATACTTTTGATTACAGTTAATTTGATAAATTCCCTACTTCTCGTTTGTTTCACTCTTGTTTTTTGGATTGCCCAAAAGTTGCTGTAATTTATTTACCGATGAATGAACCACCGCCAAACTTATATAGGAATTTAAAGTGTCCCTTTAATTTTACGTTTCCTAATTATTTTATCAACTAAACTTACAGAATATCGATTACCCACAGCTACATCCTTAATCAATGCTTTTTCTTTTCCAAACTTCTCCTTATTGAGGGAGAAACCTAATAGGTGATGAACCAGAAAATTAAAACTCGCCATTATGTGTTGAGCACCATGATGAGAATCCCTAAAGTACTGGTTACTTTTCTGTATATGTCAAATTCTAACTTATTTTCACTATTTCTTAATATTAATACATCTAAAAATGGTAGTTGTTCACAGTTCTAAATTTCATATGTGAATTTAACTTGCGCGAAACGACTGTTTAATTTAGAAGCACAGTTATCAATATCAGTGAAATTTGTATCAAACATTACAATAATATCAGCCCAACCCTGATGAAAAGAAGAATTAGGTTTTCTAATTTTAAATGTATTTTGCTTGAAAATTTTCCTGTCAAAATTTTTGTTGTCATTTTGATATAATAAGGATCCATAAAAATTAGGAACAAAATAGGGAGTTGCTATTTAAAAATGAAATGTCATCATTACAAATGATGATGGGAAATAGGATCTGATATAAAAATGTGTATTTTTATAAAATAATATTGACGTCTGAGAATTAAAAAAAATTGTTAAAATTTTTGTGAATTTATTCCATATTTTAGCCGCTCACTGTGTGATTTGTATTTAAGTGCCAAATGGGAAAGTCATTCTTCAAATGGAACAGATTCTCTAATCTTTTATAAATTATTATAATTATCGTATGGTTCAAAATTTCATTAAGAATTTTTGTGAAAACGATGATACAATCATGTTGAAATTGTACACATGTACATACAGTTTAATTGTTTCAGACGACATGCAAATAACCCGACGTGTTACACTTTCTAAGTAATATTATGTTAACATGACAAGTTCATATACATCGAAACAAATTACTTGTACATCTGTGCCCAAAAGGAAAGTTTCAGGCGGATATTAATTTCATGTAAAACGGATACCTTTTGTTGTAACAGTCATCAACAAAGAAATAGTTATCTATTTTCTTCATGCAACAATTAATTGCCTCCTGGTAAATAACCAAAATGTAAAAAAACTTTAACGTTTTGAGATTGACCCAATTTTTTTCTACAATAGCTAAATGAAACTGCAAGTATTTTATAAACGAATACAAAAAAACGACAATGGCAGATGTCAGTCTAATTCCCATGTTGTTAAGTAATTCACTTTTCATATTCCCATGCTTAAAACATAATGAAAACATTATACAGTTTATGCTAAATACCATAAACTACCTCTGTAATTAGTGATAATGAGATAAGATATAACATAAAAATACTTTAAGCAATATCACGCAATTTTTTATCATTTAGCACTGAAGAATTCAAGTTTTATGCCTGGTTTCTATTTTGCAAACTCATTTGCATTCTCGCGGTGTCTTTATTAATACCAGAGATTGTATTTGTTTATTAGTAAGTATTGAGACATAAAATGAATCTTAAATTGTTCAGACTGATCTGACCGTTATTGCAGATAATACGTTAATTAATCCATTTTTGTTTAAATTATTGGTAAGTATTGTATTATTATTAATTTTGTGCTTCGACTTTTATCTAACTAAAATAAATTAAGTATATCTAGAGGTAGGTATTTTTATGGTATCTACGGTGTTTAATTTATTTCCTCGCATCTTTTTTGGGTATTAAGCCACTGTCATAAGTTATTTGTTAAATAAACTTCTGCGTCAAAAAAATTTTTTAGAAATGCGTTTTTGCCTATCCAAAAAATATCACACTTGAAAAATATTAACATGAAAATGAAACTTAAGTGTCAAATATTTTAGATCATAAATCTTGACATTTGGGAATACTCTGTGATTCCGTTCTCAAAACTAAAAAAAAAATATCTTTGGTAATAGATTGACTATTGTGTCAATGTGAAACATAACAGTTATATATTTCCATAGACATACGAGACATTATGTTATATTAATGTTGTTTCTATTTACCACATCTCTAAGGATTGTTAACCTGTTAACACAAAAATCAACAGAATTATTGGATACATTTTTATCATCATTTAATAAAATAATAGCGGATTTTTTAAGTTTCCTTCTTGTATTATTACTTACTTTTTTCAAAATTATTGTAAAATCCAACTTACTAATACTTCACCCTTCACCATGTTAACTTCTTCCAAATATTATTTGACAGTAGCAGGAGGTGTGGCGTTATCAAACTGTAGATAGAATATAAAATTTTATTTTTACAAAACAAAATAGATTTAATGGGGTTCAAAATAAAACAAAGAAGATTTAGTGCCATTTCCCTAAAAAGAAAAAAATTATGCAGCTACGGACACATGTTTCGGAGTTATTACCCTTCATCAGGCTAGCGTAGCTAAAGAATTGGATCTAGGATGGGATAGATCAGGAACAAGAACTAAAATAAGGCTAGACAGTACTCAATTAGTGTCTTCATGTTCTCGTGTGCAACAAATGGGGCCTCGATGAGAACAGTCGACACACAGAGCTGCTTGTTTCCACCTGACACATACAAATAAAACAAGTTAGATTTATTGAGGTTCATTGGGGTATCTTGTTTTGTTTGTATGTGCCAAGTGGAAACGAGCAGTGCACATAGAGCTCTGTGTGTTGACTGTTTTATTTTTACAGCTTCTAAATATTAGATATTTTAAACAACCTATATGTAGGTCAGATAGTTTGTAAACACAGATTAAAAAACTGTCACTTTTTTTCTTAACAAAAACGGCGGGTTTTTTTGTGATTTTTTTTTTCGGTATTTAATTATAAAACATTGTAATAACTGTGATATTAAATGTCATTCAGTTAGTGTATTTAATTGATATTGAAAAGTTTATGAGTCCAATAAAAATATGACAGGGGATGATATAAAAAGTCCTGTTCAATGAAAGAAATCAGAAATCACACATACGTTTTGAAATTAGTCGCAAAACTTACAGGAACAAAATCTGTGGAAAACAAGAAGAGAACAGAGACCAGTGTCTTCAACAAAGGAGCTCCGATTAAAGTGTTAGGGCATTTTACTATCAGTCCCACAAATTTTCTTCACTAGATGTCTGCTATAACTGGCATTTCTCATGAAGCTATTCGCAAGATCTTAAAATTGCATAAACTTCATCCCTATAAAGTGTAAGTCCATCATGAAGACAATTTTAATATAAGAATTCAGTTCTGTGGACAAATGACTGATAGAATAAACAATAATCCTCTATTGTTAAATAATATTTATTTCAGCAATGAATCAACATTCTTTTTTAATAGTTTTTTCAATAGATGCAACTGTCGCTACTGGAGCGTTGAAAATTCAGACGTTTTTGTTAAAGGACATACTCAATAGTGGTGAGGGGTATGTGAAACTTCTCATATGGTTCAAATATCCGACTGACATCATACATGTCTCTGTGGCGGATAGCGATTTGTGAAGCAAGTACCGAGAGCGGCGACCTCTAGCCCAGGTGGACTAAACTACTGTTATTAAATATGATTTGAACGAAACAACTACTCAGCGGGCAAATACCCCGACCTGCATTGGATTATACCTTCAAATTATGACAGATAGGTAGCCAATATCATTTGTCAATTCCTAACCAGACATAGACCTGTTTCGAACTTATTAGTTCTTCTCAGCATGCCATAGGTTATGGAACAGACAAATGATAGTGGCCAACCTGCTATATACTGACTAAGGTAAACTGAGTAGTGGTGAGAGGTATGTGAAACTTCTCATATGGTCCAAATGCTACTATCCGACCGACATCATAGATGTCTCTGTGGCGAATAGCGACTTGCGAAGCAAGTACAGAGAGCGGCGACCTCTAGCCCAGGTGGACTAAACTACTGTTATTAAATATGGTTTGAACGAAACAACTACTCAGCGGGCAAATACCCCGATCTGCATTGGATTATACCTTCAAATCAAGATAGATCGGTAGCCAATATCATTTGTCAATTCCTAATCAGACATAGACCGGTTTCGAACTTATTAGTTCTCCTCAGTAGGCCATAGGTTATGGAAAAGACAAATGATAGTGGCCAACCTGCTAGTCATATACCGACTAAAGTAAATTGAGTAGTGGTGAGAGGTATGTGAAACTTCTCATATGGTCCAAATGTTACTATCCGACCGACATCATAGGTGTCTCTGTGGCGGATATCGACTTGCTAATAAGTTAGAAACCGGTATATGTCTTGTTAGGAATTAACAAATGATACTGGCTACCGATCTATCATAATTTGAAGGTATAATCCAATGCAGTTCGGGGTATTTGCCCGCTGAGTAATTGTTTCGTTCAAATCATATTTAATAACAGTAGTTTAGTCCACCTGGGCTAAAGGTCGCCGCTCTCTGTACTTGCTTCGCAAGTCGCTATCCGCCACAGAGACATCTATGATGTCGGTCGGATAGTAGCATTTGGACCATATGAGAAGTTTCACATACCTCTCACCACTACTCAATTTACCTTAGTCAGTATATGACTAGCAGGTTGGCCACTATCATTTGTCTGTTCCATAACCTATGGCATACTGAGGAAAACTAATAAGTTCGAAACCGGTCTATGTCTGGTTTGAAATTGACAAATGATATTGGCTACCAATCTATCATGATCTGAAGGTATAATTCAATGCAGGTCGGGGTATTTGCCCGCTGAGTAATTGTTTCGTTTAAATCATATTTAATGACATACTCAATGTCAACAAAAAATAAATGTTTGGATTGGGACATTGAAAAATAGTCTTTATTCACTAAACAAAGTTTCAGTCATATCTATTTGGACATATTAGAAACCACCATTAACACTCTTATAACTCATGTATTGAGGAATCAATTTCATGAAAATGGTAATCTATTCTTTGACGAATTCGTGCAGCACTTCCAGCAAGGTGGTGTTCTTTCACATTATGTTTTATCAGTCGAGAAATGGTTGGATAATACATTTTCCGGTAAGTGAATTGACAGAGATCCTGTTGGTCATTCTATAGGTATTCTATAGAGTGGACAACAAGATCTCCGGATTAGACGCCACTCGACTTTTATCTGTGGGAGCATCCGTCGTTTATGGAACTCCACCACAGAATATTCAAGTACCTCGCCAAATAATTACTCCAGAGTAACATGGTTAAAACCACTCTCAATATCTCTCTATTCCCGAGATAATTGGGGTGGAAATTTTTAAATCTACACCTGGTATAATATATCGTTTTATAATATATTACAAAACATTTTTTTAAGTGTGATCATGACATACTTATGACGATTTGGATAGGTAGTGTGCGAACTAAAATACTTACTCCCCTCCCGCCATTAATTTTGTTAAAACTAATACGGTAAAAAAGTATTACATTCAATGACTATCACAACACTTATAAATCGTTCTTTGATGTTCATCGTACACATGTAAGTTTTAAATTATTTTAGAAACCTAAACTAGATATAAAAAGATATTATTGTCACTTATTAAAAAAAAGTCCATAATATCACAAGTACTTTTAACTACCTGCTTTATAAATAAACTGGTCAACAACTAGTTCGATTTGAATCTATTATTGCAAGATTTACTTTCGTGAAATTAATAAAAGAATTACATTCATCTTTGATAAATCGATGACCTGTTCTTGACTTAATACTGATTAGTGGGAGCAAGGTAGGATACAACGCAACGTCAATAAATATGCACAGTGTACACAAATATCTCATTCAGTTAGTTTCTCCTGAAGAGTACCTATGATTTCTCATGGCGAATCCAAAAATGTATTTCAAATTAATTCTTGAAAATATTTTAAAAAACATTATCTAGTTACTGTATCCCACTTGCCGTAGAGGGGTTGTAATTATTTCTTTCGGGTTAGTAGTTTCACACTTAGTGACTAATTTTGAATATTATTATGCAATCTTTACCGTAACAATATTGATACTCTCCCATTCAACTTTATAGTGTAAACTGTAACAGTAACTTTTATTCGCCAAGTAAGAAAGAAAAAAATGAAACAATAAAAAAATGCTTTTTTTTCATCCAGAGTGTAAACGTAATTAATTTTTACATCGTTGTCACATCACTAACTATTAAATTTACATTTGCCACCCAGTCTGAGCTACCAACCTATTAGGATTAATTAGGAAAGTAACTGAAGTCATTACCATTAGTTAGAGAAGTAACGAGTTGATTATACCCAGATACCAACCTAATTAAGTGGATGCCTAACATTAGATCGTCAAATAGGACTGGTGGTTAGATTTTCAAACTTTATTACTCACATGACAGTGATTTATCCTTATTTTTAACTCGTTGCACGATGGGCTTGAAGATAAAATTAGAAACCGTTATAAGAGTTTTTCAGAAGCGGGTATTACTGTCAGATTTTATTGACAAATTGTTTTACATAAACTAGACTGTGTCAATTGGTGATACTTACTCTAGTCTATTAAATCTGTACAAAGAAATATACTTTTTTTTCTGTATGTAACACAATTGAAAGGACATAATCTAGATGTTTTGATTTCGGTTAATAGATCAAAAAATAGAAATAACGATATTAAGAAAAATGAGTTTTCATACTCAGTGTATTGTCTACTTCGGCTTACCCCTCGGTGGATAGTTCTCAAACCTAACGCGAATTATATTCGCTTCTTGGCTACTATTGCGTAAATAGTTATTATCTTACATGTATTTTTTTTTAGTTATAAAAAAAAATTACTGGAGAAAGAACTAATTTAACTAAATTTGTTGGGAAAGCAAAAGATAGAAAGGAAGTGTATACTTGAAAATATATTCTAAACTGAATAGTGGTGAGAGGTATGAAACTTCTCGTATGGTCTAAATGCTACTATCCGACCCACATCATAGATGTCTCTGTTTCGGATAGCGACTTGTGCAGCAAGTACCGAGAGCGGCGACCTCTAGCCCAGATGGACTAAACTAACTACTGTTATTTAATATGATTTGAAGGAAACAACTACTCAGCGGGCAAATACCCCGACCTGCATTCATCGATAGCCAATATCATTTGTCAATTCCTAACCAGACATAGACCGGTTTCGAACTTATTTGTTCTCCTCAGTATGACATAGGTTATGGAACAGACAAATGATAGTGGCCAATCTGGGCTAGAGGTCGCCGCTCTCGGTACTTGCTGCACAAGTCGCTATCCGAAACAGAGACATCTATGATGTCGGTCGGATAGTAGCATTTAGACCATACGAGAAGTTTCATACCTCTCACCACTATTCAATTTACCTTAGTTAGTATATGACTAGCAGATTGACCACTCTATCATTTGTCTGTTCCATAACCTATGTCATACTGAGGAGAACAAATAAGTTCGAAACCGGTCTATGTCTGGTTAGGAATTGACAAATGATATTGGCTATCGATCTATCATGGTTTGAAGGTATAATCCAATGCAGGTCGGGGTATTTGCCCGCTGAGTAGTTGTTTCCTTCAAATCATATTAAATAACAATATTCTAAACATTTAAATTATCAGTGATTGTACTATTCATCACAACTATAAAATATAAACCAACAATAATTGTGACATAGAGGGTGTTTCTAAATTACATATATATCTTAGAATCACCTAATCTTTACTTAAAAATAACACGAAAAGTTTCTATAAACATAGTATTAAAATAACTTCCTAGGGGAGCTACAGGTAACCAAATATGACACTTAACAAGTATCCTTTATTTCGGTAATGACTACATATATTTTTTTAAAAATTTGGCATACACATTTAATTAATAGAGATGCTTCAAATAGTAATTTCGTCAAAATCATTTTCTGTTCCCCACAAATAATATTTTTATCAGAAAACTTCGTTCTTCCGCAGAGAGTAAAAGAATCCTCAATTTGTAGATAGAATGATTTCGTAGCTGACTTTTTCCTTTTTTGTAAAATTTTGATTGGATATGACTGTTTTTGAAGAAATGTAAGAAATTTACAAATTACTAATATATTTGTATTTCATAATCCATTCGATTTATGAAAATATGAAATGATGGATTGTGTTGGTTATAATAATGGCACAAAATGGATATCCATCTCCTGGATTAAATGATATGCACTTAATTTATGGCGAGCACAGGCGAAATATATTGGCGGCAAGACGTCGATATCGGATTTATTTCCTAACAGGGTTCCCAATCATCAAACTTTTGAGCAATAGATCAAGATCTTTCTTTAAGGAATATGGGTCGATTTGTACTGAATAAATCAGATGCTGGACGTCACCGATATATAAGAAGTCCAAATAGAGAAGAAGTTATATTACATTTGGTGGAAGATGAACCTAACATCAGACAAAGAAGAATGGGAAACTGCTTGGGAGTTTCACATGCAACAGCATGGAGGATAACTCGTAAGAAACTTCTTTATCTATACCATCACCAAACGATACAATATTTAATATCGACTGATTTACCAAAAATGGTTGAAATTTCTCAAATAACGTTGGGATCTTGTCGTGATGATCAACATTTTTGGAAAATATTTTCTTTACGGATGAAGCATATTTTACATGAGATAGAGTATTTAACCAGTGAAATCTTACTGACAAAATCCTCATAAAAAAAAGTCGTTCACTATCAAGAGGAATAGTTGGTGGCACCCTGATTGGTCCATATATTATGCCACAACACTTAATAGGAGCATCTTATTTAAATTTTTTAACACTGAACTCGAAGAATCTTTAGAGAATTTTTTAGTCTTGGCTTATCAGCGAATCTGGTTCAAGCAGGATGAGGCAGGACCACGTTACGAACAGAATGTAAGACGAGATTTAAACTTAATGTTTCCTCAAATCTGAATTGGGAGAGAAAATTTGCTTCTATTAAGTAGCCTGCACGTTCCCCGAATTAAATCCTCTTGACTTTTATTTTTGGGCAATATAAAATATTTAATTTATGCATATTCGATAGATGATGTCCAACGGTTGCAAAACAAAATTTTTGAAAAAGCCGATACCAACTAACAAATACCATACGCATTTTTAAGTACCAGAGACAATTTTGTGCAGCTCTACAAGCATGTATACAACATTGACAATAATGGTGGACACATCGAAAATCTTTTATGAGTTATCATTTATTTGTATTTAAATTTCCTAAATAAACTTTGTTATCTATTTTGTATAAATATTTGGTTTTTTCTTCCTCACTGTAAACCATTTTAATTATTTCATTAAAGAAATGTCACTTATCAAACATAATAGTTATAATTTTCATAGTTCACTTTTCCATATTTAGAGTAACTAGTTTAACTAGGATATTCGACGTTTAATAACTCAAAAACGGTATATGGTAGGGGCCACATATGGTACATTTTTGAAATTAGGAATAAAGGATAATTCCAAAAATTTAATAATATGCAGGGTATCCCATTTAAAAAAACACTGACGTAGTTTTCCACGAAACACCAAAACACTATATATTGCAATCGACACGCATTTCGCCTAACAAGCTGGCATCATCCCGAGATGATCAAAACTAAACTTATGCTAACAATCTACCCTATTTATACCGACTATTGTAACGGTTTGATGAACCGTGACCCACTACCAATAAATTGGGCTATTTGGAATTCGCCCTCTGTCACTATTCATACTATTTTTACACTTTGTGATTTTCAAGCTTTCAAATGCAACCAGCTGCCTAGCATTTATTACATTCCTAATTAATCTTAAATTGCTAATATCTATTTTAGGGTTGTTCTCAAACACATGTTGGGCAACTCAAGACAACTCTATCTCTTCTACAATATTTGAGATGGACCATATGCTTTTTGATTCTAGTTTGAATTGATCGTCTAGTTTGTCCAACATACTTTTGATTACAGTCCTTAAAAGCTAATTTCGTAAATCCCCGCCTTTTCGTTTGTTTCAATTTTGTCTTTTGGATTACCTAAAAGTTGTTATAGTTTATTTCTCGATCAATGAACCACTATTGTATCCATATCTTTAAAAATATTACAAATACCACGGGTGAATTAAGGATCGAATGGAATTGATACAAATTTCGGATTTTGTTTTTCATTTTGAAAGTTCGAGGACTCTCGAAGTGTCTTTAAATTTTTTCTTACCACCTAACAAAATGGTTAACAGAGGAGTTCGAAAATTTACCCATTGCACCACCTAGTTTCTCTGTATTAATTCCAATGATTTCATTAATAAGGTGAACAATATTCAGTGAAAGAAGATGAAATTTTGATCTATTTGACGTTTGTTCATTGTTTCCACAGACCTTGGACTTCCTTAAGGAGCTATCCGAATTAAACAATCTCAGTCAAGATGTAGTGAAAGAATATCTTAAACTCACTAAATTTTATATGAAACAAAATTGCTTTCGATTCAACGATAATTTCTTCGAACAACATGAAAGAACAGTAATAGGTAACTTTTTGTCACCATTCATTGCGAGTCTCTTCATCAACAGATTCGAGACAGAAGCAAAAGAAGAATTTGATTATTTCCGCAGATCTTGGCTTATGTATGTGGATGATATTTTTGCAGTGTTTGATATAAAAGTCGCTGATATTAACAACTTTGTTTCTAAGTAAATTTACATATGAAATTGAAAAGTCTGGACAACTACCATTTCTAGATGTATTAATAATTAGAGATAGTGAGAGTAAGTTAGAATTTAACATATACAGAAAAGATACCAGTACTCTGCGAGATATCCCTAAGGACTCTCACCATTGTGCTCTAGTCCATCGTCTATTAAGCTTCCCCCTCAATAAGGAGAGGTTTGAGAAAGAGAAGGCATTGATAAGGGATATAACTGCGGGTAATGGATATTTTGTAAGTTTAATTGATAAAATAATTAGGAAACGAAAATTTAAAGAGAAACTTCTAAATTCCTCGATCTTTCTAAGTGAAAGAGAAAATCCGAAATTTGTATTGATTTCATTCAATCCTCGATGCACCCGTGGTATTGGTAAGATTTTTAAAGATATCGGCATAATATTCATCGGGAAATAAACTACAAGAAATTTTAGGCAATCCAAAAGACAAAATTGAAACAAACGAAAAGTCCGGAATTTACGAAATTGACTGTAAGAACTGTAATCAGAAGTATGTGGGATAAACTAAACGATCATTCCAAACTAGATTCAAAGAGCATATAGCCCAACTCGAATATGGTAGAACAGATAAGTCTGATGTTGCCCAACATGCGTTTGGGAACAACCATAAAATAGATATTAGCAATTTAAGATTAATTGGAAATGTAACAAATACTAGACAGAGGGCCAATCCCAAATAGCCTGCTTTATTGGTTAGTAGGTTGCAGTTCACAGAACCGTGACAATAGTTTCGGCATAAATAGGGTAGATTGTTAGCATAAGTTTAGTTTTAATCAACCCCAGAGGATGCAATTTGGTTGGCGAAATGCGCATCGACTGCAGTATATGGTGTCTTGATGCTTCGTGGAAAACTACGTCACTGATATGTACAGTTTTTAATACACGTAATTTGCATTATATTTAAATTATTTCTTTTACTAGTAAATTGATACACCTTGACCATATTGGATGTGCTGTGCTAATTGATATCTCTCTAACTGCCTCATTACCATTACTTTTCCAAACGTACAAAATTTACAAGGTTGTAAAATTAATTGCATCAAGATTGATGTGATCCCTTACACATAGTCAGAGTCGTTACTTTTGATTACGGCTTTACATAAACGAGCTGCAATTTTAAAGAGCCCGTCACTCCAAAAAACAACAAAATAAATTTAACAAAATTGCCATACTCGTACCATTTTAATCTGATTACAGATCGAGTTGGATGTGTAATCCGAGATCTGCTCGTAAAAACAGTTGAAAAGTAAATTTAGCCTCCTACGATATTCACGACGTATATTTGAATTTTAAAACTGGATAAATGCATTTGTTTGGTATAACTATCTCAGTTTTATTATCAAAGGAATAAATTGGCCTTTTATATTCAAAATATGTCTAAATGGCTCAAATTATTTTACATCTTAATGTATACAATCAAAGTATTATGGATATTTAGAGTACAGGATTATATATTCAAGAAGATCCTTAAGGGGAGTCCGATTGGGTCCACTTCCACCCCCTCCCCAGATTCTTAATGTATACAGCCAAAGTAATATGAATATTTAGAGTACAGGATTATACTAAGTGCACCATAAAAACGAGTCACATTTTAAAGTATTGCAAGTTAGGTGAAAATAATTTTACAAATAAAATAGCTGTACATCATTGAGCGCATTTTTATCATCTAAATAGTAGCTGTCACCAAAGCATTAGTAATCAAGAATGTTTAGAATCATCAACATCGTGCAATAATTTATGAACAATATTTAAAAATTTTCAAAATTAATTTAAACTAAGTTAAGTGCTCAAAAAGTGACGCGACATTCTAATCGATTAACAAGCTCCCTTTCAACATCAGGACTTATCTGAAGAAATTCCTGTCTAATTTTCCTTTCTATATTTTCTAAATTTGCAGGTCTATTTAAGTTACCTTGCTTTTTTAGTAGCTGAATGGTCCAACAGAGTTAGATCTGGTGATCTAGCTGGCTATTTGATACTTCTTCTTCTTCCGATACACCTGTTAGGGAATGTCACATTTAAGTAATTTCGAATACGCGCCCTGTAGGTTGGGGAAGCACAGTCTTGTTGAAAAATAATATCTTTATAAGGGATATCAGGACCTTCTTCGTTGGGAAATAGAATTGCTAAGGCAGGAATTAACTCATCCCGAAGAAATTGTAAGAAAATTTCACTAGTTTAAGTGTTGTCAAAAAAGTAATTAAACCACAACTCATTCACCTATAATATGAAACGCTAAAAGTAATACAACCCCCTGTATTCCTGAAGGTACCTCAAGGTACCTTGTGCTGGAGATTTATACACATTTAGAAACAATGGACACACCCAATATGCTAGCATTAATTTCTGGTTTAGAAAAACTCCCAGCTCCTCTACCGGGGATGGAACCCGGCGATTCCAGGGTGAGAGGCAAGTGTCCTTACCACTCGACCACAAAGCCACACATCATACATTCACCTTCCGGGAACGTTGTGTGTGTACTTCCATCATCCAATGGGGTTTCTGATAAGCCTACTATCTACAGAAATTTAAGTGACCGTCCCTAGCTGAGAAATTCAAATTTGACATTTCAGAATAACTTTTGAAAGGATTTTATTGAATTTAACACAAATTTTCATAAACATCTAAAATAATGTTTTCTCAAAGAAACCTTGTTATGTAACACTGTTTTTTTCTACGTAAGTAAAAAAGAGGTCGCAGAGAGCGGTATTATTTTTGGATTCCACTTATAAAATAAATATGTACGCAAATACAAGTAGTTTATACAGGATTTGACAGAAATTAAGTGATAAAATCAATTACACATTCACTAAATAAATCATCTGAGAACAAACATATTAAATATTGTTTATCTATTCTGAGAAATTCATATGTACATGGAAGAAGATACATATGTAATTTTATATTTCGTAACATGATATTACAAAAAATGCATGTCTCAGATTGACATTAATATCATTATTTTATTTGTTCTAAAATGAAATGAAAGTATTATCCGGTGCAGTTATTACCAGAGAAAAATACAAGAAAGATCATATTATCGATGACATCTAGTTCTCTATCATTTATGAAACAAAAACTATATTATATTAATATACAACTGAAAAGTATAACGAATTTTTGAGGTAATTGAACTCGGTACTAACAGCTACATTAAGCATTATCGAAAATATCAATTTCGTAACATACGCACGAAATTTTAATTCTGACCATTCTACTTATGTCATGATCAATTAGATTATTTACTACTTTCATTGTATCTTGATTTGGATATTTCCAGAGACGTACCTTCCAAGAAAATTAGGAACTGTATTAAAGTGAGGAATTTCGCACCATAACCTTTCAAATCTTTATTTTTGAATTTACGCAAGTAATCTGTTATTTCAGAAAAATAAATATGCTATATCTCAAAATTTTCAGATTATAAATTAATAAAACTCCATGTACTATTGGCTTAAACTAGATGGGGCATTATTACGTTGTAACCAAAATAAATAATAATTTACAAGCAGAAGTAATATACAGGTTGTTTCAGTTTCTAATCCAAGAAATTTAGGAAATTAAAGAAAAAGTAATCTTAAGCAGAATATGTAAACTTATACTCCGATTCGCTTTCTAAGGAAGGTAGACCCCAATAAAGGAGGTGGGACTGAATCTATTTTTTATAGATATCTCATAAACAGTTGTTAATATTCTGATATACTTTAGTGTGATTACTATTGTATCAATGGCCTTTGATTAGAATATACTTGTGTTGAGGTAAGATAAACAGAGGCTTGTTATTTGGGGTCTCTTGAAAATTTTTCCCCTAAGTTTTTTCTGATAGGAATTTCATGAAATTAATGGAAGACTGTTTCCTTTTTCTTAATCACTTTTTTATCAGAGGCGTGTTTCCGAATAATAACGAAATGGACACTAAAAATTTCTTTTTTTTTAAACAATATCACGTTAATTACACAACACAAAAACAGTATAATTTTATTACACTATGGGGCTTTGCTCAGATTTTTTTAAGAAATTTAAACTAGTATTTGAATACACCATAGTACATAACACAGCGAAAAAAAACACTAATAGACAGTCGGTCTGTATGCAATAACACAGAAAGTGTATTTAGAGCACTTTTGTCTTCTTGCCATTATAATGGATTTACCGTTTATTTTAAACTTATTTGCAACATAAAAACTGTTGGCTTCTTTGATCCTTTTACTGCCGGCAAAGAAGCCAACGTTTTTTATGTTACAATTAAGTTTGAAAAAAATGATACATACAGTACTTCATGAGCAAGTTGTCTCTCTACTTAATATTATTTTATTTGTAATTAAATAATTATATTTGATACGCCAATGCTTATCTTAATATGTACCTTTAAATTATGAAAGTAATCATCCTATTGTTGCTACACATCGTTTATTTAATAACAAAATTTATAGTTTGTTTCGCTGAATTGTGGGTTTTAGAATCTATTATATTTCTTTTATGTTACACTGCTATTAAGGACTGGTAAATTGCATAATTTATGAGTTTATTCGAAAATAAGATTTAAAAGCTTGATGAGGATAATTAAACAATTCATGAATTATGAGATTGATAATTATTCCTGAAATTACTAAAATACTTCAGACATTTATATATTTTACAATATAAAAATTTTAAATGAGTAAAAGTTATTAATAGTAATTACTTTTTTGTTACAGGTATGTGGTAGAATTATATGGGAAATCCTTAAGTAAGTATAATTTTCCGAGAATGTATTACATTTTGGCAGTTTTTCCGTAATAATGATAAATAATTCTAGTAATGCGTAATGATAATTGAAATTTTTTTTCAAATTTATAAAATTATAATTTAACTTTTATAGACAAAAAACTAATAAGTATTCCTATTTTCCCATAAAATTTTTAAATTGATGTAGATATATTAATCATATCTCTCATATCAAAAACTTGAGAAACATAATTTAAGTACTAGCACTATTATCCAACCTCAGTCCAATATATATATATATATATATATATATATATATATATATATATATATATATATATATATATATATATATATATATATATATATATATAAGACAGTTCCTTGGGGAATGCCAAAAGTTATTTCTCTTTGGTTGCTAGTGACACCATTTATCTCTACCATTTGTTGTCTATTCTCTAAATAACTTTGAAAAAGTGAGTGTGCTGGTCCTTGGATACCTATAGAATATAACTTTGTCAATAGCTTTCGGTGACTTACAGTGTCGAAAGCTTTTGCCAAGTCTATGAACACTCCTGCACAGGCTCTACTGTTGTCTAAGGATTTATTGATCTTACTAACTAACAACGCTATAGAATCGTTTGTAGATTTCTTATTTGTAAATCCAAATTGGAGTTTTGATAAAATATTGTTTTTTGTCAAAAATTCAACTAATCTTGTTTTTAGGGCTTTCTCAAATATTTTAGTTATGTTAGATATTAAACTAATTGGTCTATAGTTTTCTACACGATTGCGATCACCGGTTTTATAGATTGACTTTATTATTGCGATTTTGAAATGTTCAGGGCATTTGCCATTTTCAAGTATTAAATTTATGATATGGCTCATAGGTTTTGCAATTTCATTCGATATTTCTTTTAGTAAATTTGAGGTAATATTATCAAAGCCTGGAGAAGTATAGTTTTTTAAGGCTGAGATTAATTCTTTTATTTCGTCTTCAGACACAGGACGCAGAAATATAGAATTGATGTTGAAAGCCCCATGTTCATGTTCTGTAATTATATCGCCGTTATTTGTTCTTATTGCGTGAGCCATTTTTTTCGCCAATTGTAGAATAGTGTTTGTTGAAAATGTCTACAATTTTGTTTATGTCTGTTACAGAATAATTATTTTCATCCAGAACTTCTTTGATGATATTCTGACTTTTTGGTTTGTTAATATTGGTATAGTTATTAATTGTTTGCCATAGTTTTTTGCTATTATTTTTATTTTGCTCTATTAAGTTTTTGTAATATTCTTGTTTTAAGTTTGTTGTCAAAGTGACCATTTTGTTTCTATATACCTTGTACTGATTTTTTATATTTTCGTCTTTATTTCTTTTATATAGTTTGTATAGCCTATCTCTTTGTTTTATAGATTCTATTAAGCCTTCAGTTATCCAAGGCTTTTTTTATGCCTAATATTAGTTCTTACAATATTGGTAGCTTTATTTGTACTAGTTTCAATAATATTTATTAAATTTTCTGTTGCATTGTCTACATTATTGTTGGTTAACACTGTATTGAAGTCTTGTTGTTTTAATATTTCTCGTACTTTAGAGTAATTTATATATTTTTTTGTATTTGTTTGAACTGGTGTATTCTCATTTTGTAATGATAAGTCACACTGCAATATAATTGGATAATGGTCAGTTATTTTTGAATGTAAGATGATTGGAGTTAAATCTTTGTCATAAATGTACTTACTTTTTAAAAATATATGATCAATACAAGTTCTTGAATTTTTATCCACTCTTGTGTACTTGTTTATCAATGATTTATATCCATTTTCGGACATAATATTTAAGTAATCTTGGGACTCTTCCGTTACTTCCAATATGTTTATATTTAAGTCGCCCATTATAATTTTATATATATATATATATATATATATATATATATATATATATATATATATATATATATATATATATATATATATATATATATTTATGTTGTTTTTCAGGTTTTCGCGGGTGGTGAATGTTAAATTCGTTTTCCGGGTATATTCCCGCGTAGGTGATAGGTCCCGAGAGGGACCGTGGTTGTCTGAACGACGTTTCGGCAGATCTTATCTGACTGAAGATGAGATTCTGCCGAGAATATATATATATATATATATATATATATATATATATATATATATATATATATATATATATATATATATATTGTTACCCGTTAATTATGAGGAAGATCTGCTCCCCAAATGGCAACAAAATTTAGTATTTTTGGTGCAAGCTCCTCGGTATGGTAGGAGGCCACTACACCGCCGGCAAGTGAGGAACTGGGCGAGGTTTTTTTAATTGTCTGAAAATATGATACGTAATAGTATCAAATTAGTATAAAGTACCAAAATAGCGTATTGAGTGGAGCAAGGTGATGATACGATTATTTTGCCTTACAAATAAGAATTTTGTAACTAAAACTAGAGGTATACAAACCCAAAAAGAAAATTGTATCTTAATTATAGTGAAACATCTAACTAATTTGTATTATATAACTTCTCTCTACATATAACATATAAACACAGTACCGTAAAGTTTCAAAATTAGCCGAGGATTGCAGACTGACAGGGGAAAATAAATAGATTTATACGAACGACAAGCAGCCGGAGGAACGTCTCCTCACACCTCACTCCTCGAAATACCGAGTAGCATCCCTGCACGTAACCTGGAACAATTCTTGCCTGCGACTAGCGAGTTTTGCACCCCAGACTTGTTCTTATGACTGCAAGAGGACACTATACTTGAAATGATAGATTTTGCTATGGATTTAAGAATGAAGAAAAAACTAGGTACTTACATGTGGAGATAGGTGACAACGTGTAAATCCCTTGAAAGGTACAATTTTCTTCAAAACAAACAGCAGCAAACTGTCACAATCAAAACGATGAAAATCGTAAGCTGTAGGAAAATTTAGCTATCCCCAAAGGATGATTTCACAATCAATTTTAATTTTCTTCCCACGGAAGGCGTTGATCACTGTCAAACATAAGTTAGCACCCTTTTTTCCTTCTCAACCAACCAAAAAAACTATCCAAAAAAAAACTATTTGAAACTTGACGAACCCAGAGGTAAAATCAAATATTTAAAATAAAATTCACAGATAAGGACAGAACCAGACAAATGGTGAAATAGGCTAACACCTGGGCTGGTACACGGGAGCATCAATATTGAAACAAAAGAAAAACCCGCAATTTAACCGATCAGTCTTATAAACATAAAACTTAGCTATTTGGGACAGTTTGTTCTAATTAGTTATCTTAACGACGAGTTTGGTTATGCATTTTAGAAGGATAACAGTGGTGTTATATAGCGCGCGCGCCTATGTCACAACCGAATTGTTTGCCTTGTACAAATAAACCCGCGCCTGAAAGAAGTAAACAACTTATAACCTCTTAAGTGGTTTACTGAAGTAAATATCAATAAACTATTTTACAATATATATAAGAGGTGTCGTATATTACTATTTCATGACAACGAACCCGGACTAAAATAAACCGTAACAATATATAATATATATATATATATATATATATATATATATATATATATATATATATATATATATATATATATATATATATATATATATATATATATATATATATATATATATATATATTGTTACGGTTTATTTTAGTCCTGGTTCGTTGTCATGAAATAGTAATATACGACACCTCTTATATATATTGTAAAATAGTTTATTGATATTTACTTCAGTAAACCACTTAAGAGGTTATAAGTTGTTTACTTCTTTCAGGCGCGGGTTTATTTGTACAAGGCAACAATTCGGTTGTGACATAGGCGCGCGCGGATATAACACCACTGTTGTCCTTCTAAAATGCATAACCAAACTCGTCGTTAAGATAACGAATTAGAACGAACTGTCCCAAATAGCTAAGTTTTATGTTTATAAGACTGATCGGTTAAATTGCGGTTTTTCTTTGTTTCAATATTGATACTCCTGTGTACCAGCCCAGGTGTTAGCCTATTTCACTATTTGTCTGGTTCTGTCCTTATCAGTGAATTTTATTTTAAATATTTGATTTTACCTCTGGGATCGTCAAGTTTCAAATATTTTTTTTTTGTATAGTTTTTTTGGTTGGTTGAGAAGGAAAAGAGGGTGCTAACTTACGTTTAATAGTGATCAATGCTTTCTGTGGGAAGAAAATTAAAATTGATTGTGAAATCATCCTTCGGGTATAGCTTAATTTTCCTACAGCTTACGATTTTCATCGTTTTGGTTGTGGCAGTTTGCTGCTGTTTGTTTTGAAGAACATTGTACCTTTCAAGGGATTTACGCGTTGTCACCTATCTCCACGTGTAAGTACCTAGTTTTTTCTTCTTTCTTAAATCCATGGCAAAATCTATCATTTCAAGTATAGTGTCCTCTTATAGTCATAAGAACAAGTCTGGGGTGCAAAACTCGCTAGTCGCAGGCAAGAATTGTAGACGCTAAGAGTTTAGCCAGTTCCAGGTTACGTGCAGGGATGCTACTCGGTATTACGAGGAGTGAGGTGTGAGGAGATGATCCTCCGGCTGCTTGTCGTTCTTATAAATCTATTTATTTTCCCCTGTCATTGTGCAATTCTCGGATAATTTTGAAAGTTTACGGTACTGTGTTTATATGTAGAGAGAAGTTATATAATACAAATTAGTTAGATGTTTCACTATAACTAAGATTTACAATTTTCTTTTGGGTTTGTATACCTCTAGTTTTAGTTACGAAATTCTTATTTGTAAGGCAAAATAATCATATCCATAATAACATTAACACATAACAACATATTATAACGCACAAGGATATAGCTATGTACTTGGGCAATATATATTCCTATCACTAAACATATTGGTAATCCGTATTTGACTATTTTGCCAAGCAGTTATACCGCTTTTTTTTTGTTTTTGCCCTGTTTCACTGTTAAATAAACTATTATTAATTCTATTCTTCCTCAAATTAGTATATCACACAACCCACCTTGCTCCACTCAATACGTTATTTTGGTACTTTATACTAATTTGATACTATTACGTATCATATTTTCAGACAATTAAAAAACCTCGCCCAGTTCCTCACTTGCCGGCGGTGTAGTGGCCTCCTACCATACCGAGGAGCTTGCACCAAAAATACTAAATTTTTTTGCCATTTGTAGAGCAGATCTTCCTCATAATTAACGGGTAAATCCCGGGGTAACAATATATATATATATATATATATATATATATATATATATATATATATATATATATATATATATATATATGAGTGTGCACACATCCTTTGACTTTTAATAGATTCACGGCCTCTTAATAATCACTTTTACCATGATATAGCCCGCATATGATCACTTTCTTAGAATCCATGATACCATAAGAATTATTATTTTTTTTTATGTTTTTTTTATGCGAAACTTTATTTTATGGTAGCGAACACGTTTAATTACACTAAGGTTGTCCTTAATAAATCAAACATTTTTTTCACTTACTACCGAATAATTAACTACCTGAATTTTTCGCAAGCCCCATAAAATAATTTTTATTACTTTTAAATAACATGTGGGTTATTTAGAGTAGCATTGAATCAACTTATAGTAATGTTGGGCGTTTCTAATCTTCTTAATAACATTCTTATATATCAAGGACGATCAGGTTTACAATTATATATAGGGTGGTTAAACAAACGTAAGATAAAATTAAATGCATTTGTAAGCGACAAATTAATTACATAAACTTCATAATTAATAAACGACGGTATATTCTGTGCCGTTATTGTTTCTTTGTCGCCAGATCACATCACTTTTGTAATATTATATCTTCCTACCTCATCGTGCATTGCTTCAGCAGAAAAAAATTCAACCGTTATCAACCGGCCAACTGTGACCGGCAGCCTCGAATATGTAGTTATAAACTATTAATGTAACGTAGGAAATTTTTTTATTTAACAGTCAGTTCCCCATGAGACATAAGGATTGTTCGAGCAACAGTTCAAACGGGTTTAAAACTATTACAATTTGTACTGACTATGCGCAGTACGTTAAAAAATGATTGTTAAAAGCTGCTGCTCATAGTCAGTACAGTTCCAAACTGTTTATGATTGTTGTTCGAATACACCTGTACATAATTTAACTCGGATATTTTTATCTAGTGACGTCATAAGATGTGGATCTACCTGTAACATACTTCGTACTATTCCCATTTTTTCACTCACAATAGAATATATAGACCGCGATGCAGACACTCAACCACTATGCGCAGTCACAAGTCATCATTGTTTGGTTTTATAATTTATAGAATGCCTTGGATTATTCTTGGATAATATCGTTATTTTTTTGTTACAACTTCAGTTCTATTTTAGACCATGGAATTTCTTGATAACCCAATTATAAGCGAGTATATCAGCGCGGTAAAAGGTTCAATATAGTTCCAAGTTATCAATCATACAGAATCAAATGAAAATACAGTTGTCTAGTACATATTCATCTTTAATTAATTTGTTCAAATACGCATTGCTGAGACCAAAGCGCCAAATAGACCAACTATATCGATACCTAATAGGCAAAACGGTCCAACTCAGAGAACCAATTATTTTCAGGAAACAGAGGAAACGTCCTAATAAATTAGAAACGCTGTATGTATATTGTGGCTTAGTACATCAAGAATATTATTTTCATTGTGGGATATTTTAATTATTAGTAGCAAGTTAATAAACTAGGAACCTTAGACGACTGTATGCTAGGTCGCGATGCCCTAATCTCCCATTTGTAGTTTTTATAGTGTCCTTATTTCATGATAAAATTTGTTTTCATTCTGCTTTTATATCTGCAACTTATATGATGTTCTTCCTGATTTTGTTCATTGCTCAAACGAAAATGCTAAACTCGTAATGTGGAAAAACGGAATCAGGTTTATCCTGATACGGAATAGTTTAGTAATAAAGCCTTAATTTGGAAGAAATCAGTAAGGATGATCTCCTAAGTCCTTCTAAATAAGTGATTTCTCACTTAACTATGCTTTATCAGGACAAACCTGTTTCCGTTTTTTCATATGAAGCATCTCGCATTTTTCTTGATCACTGTGTAATTTATTACAAACCACATCTATATGTATAAATTAAAAATGATCCTCTTTTCTATTTAACATAACATCATTGACACGAGAACTAGTTTCCACTTCTGACTTATAATAAGCATTAGATATTTAATTTTCACAATTTAAATATTATCTAGATGATATTTTATGGTTTCACATATTTCTTCGTATCTGTATTTTATTAGTATGGCACGTGGATCTCAATAATTGTTTTCCCTAAAGCGATGTTGTTAAATTTGCTAATATCGTTGCTAGCAAGAATAGATGACCTTACATTTTACGATATTAAAAAACTAATTAATAATATATAAATAAATTTATGGGTGTGTTCACTAACGCCTGTTTAAATAATACAATAAATAGTTCATTATTAATTAATTACAATAATTTCGTACTTGACAAAGATCTACATTGGCCTAATACAAACTACGTTTCACTACGTTTAAATTTTTTTTATTTTCCATTATATAAGAGGGAAAGGTCACTTTTAGGAATTTAAAATTTCAATTTCTACTCCAACATGGGTTTTATATCCAAAAATTTTTTCAGGTCTTCCAAAAATGCCCCTCTCAGGGCATTTTCAAAGCAATTTCATCTCGAACATTTTTACAAAAACTTTACGGAAATATCAAAAGTATATTCAAAAAAGTATTCACCACTTGTGATATAACTACTGAATAGAAAATTGATTAGTAAATCCGTCAGCGTGTATAACAAAATCCTTACATTAATATTAGATGTGTTAACGGAGATAATATACATCCAGTAATATTTAGTAATTCATCTTGCGAATCTCGTCGAGAACGTGTGTTTATGTAATAAATAGGTACAGGTGTACAGAGAGGTCAGAGGTTAGTAAATCTCTGAGATCTGAAAGAACGCGTAGTCCAGCTATTCATAACTAGAGCGCAGAAAGCATTTGCTAATTTTAACTGTATAAGAAACTCAAACAATTTATGTAATATGAATTATTACTATTATTATTTTTAGGTAATGTTTTCAGTTACGTTCGATTTTACTACATATTTGCTTTCCCATGTTCGGAATTTTGAGCTGATTCATTGTTACTGATGTACAGAGTTATTCATTATAAATTACCCACCCCTTTTCATTGTTATTATTGCCTATAGAAAAAAAGTTTTAAATAAAAGTTGTGTGGTTATGACTAGAGCTGTCCGAGGTCACCTGGCCGACAGAGCCGTCATATGACTCATATGTTTACATCATATCATAATACTTGAATAAGTACAGTAAATGGAAATAAATTTTAACAATAATGTTACATTTTATAAAAATTTGTATAAAACTCACCCTTTTAAGCAGATTTATGAAGTAGTTTGGTTGTCGTCATCACAAAGTGGGGAAGATCTATAGTATAATAGCATCAGGTATGTTTCTACAGCTGTCTCCGTCAGCGATGTTCGCTTTGGTGAAAAAATATGTTTTGCATTTTGAAAATGACCATTCGACATCTACGGATGTAATACAGGCATAAGTAAAACAATCTGTGAACTCACTTAACGAAGTTGTAGATGCACCATCACAAATTTGTCTTAATTTGCTAAAATCAGGATCTTTCTGTAATACACTCTCGAATTTTTCACTAACGCGATTATTTTTGCGTCATTTATAGCCTGTAGCTGTGTATTTACGTCGTCCACTATTTGCAGCGATTCCACTAACGACAACGAACTATTTTGCAATTTTTCTATTGCGTCGTGTAGTCCTCTATAATTGTTATTAATAGTTTTTAAATCTGTTTCAAGGGAAACGTCTCGAAAGCTTGTCTGGCTTTGCCTAATAGCTGCAGCCTCGTTAGGGTTGAACTGTAGTATCACAGCTTTTATTTGTTGAAAATATTCAGCATAATAAAAAGCCGCTTTCAACCACGTTCTCCAACGTGTAAGAATCGGCTCTGGTGGTTCAGGGATACCAGGACACTGTCTGTGAAATGCTCGAAGCCGTTTAGGAGATTTGAGAAAAACTTTTTTGTATTTGCTATTAATGCATCTACCTCTGGAAAACATTTTCGAATCGTTTCTGCCACAAGATGTAACGCATGCACTTTACACGTAACATGTAAAAACCTACAATTGTCTCTTTGAAAAGAACGGCCTACCATGCGCATTGTCGCAGCACCATCAGTCACAAACATCAATAATTGACTTGTTGAAAGTTCAAATTTTTCGAATGTCTCCAACACCCCACGCATAATTATTTCGCCAGTACACGCAGTTAGTCTTTTACTAGCTAGTAAAAGTGGAAATGTTAGTTTAAGAGGGCCCAGTACACGTACTATAATATTTAAAATAGATTTTTTTTTACAATCTGTCGTCTCGTCAATACATAACCAGAGCCGTGTATTTCTTAATCCACATTTAATCCTATTTACAATGTCTTCACGAACAGCTGGAATATATCTACGTAACGATGTACGACTTGGTAAGTTCACCTGGGGATTGTATTTATTCCAAAACTTCCGAAATGGTTGTTTATCCAGTATGTGTAGCGGAATATTACAGGCTATTAACATTAACAATAAATCAAACATAAACTGAGTTGTCAAAGGCATGCCATTTTTTTTATTTTGATGTTGCACGGTGTTGATATGACGACAACAATCTGTTTTGTGCCAGCACATTAAGTCTTGATTACAAACTTTACAAATTATTTTGCATCCGTCATAGAATAAATCCGGAAATTCACAGATAAATGTATTCACTGTGTCCGCGTACGGTCGTTTTTTACCCTTTGGCGCGTTTGACATTATGTATAATTTATAGGTACAACCTCACGCATCAACCTTTCAAATAAGACTGCAGCGTAAATCACTTCTAAATCGTGTGACGCCATCGCAAGACCGTGGCTGTACTCCAGCCACCTCGGACAGCTCTAGTTATGACTGAATTTTGTTGAAATGCCATCAAAAGTACAGTAGTGTACAGATTTCAAGGAATACAAAAAAAATAATATATTTTTAAATGGGATACCCTGTATATTACTAAATTTTTGGAATAATCCTTTGTTCCTGATTTCAAAATATAGCGTACGTTACCCCTGCCATATACCGTTTTTAAGTTAATAAACGTCAAATATCTTAATTAAAATAGTGACTGTAAATATGGAAAAGTTAACATTATTAAAGTGAGCTATGAAAATGACAACTATTATGTTTGATAAGTGACATTTCTTTAATGAAATAATCAAAATGGTTTACAGTGAGGAAGAAAAAACAAAATATTTATATAATATAGATAACAAAGAGCTGTGTAAGAGAAGGCTACACTTCTCTCACACGGCGTTGTATTACCTGTGGTGTTCAAATTAAATTAAATTTAAATACCGCTTTTTGCAATGTATTATTAAGAATGGCTGAAGTTTGCCATCGCACTAGCATACATGGTCACAACTAAATATTTGTTCTGCATTCCTGACTTAAATTTGAGCGATTTGGTCTGTGAATATGTCTGTACAAGGAAAATGAATGTTTCACGTCTACCGAAGTTGATGGTGCAAATTCTAAATGGTTCATATGAGCAGACAGTGGAAAACCGCGCAGATAATTTTTACGAATTTTGCACATTGTATTCTAGATTATTATGTCCCTGTTGCAATTTGCGAAAAAAGGTTACCAAATTTAATGTGTCTGGTTATTTTTTAGAAAATATGTACAATATTTACAAAAATACTTTTTCCGAATCAGGTGGAAAATGTATTTGACAGAAATTATTTCTTCAATAAAAACAGAAAAAACTTTCTTTCCTATTTTTATTTTTAGAGGACTTTCAGCCAGGTACATAAACAATTTATTCTAAGTTCGTCCGAGTTTTCGGACTTTTTCAAGGTAAAAGCTAAAAATAATGGTTTTACATAAGTCGTAAATGAGATTAGTGACAGAATACTTATCTAATATAAATTTCCTATTTTAATTTAATTGTATGGGCTGGTTTTATTTTGTTTGCCCAACAATATTGTTGGGTTTGCCCAACAATATTTAAATAAACGTATAAATCAACATAAATTATCAATTAGAAATTCCATAGCAACTCCTAATTCATGCAGCACAGCATTATCTGAACACGTCATAAATAATTTACACAATTTTAACTTTCCGGATACAACTATACTGCATAAAGAAAGAAATACCAAAAAGCGCATGTTTTTGGAAATGGCCGAAATACAAAACAACAAAAAAAACAGTAAATTATCAAACAGATATTGAAAATCTAAGTAGCATATATCGCAATCTTATTCAATAGTAACAATTTTTATACATCCTGTATATGTGCTAACTGCAAAACCTCTTCTCAACGGCTTTCCAATATCATGAGAATGTTTACAATAACTCTGTCACTCGGACCATAAGTATACTATCAGCTGTTATAATTACCTGGCTCTTAAAAAGAAACACATCAACGGCGACACCAAATACTGATCAGTCTCTGCCTAACTCGTCGAAATACACATACATCACATACCTACCAAATAAAAAATGATGAAAAACAAAATAAAACGCCAGCCCATACAATTAAATTAAAATAGGAAATTTATATGAGGTAAGAAAACACTATTATAGATAAGTATTCTGTCACTAATCTAATTTACGACTTATGTAAAACCATTATTTTTAGCTTTTACCTTGAAAAAGTCCGAAAACTCGGACGAAACGTAGGATATATTGTTTATGTACCTGGCTGAATGTTATCTAAAAATAAAAATAGGAAAGAAAGTTTCTTCAGTTTTTATTGAAGAAATATTTCTGCTTTAACAGCCAACAACTTGTAAAATATCATCTATATCGACAGATTTAAAATTTTATAAAAAATAAAATTATTTTTTATAGTTATACCTTAGAGAAATTTTCATAGTGTAAAAGGAGTCCAAAATAAAATTTCAAAATGGTGTTACTTAATAAAAGAGTATTATTTATGTATGAAATTAGAAATCTCTATATATTGCACCCGATTTTAAAAAAAAATATCCTGCAAATATTTTACAAGGTGTTTAAAAAATAACCTTGGGAGGCACACAATTTTTTCAACATTTTTCTCAAATTTCAATCGCAATAGTTTACTGCAGAACTTCATTATTTAGTTTTGTAAGTTACGATATAAAATACCGCTTGTGTTCCTTGGTCCAATAGTAAGAAATATTATAACCAAATTTCACATGTCGCCACTAGTACATTATTATTTTGAACGCACACAAATCATAAAAGATATCTTTTTCTGGAACTATACTGGCAGTCACAGAACAACCGGCAATATTGGTAAGAGCGTTTTATGTGAGAATGTTTGCGGACTATATGCCCAGCACCCCACCGAAAGTAACCGTAGACTGTGGTGTTGCTAAGCTAACAGAGCATACTAAGATACAGAGGAATAAGTGACAAGCTATGTATAATATTACATGCATTTATCCCGGCTTCCTGCAAGTTCCCGTTTTAATACTAGTTATGCTGGTTGCATATAATGCAGGTATATCAATAAACATAGCAGATTAATTTTTATGTGGTTTGTTTATATACCTGTAAAAGAACTTTTTTATATAACTGCCGGCTCTGAAAAATGGCAAATAGTCCGCTGCATATTAATCATAGTTTGTCGAGATTCGTCAGAGTGCAATTTTTTTAAATTTTTTTAGGAAATGCACACCTTCACCTGAAATATGTGGAACCAGAAAGAATATGATCAATTTCCAAAAACAACATTTTTGCACGTTTAATAGTGAACCGCTTATTTATGTAGTTTCAGACGACAAAAGGAGACATGAATTTAGTTAAAGAACGTTCATGTTTATCGACATCATTTAGTACAAGTAACAATAATGAAAAAGTAGCGGCAAACGTTGCTGTTGGTTTTGAGACCGTGAAGTAAAGTAACACGCCTACAAGTGGTATCTAGGAGATATCTAAAAAATAAAGTTTCCTTAGTTTTTCTCATCCACGATTACAATTACTATTTGTCCCGCTTAATTTTATGTATTGATATTCTCACTGTCAAATGGCATATCGCTAGTATGAGACCAGCTTTATTGTCAAAATATCGTATTCGAGGATTGTTACAATTTTAAACAAATAAAATAAAATTTGGCATCCATTTTGTTAAGCGACTTTTTTGTCACTTTTTATGTTTTGATATTTTATCCTTCCTGTAATTATTATACAGAAGTTAATTCGAACCTGTGTAGTCTACTACACAGAACCGTAATTAGCTTATGTAATTACCATTTTATCATTAACTTCAGTTATTCCACTCGTTTCTTGTAGAAACATTCCACAAATTTCTCTAATAAATATGTATTTTTTATATTCCTCAATATAATTCACTCAGCATACAAGGATATATTATTACATCTGTTTTGTAACGAAACTGCATATGGAGCGGAAAACTGGTACTATAATGTTTCTAGCACATATTATCAATGCTTTGATCATAAACTAAATTATACATCTAATATCTAGTACTGTAATACATCTTTCTGTGTAAAACGTGTTGGAAAAGTGGCAAAGCCGCATATTTGCACAATAATAAAATAAAGCAGGGTCATTAAATAAATTACAAAAATGTTTTAATGGTGTAGCTTCAGGTATAGCGTTAATACTTGTTTGTTTTAAAGGCATACCGCTCTACTTCCATATTTATATAAAAGTACAATAACAGTAATCTAAAAATTCCGCATTTAAAATTTAAAAATTCACCCACGTTTATCTCATATTTTTTTTACGTGCCAAAGATAATAAATATTTCTTAACAGAATACTAACGAAATGCTTAACAGTTATTCAATCATAAGACAATTTCATATCATAAATATTATTAGCAAATATTTTTTTCGCCATAGGATGTATTAAGAATATTTATTAAAGTGAAGAAATAGTTTCAAAAAAAAATTTTATATATTGTTTTTGTTAAAATAATTCCCATCAAAGTATGTACCTAGAGGGATGATAGTCTACAATACCTTAAATTGAGGACAACGGAGGTAAACTTTTTAAAATGACTTGTTCAATTCAGAGGATAAAGTGAAATTGGGGATTAGTGATTTCTGGCAATTTAATGGCACAGAATTATATTGCACAAGAACGTGTTTTCGTGTAACCTCAAAGCAAACATTAAGAGACACATTTTTTCAGAGAGTCATAAAAAGTGTGTGAATGGTAATATGAATATTACAGAGTCCACAATTTGGAAAATTTTTGCAATAGTGATTAGTAGGGCTATCAAAAATGTTCCGTGGGACAGTGGCGTATGCGAAATTAACTAATATGAGAAACAATAAACTGTTACAATTTATAACAATGTATGTAAAACTTACCCTCTTAACTAGCTTGATGAACTAGCTTGCTTATCACAAACTGGAGAAGATGTGTAGCCATTTTGCAGCATCAGGTATGTTTCTATGGTTGTCTCCTTGAAAATACATTCTTATATTTGGAAAACGACCGTTCGACATCTACTGATGTAATACACGCATACGTAAAATAGTCTTTGAACGCACTTAACGGATCTGAGGCTGCACCATCACATATTTGTCTTAATTTGGTAAAACAGGTGTCTTTATTTGCCACACTTGCGACTTTTATTTAACGCGCTCATTTGTTGCCTCACCTATAGCGTGTAGCAGTAGATTTACTTCGTCCACTATTTGCAGTGACTCCGCTAACGACAACGCACTGTTTTCTAATTTTTTTGTACTTTCATGTAATGGTTTATAGTTCTTCGCAATATTTTTTAAAGCTGTTTCAATGGAAATATCTTCGAATTTTGTCAGGTTTCCTTAATAGCAGCAGCCTCATCTGGATTGAATTGTAGTATCACAGCTTTTATTTGTTGGAAATATTCAGCATAATAAAAAGCTGCCCGCAACCATGTTCCCCAACGTGTAAGAATCGGCTGTGGTGGTACAGGAATACCGGGACACTTGCTATGAAATGCACGGAGATGTTTACGAGATTTAAGAGACACTTTTTTGTACTTGCTATTAATGCATCCACCTTTGGAAAACCTTTTCGAATAGTTTCTGCTACAAGATGTAAAGCATGCACTTTACACGTAACATGTAAACGCACAACCTTGTTCTTGCAAATAACAGCCTACCGAACGCATTGTTACGGCGCCATCAGCCATCAACACTTGACTTTTTGACAGTTCAAATTTTTCTAACGTCTCCAGCACCACCCTGGTAATTGTTTCGCTAGTACACTGACTTAGTCTTTTGCTAGCTAGTAACAGTGGAATTGCCGGTTTAAGAGGGTCCAGTATTCGTACTATAACATTTAAAATAGAATTTTTTTAAAATCTGTTGTCTCATCAATAGATAACCACAGTTGTGTATTTTATAATTCACATTTCATCTTATTTACCATGTTTACGTTTACAGTTGGTAGATAGTTACATAACGTTGTGCGACTTGGTAGCTTCACCTGGGCATTATATTTATTCCAGAACTCTCGAAATGGTTGTTTATCGAATATGTGCAGCGGAACATCACAGGCAATCAGCATTAATAGTAAATCAAACATAAACTACGTTGTCGAAGGCACGCCATTTTTATTATTTTTATGCTGTACAGTATTTGCGTGAAGTCCACAATCACGCTTATCCCAGCATATCAAATCTTTCTCGCAAACTTTACAAATTATTTTAGCACCATCATAGAATAAATCCGGGAATTCAGCTATGAATTTATTCACTTTGTCAGCAAATGGCCGTTTTCTACCCCTGCGTACGTCTGCCTTGCTTTATTATTAAATTTATGCCAACAATACAGTACAACATATAAAATAAAAACACAAAAACAATATGCAATACGCCCAAGTGACTTAACGTGTACACAACTCGAAAGCTAATAATAGACTGGACTGGAGAAAGAGTTTCGCGCTGAAGTAGAATGCCGGCGACAGTAAGTACATCTGTACTCTACGACCATGATACACAGAAATGATTTGCAGCTTTAGTGATTAGTGAGCAGTACAGCAATATTCATATGCCGTCAAAAATGACACTAAGAATAAATTATTTATCACAGAGATATGGCAGTATTAAACAAATAGTTTATTCTGAACTGAATTACAAATTCATCTGGATTAGCGAGGATAAAACCACTAGAGCTTGCTTTTGGGGCAGTGCACGTAAATATGAGCCAAGAACTAATCCGCCTACATCTATTTATAAATTGTTATTGAACAGTCGGCAATAGCCAGCCCCATCGGTCAGCAAGTAATTGTTCTTTATAGTTGCAAGCCAATTACCTGATAAAAACCTTTAATTGTTTGTTTCAATTTTTATAAATAAAACAGAATCATTGCCTGGTATATGATAATATTTTATCATTTCATATTGTTTGGGAATATCTCATTACGTGTTTAGAATACAATATTACATCTACTTAAAAGCCGTCTCTGGAATTTATCGCTATCTCCCGATCTCTACATATTACCTAGCGTCAACTCTGGAATTGATGTCATTTATTACCTCCTCCCGATTTTTACTTATTTTATTTATTTATTAAAAAAAACACTAATTGCTTTTGCCATACTTTTCTGAACAACCCTGTATAAATGTATAATCAAAACTATTTTTAAAATGCCAGTATCACTTTTCTAATGCTGAGCAACTTTTATAGGTATTTATTGTTTTTTTATTGCCTCAAATAAACAAACCACCTTCCGTCCACGCTCTAATTTACCACCCTGTATATGCTAGGCTGAGAGGCACGAACCTGATAATTGCAGAAAATCCACTACTAATTAGTTTACTATATTCGTTTCTGATCAAAACTATGCTTTTTGATACCCGAATCTGTAAAATTTTTCAATAATTAATAATCAACTTTTTACATAAATAACTTTACACTTTCTTCATGTACATAAACTCGTTACATTAATTGTAATGAAGAAATAAATATCCTTTGCCAATTTCTTAAATTATAAGTTATTCTGAACCTATTAAAGCAAGAAATAAAATATATTACATAATAAACATAAAAATTCTATTGAACTGCATCTAACTCTAAACTCTCAACATTGCCCATATAAATTGACTGCTTATTAAGCTAATGGGCGATAAAAGTTATAAAAGCTACTCTATCGATGAAATGTGTGCCTGCTTCTTTAAATCTGTTCATTCCATCGATGTAGGCTAAGCTGGAATCCTGCTACTGATTCACAGCATCTAATAGAAGAAAAAATTCTTCGCATTAATACAAATAAATGTAAAAGATAAAAACTTGATATACGATCAAAAGTAACGAGGTTATTGTTAGTGTTTCCACTTATAGTACACCACATGTATGTGTAGAAACAGAGTGTCTGTTTAGTACATCAAATATTGAGGTGTGAATTTTTGTGTACAAATTGTACCGATTAGTCGAAAATGGTGTTACCGAAAATGCTTCCCTGAAGAGTTACAGTCCGTTAAATTGCGAAAGATGTACAAAAAAATAAGCAGTTAAATCAGAATTGGTCCTTAAAGCGATAAAAAATGCAATATATAAAACAAAATGAAAACGGGAATAAAGAAATTTTAGAGATGGTAAAGCAGTCCATCATCACCTTTAAAGATCCCGTCCCTTTTTATTATTTTTTAATTTTATATCAACTTAATCCTGGAGTATGGTAACAAATTTTAGGGTAGCCTTAGAAGACGGATGTCATGTATTTTCAGCATATCAAGATTTTCAGTAAACCTAAAAAATACACCAAATGGAACCTTACAAAATGATTGCCTTTGGTATAAAACGCTTTTCCTTATCGTTCAAAAAGATCCCTAATACCACAACCACAACCATCACACTCTATCGCATAGTAGCGTAGAAGAGATACGTACATCAACCTGTATATTGATTACAAAATATATTTGTAGTTTTGATGTTTCAGTGTGTCACGTTATGTTACGTTTTGCTTATTTTCTTCTATCCTGGCAAATTAGATAGAACGCGTTAATAAGCATCCCACGCTCCACTACTGTATTCTAATTTTATTTACAGATTATTAAAAAATAGTTGTTCATTTGATGAATGAAATATTCTTTAACTTAATATTAATGTCACAAATTCCATTACAATATATCAACTATTTTATTTAAACCGATATCATTAATGAAAATAATTGTACTGCTCCAGTCTACCTCACTGCAAATGCTACACAAAATATTTACGAGTTTGATTGGCACCCAAGAACTCAATTGATAAATGATCAACAGAACGATGTTCGAAACTTTCCCTACGTGTTCTAGTCTTGGACGCTTGTTTAGTAGTAATAAAAATGTAACAACTCGGGCGAAATATGCTGCAAATTGCACTAATGTCACGAGCTACAACTTACTGCCATAGACGGTACCATGGGGCTCCCTTCACTTATCTTTTTTTTGTAGTTTTATTGCCACCTCAATTGGTATAAAGAAAGGACTTCGCAAATTTCCCGCAGCTGTCTAAAACAAGAGATATGTAACCAGACTCTCTCTTACTTATATAATTCCGCCATATCATGATTTTTCAATAATCCAATATATTGATATACAGGGTGTTTCACTTCGAGGGTGCCAAACGCAAACAGGTAGTAGAAAAAGTTATTCTAAGCAGAACAGTTTATACAAACATAATATGTCCAATTCGTTAACGCTGTCCCGAAAAATAATTATGAAGTTTTTCAATCGTTACCGATTTTACAAATTTTAATTTAATATTATTAGATTGCCATGAAATACAAATGATTTCTGTGGTCAGTCTTTATATGACAGTTGTTAACACAAATTAACTGATTGGACAGTTGTTAATAATGTGCTTAATTACTTCAGAATACGCGGATCCGTATATGTTTATGGTTCATAAACCATAATTCATTCCTTTACATATAAAAGAAACATTAGAGTTTCCTATCGTGAATATTGAAGACATCAACCATCTAGAGCTGTATTTTGCAAATGGAGTTTCGACCAAATAGCAATAGATAATGCGTTTGTTTCTTCCATTTCATTGTCGGATGTAGCGACTTTCACACCAGACGGAATAAATATAACACACAACATACACGCATAGTCCCTCGAAAATCCTTGCAATATTAGGATAAGGAAATTTCAACACAATTTGGTTTAAATGTTTGGGCTGGAATTTTCCATACTCAATAATGTATTTCCAATTGTTTTTTATATCCCTGACTTAATGCAAACCAGTACATAAATTTACTTCAAAATGATTTTGAAGCAATTCTGAATGACTACCAAATCTTCTGCATCTATTTCGGTGTATGTGATTCCAACACAATGCATGGGACACCACCCCATTATTCCAAAAATTTCATTAATTGGCTGAACAGTCGCGGTTTAACTTATATCATATTTTAGTATTGTAGCATAGGACCCAAGCGATACAACTACCAAAATTAAATGAAAAAGTTCTGCAGAGAAAAATTTCGATTGTAATATGCGAAAAAAAGTTGCAAGATGGTGTGTCACCCCAGGTTATTTTTTAAACAATTTGTAAAGCATTTGCAAATTTTTTTTCAGTATCAGGTGAGAAATACAATCACAGATTCATAATTTCATAAAAAAAAATGTTTAAGTTACGCCGTTTTGAAATTAAAAGATTAATTTTTTTCTGTGCAAATTGTAGAAACATAAGGAATTCGAAAATACATACATTCTCGTCACTAAGGTACAAAATGACTTAAAATAAATCAAACATATTATGAACTAGTGAAAATATAAAACTGTACATGTATTTGACAGATCGTGTAGATCTTTTGATAAATTTGGGATACAGAAAAAATTCCAATTTTGTATAATTTGAAAGTCAAAGATATGGATATTTGTTTGTAGTGCCGCACAGTTCTTAAAAAAATATATTGTTGAGTGAGAAGTATTTAAAAGTATTTGTCGGCGCCTATGCTTTCATTCAGCATATTAGTTCAATTACATTTTCTATGTTAGTACTACGTTTTAATGTTTCGTCATACAACTCCAGTGAGACTTTTCTACATCCTCGAGTGAAAACCGTAACATACCAATAATAGAATAGTGTGCATTAAGTTTTACCTTACAAGAATATTAACTAGCATGTCCTGTCCTTGATGTTTTACGACTTATATGAAGCATTTCCTCTTTTACAAAAATGCTTTTCAATAAAAAAGGTTGTTATTTTATTCTATTAAACAAATCGTTGTGTTTGTCCCATATGCATAACTTGCCATCTAACTAATTTCTGTGCTTTGCGATATGAATATATTGGAATTTAACACGAAAATTATAGGAAAGGATCTTATCTTTACATGTGTTTTAAAAGGTACCTTCCTTCTATGGTTTCCATAGAATTTATAATAATGTGGTTTGAAATTCTTTTAAGATATTACATCCTGGAAATCAGTATAAGAAAATTAGGCCCCAACTTGAATTGGTGAACATACTACCGCGTGCTCGAAATGTCCAAATTCCAAATATCTAGTAATTTTACCGCTACTGAATTGGTGGTAACGACGTCAGTCGTGTTATTTTTTGTTAACCTCGTTGACCTTAAATAGTCAGTGAGCTTCGAAAATGCACTTCTTTTGTGTCAAGAAATTAATAAACAACACTGTATTACCAAAGTATATACTTTTTGTTTAAGCACATTTGGTTTTTGTATTTTATGTTATAATTAAAGATATTTTACTTTATAGCTACTCTAGTGGTTTTATTTTCTTATACCTAATATAAGTAAGTATAGTAATCGTGATTTTTTTTCGACCTCGAGATTTTGATTGATTTATGCGTTTTGAACCCTCCTGAATCCATTCTGATTATTATCCGAATGATATCTGTGAGTGCGTGCGTGCGTGTGTGTATGTGTGTATCCGCGATAACTCAAAAAATACTAATGGGAGACTTCCAAAATTTGGCAGTTAAGATTGTCAACAACATTTTAGGTGACACATTAAATTTGGTGAATATGGTGCCACCAAAAAAGACACAATGAATGAAAGAAGAAAAAAGGTACAATTTCGAAAAAAAAAATTGAAAAATTTGTATTGCATTTCTGGACGACGAATCTCGACGAATTATAGTGAAAAAACATAACTTTATGGAAAAAAATCTTTCTACATGTCTGTAGTATCGCGATAGCAGCCACCGTTTTTGAGATAAAGCTTTCAAGTTTGGTACACGTATTGTAAAGGCCAAAGACAATGATAAATTCGATGATGAGCAAAATTTGCCAGCTGAAAGGAGATCCACGGGACCCAAACTTTTTTTGTATTTACCTTTACAAAAAAAATATATTTTTGATGAAAGATTATAAATCATATCTACTATATCAAGCCATTAAAATATATTTACCAATTACTTAAATAAAGCTGATGTAAACTGAAATTTTTTATACATTTGACTACATAAAATGGGGTTAAGATAAATCTGGCAGTTTGACATTTGAAATATCTAATTTAGTTACAAAAATGTCAATGTCAATAAGAATGTCAGTATCGAATGACGCTGATAATTAATTATTTAATAATTTTAATGAAACATTTCAAGGTACGCTATTAAAATTTAATTGAGGTAAGTGAAGAATTAAATAGAATGATTTTTTTAGATCAGGATGATATATGCTAAGAAAGTTATGTGCTGGCTACATCAGATATTTTTAATTAGTTCTCCTTCTTGATTTTCTACAATTTTTGATAACAGTTAATTTTTCTTTTTTTCATTAACTTCTATTATATCTGTAAATTTGTTAATACTTTTTATATTTTAATTTTCTTGGCTATTTATTAATTTTTTATACAGCGAGAAGGATTTGTAAGACCTTCGGGACCATTTCAGGGTATTAGATCTTATACCACAATAATTGTAGTATAGTACTATATTCACTTATTGAAGATAGTATAGGCCTGTCCAAAACACTGTCACATTGCTGTCAGTTTCAATTCAAAATGGCTGCTGGGGTATAAACATTGTTGTTATTCGTATGCCATGTAGGTCAGTTTTATGTTAATACACGAATATTTGTTTAAATTATGCCGTCCTTTTGTTGTGTGGTGAATTGTGGTAGCACAAGAAATCGTGATGAGAACGTAAAATTTTTTCGCATTCCTGCTATTTTACATTTTAAACATAAAACTAACCTAAATGAATTATCCGCAAAAAGACGTCAGAAATGGTTAAACGCTATAACAAGAGCAGATTTCACCGAAAGTAAACAAAAAGATGCAGTTGTATGCTCCAGACACTTTATTTCAGGTAAAAGTAAATAAATAAAAAAATTATGTCCTTATCGAGGAACTTATATAAACTTTCCACTGCCTTAGGCAAACCTGCAGAACTAACTGATGAGCTAAATCCGGATTGAGCACCTTCTGTTAATATGGGTTATCTGCAGCACTATAACTCAATTGACTGTTTTTTAGGGAATACGGGTCCATATTATTTATTAATGATAGTTTTTGTGTATATCTCGTCGCCACGTCTGGATGTTCATTTTCCAATTTTATGAAGTAATTACTCATTCTGTTAAGCTTTCAATATACCAAATCACTTATTTATGTTTCAAATATTATTAAACCACACTTAAATTTTATGAACAACGATAAAAACACCAATAACTTTGTTCCAAATTAACAAACGCACTGAACACACATGTACACGAACGCTTTGTTTATACCCCAGCGGCCATCTTGTGTTGTGGTAAGTTAGGGTCTTGGACAGGCCTATTATACTTTGTAATTGGTATTTAGAAAATCCCCAACTTGACTCCCTACTAGTCATGTAGGGATTATATGATTACATGAAAGAAGATGAATATCAAAGTTATCGAAATTAGGAAAACTGAGTCCTAACGGAGTGTCTCTTAAATTTGAGAGAAGTGTCGAAATTTGAGTATTCTTGATATTCACAATCTTATTTTTACAAACAAGTTAATGACTTCTTATTTTTTATTATATTAAGTATCTTAGAAAAAGTAAATCATGCTATAAACCACTGATTCACCTAGACTAATTTTCTTTACATTATTTTATAGTGTCATTCACAGAGTAACTTTGTACAAATAAAATACATTTAAATTGCGGAAGTCTTAACCAAATTTAGCAATTAACTTTGCCTCTAACTTAAAATTTTCATTGAAAGTTGTGCAGATAAATGCATTTATATCTGAAAAACCCATTTAAATTATTCACAATTTTGCATATCTAGGCGTTACATTATTAATCAATGTTACAAGTAGCAGATGTATTCCAGAAGTACATAAATCATCAACTTTATGCTTGATAATTTTAATATGACATGGTCTAACCGCTACCACATCATCGTAAAACTAATCTGGATTTACCATTTACTGAGGAAAATATGTAAACATGTTAAATGTAGCAATTCGCGGTATAAGTAAGGTACTTTCTGTAATTATTGCCTACTTAAAAATACCATAATAATTTTCTTAATTACTCGTTAGTTTAATTAGAAAATGTCATCTTTAATATTAGATTAATTAAGTGTTGAGCAAAGGTAATTTGATGTATATCGTAATTTGACTTGAAATTAATGAAGATGCAATTTATTACATAGTTGAAAATATATAAATATATGTTTACTTCCTCGTTTCATGGCATACAGGGCGTTTAGAATCTTATTAGCAGTAGGGCAAAGAAAAATTTATTTTAAAAGGTAAAAAAATTATTAACATGTTTACATATGAAAAAATCCAATAAACAATCTAGTAAACCAGTAAGTAATTAAATAAAGAAATTTCATAGTAAGTTCTCTATTATCTCTCCATTGCATGCCACAAAAAAACTGCATCATGTAATAAAGTTACGAGGTACTTTTTCAAAAATAACTTGATCATTATTTATGTTATTAATGTTTTCAATGAGATTTTGTAGATGTTATAAGTTTTCTGTATGTAAGTTGTCTATATTTGGTTAATTTATATTTCAAAGTTCTCCGAACAAACTAATCCAGCGGATTCAAATCTGAACTTATTGGAGGCCAAGAATTAACTCATCTACTGTCTATCCAAATGAAATAATGCTGATTTAGCAAGGCACTTATTTACATGATGCTAATCCATGGTGATTTTTCAAATTAGTTTAATATCGAATAGAACAATGTTAGCTAGTTGTCGAGAATGATTGAAGACTAAACAACAGAATGGTGTGCTACCTCAAAGAACTTGTGAAATTGAATACTGATTCAGCGCCATCGATTTGGATATATGAAAAACGACTTGTTCCACAGACTCCAAAAAGTATTGATTTGAACCCAGTTGATCTTTCCTTTGATCCTATGCTTTTTAATGATCTAAGTTAACTTAAAAGCAAACAATAGGTATTTTACATCATTATATTCAAAACATATAAGATATCCATTTAAAAAATATTTTTTTCTAGTGTTCCTTGTATTGTTTTTAAGTATTAAACATCTGATTACAGATTGGTGATATATGTGAAAATCATCTACAATTCGTTTATGGTAAAGTATGTTTTCTGAAACTCCTTCTACGTGCCTCAGACAATGATGTAAGCTTTATAATATAACAGGCCTATTGCAAAATCATTTACATTCAGAAAATCAAATTGTTTCGGTGATATTACTAAGGGCAATAAAGCTTCTCTATTGTAATCAATTTGTAATACACAATCAGAAAATTTATATCTTTTTATCTACATGAAAGTATCAATAAATTTGAAATTTATTAGGTGCGAAATTATTAAGTACCAACACGAAACTTTATTGTTTTATGATTCCCATAAATTATTATAATATATTCTTAGATAATTATAGAAACAAATCAGTAACTTATACGACATACTAAAATGTTATAATTTTAATAAATTTGTCTATTAGCAATTCAAAAGCATTTACACAAAAAAATATTCCAGACTACTGGTGTTTTCCGTGTTTATTAATAATTAAATTTCTTACGTTAATCTGGAACTAAAATGTTAATTATATGTAATAATTTATCGAAGTCACAGTTAATTATTAGGACAACGTATATTTCACTATTTAAATTCATTTAAACAAACCAGTAGCTTTATTCCTTCTCCCTATTTTGGCGATTAGTAATAAAATTGGTAATTATTAATTAAAATTCATCTAAATAGATTTAATTAAAATAAGATTATTCAAATAAGTCATTTAAAAGCAATGCTTCTAGTAAACAAAAAAGTTAATTAATATAAGAAGAAAGTGCAATTAATAGGTTAATTCACTTTTAATTATCGTTTTAAGTAAGTAATTAATAATTATCGATTTTCTAAAATTAATTATACGAAACATCTACTTCATAAAAGAAGAAAATACGCAAAATAGTAATAAAATAGAACCACCACATGATTATTATAATATTATTCAACAATTATTATAATGTTATTAACAGTTAGTTACGAGTTAGCCGGTAACTAATAAATTTTCTTATTTCTTGTATGAACTTAATTCAAATGCATTCTAGATTACTCAGAAAGAAAAACCTAATCTACAGAAAAACCAAATACTTATGTCTACATAATACATTATTAACTAGGATTGATATTTGATCCAACAACCAACTAAATGTGGGAATGTCCATAACCGTTGATTAAGTTTAAAATTATGCATTGTATAAGTGCTCTAGTGCAAGAGTCTTTATTAAATCTTTGCCATTTCTGTATCTATACGTACAGAGTAGTAAAATGCTTAATAGAACGTTGATCTCATTCAGCGCAAAAACCAGTGGTTTACAATTAAATTTTAATAGTTTTGTGTAAAATTTTAATAACATTAACCAGTCAGTTACTTAAACTAAATACTTTGTTAAAAGTTGATAGCAAAAAAAAAATTAACATTATAGTGGGAAATAGAAAACAATAGTGTTCTTTGGCCAGATGAATTTATAAGAAGAGGACAGTAATCTAGACCAGACTCGATACATAGGGAATTTGGATGTCATCCCAGAGACGAATTTAAACGTATTACACATACCTACAAAATGAAGGGTCTGGTGAGCACCAAATCGTCAAGACTCATATTTTCCGGAGTAGTTATTTCCTATACTAGGAACACAGCGTTCTTTAGTCTTAGCCACGAACTAAATATCGCAACACCGCGCCGCATCGAAGATGTAATCTTATTGAATCTGAGCACAGGCAGAGTATCCACACATTTGCGGTTGTCGCTTAGTTTAATTTCATAATAAAATAGGCTTATTTGCACTGCTCTCTGCTTTGTCAATTAAATATTACAATATTTTATGTAAAATAATGTGCGATTCCGCATAAAAACATGTGATATTCAATTGTTCGGCAAAACCAACCCGAGGGTGCAGTTACGTAAGATCTTAAATAATGTGAAGTATCATATTAATGCTTACACTATAATATATATATATATATATATATATATATATATATATATATATATATATATATATATATATATATATATATATATATATATATATATATATATATATATATATATATATATATATATATATATATATATATATATATATATATATATATATATATATATATATATATATATATATATATATATATATATATATATATATATATATATATATATATATATATATATATATATATATATATATATATATATATATATATATATATATATATATATATATATATATATATATATATATATATATATATATATATATATATATATATATATATATATATATATATATATATATATATATATATATATATTTTTTTTTTTTTTTTATATATATATATATATATATATATATATATTTTTTTTTTTTTTTTTTTTTTTTTTTTTTTATATATATATATAAAATATTATATATATATATATATATAATTATATATATATATATATATATATATATATATATATATATATATATATATATATATATATATATATATATATATATATATATATATATACATATATATATATATATATATATATATATATATATATATATATATATATATATAATTATTGCGTATTCATTTAAAATAAACAATAATAACAAATATCTTATACTATTAAATTATCACTCATATTTTTACTGGAATAGGGAGTAATCCAGGGTAATAATTTAAATACACAAAAATTTACAAATGCTGAACAAATCATGATTGTATTGCAAATTCCACATTCTCCTTATTGGAGGCTGTCTCGATTATACCTTTTGCACGATAATATAATCTGGAATTAATATATATTTCATCAACTAATAGTATTATACTACTATTTTGTTAGTCTGCAAGTGAGATAGATATATTAATCAGATAGTGTCTGTTATTATTTTCTTTATTTGGAGAAATATTCGTCCTAGATACCTTAGTAGGTAAAATAAAAAAAGTCTAACACATTGTATGTACTGGGTGACTGATTATATATTATAAATGACATTATTATAGTAGAAACTGAATATATATTTTTTAATTAATTAAGTCATTTGAATTACTTGATCTACAATTATACGTTTAGAATATAAAAATGTTTCATCACTTTAAAAATGTTTCATCACTTTCAGTAAAATCTAAAGCTTGTTTTGAATAAAACAAGGCCTCCTGCAATGCATTTTGAATATAATTTGTATGTGAACTAATTAGATAATAGGTATATTTAAATCAGTCTAATAAATGTTGCACTTGCGACCACATGTTAAATTTCATATCAAAATCTAAAATCCACTTTAACTCATTAAAATAAAATTCATTGTCCTTTGCAAACACTTTTACGGTGAGGTCGTTATTAATTAATATTTGAATTTCGATTTTTACTGCCCAACTTTTCCGAAAAATAATTAATTTTCGTAATTTCCAACATCTGCATTTTGTATTACAACTGTTGCTGGATTTAATTTCGGCGTCGACGAGTACTTTCAGGATCTATTCGAACAACCGGCTTTTCCTTTGACAAATATTTAAATTTGGGAAAATAGATGGGATTTACAGGCAATAATTTCAAACATTTCATCTGGTAATAGGTATTTGATTTGTCAAGTTTGATAACTTCACCGAAACAAAATGCGGCTCACATACTACAGAATGATTTAATGGTGTCCATTCTTTCCTAGGGGCAGCTTTGAGCCATTTTTATTTTAACCCATCGTCCTTGAGGAATCCAAAAACACTTTTTACGCCTTCATCTTTTACAGATGAATCGTAATTTGACTTACAACCGGGGATACAACACCGTGTTGGAATGTTTATTTACCTACTTTAGGTTATATGCGTACGGATGAAATAAAACATATAAAAACTAGCGAAAAATTAGATTGTTTTAAATTGTCGCTACACAACACTATCTTCATATAATGCACTTTAATTTACAAGAGTCCAGAGCAATTATTACTTGTTAAAAACATTACTTTGAGGTAAATAAAGAGACGCTTTAATACATAAATACGTACACAAGCGGCCATTATTCAGAACATTAGGTCTTCATGCGATGTTGCACGATTTCTTATTTCGTAGCTGGGATGTAAAAAAGGCTGTGCTAGGAACCATGTCAGAGGATTTCTATGCAGAATACGTCATTAGCCTCATCAAAAAGGATATAGACGAAAATTTAATTTTCATCGAGGATAGTTCCGGACATCATCGCTCAAGAAGAGTTGAGTGCGTATTACAAGAAGGTAATATTGAGAGATTGGATGGCCAACAAACTTACCTGACATGAATCGCATCGAACACATGTGGGTTATGTCTCTAGGGCCGTTCACAATCGAGTAAATCTTCCAAATACCATATAAGACTAACTGTCGTAGTGCTGCAGGAATGGAGAAATATTCTGCAGGAAGTTATCAATGATTTGATTATTTCTATGCCTACTCATGTAAATGCATTACTCGATATTAGAGAAGAACACACAAAATATTAAAAGTTTACATTGGTGTGTCTTATTTCAGGTTGTTTCAGTATTTTATGATAAAAGGTTATTTGAGTAAACAATTTCTTTTCCTCACTCCTACTAACTAAAAGGAAAATTTTTATTAATATCAAATTTGTAGAGTAATTGTAATTCCTGTGAAAAAAATCTGCATCATACTTTATTTTGAAAAATCAGGGGCGTGTGTATTATTTTTTTACTTCACTATGCTTTATTTTGCGTAGACAACATCATCCAATGAAAATACTGCCATTGTCCTATTACTACGTAGGTGTAGACAAAAATTACCATCACCAATAGCTCCGTAACGAATCCACTATATTAATAATATAATAAGCAAATGATTATTCCTCTCGTAAAGACGTCATATTAATAATTAATGTTTAATTAATTCAATGTATATATTATTCAAGTTAAATAAATTATATAGTGAACAATGTAAAGTTATGTTATACTATTATTATAGCCCATAAAATAATAATAATAAAAACAAAACAATGACTATTTCTTGGTACAATTATTGTTATGTAGTGAAAAATAATGTTTCTATTAATATGTGTAATGTCTAATCATATCTTTTATATCTGCGATATCTCAGTTTTAATAATTGATAACAGTCATTGCGAAAAATTACGGTAATTGTATTTAAATTTTCATCCTACCATCATTTCAGAATACAAAAAACCTTAAACCGACATTAATTGGTGTTAATCTCCTTGTCAATTATTAGACGATATATTTAAACCCTCAAAATTATTATCAATCACTAATTTCTCATTGCTCATATGAATTAACGATTTGTCAACTATTTTTAACAAAGTACATTTCGGATATATATTTAAGTGACAAAAATATGTTTGAGAAGCGATAGCTTTCAAAGTAGTCTGTAACTTCTTTACGCTATTACATGTTTCGCTCAATTTTCAGTATTTCAATAATAGTAACTTCCTATTTCAAGCACATTTCCATACCACACCTGAGATAGTGAAGTTGGCACCATTTTTTTTGCCTTTTTCCCTATAGACCTAGTCCAATGGACTTCAATTTAGTATACTTAAAATCAAGCAAATCATCGACTTCGATAGTGTGTGTACACTTGATTTCAAAAAAACTGGTACAACTCTTGTAATCGAAAATCTTAATAGTTTAGTTGTGTGCATATGTCTGTAAATAGGGCTGGCCAGGCATGTCGAAAGGGGGGTGGAGAAGAGGTGATTTACCCCGGACCTGGGTTTTTTTGAGGAGATTGGCTTTCTTTGTGTTTTTAAACTTATTAAACCTTTCTCTTTTATTTTATTCAAATGGAATTTTAATAATTAGAAAATAACTTTTTCAAAACATTTTCAAGCTTGCCATATTATTGTTTAAAAAAATAATATTTGTTACGGATAATTCTACTAACGGTTGTAATTAAAATACTAACTGAATAATGATAATTCTATTTTTAAAATAAGAACACAAAAAATACCACTTGAGATTAAAAAAAATGCAAACAATGCAAATTGAACATAAAAATACAATAAAAAAAATAAAATAAATGATCTTCAATTACGTAATACAGAATTAACTAATATTTTGTCATTGCTCCATTAGCGTCTAAAACTGCCTGAAGTCTTGCAGGCATGGACAAAATCAGGTTTCTTGCAAGGTCAACTTCTTGCGACAAGTTCTCCCAAGCGTCTTCAATTATCCCTTCCAATTCTTCGGCATTATTTGGATGGTTATTTAATTTTCTTATATGTTCCACCATTAGTCCCCATACATTTTCAATTGGACATAAATCCGGACTTTTAGATGGCCACGGTAACAACTCTATGTTTTTATTAAGAAACCATTGCCTGACACGATGGGCCGTATGTATGGAGTAGTTGTCTTGTTGGAAAATGAAATTATTTTCCGGAAACACTTCTATTTTTGACGGCAACATAATATTGTCTAATATTTCAATATATTTAATGGAATTGAGATGACCACCACTGTTCCAGCACACACCTAACCCATTTAGGCTCATCCAAGTCCAGACATTGACTGAAAACCTTCCTGATATTTGTGGATCGAAAGCATATTTTTCGTCGTATATTAGTGGAAGGAGGCCTATATACGCGAACATGTCCATCGTTCCAGTATTTAAAAATCTTTTCGTCAGAAAAGACAACTTGTCCCCAGAAGTTTTCATCATTGATTATATAGTTGAGTGCAAAAATAATCCTACCCTGCTTCTTTTCTTCTGAAAGTTTGTATTTTTTTAGCCGCTGAACAACTCTTCAAGTCGCTTTGTAGTTTTATTCTTCTGCAAGCAGTAGATACCGAAGCAGGGAAATTTGTCTGTGAAACTGCATTTACTGCAGTCTGAAAAGGGTAATTTATAAGATTTTCATCTTCTTGATTATTGCTCTTTCTAGGCCTACCGGAACCAACTTTACGGGATACCGTTTGGTTGATTTCCCATTGTTTTTTAACACTCATTATCGTGGTTTTACTTACATTGTATTCAGCAGCAAGTCTTCTTATGGACCAACCATCTTCAATTTTAGAAACAAATCGAAATTTTTGAATATCTGTTAGATGTCGAACCATTTTTAATAATGACGCCACTGATTTACGTCAAAGTGACATTTGTAAGATTATTAATATCAATCAAAGAACGAATGATTTACATAGCTAAAAGAAAGTGTACCAGATTTTATTGAAATCAACAGTACTGTCAGATTATAGGCAGGCCCGGCCATGGTTATGGGAGCACATTGTTAAACAACGTGGACCATCTTTTGTACACCCTCATTTTTCTTCACATCCTAATTGACAGTTGCATGAAGTTAGAATTAATTGATGCTGCGGGCTGATACTTCAGAAAGGAATCAGTGAAGTAGACAATACTGTCCCGTTGTACAAACTGCCTCCAACTTCTACTGCTATTTTACCAAATTCAGACATGACAAGATAATACATTAAATCTTACAAAGTGGGGATGAAAACAAGTCTGTAATATCTTATCACCGATTCCTACAAGTGAAATCCTACAGAGTGAACACGGAAGAGAATCGGCAACATTTTATCATCAGCGGGATTGTCTAATTTCTGTGCTATTTATTTATTTATATCAAACGATATATATGGGTTATATAAAGCAATGTAACAAAATGTTGCTAGTGGTCGTATATGGAGATAGGCGTAGTTAGAATTTTTATAATGTTTCTGAATCTGAAAATGTATCCTTAAAACTCAGAAAAAATAGTGTTATGACATTGTGTATGCTACTAAATATTTAATAGCTTTCTAAGACTTTTCAAGATATTTCATCACGTTTTTTTTTTATTCTAATTTAGGTTCACTCTATATATAGCTGTTGCCTTGTGGATGACACAATAAATATCCGATCAGATAATATATTATAATTTAAATAGTCATAATGATGTCGATACCAAAATGTCATCTTAAAATGCAAATTTGCCTTGTCTATGTATATATACCGAGTAGGCCACGACGAAGTTGGGGCTGAATCACACCTCGCATTGTTATTAAATAAGAATAATAACATATTATATGTTAATGCTATCCATACGCCGTTTGAAATGTGACATCCTAGACTGTTTAAATTAACATTTGATTTAGGCGTCAACGATGTTATGGGCTGAACGAAAATCATTGTTCATATGGTAATCGGGCATTATGTAATTCTTATTTTTTTGTTTGGTGAACCATTGAATGTTGAAAAAATGCGAATGGTGTCGAATTACGTCGATTTTTCTCTTACATAGGTCCAAACAGTTAAAATTATTGTTGAAAAAGGTTTCCAAAACTTCTATTAACAAGAATTAACAAAAAGTTACGATTACAAAATTTTTGAGAAAAGAAGAGAAAGATTCACTGTAATCAATACTTAAAAAAACTTATATATGAATCTTGTATTTGAATCTTATAAGAGAATTGCTTGAAAATATGTTCAATCATGCTATTTCTTTCTGTTGTATCAGTTCTTCTTTTTGTTAATGCCAAAGTTTAATTTTGAGTCTGCAACATGCTCCTGATTTTATCAGATTGTAACAAAAAAATCTGGGTACAGTTTGGATTTATGAATAGAATATATTAATTAATTACCAACAACTTTGTTAAAATATGAATTAATCAAAAACAAATGTTTCATGTCTGGTTAGGAATTGTCAAATGATATTTGCTACCGATCTATCATGATTTGAAGGTATAATCAAATGTAGGTCGGGGTATTTGCCCGCTGAGTAGTTGTTTCGTTCAAATCATATTTAATAAATATTTCATGGCAATTATTTTAAACTAAGTTTTTGCATTCTTGAATATAGCGATGTTTCCAGAAACAATTCTGTATGCACTTTTAAAACAAAAATTGAAATAAACATTGAAAATAAAAATACAATTTCAAGTTATGTTACAAGTTGACAGAAAATATTAAAAAAGTATAATAAAATATCAAAGTATTCCAACAGAGAAATTCCAATTTACTTCTAGTAAGATGACTGCAGGTAAATAGAGTTACCTTATATCTTGGTGGTACTCTAGATCCTTCTTGTCGATGGTGCTTGCACCTACTTCATATTGATGAAGGCAACAAATAGAAATTGGTCTACGAATGGTGTTCGAGACGTCCTCGAGAAGAATTAAATATAAATGCTTTACTAGTTGTCAATCGCAATTAAAGTGTAAGCACTTCTTTGTATATAAGTTTATAAATCCTCAAGAAGTGTATAACCTGCCACGAATGTAGTAGTTAAGTGTGTCTACTTTGCTTAATTTTTAATTAAATGAAGTAACAGAATTACAAATTTGTAACTTTTAGGTATAATTTGCGAAGAAAGAAAGTATATTTTTATGCATATCGTTCTATTTTTGATTTTTATACGACTGTTTTGTAAAAATTTAAAAAGTGTTATTTTGAAATTTATTAACTCAAAAAACTTTGTGAAGAAAATACATATCAAATCGATGTTTCAAAATTAGTTTACCATTAACCTATGTGTCACAATTTTTGAGATAGTGGGGGTGGTTGCAAATGTAGGTATGTAGTTTAGTTCCGTTTATCAACAATGCCAGATTGATGAATGATGACTGAATGGGAATAACCAGTCAAATGAATGGAATAGTTATTTAACCTAGGAAAATCCACGGAAACAGAGATTTTATTAGCATTGATTGATTGAAATATTCGATAGATGAATTGATTTTTGTGTTTGATATTCTTTCAATGTCTTTATTATTCATCTTTATTATTAACCCTTTCAATACAAGCAATATCGCGCGCTATCAGTGCTCTGTGAATGAGGCATTGTTGGTCGTTAGATAATCGTACGGCAACCGTTCTAATGGCACCATCTTACCGTCCAAATACGTCAACCGAATGTTTCATTCGCTCGTTCAGTTCTCTCGCCCGTCGATTACTTTTCTCTACTATTTTATTTACTAAGTCTTCCCTAAAAAAAAGCTCAAAAACTCTAATGCCAAGAATTTTTATCAATATTTATAGAAGAGCCTGCAGTGTTTTCATACACATGAATTTGGGGAATCCATTCACCTGAAAAAGTCCAATTATATTCAGCAGGTTGCGATGGAAGCTTATTATCAGTAAATTGTTGAGGAATATCGTTCACAAAATCGGATAAAACACTATTAGTTTCATTTCATTTTCGTCAGTTTTATCTGAACTGTTACCACTACTAAAATAATCCAAATTTTCATCTTCCCTCATTATTTCATAGCATATTCCTCCAGCTGTTTGTTGGTTAATATGTCTCGTTTTCGGCGAAGTATTTTGAAATCAGACAACATACCAGTTTCAACTAGTAGAAATCAGTGCAAAATGCAACTACTCGAGACAATTATGCACCGCCTATTCCCTTGACCTATCAAGGGCCAAATAATAAAGTGGGTGGGCCTCTGACGTTTTAGTACATCCCAATACAATACAGAATATAACAAATAATTTGAACATGATCGCACGACAACCGCTCCACATGAAAAATGCTTTTGTAAAATCTCGTCAATCATTCAGTGGGCACAAATTGTTTTGGCCGTGATACCATGGCAATCACATCGAAAGGGTTAATCATTCAGGAGCCGATAGTAATTATTTTTAAACAGCTTGATAAATCAAATTGTAATTTTAGGGCAAGGATAAGGGATAAAGGAAAATAGAACCCATTTTGGAGAATTGTCCCCTTTTATCAAAAGTTCTTTGGGGAGTGATTCCGCCTTCTCCCCTTTCTATTTTTGTTACTTTTAACTTTTGAGATAAAAATCAACAAGAAAAATATTATTTAGTCGAATAGGCTCAAAAATGGTATTCATGTTGATCTACTCAGTCTACGTCTGGACTACGGCGGAATTAATAAATATGAATTTGACCCTAGAGGAGTGTATGATAAGCCCTTAGTTACAGGTAGGTGCTACGCGAAAAAATTTCCATGCAGACATATTTTAAGAACTGAACAGCAACTTCGTGAAACCGGTAATTTAAGACCACGAAGTGGAAGTTGTGCAAGGTTCCCAAGAAATTTAATATCTGTAGAAGTAGAGGAAAACATATTGAATTTTGTATCAGAAGATCCCACTATTAATACTGGAAAATTAGCTACCAGAACAAATGTCTCTTAAACTAGTCTACCAATACTAGACGAGCAGCAGTTACATCTGTTTCATATTCAGCAAGTTACGTTACACGAACATATTCCTTTATGCGTGGATTTTGGTGAAATAATACGTAAAATAATGCAAGCTATTCCACATTTTCTATATAATATTCTGTATATGATCGATATGAGATTTACCAGGCAAGTGATATTAAATTCTTACAATGCTCCTTTTTGGGCTGATAAGCCAAAGGCATTAAATGTAACGGACTATGGCATAAGCTTGAAGTGTGTTAGGAAAATCATTTTGTGGGATATTTATTTTTCCGGGTACATTAAATCGAGCAATATACTACAACCTTTTAGACATTGTAATCATCCAACATATCTTTACGAAATTTCAACTCGGTATGTATAATTGTCGCTGGAATAGAGAAAAAAAAATAATAAAAAATGCTTAATCTTAATACACAGTATCACGAAAACGAAAAATTTAGACCCCTACTTTTTGGGTGTTACGACTTGGTTCAATATCAAAAACCTACAGCTAGTAAGTGTCTCAATATTTTCGAAACACCCTGTATAACAAACTGCACGCTATTTTTTGTCTACCGTCGATTCTTGAAGTATTTCTTCGTATGTAAGTCCTTCTTTTCATCTACGAGGAAATTAGCTGGATTATTCTTAACATTACTCAAGTATTCAAATGTAATGGAACTCTATGTCAGCAGCAAATATCTCGAAAATTGTTCAGCAAAAAGATTTGAAAAGAGTGACATATTGATCCTTGAGGAAGTGACACTTAATTAAAAATAACCGTATACTTACTTGGTTACACCAAGATGCGGAAAAAAATACAGATACTTTAAAAAAATACATCCTCAGGAAATACCTAACTAAAAACATAAGGTCACAGAAATACACCTACAATTTAACATTTTAATACAAATTCATATAAAAACTAATAATTGCTTGAATGAATTATCTGTATTAGTGACAGTAATCCTTCAAAATCTGGCCTTTAAAGGCCATAAGGTTAAGCACACCATTATAAGCACGCAAGTATAACAGGGAATAATTTGGTAATTGACTAATATCTACACCTACGTCGTTCTCGAAACATGAATGGAAAATGGTAATGAGGAATTATATTCAAATTTCTTATGCCAATTTTAAAACTTACGAGATCTAAATGAGTTGCGTTCTTTTATGGATGAATTAAGGGTCAAAGAGGTGGCGCTAGTTAGTGATGCAAATTATTTTTTGTACTTTCAAACGTGGATCTTTTCTTAATTGTTTGACTTCGAGAGATTACAATATAAACAGTATTGCATCAGAATATGGAAAATAAATTAGCAAGTGGGAAGTTGAATAGAATTGAGTGAACTGTGACTGGATTCTTTTATAACAAATGCTTGTATTCAATCCATATGGGAAGTTAATTGTAACGTTAAAAATAAGACTGAAAATCTAAACCTGTGCTCGGCATTAGAACTAGAATATAAATGAATCTAGCATATTTATCCCAATATTTTCTTCTTCTTTAAAATACCACAAAGGTGGTCACTAATTATAATTTTTCCATAGGCGCTGCTAGAAAATTTTTCAAGGAGGAGCAAAAATAATATGCTGATTTTTATGAAAATTTTTACTGAAAAACATCCAAAATAAGAAAGAAATTCTAAAAATAAATGTGCATATTGCTCCTAGTTAATAAAACTAAAATAAACCTAAAAAAACAAAAAAAAAAAAGAAAGAATCGGTGAACACACTCTATTTCCTCTGCATTGTTGCATTTTATAACGGTTGTATTTATGATTATGACTAGGGCTGTCAAAAATGTTCCGTGGGACAGTGGCGTATGCGAAATTAACTAATACGAGAAACAATAAACTGTTACAATTTATAACAATGTATGTAAAACTTATCCTCTTAACTAGCTTGATGAACTAGCTTGCTTATCACAAACTGGAGAAGATGTGTAGCCACTTTGCAGCATCAGGTATGTTTCTATGGTTGTCTCCATGAGTGATGTTCGCTTTGGTGAAAATATATTCTTATATTTTGGAAACGACCGTTCGACATCTACTACACGCATACGTAAAATAGTCTTTGAACGCACTTAACGGATCTGGAGCTGCACCATCACATGTCTTAATTTGGTAAAACTGGTGTCTTTATTTAACATATTTGCGAACTTTTCTTTAACGCGCTCATTTATTGCGTCACATATACCGTGTAGCAGTAGATTTACTTCGTCCACTATTTGCAGTGACTCCGCTAACGACAACCCACTGTTTTCTAATTTTTTTATGCTTTCATGTAATGGTTTATAGTTCTTTGCAATATTTTTTAAAGCTGTTTCAACGGAAATATCTTCGAATTTTGTCTGGCTTTCCTTAATAGCTGCAGTTCATTTGGATTGAATTGTAGTATCACAGCTTTTATTTGTTGAAAATATTCAGCATAATAAAAAGCTGCCCGCAAACATGTTTCCCTAACATGTAAGAATCGGTTGTGGTGGTTCACGATTACCGGGACACTTGCTATGAAATGCACGGAGACGTTAAGGAGATTTAAGAAACACTTTTTTTGTACTTGCTATTAATGCAACCACCTCTGGGAAAACTTTTTGAATAGTTTCTGCCACAAGATATAAAGCATGCACTTTACACGTAACATGTATAAACGTACAACCTTGTTCTTGCAAAGAACGGCCTACCGAACACATTGTCACGGCACCATCAGTCACAAACATCAACACTTGACTTTTTGATAGTTCAAATTTTTCTAACGTCTCCAGCACTACCCTGGTAATTGTTTCGCTAATTCACCTATGAATTTATTCACTTTGTCAGCAAATGGCCGTTTTCCACCCCTGCGTATGTCTGCCATGCTCAATTATTAAATTAATGTCGACAATACAGTACAACAAATAAAACAAAAATACAAAAACAATACGCAATACGCCCAAGTGACTTAACGTGTACACAACTCGAAAGCTAATAATAGACTGGACTGGAAAAAGAGTCTCGCGGTCAAAGTGAATGCCGGCGATAGTAAGTACATCTGTACTCTACGACCATGATACACAGAAACGATTTGCGGCGTTAATTATGAACTTGCATCTATAAAATATAAGATTATTTGAGGTTAGTTTCACTATAGGTAAGGATATTACTTTTATTTTAAATTAATTAAATACACCACAGAAATTAGACAACCCCCGAATACAAAGCCAAAGGTGTAATGATGAAAAATTTCCGACATGCACACAGGCCACAACAAAAATTTTTTTCATTATTGTTTGCATCATCGGTGTTACGATATTATGCTGAAAGAAACTGCCGTCCGAAGCGTATGTGCAAAAATTCGAAAAATGAGAATTTTTTGCTTGAAACATTTTATTTACCCTAAAATTCCATAATATATACATATAAACTTTATAAAATTACCAAAATTATAAGTCAATATCAGCAAACATTCCTTAGTCATGTTTTATCTATTAACGCGGTATCTTCTATCGAATACGGGCATTGATCTTAGAATAAATGAAATACGGGAAATCTCCTTAGCAAATATGTACAGTAAGTTAAATCGCCCGAGGTTTTTATTCAGTATCATTTCTCATTTCGTAGAGATGATACAAGTGCGGGTTAAGAAGAACAACTGGATATTTTGTATTTTGCAGAACAAAACTGTTATTATTTTTAATTATTGTTACACGTTGTGTTTCTTGTATATATCATAAATTCTCAACAAATCTCGGTTCAATCTATATACATAAATTACTTCGTGCTAGAACATACTTTCGTGTCAGCCGATTCTTTACATCATCAAATTTTAGATGTCTTTGAAGCGGCAGAAGAAAATTTATGGCTTCATCGACTTTGTAGATGCAGTTGAAAAATGCAACAGAGGACGAGTATTTTTTAAAAAATTAATTTGAGTAACTTCCTCCTTTGGAAAGAATGTTTTTCTGTTGGTAAAAAGAAAAATCATAATCCATACCTTTCCAATATTTCAGAGATTTTATTTAAAAAAGGATAAGGATTACTTCCTTCGTTATTAATGTTGTAAAAATGATGAATGGAATAAGCTAGATTTCTTCAAAGCAAATTTAAAAACTGCGTTTCAGTACTGAACAAAAAAAAACAGGTAACCGGATTTAAAAAAAAAAACAAAAAAATACTCTTTAGGAAATATCATATCAGAAAATAGAAAAAAAAATGGCTACAACTCCCAGAAAAAAACCAGATACCTAGATAATAAGAAGGATATCCTTCACGTTTTCTTATTTGTTGTAATATAATATACACTGACTAGCACAAAAGATGGGATAGCATGAAAAATTGGTACATTTTCAATTAAAATTTTTCTCAGTGTACATAAAATATGTAGAATTATTTGTTTTACATTCTTGCAGTTTTTTGCTCATTTTTCTTCTCCTTATCACTCAAAAACTTACAAATTTTAACATTTTAATCACTATGAGAAATCATTTGGTACATATTGGCTTGCATTCTGCGGATTATTTTTAATGCTGGTAATTTTCGAAAATATCCTTATCTTCGGAAGATTCCGTTAGAGCAGCTGCTTTAATTGATGCTGGGTTTAGCATCCGCAAAATCGCTTAAAAATTGGGTTTTCCTCGACCCAGTGTCCGCGTGGCAATTGTTCACTTTTGAGAAACCTCACAATCAGTGACGCTCGCCCTGGAAACTGCGAGCTCGCCCAATACAGAATCGGTTTCCGGTCTTGTTATGTAAGTAAAACTATAATTATGAAATTTTCTTTATTGCTCGTAGTTGATCTAATTTCAAACAAAATCAACGTGTTGCTACATAAGCAAATAGCATTTTTTGTGGTTTCTGAAAAAAAAATAATAAATAAGACTTTTGGACAATTAACATACAAACTTTACTATACCACAGAAAGCAAATTAGCAGAATTACTAATTTTCCACACTATTTTTTAAAAGCCGCGCTAAATTTATTAGTAATAAAATTAAGCAACTTTGCTAGGCGTGTCCAGTGCATGCCTAAAAAACTATTAAATTAACGTTTTCAATTTAAATCTTAATGTAAATGTTAAAAATGCCCAGAAGAAAACACTCAACCTTATACTATGACCTCGAATTAAGCAAAAATGCACGTTTTAAAAATTAGTAAACAATGAGATTCCTTAGTATTATAATCAAGACAATTTAGCTGATAAATAGATAAGCCGAAATGATAAATTGGACCCCATAGCATCACGATTTTGTTAATCTCTTGTAGCATCTTTTAATGGACCTTCTAGTAATATGTAAGATTATCTTTATTAAAATCTTGTTAAAAATTCTTCGCATTATTTGCTTCCTTGTCATATTTTTAACATATTCTTTACAAAATGTTATTGATATTTATCAACTATTGTTATAAAATGTTCGTTAATGTATTTGGATTACAAAAATATTATGTTATTCACGTTCTATTATAATTGATTGGTTAATATATATTGACTGGAACTAATTTGGAACATTAATTTTTCTAATCGTGTTTATTAACTTGTTACGTGTTACCAACTTAAATACTCTCGTTTAGTTTTCGTTATCCCCAATCAATCAAAAATATTGTTTAAATTATTTAAAATATACGTACACAGTGTACACGAACATAATAATTGAAATATAATATTTAATAGCTATATTTCTAGGCAATTAATTAACTTTTAAGTTTTTACAAAAGATATTAAAATGTAAATTTGGAACTATTCAAGATTTAATTTAAAAACAAATTAAGTTCCTCTTCTTGATAAAAGTTAAAATATAGAGTGGAATGAAAAATAATATTAACTGAAAATTTTTTTGTTAATTATTATTTACTAACTTTTACAAATCTTATCACAGATAAGTATAACATATATCTTTTTAAACAACTATTTTCTCTCTAAATTATTTCATTGGCCCTAAGGGGTATTTCCACTATATAATTTCAATTATTCTGTTCTCTGAAGCCATTAATGTTTATTACATTGGGGTTTACAAGTTTCCTTACTTTGGATTCTTTAAATGTGCTGGCTACCCTGATGACGCTATGGCAAGCAGAAACACGTGTCGGTAGATAGTTTAAAGTTTTTTAAAGTGAGTGTCAACTGGTGAGTACCTTGTGTTTTATTTGTTTTTGGTTTTACTAGACAGAATAGTTGAAATTAAAAATAACGTTATTGAGTCAGTAGTACTGAACATAATGTGCATATTATCTTTTTTGTAATCCAAGTTTCAGCGTTTTGACAAATAGCCGGGAAAATAATTGTTTAAAAAGATATATGTTATAATTATCTGTGATAAGATTTGTAAAAGTTAGTAAATAATAATTAACAAAAAAAATTTTCAGTTAATATTATTTTTCATTCCACTCTATATTCAAGATTTCTCAATTTGGGAAAAAAAACTAAAAAATGTTTTGAAAATTTTGATTAAATTAAAAACTATGGACATGGATTTATAGAATTTATCAAAATTTTGAAGAAATTACGAACATTTTGCTTAGTTTAAAATATTGAAATGTTTAAGATATTAGAATACATGCTTTTACACAAATCGAAACAGTAAAATTCATTACTTATTCCTGCTCTCTTTGATATTTGAATTTGGTCTTAAATCAGAGTGAACAGATTCCTTCTCAATATTTTTGTTTATAAATGTTTCTTTAAATAACAAGTGTGAATAAATATCTGATGAGGCCACAACATAACTTTCATACGGTTTATATGGTGGCATTCTCAAAACACGATCCACACTAAACTGTTAATAAAATATGATTTAAACTCATAAATATTCGGAAATTGCGGATTACTGAAATTATGTTTAAAATTAGCATTAATAAATTGCTAATTATACCATACTTTAAACTTAATTTACTAATTTGTATTGTACTTTTACTTAATCTTTATTTAAATTAACTTAAATTAAAAAGCAATCAGTACTGTTAAATAAAAATAAAGCCACAATTAACTTAATAATACTAAATTAGGAATATGTATTTTTTTTAAGAATAATGAATTTTTTAAATAAACTGCTGGTTAAATTAAACTACACTACAACCAAAAACTGTTGAGAGTTCACATATCGTGGCTTCACCTCTATATAGGGGCGTGCGTTTTTGGTTTTGGCGGGGGGCAAGACGAAAATACTGCATTAAATAAAACACTTATTTAAATGGCATTTTCGAAATTTGTGCGCATATATAATTTCTGCGGCACTAACTTTACTACAAATCTAATTTAAAAAATTTTTGGGTTTTTATTCAATATAGAAAAAAATATATCCTTTATTTCTTTATAATAAATAAACTGAATTAAAGTTATTGCATTTAGAAAACATTCTATTTAAAAGAGAATTTCCACACCACTCATTAAGTATTACTTATGGCGCATTACCATTTTTTTGGGTGGTTCGCCAATAGCCCTATCTCCCACTTGAAATAAAAAATACTTTTGCAAATGAAACTTTATTCAAATTATGCAAATATATAAAATCTTTGTAAAAATAGTGACTGTATTATTTTATAATTACATTCGATTTCATCTTAAGTAACATCACTATCACTACCGCCAACGTTAATGATAATAATACTGATTTTATGCTAATTCATCCACAGCAAGTTTCTTGTAAGGGGCGAGTGTAGATCTGCCTTAGCAGTACTCGGAATCGATACGATAAGTTAAGCAACGGTAGACGTAGTCAGTAATTTGAAGGTAACTCACGTGAAATTCGGCGATCTCGTCCCATATTCTAGCGGGTTGTATATCAGCATATACGCAGAACCTATGCAATTTATGGCGAGGGTTGTGTAGGTAATATACCATCCTTCGGAAGGGATGTAAAGCAGCTGATCCCTTGTCTATTAAATGTTAGGCAAGTAAACGGTCCCTACCTCTTCAACAGAGAAGAGGTTCGACAAAATTTCAGTTTTATATTTTAAGGTGTCATTCAGCTTTCATCTCTCTTTGTTTTTGATGTAATAATGAAATGAGATGCAGTTTTGAAGATTTTCTTGCAAATTTCATCAGAAATAAACTGGCTTTACAATGGCATCAAGCCACGATAGAAGATGTTGTAGACAAGGCTTAAATCCTTATAATTTTTCAAATTTTTTTGTTCCAAAAATATGAAAAAACAGCACTATATCACTCTTCAAAAATGCAGTTGAAACAAAGATTTCACTTAAATTCGGTTCAGCAAACATGCCTTTAACCATCCCATAATATTCGCTGCGGTACCGTTTTTTTTTCCGACTTTCATATTTGGCACGAATCATATGTCTCGTATGTCTCGTTGTCATGGTTATGATATATGATATCCTCTGACGTCAGAGACTCTATGAGGACAAAAATCTTAGTGTGAACTCCCTTTTCAGTGGTCGCGTAAAATAAATCTGTGACAGTTGGTTTATCTACTCAATAATTTGGAAAATATACGACCTAAAACTGGGCACAAATTATCGCATCCACATAGAACTTAATTTGCGTAAAACTACACTCTACACAGAGCTACAGTGCGACACGAAACAAATATGACTCGTACCTCGTAACGTGTTAATATCTAATAGAAATGACAAGTTATACCTATGACAGGATGTTCTAAACAAATTAAAACATTTTCTAATAACCACCTCTGGTGCTGGGGACTTCAACCAAAAATGGTGCACTGGTTGTACCAAAGGGTCGTCGTACCAATAATAACCTACGCCTCCCTGATCTGGTGGCACAAGGCCGGAAAAGGAGAGGCGATGAGAAAACTAGGCAAGTTGCAAAGACTTGCATGTCTAGGGATCACGGAAGCAATGTCAACAACGCCGACCGCAGCCTTGGAAATACTGCTAGGCCTACCTCCACTACATCTAGTGGTGGAGAATGAGGCACTAATGGCAGCATACAGGCTGAAAACAACTGGGTATGGGACCATCTCAAGGAGAGAATACCATACTGAAGTATTCCAATATGTAGGAAAAAATCGGCTAGGGATGGAAAAGGAGGCAGGATGCAGAGACAACAAAATGACACCATCTGGTATAGTGACGGATCAAAAACGTCAAGCAGTACCGGAGCAGGAGTTGCGCGAGAACAACCAGGGACAGACATCAGCCTGAACCTTGGAAGTATCGCAACAGTGTTCCAAGCCGAAATCACAGCAATAGACCTCTGTGCACAAGAAATTATACGGAGGGCATACAAAAAATAAGAGAATCCGCATCATCACTGACAGCCAAGCAGCCCTCAGAGCTCTGGAAGTAGTAGAAATACGATCTAAAACAGTAAAAGACTGCCTGGAGTCCCTGGAAAAACTTACAGAACACAACAGTGTACAACTGGAGTGGACACGAGGACACCAGGGAAATACGGGAAACAAAAAAGCAGACATGCTAGCCAGAAAAGGCGCTAAATCAATTCTAACAGGTTCCGAACCGACCTGCGGGGTATCTTACAGCACCGCGAAAGGATCGGTAAAGGAACTATTAAGACAGAAACACTACTCGCACTGGATAGAGATACCGGGAATGAGGCAGTCACGCTTGTTCATCGGAGAAATATCTAGAGCAAGGACCAACGAAATGCTAAAGCTGAGCAGAAAACAGCTGAGGTGTGCAGCGGGAATATTAACAGGACATTGCACACTAAACAAACACTTAACCAATATGAGGGTGAAAGACAATCCAGATTGCAGGATGTGTGATAAAGAGGAAGAAACTCCCCCACCACATCTTATGTGAATGCCCAGCCCTAACGGCAATGAGACTAATCCACTTCGAGGGACCACTTTTAACCCCAGAAGAGATAGTCAGAGCTCCCATAAACTGTATACTCGCCTTCTGGAATAGAACGGGTCTTATGGAGTAATGAGACTATGGGGTACAATAAGCTTAAGCTTCAGTACAGCGGGTAGTCAAAGCCGCAACCCGTAAGGAAAAAAAACCCTTGGTGGAAAAAAATTACAGCGTAACTTAATAAAATATAGGCATAGTGAGTGATAAGTGTATCCCTCTGGTGGACGTGCTACTACATCACTTATATCTTAGTGACTGATAGCGACCTGCCAAGCAGGTATCAAGAGCTGCGACCTCTAACCCTGGTGGGCTAAACTATATACTGAATAAGATTTACAGGAAACAACTACCCAGCGGAGAAAAGCCCCGACCTGCGTTGAATTAAATCTGAAATTCTTCTTTGGCAGCTAAGATCATTGTTAATTCCTCACTAGACAGACGATTTCGAATTTGTGGCATACTGACGACCACATAACAAGTTCCAAACCGGTGATCTTAGCTACCAAACAAGACTTCTTGCAGGTTTAATTCAACGCAAGTGGGAACTCTTGTCCTGAGTAGTTGTTTCCTGTAAATCTTATTCACTAATAAAATATAATAAAAATTTTTTAAATATTCTATTTGGATAATTTTGCATAAATTCTTTTTAATTTTTAGAGACAATTGAAAAAAATCCTAATTACTGTGCTTGCTTGCATATAAAGAAATAAAAGTGGAACATTTAGGATTCTTTAAAATGATCATAGCGTTCAGACCAATTGTTAATTGATGTTCTCTGTTTTTTAGAACTTACTGAAAAATAAATATGGTAAAACATGTTAAAATAAACCAGCTGTTTTGAAATCAAAATCGAAATCGATGTACTTAATTTAACAAAATTGATAAAAATCATGGACTAACATGACTTAAAATAATAATCCATGATTTTTCAATCATTAAGATTTGACGTTCATAAATAATTAATTTAATTTATAAAGTGCCAAAAACAAAATTTCTAGGCGAGCTTATCTATGATATTTAAATTTTTTTTGTATTGTTTTACGATTTACAAATTATTTATATCAAAATTGTGTTTTTATGTGATGAGTATATTAATATTTTAATAATTATAACTATTTATATAAATCTATTGTTCTAATTTTTTTATACTATTTTTTTCAGGTATGGATAGGATTCTACCTGCTGTTAAATTATTAAAGGTAATGAACACTAGATATTAATAAAAATTAAACAATGTAATAATTACTGTTTAAATTAATATAAATGCCATTCTTTATATAGATAATATTACAGACTTTTCATTCTTTTAAATTAATAACGCAATAAATTTATGTTACATATTACATTCGTCTGTATGTTGTTTGTAAAAAGATATTACACTATTGATTTCCGTTGGGTTTTTTCGCCACCTCAAATATAAAAAAAGAATTAATCATACTGACGCATAAAAACTAGTAGTTGTAATATTAATAGTAATATAATTTTATAGTCACCAAAACGTAACTAAAAATTCCAACATTTTAATATAAAAACTGTTATAATGGAGCGGTTGCTAGTAAAATATTGATATATTATATAATCTGATGACCTTAAAATATATTTTTCTATAGCTTTTTCCTAAGCCAAATAATATATGATAAGAATATAAAAATATGCTTAAAATATGTTTTCGATTTTTGCTAATTTTATCTCGTTGTCTAAATTTTTATATTATTCTGCCTAACTCGCACGTGAAATTTCAATTCCTACAGATTTCTACACAGCGATGGAGATGAGAACATGTTTAGATTTTATCTAGCAGTGTTCAGGATTCTCCAATTTGCAGAAACAATATTCAAAAACATTCAATCTAGCTTTTTTTCAACAATTAAATAGTAATGACGTAAACATGACAAAACTTTACCGATAAGTAGTGAATAAATCCCATTATAAAGCGAATAATTAAGAAAGAACACTGTGTTTGAAATTCAGGATTTTTTTTAGAAAATAAATGATTTCACTTGGTCAAAATCAACTAGAATTTTTTTTTTAAATTAACAATAAATAACACTAAAAATGAAATAATTGTTTGATATGATATCAATAATTTTGCAAATATATCTGCAAAGTTTTTTGGAGAAAAAATCACAATTCGGTTACCGACAAGAAGACGATTTTCATAGTCGTTTGGTGAAAATTTTTGAACAATTTGTACTTTAAAGGGAGCAAATTTTTGTTCGTTCAGTATACGGTGAAAATCGTACTCAAACACTCGATATATTCAATCAGAGTAGATCGTAAAGAACTTTTTATTATAGGTCTGCCTTATTGTTTAGAAATTATCTGCTATATATACAGGACTGGACCTTCCTGTCGGTTTTTTTCTTTCCCAAACTAAAATGGTCTTTCTGCTCAGCACTGCTATTTTTTCCCTTATATAAAAATGAATTTTAGTCACCGTTCTTAAAAAGATTTTGCCTGTAAGGGCTCTTAATTTGTATGACTAATTCATGCTTAATATTGAAACTGTCAAAACTCACAAAGTCGGTTTAAACAATGCCATCTTGGTTGATTTTGATGAAGTACAAATATTGATTATATAAATAAAAAATCTAATTTTTAAACACAGTGTACTTTCTTAATTATTTGCGGTAACATTTTATGATATTTTACATTTTACTTGAGATACTCCGTGGTCTAGAGGTACCGTACTTGCCTCGAAACCTCGGGGTCCCGGGTTCGATTCCCGGCCGTGGCACTGGGATTTTTCTGTGAGAGAGATTAATCGTAGTATACTCGGATATTGGATGTATGTCCGTTGTCTCTTAATGTGTAACCCTCTCCCGCACAATGTCATTTAAGACATTCAGGGATAAAGGGGGGTTGTCATTACATGTGGTGTTATTATTATTATTATTATATACTCAACATGGCTATTTCAAGAATAATATGATGTTCGGGAAATATGTAATTATTTACTTCTTGTCACATTGGCAGGTTTGTTATTTTAGGTTGCGTTTTCATCAGGTATAATTTAAATCTATAAATCGGTGTTCAAATATTTCTATTAGTAATATCAAAAAACAAAAATAAATAATTCATTCTAAATACCACATAGATTTAATATGTAAAGTTAATAGTAAATACGATTATTTAGTTTCCTAAAATATCGAATAAAATATTCGTATTTCTTATTAACAAAAAAATAATAATAAATAAAAAATACTTACCAGTAATGCCTGTAATATATATTAAATCCATATGGTATTTAGGATAAATTATTTGTTTTCATTTTTCGTTCTCATCAATAGAAAAAAATTAACAGCAATTTAAAATTTTATGTTAGCAATCCTGGCGACGAGAGCGTGCTAACACCGTCTTAATTTGATTGCGATTAATTTATAACTGAGGCAAAATTTTGACAGTTCCTTTACTCCCGGGTAAATTTTGATATATTCGTTTATTTACTATAAAAATTTAACTGGTGTATGTCATTGATTGAAAATGACATAATTCAGTAAAATTGATAGATTATATAGTACAGGTGAAATAACCATGTGGCTTTATGTGGTAAGGACACTTGCCTGTCACCCAGAATCCCGAATTTGATCCCCGGTCAAGAAGCTAAGATTTCTTCTAAACCAGAAATTAATTCTAGCATGTTCGGATATTGGGTGTGTGTCCATTGTCTCTAAATATGTAGGCTCTCTCCCACACAAGGTATCTTGAGGTGCCTTCATGGATACAGGGGGTTGTATTACCTGTGGTGTTTAATTTTAAAAAATATACCACAGAATTTTTCAGTAAAATTTGTTTTTTTGATATGCTTAAATGTAGGATACGGTAAACTATATATGAAAAAGCTCGAAACAAAATTAATATCGACATGCACGAACACTACTTTTCCAAGCAAATCAAATGAAGAAATAAATTTGTTAGAATTTAATCTGATTGAAAATTTTATGCACGAGTTACATATGACTAAATTATTTCCCGAATAAAGAATATGTTTATATCTATTGCTTAATTGAACATTCATATAGAAAGTACAATTAGACATTTTTTATCATGAAAGACTAGTTAAATTTGTTCCACATAGAGTTTCTGGTTTGCGCTGTGGTCAATTAAATATTTTTTTACATAGCATCATTCAGTTCTTCAAGGGATGTCTCGGCAAAATTAATCAATTCCTAGTTTTTCCATTTCCATAACGATGGATAAATAAAGCGTATGAAATATAATAAGCATTTTTTATAATTATTACTGTTACCTAATAGTAACTTGAATCAATTCCAGATTATTACGGATCATTGTTAAATAATAATTATAAGTTAGAAAATAGATACTATGTAATTAATAAATGCATATAAAAGTATTGTTGCCAGTAAAGATTCATTCTCTTCAACAGAATTTAACAAACATTTTTTTATTAGTATCACATCTGGTTACTTATATTTAATACTGTTGATTATTGTACTAAGACTCTTTTGGAGAAAAATATAGTCCCTGACTATCTTGGATTATAAGCAGTGTGTTTTTGTTCATCTTTGATTGCCACTTAGGCTATTTCAGAGTTTATATCAATCAAAGAATCCTGTGGTCCGAACATATTTTTCATCAAAATTAGAAATATTTGATTTGTAATTGATTTGTTAATATTGGACTGATGAGTAGAGCTGTCCGAGGTCACCTGGTCGACAGAGCCGTCATATGACTCATATGTTTACATCATATCATAATACTTGAATAAGTACAATAAATGGAAATAAATTTTAACAATAATGTTACATTTTATAAAAATTTGTATAAAACTCACCCTAGCATCAGGTATGTTTCTACAGCTGTCTCCGTCAGCGATGTTCGCTTTGGTGAAAAAATATGTTTTGCATTTTGAAAATGACCATTCGACATCTACGGATGTAATACAGGTATAAGTAAAACAATCTGTGAACTCACTTAACGAAGTTGTAGATGCACCATCACAAATTTGTCTTAATTTGCTAAAATCAGGATCTTTCTGTAATACACTCTCGAATTTTTCACTAACGCGATTATTTTTTGCGTCATTTATAGCCTGTAGCTGTATATTTACGTCGTCCACTATTTGCAGCGATTCCACTAACGACAACCAACTATTTTGCAATTTTTCTATTTCGTCGTGTAGTCCTCTATAATTGTTATTAATAGTTTTTAAATCTGTTTCAAGGGAAACGTCTTGAAAGCTTGTCTGGTTTTCCCTAATAGCTGCAGCCTCGTTAGGGTTGAACTGTAGTATCACAGCTTTTATTTGTTGAAAATATTCAGCATAATAAAAAGCCGCTTTCAACCACGTTCTCCAACGTGTAAGAATCGGCTTTGGTGGTTCAGGGATACCAGGACACTGTCTGTGAAATGCTCGAAGCCGTTTAGGAGAATTGAGAAAAACTTTTTTTGTATTTGCTATTAATGCATCTACCTCTGGAAAACATTTTCGAATCGTTTCTGCCACAAGATGTAACGCATGCACTTTACACGTAACATGTAAAAACCTACAATTGTCTCTTTGAAAAGAACGGCCTACCATGCGCATTGTCGCAGCACCATCAGTCACAAACATCAATACTTGACTTGTTGAAAGTTCAAATTTTCCGAATGTCTCCAACACCCCGTAATTATTTCGCCAGTACACGCAGTTAGTCTTTTACTAGCTAGTAAAAGTGGAAATGTTAGTTTAAGAGGGCCCAGTACACGTACTATAATATTTAAAATAGAATTTTTTTTACAATCTGTCGTCTCGTCAATACATAACCAGAGCCGTGTATTTTTTAATCCACATTTAATCCTATTTACAATGTCTTCACGAACAGCTGGAATATATCTACGTAACGATGTACGACTTGGTAAATTCACCTGGGGATTGTATTTATTCCAAAACTTCCGAAATGGTTGTTTATCCAGTATGTGTAGCGGAATATTACAGGCTATTAACATTAACAATAAATCAAACATAAACTGAGTTGTCAAAGGCATGCCATTTTTTTTATTTTGATGTTGCACGGTGTTGATGACGACGACAATCTGTTTTGTGCCAGCACATTAAGTCTTGATTACAAACTTTACAAATTATTTTACATCCGTCATAGAATAAATCCGGAAATTCACCGATAAATTTATTCGCTGTGTCCGCGTACGGTCGTTTTTTTACCCTTTGGCGCGTTTGACATTATGTATAATTTATAGGTACAACCTCACGCATTAACCTTTCAAATAAGACTGCAGCGTAAATCACTTCTAAATCGGCACGTGTGACGCCATCGCAAGACCGTGGCTGTACTCCAGCCACCTCGGACAGCTCTACTGATGAGGGTTGTGTAAGCTAACGTAGAGTATTTCTGTTCAACTATATATATAAACCTCGTAGATAACGCATAATATGTGTTCTGTATCCTTGAAAATTCGTTCTGGAATAGAAATATGATTAGAAATTTGTTATCAACCAATCGCTCTTATGAGAATTCGAAGAGTTTTAGCTGATTTATCTCAGTTTCAGGATGGTTAGAGGTGATCCTATTGCCAAAATCGAAGCTTCACCTCTTGTAATATGATATCTTTGTCTGTATTCAATGAAGATATGTTGCAGCACAACTCATTTAGAACTACTATCCGCCAATACTTCTTCAAGAACTAAATTTTTTATGAGTAGAACCTTTTTCCTCTTATTATCCTGTTCATACTATCTTACTGTGATATTTTTTATAGAATAAATAAAATCTCTTTCTCTGCATTTATATCTAATCTATCTAAAGACAATCCATTTTCTGCTATATTAATAGTTCTACATAATAATGAATTATCCAACCGAGACATTTCTTAAATAAATTTTGCACCTGATGCTCACTCAACAACGACACTAGTACCATAAATACAGCCCAATAATCTAATATTATTTGTTTACGTGCCTATAACTAACTTTTTTTAATTTTAACAGTATAAAATTAAGTAGCCGAAAAATATATCTGACTAAAAGTAAGACATATAACTTGGATTTCCATAAAATGTTTTATAGGGAAAAGACGTCTCTGCTTACAAACAATATTTGATAAACTTGACTACTCGCAGGCAAAAAAATAGCATCAAATTTCATCTACGTAAAATTATGAGATATATGCACAAGAAATTTGAAAAAGGCAGTTACAATCTCCAATGATGCTAGTTTGAGCAAAAAATAAATTATCACCTTAAAAGTCCAGCAATGTACTGGCCACAAATGAACTTTTCATTAAAGAGAGATTGTATCAGTGGAGAATTGAAAAATATTATAGCTTTAACTTTCCCTGTTTCCCAAAGTCGAGAAGATATCAGCTGTATATTCCCCAATAAGTTTCTTGAACTTAAAATTTTTTAATATGAAAATTCATGTCCAATATATGACACTTCTTTCACTTAACAATGTCCTTAATTGCACATATTAATATATATAGCAGAGTAAACTAATTAAAATAACTATAGATAAATAAATTAACAAGAAATGTAGAATGTGCTTTAAATGGAAATTTGCAATACCAAATCTTATATAAGAAATATATACAATTTAAATCGTCCCTTTTACATTGTCGGTATTCTTTTCACTTTCTTTCTCTAGATTTACTTAAGATATCATTCTGCATTCACTATAAAATAATAACTAATTCCACATTGCGCCGTTTTTATATGCAAATAATTTCCTACGCGACTTTTTTAATAAGAAAAGAAGTAAAACTGAAATCAATCTTAAACTTTCTAATGTCGCCACATCTAATCTACAAGAAATTTTAATCTTGTTTTTCAAATATGTATTATCGATTACACTATTTGAAATCAACACAGTCCACCTTCTCTTTCTTTGAAATGAATGTGTGATGAGTGGGAGTGGAGAGAAGTGATATAACGTAGCAGAAAAAACGCGAGTTAAAAACCAGATTACAGATTTTGCATCAGTTGATTAGAACGTGTGGTAAACGGGAAATTGCATTCATAACTCCATACTTTTCTAATAGACAAATAAACTACAAAGAGTGCCTATTATACAAAGTTTCTTAAATATTATACAGTCTATCTATAAAGTACCCTGCCCCCTTGCTTACTTTTAAACGACTTGATATTTAACCACATTTTTTTGCCGTAAGGAAAGGTTTATTTAACTGCGCTTTAACGACTGGGCGCCATCTTGAAAGAAATTTTTAAATAGCAAAGGGGGCCGAATGATAACTGATTTGAAGCGTCTTTCAATTCTGTGTTTGATCCTAGGAGATCTGAAAAAAATAGTTATCTGAAATCAAATGGTGCTTCTTAAACTAACGAAATTTAATTCTAATTCATATAATGTTTGTTTAATCAAATTGGCTCTTTTTTGTTACCGTAGTGGTTGGAATTTTTTTTAATCCGGTAGGCTGTTTTTCATTTCTTTGCTTGCTGCTAATGTCATTGAGAAGTTAGTATTAATTCAGATCGTGGAGTAAACTTTTCGTTTTCTCATTTTCGTTAAAAATTAACTACAGATTCGTAAATCTTGTACTCTGTTTCGTCTTAGAAAGGGTTTTATAATTTCAATTTTGATTTACACATTTTTAATATTTCTTGACACTTTTATTGGTGTTATGTGTACCATAGAGGAAAGAGTTTTTGCAGTGTAATTATTTTACCAATCGTAAAATAATGTCGTTGAAGTTGTGCGATAAATTAATAATAATTACAGATAAACTAATTGACTGAAAGTAATTTAGAGAACTTATAGGAAAATTTTAACTAACTGGAAATGTGAGAAATATCAAAATATATGAACGGCCGTCAATCATCACATCAGTCACACAAGAGAAATAAATTGATATCTTTGTCGATCCTCAAGCCAGTCCTCAACAATCCACAGCAGAACTAGCTGAACAACATGATGTGTCACTTTCAAAAAGCCATAAAATTTTAAAGAAAATTACACATCTATAAACTTAAATTGGTACACGAACTTTCTGAAGATCCCAAAGATTGCAGTTCTGTGTTTAATGTCTTCTGAAATACTTCGTCAAAATCAAATTGAGGCAAGCACATTTTTTTTAATAGATATTTTAATAGACACAATCACCGGTATTGGATTAGTGAAAATCCTTACGAGTTTAGAGAAACTCGTACATATCCACTGAAGATGGATTAGTAGAAGGGATTTCGCGAATTGGACGCCTCGCTCCCCGGATTTAACCCTCTTAGATTTTTTCTACAGTAGTATCTGAAATCGCAAGTGTACAGAATTCCCATAATATTGGTGAACTAGAGCCAACGCATATCAAATATTTCTAAAAATATCTGTTACATTCCAAATTCTCATAAAGCTATACCTCGCAAACCTCGCTCCTTATTTGTTATTTTGTACCTAAAATCCCCCTGGGCTATAGGCAACCAATAATACTTATCTGTACTCTACTGAGCAAGGCGTTATCGTCACCCTTCCAGGTTGTATTTTGTCGTTCATATTTGGAATACGCTGGCACATAACAAATGAGAACTGAGGTTATGACTTTTATGATCCTACTGGAGAAATTGGAAAGTGTTTGAGGTAAATAGTTAGAAAAATTATAGTTTTCGTTTTGTGTTTAAGTATATTACTGAGTTTCCAGTTGGCGAAAGTTTGATCAGTTTGTAACTCAAACATATTTCTTTTGGGTGCACGCCTGGGGCGAAGTCTGCATCGTTTTGCACGTCTGGGGCGAAGTTTGTATTGTTCTGCGAGCCTGGATGCGAGGTATCTACCGGTCTGCACGTGGGAAGCGTGGTTTGTCAGTATTTTTCAAGAGTAAGATTGAAGAGCCTACGTACCTACGTGAGCGCCGTGTGGAGTTCCAAGTCCAGGTAAAAAAGGGACGAGGGAAAGTGTTTGAGAAGTATCTACCTATATGTGCCGCTGGTAGCTGGTAACTGTATTGTTTTGATTTTTGTGATAAGGAAACATCACCCCATTTTGTCTAGTTTAAGTTTTATAACGATAATCTTAACCTAGTATGTCACCAAATACGCTGTGAACATTCAGTGTGGCTACATTCAAGGTATTTAAAACATTGTCTTAATCACTGTTATACACTCTGTGAATAAGGCACAGTTATTGTAAGTAATGTAAATAGTTTTTTATGTGTGTTATTCTTTTTATGAATTTTATATGAATATGGCATATTTCATAGTTGTTGAATTTGATATTTTATTTCAAAACACCACCTTATAACGAGAACGAATAATTATTCATGGTAAGTTAAAGTTTAAGTAGAGTAATTAACTTTATGGTATTGAAATTCAGATAAACTGGGTGTAAGCGCCCTGAGATCTGAATTAGTTTTATTTTGTCGTGACCTCATTAACTTATCCGAGCTAAGTAGTATCTCGACTTGCTACATCACCCCGCCCATTTGTTTTGTGATCACGTATCCTACCTTACAAGGTATGGGTACGAGGATAAAAAGGGAAGCATATCACTCAATAAACTTTGGGAAATATGTCATTAATTTATTTATTTAAAATAAACGTTTAATTCCAATCCTTTGTTATTTTGTTCTGGACGCATATTTTTTTGATTCTGTAAGATACACATAATTGAGAAACGACGTTTCATATAGAGCTTCATTCGACTCCCTTGCTCTTTTAAAATTTCTTTCAAGATGACGCTCAATCGTAATTTTGAGAGAAAATTATTATATGCACCAAAAAGTAGTACTTGAACTTCCCTTAAATTAAAAAAAAAATGTGGTCAAATATTAAGTCGTTCAAAAAATTAACAGGGTGGCGGGTACTTTATAGACAGACTGAAAAATTTATGCTGTAGTTTGCACAGAAATGAAACATAAAAAAGGTATTTTGTTTTCATAACAATTTTTTAGTCAGCGACATACTATGGACTGTACCACGAATTCTGTAACATACAGAGTTCCAGATCAGCGATCTACTAGCAACAACGCTGCAGATTTCTAACATACAGATTCCTACGTGGTGTGTCAATTCGCCAATTCGCCGCTCTTTTTGTAATGAATTTATTACTGACGTTACATTTGCGGCGGGACCGCCTTAATAATATATTGTAAACACCTAATGAAACATCCCCAAACAATATATGATAAAGTATTCTTATGTACTATACAATAAATCTTTATAAAAATTGGAACAAAAATTAAAGGTTTTTATCAGGTATTTCAATAGCTTGCAGCTACGAAACACAATCACTGGCTGACCGTCATCTTGACGATGCTCGTTATTGTCGAGTGTCCAATAGTAATGCGAATATATAGGTAGATAGATATAGGCGGATCCGCCATGGCTAACCCGTTTACTCCCACTACCCCATGTTGAATATACTTTAAAATACATATTATTTATAAGGCGTCTATGTAAATAACACGTAGATACGTAAACAGTGCGAAGTGAAAGACAACGGAGATTAACCTTTTTAAAATGTCTTGTTCAATTCCTTCAGAGGATAAAGTGAATTTCTGGATTAGTGATTTCCTGAATTTTCTACCCTTAAGTATTACCACAGATATTATATATAGAACATAGCAAGGATATTCTTTATTCTGTTTGAAAATGCAGAGCCGTGCTTGGCTTCATTTTTTCAATGCTCAAGACAACGCATAAACAAAGAACTCCAATAAGTGACACTTCCTCAACTGTTTACTATTTTGCTATCTCATTCTTAGAGATTTACACCATTATATAGTGAATATAATATTAGCATTTTCTAAGGCATCACCCTAACTGAAAACCAGATCATAGATTTTGCATCGAGTAACTTGTGGACAAGACAAGTGAACATCGTCCAGTTTTCTCTTTCGGTAGAAATGCAATCATGGATGGCTTTGCGTATGAAAGTAGATCAGCACGCACTCTAGTTCCTTATTCGGCTCAATCACTCTGAGATTTTATACTGCTAATTAGAAGTTGACAAGGAAGTGCACGAGCATAAAATATTTTATTAAAATAAAAATTGCTCCGCTTCTTTATTTGGTGTTTTTAAGGAGATAGACATTCATTAGCCTGTTTACGTTTTTTGTTGTATAGTTAACGAAGATTTAATCGACACAAAACAGTTTACGACAGCAAGCCATATTATCCGCTCCTATTAAAGTTTCTACTTGTTACGCCGTCGACGAATAAAATAAAGGCTGCTGATATTGAAGAAATTATGTAATTGTTTAAAATGATACTGAATAAATAAAACAAGACAAATCTTTAATAAAACTGACGCAGCCGGCGATATTTTATTAATTTCTCAGTCTACCAATGTCACCTTAATTTTCCTAATTTGATACTAAATGTAGTGTTAACGGCTTATTGATGTATTGTTCCAAGGCAAGTAATATATAGAATGTGGGAATTGGAATTGAATAAGTTCTATATCTTGATGACAGACATTTTTGGAAAAAATCCTCAGATAGACGATTTTCACTATAAAAATTTCATACCCTCTTTTACCCCCTCCTCAGCATATCAGCCAGTTCGAAAATTTTAAATAGCTCATGGAGTTGAGTGTACTTTATTTGAAACGAATTCTAATTCTCTATACACTGGTTAATTTTTTTTTAAATCAGTTAATCCTTGTTCAAGAACGTTTTAAATGTACATTCAATTTCTTTGAAATCACAAATACCCAACTTCGAAAACTTAGTTTGTTTAAAAATATATAAGTACGTAGGTGAATATAACATGCCAACAGACGATTCTACTTAAACTTTGTGAATTTGGTCTATTTTACGTCCTCATCCCTCAAAGTGAGGAAGTTATGTATTCGTGAAAAAAATTTTGAAAATTTTTATTGCGTTTCTGAACGAATCTCGACGAATTATGACGATACACAAAATTTCAGATAGAAAAAATTTTCTGTCTGTGTGTCTGTATGTATGGTTTGCGATAGCAGCTACAGTTTTTGAGATAAAGCTTTCAAATTTGATACACACATTCTAGAGGTCAAGGAAGAGATTGAAATCGTTGATGAGCAAAATCGGTCGCAATGTCTAAAAAATATATTAGTGACATTCCACCAAAATGTGCCTTTTTTGAAACGTCAAAAAATGTGACTCTCTGAAAAGTCAAAATGTGATTTTTTTGAAACGTCAAAAAATGTGACTTTTGAATTACTTTAATTATAAACTCCACCACACGTCGAGTTTTACTATGGTGGGGAAGTTCTGATCCCCAAGTACTTGGCAGCGGTTTTTATTACCTATTTGGCAAGGTTTTATTTAGGTATAAAAACAAATTCACTCAATTTGTTTCAAAAAATCAGTTTTTAATAAAAAATCACCCCGAACGTCTATGTCTTTAATATGTAAGTATTTTTGTTTACCTTTATAGCGGAGGTTTGTAGAAAGTGGAAAAAGCTCAAGTTAGCTCACTTGTATTACATTTCTGCTTTTTACATGGCTATAATAATATAACAGAAGTAATAAAAAAACAGGAAATAATTATAGCCTAAGCAGAATTTTGCTTATCAAGAATAGTTAATTGTGATAGTGGAAGCAGTACTGGTAAATATCAGAAAACGCGTTATCTAACTGAAGCTCATATTATAGCAATCGTAATGATTGGATATGAAAACATAACTAGAACACAAGCAGTTGTTACTCTCTGTCGTGAGAAATTTCCTAATTTCCCTCATGTATCACAAGGAACAGTTAGTAGATAAGGTGCCATTTTCTGATGAATCCACCTTTACTCTATATGGACATGTAAATCTTGAGAATTGCAGATACTGGTTCTGAAAAAATCTTCACTGGAAATGATAGTTCCATACTCAAAAGCCAGAAGAAGTCAATGTCTGAGTAGGCATAGTGGGGAATCAAATAATTGGACCAATATTGTTTTAGGGATCCTAACCTGTGCTATCTATTTAAACTGTCTCCAAATGAAGTTTATTTCTACTTTGACAGACTTAGTTCCAAACCATGATAGGACAAGATTTCATTTTACACTCCTGTCAAATAATATTTAAATAGAGTAATCTCGAATAAATGGATAGGCAGATGAGGTGAGTTGGAATTGCTCACAAGGCTGCCTGATCTGACCCCGCTGGATTTATTTTCGTGTGGGCACCAAAAAATAAGGTCTATCAAATAAAACCTGCAAATCTGCTCTAGAGTTAAATTTATGAATATCCATTGAAGTTTTGAAACCGACCATTCAATGTCTACATATGTAATTGGCGCATACTTAAAATCCGCAACATTTTCAAGGACTCCACGTTGGAATAATTCATCTCTTTGTCAGTAGGATGATTCACTAAAAGCACATAGTAAGAAATCCTATGTTTCTCTTCAAAACTATTTCAAAGTTTCTATTTCACTTCTCAATGATACATTTAAGATAGAATTCGACGTTTCCAGTTTTGTATGAATAGAGTCACCTTGAAAAATATACGTATATGTATCTGTAATATTTAAGATAAGTTCACGACTACCATGTCCTTTCATCAAGAATTGCTGGGGCCGGATTTGGGGATTAGTATATTTTGCGAGTGGGGATTGGAAATGGAAAGAGCAGCTTCTAACTTTTCAAACAATTGTTCACTGATCCTTGACCTTCACCCAAAGTGGTAGCACAAACCACCATATGCAACGGAAAACCTAAGAAGTGCACAATTAGGCGATAGAAAATATCAATGAACTGTAAATATTTGGGGAGGTATTGTGGGCGATTTTATAGTTGGACTTAGAGGTGCGCAATATTTGTGTTGTTGCAAAATAACTTGCCTCACCTCCTGCAAAACGTCCATTAAAATCTAATGAAAAATACGTGGTTCCAGCACTATAATGCTCCAGAACATCACACTAGCTGTTAGAGAGTTCTTGAATCAAAAATTCGAACATAAGTGGATAGGTGGTGGCGGTCCCATTTGTTGGCCACCTAGATCGTCCGACTTTACAAAACAGGATTTTTCTTCTGGGGACATATAAATTATATTATGTAGGTACCAGAGTCCTGCAACTACTGCATAAGATAAGGTAACGCATAATAGACGCTTTTGGCACAATTTCCATCGAGTAATAGGAATAGGTTATTTTTGACAAGACTGCAATATTTGGTGATGGTATCGTTAAAAGTACATCGCTTGGCAACAAAACTGCATAATATTTTTTCTTACTAATTATTCTTAACATAACTAAATCGAAACGTCATTGACTTAACTGTTTTAATATTTTGTTTCATCTAATCTTCTTAATAAAAAAAATGCGATAGCATTGATCGAAATAATTCCAGAATGCATCAATAAACTTATTTCACATTCTGTAGGAGCCAATATTCATCTACGTTTTAAATATCGAACTTATTTTATCTCATTAAATGAAAATTTGTAATAAGCTTATGTATAACTACGGAAAAATAGGTCTGTGAAATTTTTATAAAAACTGGAAAATTGGAAAATAAAAAACAAGGTCAGTGCACAAGAATTACCACGAACGGCATTTTATTTGAAAATCCATTGCTCTAACAAATCGATTCCGAAACAGTAATAATTTGTGGTAACATTTCAATCAACATAAGATTGCGCAGGTAAATATGCGGATGATAATAAAATTAACGTTGATTGACTTGATCTGATTATATGTTAGATACCATATTTATTATTGCTTTATTCATCTTACTACCATGTGATTATAACGAATGAAAGTGTGGCTAATATTATAATTTATGTCGTTGAGCTGACGTGTTGACCATGATAACTCTAGAAGTTTTTACCGCAGTTTTTTACGGTATTTAGTTAGTACTTCAATGATGTTTTGCAATGTTATTACATTTTTTATAAATATAGCATTAGATTTATAAATGGTGTTTGTTTCGATTATGTGGTAGAAGTATTGCAAATACCAGCAGCAATTTTGTCACTGTTGCGGTTGTTAATTCTTAATCGAATTTTCAATTAAAAGATCACAAATTGTACTAAATTAATATATAGAGGAAGTACCATCCAAGTATCTTAAACAGGAGCATGGTCAAATTGTTATCTTGAAGAACCATTTTGTTGTATTTTGAAGTCACCAGTCGAAATTTTCCTTCGGCCAATCCTCTGATACCTACCGTCCACTTGAAGAATTTTAAATATTTTCTTTGGGCAGACACTCTGGGCAGACAGTCTGAGAAATTTATTTCATTAAATTTAGGATTTATTATAGTATATACATACCATTTTATTAACATAGAAATCCCATTATTTTTATTTATTATTTAATAGTGTAATTATTCTGTAAAATTATTCTGGAAATTATTCTATTCAGTAAATTATTCTTTTCTAATCTGTAAATTCTGTAAATTCTGTAGATTCTGTAGATTCTGTAAATTCTGTAAATTCTGTAAATATATTTCAAAATAAATAAATAAAATAGTATTCAAGCCTGTAGCGGACATAAGCACAGAACAAGTTAATGGTGACTTTGTTATCTTGAAAATCTTGACTCAGTTTAAGTAAAAACACAATATTTTCATAAAGAACGAAATAAGTTGGGTTTTCCATAAAATATAGGTACGATAATTTCTGAAAATCGTGTAAGAGTTCTGTAAAAAAATGAATTTTGGAACTACTGGTCTATGCGATCGAAATCTTTTGAGATGTTGGAGTACCTATTGATATAGGTACTCCAACTTCTCAAAAAGCTTTCGATCGCATAGAAGACAGAATGATTTCTGTCCATTCTCATTAACAACTTTGGAATTAAATTGGGTAAAATATATTAAATTTGTGTTTCTTGAGCGTTTTTTTCATAAAACCATGTTAATCAAGTGATATGATATTTCTAACCAGTATTAGTTAGATGCGAATATACACAGATCTCAAAAACTTTCACGATATACAAGTAATTAAATTTAATATGATAATTTGCTTCGGAAATATATCTACATATTGCGACAATAATTACTCATGATTTATATGAGAAATCTGTTCAATCCTTCCGCTCATCCTTCTCCGCTGGTTAAAAAATTGATCATGTATTATGGTATTTATTTTAATTTAGCACTGAAATTAAGACACTCATTAAAATAATTTACCGTTTATGAATACTTAGAAAAATGTTTAATAACAAATTTATTAATTTTATTAAATGACAGCAGTTTCTGAAGAACAGGCTTATTTTAAATATACATATTATCTCCTGTATATATAGGTATTAATAATATGAATATTGTTTTATTCATGTCCCTTGTTTCGGAGACCAAGCTTAAATTTTGTGTGGCATGCAAATTAGAGAAAATAATCGAAATATTATGCGCCTGTATCAAAACAAAAATGGTGAACGACAAATCAAAATAACGAAAGGAGACAACGGTACAATATCCTACTATAAGTTAATATATTTCTTTCAAAATATGATACTTCAGACTGTTTTGCTGGCATGTATTTCTAGGGTTAATTAAATAAAGTGAATCGATGTGCCAATCATTAAAACACACTGAACAAGAACGGCAGCAAAATTATGCATTTCACGAAACACGGTAAAAAGAATTAAGAAGTTTAATTTCACTTCTCAACCACATCCATCATACAGTCCAGATTTAACATCATGTGAGTTTCTGATATTTTTTAATATGTGATATTTGTGGACTTCGCGGTGAAGGTGAAAACTTATCCACGTCCTGAAGGAGAAGCAAACTGAAATCCAACTACATCCTGATGTGGGTTGGAAGCTTTGATGTAAAACTAACACTGACGTGATTTTCCATAAAGCATTATATACTGCACGCGATGTGCGTTTTGTCAATCAAGTTAGCATCATCTGGATATGATTAAATATGACTCAGCTTTGATCATCTCTAGATGATGCCAACTCAGTGCGATTTGGTAACTCTCTCAACTCAGCTCTTGTTAATTTTAGATAAGACTTTGCCCCATACATAACAATATTGTCATATGCAGCAATACTGAATTCAATTATGACATTTTTCCCGTATGTATTAGAGAAGTTTAACAAATACCATGAAATCGGCGGTATTTCAGCTAACTGTATTCCAGAACTTCTATTAAGTATAATGCAATTAACTTCATTGATATTTATATTAATATTAATAAGTACAACAATTTAATCATCATTAAATCTCATCTGCAACTGGATAATTCATTATAGGTCCCCGCCTCTTTAATAAAAGCAAAGATTTTTTCAAAACTTGCCATTAAATCTGGCATTTAAAAATTATAATTAAAGACGGCAGTTAGTATCGAAAGGTCGCGTTGAAGTAGCAGTTACACACTGAAAATTCAACCCTCCTTGTAATTAAAATGAACACCGAGCACGGAGCATTATTAGCTGGTTTTATCAAGTGTGCTGCGATTGTACTGTTCGCACTCATTTGTTTCACATATCGTGGCGTGCTACGACGTAAAGTGTATGCAAGTTTAAAAGTGATCAAGGAAGAAGAATTGTTAATGTTTGAGATGCGGTTTGGTCGACTGAATCCGAGGAATTTGTTGTTATTCGTGATTAAAACTGGGCGGACTGCATAGCCATTCTATTTGCTCGCCTTCCTGTCATGTGCAACTGTTTCTTCAATTTATTAGAGGCGATGTCTGCCTCCAGGTCAGATGCTGGATATCACACACTATTTCCGTCATCAATTTGTTTATTGCTATTTTCATTTTTTCAGAAATAATTGACGGTTTATCATAACAGATCTAGATTTTAATAATGTTAAATTACATAGCTGAATTATTATCAAGACATCAACGATCCTATTTTTATGAGGTAAGGTTTATAGCTAAGGACATGACGGTTGTAAATTATATTCTTTAGAGGATTATTTGTATGGAGTATTGGTCAAAATAACTGAGCAGTTAAAACTTTTAACAAAAATTAAATTAATTTATTAATTGTATCCGAATTTTTAGAACTAAATGTAGAGGCTTTAAGAACCTTACATCATAATACGAAGAGCGTCTGTGGGATTTATAAGAAAAAAAAATTATCATCCCATGCTAAAACTGGAAAAGCGATGTGGTTGGTTTTAAACTGAAAATACATCTTATTAGTATTGTTCGACATAAAATGTACTATAAGTAGGCTACATAATAATTACTGATGCTAATTTTGAGTTTCACATAAATTTCTGTGTTTAAACTAACTAAAAGTTAAATATTACCGAAGGTCGCACTAGTCCTTAAACTAGACGGGAAAATTTTTTAGTCTATAGGTTAAGAATACCGCTACAAACAGATGAAACACATCGGTACAAAGCAGAAAAATATGTCGCTAAAGATATGCAAAAGCACATAATGCCATATTTTCATTTCACTTACGGCATTGCTATTAACTCGTAATAATAATAGCTTTGTTCATAGAGACGATTTGTGATAGTTTTAAGACTATAAAGATGCGATTATTACAAGAGATCTGCATTAAAAAAACAGCAATAGCAGCTCACACCCACAGCTACTTGAATCGTTGGCGTTGAAATAAAAATAGCTGTACTTCACTAAGTTTACCAAGTCACAAATAATAAAATTAAACAATATTCATTTTACATTAATCAGTATCAGGTGTAATCAAATAACATACCCCGATCAACTCCGATCGGGTTCTCCCTCTCAACTTCCCGCTATAAAGGTGTTCGTTAAAACTATCGAGCTATAGACAACTTACAATTTAATTTTGCAAGTTAGAAATTGCCCAACTAACAAGGTCATAAATAAAGAATACTATTTTATGCCAACTACGGGGCGATCAAAAAGTAGACCATTACAATGAGATACCCCCAACCTGGAAATTTTGCCGAACTTCTTCTTTGTCGAAAAGTAGGTATCTTTTACTTGTCTAATATCTTATAGGCAAGAAACCATCTGCTTAATATCCCCTCTGGAGGATGGTATATCCACTATACGATCCTTACCGATTGTATAGCTTTTACGTCTTAAACTGATACACTAGCCGCTAAAAGGTGGATGCTGTGTTTTGCTGGTCTGGTGACCTATCGAACTACTGGCGTTATTCATTGCTTTACTTTTTCGTATAGTGTTCGGTACGATGTCTACGCTTACCTCATTTGTGAAAATAAATTCAGTTATTAAATTCAAGCAAAATTTCAAGAATCGCTTAATTAAGAGTGATGAAGCTCAGTTTTATCTAAAGAGTTTTGTTAACAAACAATATAATTGTAAGAATAGACTTTGGCTAAACTTGGCCGCACTTTTACATCATGTTTTATAGTTATAATTATTATAATAATGATATCTACTCAAAAACTATCAATAAAGACGTATTACTGTTCCTATTATTCCTGTTATTAGGTATTAATCTGTGCCAAATTCAAAAACTGTCTTTATATCAGCGATAAGTCATTAAGTGCTGAAGATCTGCACAGAACTGCATAACACCAAAGAACGTAAAGGTATAATGGAATATATCCAGTTGTGATGACTATTTATTTCTATAAATAATAAAATACAAAAACGTGAATTTACAAAAACGAAATGTTGTTGTAATTGTGTGAATTCTTATTATATATTTCTATTCGTTTGGTAATGCAGCACTGCAGAACCCCCGAAGTGGCACCTTGAGAGACACCTTGACAGCTGCCATTGATTTATATTCTCTTAAAGTATCATTAGGGTTCGTTTCCTCTTCCAGACTTTGTTTTTACGATTTGGATTCCCTAGAGATGGCGAAAACTACATTCCGATTGATAAGGACTTTTAGTATGTTAATCAGAAAATCTCTAAATGTAAACCAATTTTCTACTCTCTGGGTATTTGGTCAGATTGACAAGTTTTGGTTCCAGCAAAATGCTGCAGTTAGCTATAATATATAACTTTATCTACAGCATTATTACCTTCTCATGAAAAATAATTTACCATGTAACCACCCGCTACTTCAATGTTGCGCAAGTAAATAATACAATAATTGCTATAAACATTGAAATTTCATCGACATCAATGTATACATTGGACTTGAAAATTTGCATTTATAGTATTATTTATACCAATTGCAACTAAATAATGTATTCGTTACGCAAAATTATTCCGATTGCATATCTGCAAGTCAAAAATAGACCATTCATTATTCTGCTATTTTGTATTCAAATCTTGTGCACCCCGCCGATGATGTTTTTGTTTATGGGATTGATATATTTTGAAACCTCGGACTATATATTATGTTTATTGAATAATACCGCCTGTTTATTTCATATCAAGGAAGTTAAAACATTTATTTCATATTAATAGGATATATTTGATTAATAAAAAAATAAACAATACAGAAATTTGACAATACAAAGCCGAAGCTGTCTAGAAATGGTTACAATTCATTTCTACCAACATTGCCAGTGCTGGTGGTGGGATTCCAACCCACAGCTATGATAGATATATTTCTAATTGCGCTTGCCATCGCGCGCTCCAACCAACTATGCTACCGAGCATGGCACTGACTTTACATCGTGCCGACCTCGATACAAAAAGTAAAGCATCGGTTACTGAGACTAGTAATTGGATGGACGAAGTTCCACAAGATTTTATTCCCAGGAGAACTAATTCCTACATCATCTAATTTCCACGGATTCGGATTTTCGAATCAGTTTTTTATAGACCTATAAAAAAGGTCAAATCAGATCTAATTCCCACAACTCCTTATTCCCACGAAATCTAATTACACGAGATCTAAAACTCCGATGCCATTTTCCATGAGATTTAATGCAACACTCTGTATGTCTGTTCGGCTTTCCGAGTGCGTTTTACCATTGTGACATACTTAAATACACCAATTTAAAAATCCACGAGATTTAAATCCTATAAGATCTAAAAATGTGACGATGTCTTGCATACTGAAGTAATGCATTACGTGTGCAGCATTCAGAGACGTAAGGAGAACTATAATATACAGCACCATAAAAACGATGGTTTTTTGATAAAGTGCTAATAATAATGTTATATTATTAAAACGTGTTCTTAATCATCACTGAATTACGTCGGATACAAATTAAAATTAATTTTAACCGAAGCATATGCATTTATCTTATAGTAAATTTGAATTTTGAAAATCTTGATAAATATATCTATCTATTTTTTTTAGTTGATTGTATATTCCTTTATATAAACTTAAATTGATTTATCAGCAGAAGTATATCATTGACATGAAACAATATTGGGTGTTAATTGCCTTGACTTATGTGTCAAATGACGTCACAATTAGATATCATGGGAATTAGATCTCATGGGATTTTCATTTCAGATTTGTAGATCTCGTGGGACTTTTAACTCGGCCCATTCGAAAAGCAGAACAGATATACAGGGTGATAAATAAACTGGCTGAAATTAGATTTCGTGGATTTAGATCTGATGGGTCTTTCTCCTCGGACACTTTAGGTCCCATGAAATCAGAGTTTTTAAGTACGCGTTACAATGTGATATTATTTACTCCAGAATAACATTAATGATAGTAAAATTATAAGCTCGGTCTAAAAAATTAAAAAAAAAAGCTGACAAAGATCAGTCCATCTTCAGGCGTTTCTGCACAACAATAATTCGTTTTCAATCACGGTCTATTTCCTTCCCATCTGCACAAAATTGATATACTTAAGAGTAACCTCTGCGAATGCGGAGATATTGGTGATGTAAACCACATTTTGTTCAATTGCCGACTGAAACAGAGAGAATCCAATCGTTTAATACATCACCTCCTGAAAATAGGCTTTAAAATCCATCTCAGGTATTTTAAATTATTGTTGAACACCTACGAACAGTTAATATAATAATTAAAAAAATGTAACAGCACAAATTTCATCTGGTTTTTGCCTTCCTCTCCATTTGACTATGGCCTTTTGTTTTTGTTTCTTATCAAGTCGCCATGATAGGCTCCATAGAGTGTGAGGTGTGTGTCCATATGTTTTTCCATTCACTCCCATACTTTATATATTGTGGTTGGTTCTATTTTTCTCTTCATCTTGGCAAATTACAATAACATGTGTAGCTAGCTAATGGAAACCACCCAAGGTCTAGAAACCAGTCAACGTCATCATAAATCAAAAGAAAAAAAGTACGCGTCCATGATAAAACACAGTCGGAAAGTCGAACAAGTATAGGGTGATACGTTAGACCTTATGGTAAAATAATTTCGAAGTGTTTACATCTCGCGTGAATTAGAACTCATGGGACATACTCGTTGGATGGGTAATCATCAGTCCAGTGAAACACAGCAGAAGCTATGCAATCTTAGATGACAATTGTGTAGTCTGACATAATGAGTGATAAGTGTATCCCTCTGGTGGACAGTGCTACTACCCGTCAGACATCACTGATGTATTAGTGAATGATAGCGATCTGTAAAGCAGATACCAAGAGCTGCGACCTCTAATCCTGGTGGGCTAAACTATATACTGAATAAGATTTACACTAATTTACAGGAAAATTTTATGTCTGTATTACTTAGTCTACTTTAGGCTGCCTGGTTTGTTATTTATTTGTCTTTTCCATTACTTATGACATACGGACGAGAACATAACAAGTTCGAAACCGGTCTATGTCTAGTGAGGAATTGACAAATCTTCTTAGCTAGCAAACAAGACTTGTAGGTTTAATTCAACGCAGGTCGAGGGTTTTGTCCCCTAAGTAGTTGTTTCCTGTAAATGTTGTTCAGTACACTATATGTATTAAACTATTAAATATAGTAATTTGAAGGAATACTGATATTTGATATTGTATCGCGCGAGGTGTGCACTGTTGACCCCAGCCAGGCGGAAAATAATACGACGAGTTGTCTGACTCTGGTTTACATTGCAACGTTGCCATTTCAGACATCAATAATTCAATAGGTACACGTACTGTACAAGACGTTCGGCAATTAAAAGATCCCTACTCTTTGACAACGAGGTTCAACAAAATGTCCAGGTTGGGGGTAGCTTGTCTTCTGGCGGCTGTGTTTGGCCTCGGTAGCGGAAATAGGCCGACGGTAAATAAATGATGGAAAAAAAATGGAAAACTTTCTACAAATTTGTAATTAGCTCTCGAACAAATACAGTAAAATATTGCAAAATTTGAATGTGGGTTATGTAAACAAAAAATGAAGGAAATCGATTTACCTAACGACCCAAAATAAGTGTAACTCAGTTTTATGTACGTTTAATTTGTTTATAATAATTACGAATAACATAATGGAAAGGAGGAAAAGCAATTTAACTTAAAAATAGTTTTATTTTATTTAATTATCGCAATGTAAAAAAATTATTGTTTCCGTTTTAATAAAATCAGTCACATTAGATACGCAAAATTAGTCAATACTTTTACAACATTAGAGAATATATAATTTTAGATTTTCTTCACTTGGATAACTTTACTGCATGGTACAATATAGTATTGGTAGCTTAGAGATTTTAATTGCAATAAGTTCTAGAGCATCTGTTTTCGCCGACACAAATTTTGATGATATATTTTAAATCGTCAATTAACCCTTCAAATTATATTTGCAGGAGACAAGTTTTTCAACAGTGATTATGAAGAAACAAACGGAAAAACTAATAATTAAGAAGAACCTCAAGCAATTGTAACGGAGTCTTTGTCTCGATGCTATACATATTTAGTTTTGCAAAAAAGATCCCAAGCAACATTCGGATAACAAACCGACGTTGCTTTTCACAACTAAAAGTCGGTGTGCAACTTATTCAAAACCTCATGCTGACGCATATTTGTATTAATCTGGTCAATAAAATATGGTCGATTCGACGTAGAGAACCGACTTTAATCGTTGTAATTACCGACCAAATGTTCGCCAAATTTTACGTCGGCTTAAGTTGGTTGGCAGGCAGGTTATCAACCTTATTTAAAATTTGCCCTTAATATGACCAATAAAAGTCGGGTTTAGGTAGTGAAACTAACCAACTTTGTATATTATTCTATTTGTCGTACCTATCTACGTATATAAAATAGATAAGGCGTTTTTTATCGTTGAGTACGTATTATATACAAAATAATTATGTTGATAATATTTTAATAAATCTGTTGGGGTAAAAATTGGAACGAAAGAAATTGTATTGATAAATATATATGAAGTATGTCGAAAAATATAGTGAACCTATAAGAATAATGTTTATTTTAAGTATTAAAGGACTTCATCAGTGAATGTTTTTTTGTAAAAATATTAAAGTCAGGATTATTGATTCCAGTAATTCCAGTGATTTTTGGGTATATACTGCTTACATCCCATATCATTATTTCCAGCGCCATAATTGGTGGTTATTTAGTATCATTTTGTATATTAATTATTAGTCTTAACATGAATCTCTGTGTAATTTCGAATGTATTATTATTACGATGCGGATTCATTGTCATTTCTGGCAAGTAATTACAGTTCCCAAGGACCCCGTTTGGGGGCAACTTGAGTTCCTCTCTATTGCATTTGGTTGAGAAACGCACGGGTCAGGCTGCATGTATCAATCAAAACTGCATTTTGCATCGTAATATAGGCGTTTCCTTTTATTTCTAAAGCGACTAGAGCAGGCTTGAGTGTGACTGGTATCTCTCCTGTGGCCCCAATCACTATTGGTATTATGTTCACTTCTTCCTGTCGCCACATAGCCTTTACCTCTTCTGCCAGGGGTAAGTACTTTGAGATTTTTTCCCTGTATTTCTTCTCTATGTTTTCAGGCAGTGGAATTGTTATGTCAATAAGGTAGGTTTGCCGCGTTTGTCTGTTTGTGAACACTATGTCGGGCCTGTTATTTGGTATGTGCCTGTCTCTGTGGATAGTTCTGTTCCAGTAAAGGATATGATTGTCAGTTTCAATTACAGATGCAGGTTGGTAAGTATAATAGGGCACAGGGCAATAGTTGCAATTTACTTGGCTTAACAGAGCCTGATGCACAATTTTGTCAACGTTATCATGCCGTCCCGTATACGCAGTTGGAGCTAGTGTCGGGCATCCACTGATGATGTGCTCTATAGATTCAGCTGTGGTCGAGCAGGCACGACATCTATCAGAAGTGACTGTGGGGTTCCGCACTACATATTTCATGTAGTTTAGGGTCGCAATTACTCGATCTTGTATTGCCACTACGAAACCCTCGGTTTCCGCGAAGATGTTGCCATATTTAAGCCAGCTGAAAGATGCGTTACGGTCAATGTGATCTGCAGCAAGGGTGTTAGGGTACTTCCCATGTAGTGGCTTTGCTAACCACTGCTCAATTTCTTGCCGATATATCTGGTGACGTGTTTGCTGATCCGCAAGGGGCAGATTGAGCCTTGTGGGTGTAAGATTATTGTCGACTGATATTATTGCATTATGAAGGCGGCTAGTTTCGGCTCTCCCATGGAAATATTTGTGCAAGTTACGAGTTTGCCTCTCGTGCATGGTAACTAATTTTAGCACGCCTCTACCTCCTTGCGACCGCGGTAGGTGGAAACGTTCCACAGAACTTTTGGGATGATGTGCCCTGTATTTCGTAAATAAGGTCCTAGTCTGTCTATCAAGAGCTTGGAGCTCTGTTTGAGTCCATTTAATAGTCCCAAATGTGTATACAGCCACCGGTATGGCGTAGGTGTTGATTGCCTTTGTTTTATTTATAGCTGACAGACTACTCTTTAGAATTTGCCTCATCCTTTCCTGCATCCTCTCCTTTATCCTGCTTTTCACTACGTTTTCCTCTAGTACATAAGTTTGCTCGTACCCCAGGTATTTGTACAGCTCATTTTCGTCCATAGTTGATATTTCTCCTTCTGCCTCGCCTACTTAGTACGCTGTTTCCTCAACCCATTTCCCCCTCTTCATTGCGTTTATCCGGCACTTGTCCAGTCCAAACTCCATCTGGATGTCTTTGGAGAATTTGGCAGTGAGCTTAAGTGACTTATCGAGTTCCTTCCTAGTGGCCGCATATATCTTAAGATCGTCCATATATAGCAGGTGTGTCAAGCTTTCTTCCGATGTTATGGAGTAACCTATTATTGTTGTTATTATTTTGTCGTACTTATTTCTTTTTGTATTCTGTCTAGGTGGTTTATAAGGTTAAGCGTAAGAATAGCCATGTGGCTAAAATTCGCCTTGTAAATTGCTAAAAAATAATGTATGTACATTTCTTGTATTGTACTTTTTTCTGAATAAATTCGAATATTATTATTATTATTGTTATTATATTACTTTTTTACTTTTAAAAAATATTTTCCTTTCCCAAAGGAAACGCAATTGACAAATTGTGTAATTAATTTTACGAATAAATAAAAACGTTTTTGCTTAGTATATTTTAAAAAGAGGCAAATTTGTGTATTTAAAATAATTGTAAACACATAATTAACATCGCTGCCTATTCTGTCATTCTGTGGAACCAGAAAATATGGCGAAATCGGTAACTATTACCTAGCTGCCTACTTGTGATAGTTTCGAATAAATACACGAATTCCGATTTACTGTTATGATAAGTGCAATTATTTTTACTAACAGCGACATCAAGGTTAAGTAATTTTACCTCTATCAACTTTTAGTAGTCTTCGGTACAGAAATTTGCACAAACACTAACGTTCATTCCAATTACGCTAATATCGACCGTGTGTTGCAGTTGGTGTATAAATCTTTACTAAAAATCTACCAATACCTGCATTATCGACATTAATTTTGATGTTATGTTAAGCTGAAACCCAAAAACTCACACCAAAGTCCAGCCGACATTGCTAGATGACTACGTTAGTCAGCAGTGTCTAACAAACGTTGGAACGTTACCCAAAAATTACTTCACCCTACTTAGTTAGTTGCCAATGTCTAATCAACGTTGGATAATGATCTGAAAACACACCTAACGTATTAAGTAGAAATCTGACGTCAAACCAACGTTGGTAAATGTGCCAGACGTAAACTTGAATATTATTTGTAATAATTCTACCGTTGCGGTTAGTAAAAAAGTAGTCGGTAATAGGTGAAATATTACTTGACATTATATTTAAAATTTGGGAAAAAAGTTGCGAAATAGTTTCCCCACCCAGGCAATTTTTAGAGACTTAATAAAATATTGGCAATATATTTTTAAAATATTCTTGCCCCTTCTCTGCTGATTTTGCTACATACTTGTGTATTCTACATAAACAGAATTTGATTGTGTGGTGAACTTCCACAATTTTTTCAAAAATCTTTTAATTTGTTTTCTGTTAAACTACGATCATAAACATAATATAACTTACTGTATATCAGAACAAAAAAAATAGTTAAAAAGATTTACTAAAATATTTTTTTTTAATAAAGCTTTAAAAAAACTTTCTAGAAATTCATTACCAAAAAGTGATTACTGAAGTAAAAAATATACTTAAATCCTGTAACAACCTTATTACTTCAGCTTTAAGGAGAAGCTTACATGTTTCTAATCAAATCTAAATGTATCTAGATTATACTGCTTGACTAAGATACATAAACCAGGAAAGTTTCGGTGTGTTTCATTGTTTCAATAACTGGATCGCCGACTTACCACCTATCAAAATGGGTAACAGAGGAGCTTGAGAGTTTGCCCATTGTACCTCTGTGAAAAATTCTAATGATTTCATTAATAAAGTGAAAAATATCCAGTTACAAGAAGGCAAAATTATGAACTCCTTAGACGTTTGTTCGTTGTTTCTAAGAATATCTCAACTCACTAAACTTTGCGTGAAACAAAATTGCTTTCGATTCAACGATATGAAGGGACAGAAATGGGTAACTCTTTGTTACTATTCATTGACAGTATCTTCATGAACAGATTTGAAACAAATGCAAAAGAAAAATTCGAGTATTTACCCCGTGCTTGGTTTAGGTATGTGGATGATATTTTTGCAGTATTCGATACAAAAGTCACTGATATTGGCAACTTTGTTAAGTTAGAATTTGAGATATACAGAAAAACTGCCAGAATATCTTAATATACTCTCACCATTTTACTCAACACAAAATAACAAGTTTTAAATTTTCTATTAGGTTAGGTTAGTTGTGAGTGGGTCTCAGTAGACCCTCCACTGCGGCCATCAGCAGGCCTATTGTGGCTCACGCCTAATTATATTTCACCCAATAAGTTCTGTCTCTTAATGAAACTGATAACTTTATTGGGTGAGAATGTGTCCAGATCCTCTGGCAGCAGTTGCCTTTTGCCAAATACTGAGAATCGGATCCTCTCCACAGCGGGACAGGTGCATAAGATGTGGTCTGCCTTCTCATCATCCTCCAGGCATAGACGGCACTCGGCGTTTTCCGCTAGGCTGAGTTTATGCAGATGATAGTTTAGTCGGCAGTGCCCGGTATATAGGCCTGTTAGGGTTTTCAGGTTTACCCTGTTAAACTCTAAAAGTTTCTTAGCTCTTGATTTCAAAGGGTATTTTATAAACGCCTTCGAATGGACTAATCCTGGTAACTCTTGCCAATACTGGAGAGTTTGCCTTTCAGCCCAGGTTGAGCAGTACTTGAGGATATGCCAAGTATTGGTTCTGGTCCCATGAATCGTGATCCTGCTCCTTCTCTGGCTAAGGAGTCCACTATTTCGTTACCTTCCATACCAGAGTGGCCGGGTATCCAGACCAGAGTCACTTTGTTGTTCTTGCTCAAATGATTTAGAGCTTTCTGACAGTTCCAACCGTTTTGGAGATACACCGGTAGGAGCCAAGAGCTTTTATAGCCGCTTGGCTATCTGAGAACATTTTTATTGATCTGCGTGTAAGAAGCATATATTCCAGCCTTCGTACACACAGTTCAATGGCATGAACCTCAGCCTGAAAAACAGTTGCATGAGTACCTAGGCTTGAGAATATCCTCACCCTTGCTCTGTAGCTATGTACTCCGGTTCCTGTTCCCTCGGGAGTTTTGGAGCCGTCTGTAAACCAACAACTGTCTGCCTTCAGTAGGTCGGCTAAAAATTTTCTATTTCATCACTTATTAAACTTCCCCCCTCAATAAAGAAATATTTGAGAAAGAAAAGACATTGGGTGCGTTTAACGAACACAACTGTTGGAAGTAGTTGGGATGTTGACCGATAGCAATTCACTGAACGAGACGGTTGATTCTGCGCTAACTAGAAATTGTGGCCCGAAGTAGACATTGACAAACTTTACGGTGTTTCTAATCAGTACAGGTAATATCACCACAGGTAATATCTTTCGTTCAACAAAATTACACATGTTAACAGTAATAATAAGTATCGATTCCATACAGTCCTCGATTCACCCGTAGTTTTGATAGAATTTTTATAGATATAGGTATGGTAGTGGTTTCTTCATCGGACCATAAACTACAACAGCTTTTAGGTAATCCAAAAGGCAAAACTGAAAGAAACGAAAAGTCAGAGATTTACAAAATTAGATGTAAGGACTGTAATCAAAAGTATGTTGGACAAACTATACGACCAATTCAAACTAGATTCAAGGAGTTTATGACTCATCTCAAATAAGGGAGAACAGATAAGTCTAGTATTGCCCAACATGCGTTTGAGGACAACCATAAAATAGATAGCAGCTATTTAAAATTAAATAGGAATGTAGCAAATACTAGACAACTTGATGCATTTTAAAGCTTGGAAATTACGAAGTGTATAAATAGTATGAATAGTCACAGAAAGCCAATTTCATATAGTCCGCTCTATTGGTTAGTGAGTCATGGTTCACAGAACTGCAACAATAGTTTAGGTATAAATATTTTCTTCTTAAAATGTTTTCTTAACCGCCTCTCAATTCACCGAGGTAACTCCCAGAAAATCCTAGTATTTTGTGTTGAGTAAAGAGAGACGAGGCCCTACAGTTTATTGTGGAATCCGAACCACATCTAGGGCATCGACAGTTCTCTTCCATCTTAATCCGAAACAAATTACAAATAAAATTACTTGCTCCGGGATGGATTCGAACCATCGGAATTCAGTACCGAGTAAATAGCTATAAGCGCTTTACCCACTCGGCTACCATGCCCTAGAAATAGGATACATTATTAGCATGAGGTCAGTATTAATCATCTCCTGATGATGCCAACTTGGTTGGAGAATCGCGCGTCGAGTGTAGTATACAGTGTCTTGTTATTTTGTGGAACACTACGTCAGTATATCCTAAAACTGTTTCTAAAATTAAGTTATAAAAAATTTCATGTAATTTAAATTACAAAAAAGTGTTTCAGAATGCCTACTTGTATGTAGTTTGTTCTTACAATAAGCTTCAAATGCAGAAGACATTTTAAATTCATTAATAATTATTTACCATAAATTTTGTTTTGATTTAACTTAAAGATGGTCATACCACTGAGGTCATATTTCACCGACGACACTTGTTAATGGCTCCAAATTTGGAGTCGATAAATAAGTAATACAACATGTAGATTACACATACTCAGTAAACAAGTATTTGTAGGTTTCTCATCGTGGGCCGTGATGCATACATGCAAATGAAATAAACAAAATGTTTTTATACAAAAATGCAATTTGCTGGTACGTATTCCTATAACACCTAGTTATTTTAATAAAGTCAATTTGCACAGGAATTATCATTAATGTGTCTGTACATATGTTTATGTACTGACTCAGTGGAGTAGTCTAAAGGTCTCGATGGCAAGTGTGATTAGATAAGATATTCTTTATTTATTTATCCATAGATAGATAGTATGTACATAAAAAAAATTGTAGATATAAAAATAATAGTTACGAACTAGTACCAGTTTACATAAAAACACAAACCTCAGGCAACATCAATTTGGCTGATATGCATTATCTTTTATAAAACATAAAAGTTGACTCTTAAATTGGTTAACGGTATTACTAGTCTTAATTACGTGAGGAAGAAGATTGAATTGTACAACTCCTTTGAGGAACAGACTTCTCATTGTACTACTCCTAGAAGTTCTTTTAGCATAATAGTTATTTGCACTAGCCGTTCGTGTGTTACACATGTGTACACAGGCAACAATTGTCGTGTGAGATATTCTGGTAAAATGTTATTAATCATTTTGAAAATAAATATCATAGAACTGTTTAATGTTGAGCCATTTTAATGTATTAAGCATTAGCTGACTGCTAGTAAAGCGGTTGCGTCTTAGTATTATTCGTATTGCCTTATTTTGGAGAACTTCGAGTCTACTAAAATGTGTACAACTTTTATACAACACAGAACAGCAATAGAGAAAATGAGGTAGTATTAAGGTATTATACACAGTTACTTCTATAAGTTTGTTAAATTTCAGTTCACGATCAATTATTAGGCCTAGAAACTTTATTTCCTGAACAATTTCAACTTTTTTATAATTTAACTCGATACCAAGATTTAGATTAGCAAACTATTTATATAGATAATTATTACCCACGAACATAAATTTGGATTTTATTTCATTTAATTTTAGTCTATTGATCTTACATTTTTCTGTCAATAATTTTAGTTCTAAATTAACAGTACTTACCATTTCCTTAAAATTTGTACTCTCATAATAAATAAGAGTGTCATCAGCAAAAAGAGGGATTTTACATTTTTGCAACACATTGCCAAGGTCATTAATATAAAGAATAAATAATAATGGACCCAGTATATTGCCTTGAGGAACCCCAAAGTTGTTTAACTTGGCTTCTATTCATTACATAACTTGTTATCTAGTCTATAACGGTGTTCTCAAATTCATATCTCTTTAGTTTTAATAGTAGTATATTACGGTCAATTGTTGCAAAAGCACGCTTAAGATCAATGAAAACTGCGCAAATCCCAACTTCTGCTCTGTCCAACAACTGCTTCCAGTCTGAAATTAATAATTGCAAAGCCGTTTCACATGAATGTTTACCACGAAATCCCGATTGATATGTGCATAGAATATTATTTAAATTTATGTACTTGATTACTTGATCATAAACTATTAATTCTAAGATTTTTTCACAAAAAGGTAACATATTTACTAGTCTTATCTGTTCCACTAGATTCGTGTTGGGTATTTTTGGTATAGGTACTACTACAGATGTTTTAAACTATTCTGGCATAACACCCTTTTCCAGACTCAAATTAATCAAATTTAAAAAAAGGATACCCTATTATGTGAAAAAAGATTTTTAATGATATCACGTCCGATTTCATCAGTGCTATATTTTTTTCTTTGTTTAGACACTATTTTATTTTGATCTTGTAGGGTTATAGCATTAAATGATGTCATGCTAGAATTTACACCCGGTATAGATTCATTAATTATATCAATATCGACATCATCTGTCCCTATGCGTATGAAAATACTATCAATACTACCTACATACTACTGATTCAATACATCCGCCAAGTTGTTATTATATATTGCTCCATTACAGTTCAAACTTTGCAGAGCGTGTTCCCCGCTTTTTCCCAACTAACTGTTATTCCATCCAATGTATCGACCTCTACAACCCAATTAAATACTCCTCGTCGAACTTTTGTTTTATAATTACTTTCAAACCTAAAAGGTATTTTATTTTGCCTAAGTATCTGCTCAATCAACTCCTTATCATCTACTTTATTTGCTAATTCTTCCTCCGCAATACCAGTAATGATAACCCCTGGCTTTAATTTTTTTGGAACATTAATTTCATAATTATTTCCCAATTTCATTTTAATGTCCTCCTTTACAGTATTCAGAGCTTCAGCATTTGAACACTTTAAAATTACTCCTCCATTGCGTGTACTTTTGTGGATATTTAAACCCACTTGAAAGTCCACTGGATTTATATTGCTTCTTAAATCGTTTTTAATTTCATTTGTTTCTTTTTCTATTTTGGGTTTAACGACTAAAACATGTTCCTGTTTACCAAGAATTATTGGCATTGTTATCGGTCCTCACTATTTCGATGGAACACTAAATGGGGGAATATTTTTAAATTTTTAGAACATCGCTTGTGTTCTTTATTGGAAAATACTATACCATCTGACTTAAGAACACATATAATTTGATATGTGGTTTCAACAAGATGAGGCTCTCCCTCATAATGCGATCATTGTAAAATTTATTATTTCCGCAACTTTCGATTTGCAACTCGCTCTATGCGTTGTCCTATTATTACCGTAAAGTTTAAAAAATATCGCAAATAATAAATTAATTTAAAATTATACGAAACGAAATGAAATAATTATTAGCAAAGGTGTACCAAGGTTAGTGGAAATCAGTTGTATAAATTTTGTAACGACCGGTAACATTTAAGTAAAAAAAATGAAGTTTACTAAGTCAGATTTCTGATGATTATCAAAAAAATAGTATCCGGTAAACAATTTCGATAATTGGAACAATAAATTTGTAGCAGTGCGCACCAATTATTCAGTTGAGTGCATCCGTAAATATAGTGTACTAGTGGTAATTTTTTTAATACTGGTTAACAGACAATGCTGTGGATTGTTAAACTAGAACCCAAAATTATGTTAGTATAAAAAAGAGAAATTCAAGAACAAAATGTGGTATTCTTTTGAGAAATAATGCATAACTGGATTAGCCGAACAATTAGAAAAAGTCGTCTCGCAAACTGAAAGGAATTTTTTTACACAATAAAAAAAGTGCATTTCAATTATTTTACTTGCTTTATTAAAACACGATAATGAAGAAAATGCGGTCGTTGCTATGTTCTGACATCGTTAAAGATATTGTGAAAAAATATAATTAACTGTGTTGATTGCGTTTGAAAGCTAAAGACCTAAAAAAAAATGAGCACTATATAAGAAACCGTATTGTCTCTACAAATTTGTACAGTGTGTCCCAAAAGTCCCTCCGCACGTCTTTTTCTCCTAAACTAGGTTTAATGGAAAAATTAAAGCCATTTGATAGGTAAGTAGTCAAACCTTTTTCGTGGTTCTTGTTTTTCAAGTCGAGCGACGCTTGGCGTCCCGACGTGACATATTTATTTCCAGGCAACATACATATTTCTATACGGCATTCAATAGGAAATTAAATTTTAATGAAAAACTCAGATACAATTTTATTTCATTTACAACCGTTAAGAAGTTATAACAAAACATCTTTTAGATCCAGAAGGCGTATATCAAATAAAATGATATTTTAAAATTTTTGGTTGTAAAGTTGTGTATATTGATTGATGTTTAAGGTACATTTACAACCAATTGTGAATTGTGCCGAGATAAAATTTAGGTCATTTATAATGAGTTAGAAGCTGCCATCTGTTGAGATTTTTTAATATCACGTGTGTGCAAATTCAGTTTGGTTAAATAATTACAGTTTTTTTAACATTACTTCTAAAAACATCAAATTTTCTAATACTAAAAGATCTAATCTTCCAATTTTAAATCACAAACCGACTTTAAATATAAACAATAAATTTGTGTCGTAGTACGCATGCGAAATTTGAAATTCGTGCCTCAATTGAATTGAATATTTGCGATTTGCAAGCATCCAATTCAAACCTGAAGTGCAATTCAAGGTCGTGCCAACTTAAAATTTTATTGTAAACAAATACATTCAACCAGATATGCTTAAAACCCAATTTAAAATCCACAAGCATATTGTGCCCGTACCGAATTGGTTGTAAATGTACCCTTATAAGTGCTATTTTATGATCTGGTGTTACCCTATCCAGATATTGTGCAGAATAAAATGGTCTTGCTAAGCGTGCATTTTTTTTGCATCCCCATCCGCTTGTGACTGAGTTCCAAATTTGGTAGCTCAAGTTGGTGCGGCAGTGACTAGATAAATAGAGTTCATCAGTTTGATTGCTGACATGTTTAGTCGAGTTCAGCGATATGAAGCGAGGTAAAAACATGTATGTAGTGTGGTGGGTAATGTCTAGAGCGTGGCAAATCAGACGGCTCTCAGTGGTTTCTGATGTGGATACCAATAACTATGACAGATGAAGAAATATGTAACATGCTTACCTTTTACAACTGAGGACAATGATCTGAGATTGCGTATTAACGAGCATTCGCACTTCTCGATGTTTTCTGCTAAAAATGGTCTCCTTTGTGGGGTGAACGCATGTGTGTAAAGCGGAAAAGAACTTTCGTTGACTACCGACGTAATATTTTCAAACTTAAAACTTTATAAATCAATTGTAGGATGTTCCACTCATTAAAATAATAATAATTAATATTACATAACGTTTCATATCCCACATTCTATATAAAATGTCATTATATATCACAGCATACCAGGATCATCTTTTATTTTATGTGTAATATATAAGGACTTTTCTAATGGTAATAAAGTGTTTTCTGCTGCTTAGTTAAATACTGTCAAATACCACTGTATAATTTTTATAAATCACATGTATTGCTGCTTCTACTTAAAGATTTTTTTAAATAGTTTTGGACCTCAGAGGTGGCTTTTAATTCACTAGGATTTAACCGTAGAACGAAATTCTTTACTCGATGAAAATACTCATCTTGCGGCGGAAGTTGTACGTCAGGAGATGTTAATATAATGATACGTATAAATTATTTAATATTCGTATAAAAATTAAGATTGTAATAATTACGCTGCATTTCAATTCTAATAACCCCGCGCCGTACTACGGCACTGGTAGTTTTTTTTGGAAATTTCTTGTACTGTTAAAATCGCACCAGGCGATTAAAAATATTGATTGTTCGTTCAGTAAGAATGTGTATCTAGTGATTTAAACCAAAATATATTAAATTTCTCGTTTTAGACGGATATAAGTTTAAATTCATAAACAGGTGTAAAATTGTTGATTATTGAATATATTGAATTTACATCTGGAATCGTATCTACGGATTTTTGATTTTGCGATACATATTAATGTTTAAAAACGCTTCTGCAATAAGGATTCTGTGCTAGAGGCGTTTTTGTTCCCCTCGTGTTTTTGCATGGTTTTTACTGTGAGCCAAGGAATTGAATGCAGCGTAATTTCGATTTATGTAATATTTGCAACCCCGAGCTGTTTGTCACTTTTGAAGAAGACGTCCAGAACTAGGCCGTCCGACAAAGTACGCCGCTACACAGCACCAAGCGTCCTGCCTTCGCTGGAGCCGGCTAAGTACCCCATTGTGGGAATTTTCTTTAGCAGTTTTTCGTTTACAGCTATTTAATTACATAGTCTTATTAATAAAGGCTACCATAAAGAATAAACTTATTTTTGTATGTGTATATTGCAGAAAAGTTTCAGAACTATTTATTTTATTAATACGTAATTAGCAACCCCTGTATGTATATAATAATATTAAGGTTACCTATATTAATTTACAGTTATTAATACCAGCAAATATACATACTCTAGATATATTCTAACTTTCTATCTATAATTTCTTTTGTTCCTGAACTCGGACAAAGTATTTTTCCCATACTTTCATCCCAGTTTGGTTACTCTTGCAAGAGCTAGGTTCTACATAATTATACGAATTTTAATATTTATATGCTCTCTCAAACTACTGCATGTGTTAGCCATTTGACAGCTATTCTAATTTGTTTCAAATAAATTCTAAATTAAATATCATTTTATATTTTTCTTTTATTGAAAACTACAATTATTGCTTACCTGCTGGCTGGATACTATAAAGAGGCAATTTAGTAATTTGGTGTCTCTAGGTAATGTAAAAAAAGAAAAATACATATTTGGGAGAAATAAATTACTTGGCGCCCTGTAAAATATAAAACTACTCCCACGCCCTAAAGCCGCCGCTGAGTGAACCAAGGGCCTTATATGTATAAAAAAAATTGTTACTATCTATTCTAGCCAAATATACGTAACAGGTATTTTGGCGCCTAAGTACGTGAGGCCTAATTGTGAATGTAAAGTAGTTTTTATATCTTTTGTCATAGTTTTTGCTACACTTGAAATACTTTTCTTTACAATTTGATGAAATTTCGATATAGAATGTGCATAATTTAAGTTATTTAAAGAATAATAATTAATATAGAATCATTCTTATTGTTGCATTAATTTTTATTATGGTTATTGTTATTAAAAATATTATGTATTTGTTGGTATTACACATTTGATATTTGCAAGGTATATTTTTACTGTTTTTTTTTAAAGTTAAACTTTAACGGAGATAGCGAGACCTTATCTTTTTAGGAAAAAACTCTTTTTTTTGTTGCTACAAAGGATAGAAATTTGCTTCAACTATAAATTAAACGGATTATTTACAAAGTAAATATTGGTGTTTTTACAATAGGCATTAATTTATCCAGTGCATTATTTTTGATGATTTACTTATTAAATATAGGGTGGACAAATAAAATTTGTATATTTTTATAGACATCATCTTATTTTTTTAAATTATTACTGCTTACGAAAATTTTCTTATGTACGTTTGAAACATATCTATATAAAAAAAAAAAAACAAAAACTGATACACAAAGATAAATAGGAAAAAATTCTGGATACTATTTTATGTCTATTAAAGTATGGTTAACTTTGTTGGTAAGTTACGTAACTAGGTGTTATTGTCTACTAGAGATAATTATTGTGATCTGCTAAAAATAACACATATATTTTATTTATATTGATTGATGTTTAATATATGTGGATGCATATTTCCTGAAAGTCATAGAATAATGATATTTCCGCAGTAAACTACATATTATACATGATCAACTGCTGAATCTTTTTTTTTTTTTTTTTTTGCATTTTCCTATATATACTAGATACTTTCAAGGATTTGCCTGAGGTTTTAAGCGTATTATACAGCTGTGTCATTATACTGACAAACACATACTTAATATCATTTCTCGATGATATTGGTTTTTTTGTAAGATATATATTTTTATTTTTTTTTTTCGTTTTTTTCTAAGTTACATAGTTACTTTTTTTGTAAAGTTACATGAAATTTATTGGAGGTTAAGAACATAATCTATAAAAATTATATTTCGAGGTTTGGTATCTCATTTCAAATAAATTTATATTTAGGTGTAAATACTTTTTTTTGTACGGTAATTAATCATGGATCCACAATATCTTAAACGAGATGAACTTGAATATGAACTTTCGGTACGAGGTATTACTGAATTTGGGGCAGAAACTTTACGTTCTATGCGTCGTTTATTAAAGGATAAACAGAAAAATGAGGGTTTTGGTAAGATTGCATGTCATAATTCGTTTGATCCTGACATTGGAAAAGAGATTGATATCTGTAACAAAAAGGTAGTGGACTTAGAACGATTGTTAGAAACTTTTCAGGGAGGAGCAGAGAGTGAAGAGGCGAAATATATTTTTTCTGTATTACAGCATCTGTATGGCAGGTTAAATAGGTTACATATTGATGATGATATTGAGGATGCAGAGACGTGGAGAGATTGCAAAAACAATTTATTGAGACAGTTGGAATCTCTTGAAACTACTATGGATAGGAAATGTTTTTTCTTTCAGGTCTTTTGCTTCTTCTTCTCAAGGACGAAATAATGTTTATTTAGAGGACAACCAAGATCAATCTACTATGCTGCCTGTGTCTACATCTACAGTAGTTATTCATCAAAATCGTACTCCAGTAAGTCAGTGGGGTATAACTTTTGATGCAAAGAAAACTGGTCTGAGTGTTAGTGCATTTCTAGAAAAAAATCGAAACTTACAGGGTGGCTCGTAACGTATCAGAAGAGGAGTTAAAAAATTCTATTATCGATCTTTTAAAGGGTGATGCTTTAATTTGGTATACATCTATTCGTTCACAGATAGATTCTTGGCACACATTTGTTAACTGGTTTAAGGAAGAATATCTGCCGCACGATCATCATGAAAAACTGTGGGAGATGATTCGAGCTCGCAATCAAAACCAGAATGAGTCTATAGGTACCTACTTCGCTTGTATGACCAATTTATTTAATAGGTTAGGAAATCCAGTTTCGGAACAGGAGAAGCTATATATTTTGAAAAGAAATATTTTACCCTATTACATTCATCAACTAGGTTCGCAGGGAGATATTAATTCTGTGGATGAACTTAGAAAGTTATGTAAAAAATGGGAAATTAACAGAGAAATAGCTTCACGACCTCGATCGACTCTTAATGCAAATATAAGCTCACTGGAACCAGATTTAGCTGGCAATCCAGGACCATTTAATTTTATTAACCGAAATCGAACTGCAGTTCCTGTTAACTCGGTTACGTCGAATGATAAAACATGCTGGAATTGTAATGAGTTAGGTCATCGTTTTCAGAACTGCAGAAAAAAAAGAGAACGTAAATTTTGTTTCAGGTGTGGTAAAGCTGGCGTTACTAGGTATACCTGTAGTAGCTGTTCAAAAAACGCTCCTGTAAGTCGACGGTAAGTCGGACGACGACTTTAAGAGTCAGGAAACCGGCTAATGATTCGTGGATTGCATGGTTAAATTTTGTAGGTACTGAATATCGTCGTCAACGTATTTGCAGTATGTTTACTACTAGGGAAGGTGACCCCCGTCCCTATTTAACCGTGGAAATATATGGACTTACATTTGTTGGTCTTTTGGATTCTGGAGCTTCACGTACAGTGATAGGTAGTTCCGGTTGGGCTAAATTTCAGGAGTTAAAGTTAGATTTAAAATTAGAAAAAAATGTTTCTGCCATAACTGTTGCAAATGGTTCAAGTTGTGATGTTTTGGGTGTTGTACAGTTACCAATCAAATTAGATAATAAAATTAGGTTAATTAAAGCTGTAGTAGTATTAGGTATTAGCGACAATATTATTCTAGGTGTAGATTTTTGGAAGGATATGAATATTTTACCCTCCTTAACTAATAATTCGTATACATTTGATGAGTCTCCGCAAATTAATTCCATGGTATATCAAAATAATTTGAGCGCGGAACAGTCATTAGCTTTACAGAAATTAACAAACCACTTTTTCAGTAGGCAAATTAAATCATTAGGTTGTGCGAGAAAGGTATGTCATACAATAGATACAGGAAATGCTGCTCCTATTAAACAAAGGTATTATCCTGTTTCTCCTTATATGCAAAAAATTATTAATGATGAGGTGGATGAAATGTTAAAGCTTGGCGTCATTGAACCATCTAATTCACCTTGGTCTTCTCCGGTTGTCGTTGTTAAGAAACCCAACGGTGAGTATCGTTTCTGTGTAGATTTCAGAAAAGTTAATCAGGTTACAAAACGAGATGCATATCCTCTCCCATACATAAATATGATATTAGATAGATTAAGAGGTGCCACGGTGTTATCATCTATCGATTTAAAAAGTGCTTATTGGCAGATACCACTAGATGAAAATTCCAAGGAGAAGACAGCCTTTACAGTCCCGGGCCGAGGTCTTTATCATTTTAATAGAATGCCGTTTGGTCTTCAGAATGCTCCAGCTTGTTTTCAGCGATTAGTAGATAATTTAGGTGCAGATTTGGAACCCTTCGTGTTTGTATATCTGGATGATATCATTATTGCCACACCAGATTTTTCTACTCATCTAGAAATATTAAGTAAAATGTTTGACAGACTTTTGGATGCGGGTTTAACTGTAAATAGGGAAAAGTGTGAATTTGTTAAAAGTCAGTTGAAATATTTAGGGTACATTGTCGACAAATATGGTTTAAGGCCCGATCCTGGAAAAAATTGAATCTATGGTCAATTATCCAACTCCAAGAAAACCAAAAGATGTGCGTAGATTTATCGGGTTGATCTCCTGGTATCGTCGATTCGTGGACAACTTTGCAACTCGGGTGTCTCCTTTGACACGCCTGACAAGGAAAAACCAACCTTTTATTTGGGATGATGCGGCTGAACAAGCTTTTTTTGGACATTAAGCAATGTTTAATTTCGGCACCAATTTTAGCCTGTCCTGATTTTTCCCTTCCTTTTACAATTCAGACGGATGCGTCACAGGTGGGACTTGGTTGTATCTTGACCCAGGAATTTCCTGAAGGAGAAAAAGTAATCGCATATGCAAGTCGATCTTTGACGTCGCAAGAGTCGAAGTATAGCACGACCGAATTAGAATGTTTATCTTTGGTATTTGGAATCGAAAAATTCAGACCCTATATCGAGGGAGTACACTTCACTGTCATCACCGATCATTATAGTTTAAAGTGGTTACATAATTTAAAAAATCCGAGTGGAAGGTTAGTTCGTTGGGCTCTTCGTCTTCAGGGTTATGACTTTACCATAATTCACAGAAAAGGGACCATGCATTCTGTACCAGACGCACTATCACGGGCGGTGTGCTTTGTAGATGTTACCGAAACCGATCATGACAATTGGTATTCTAAACTTCTACAAAATATTCTCGAAAAACCCCACCAATACCCAAAATTTAAAATTGAAAATGGTAAAATTTATAAATTAGTAATTTCAGGCTACCAACAATATAATAGTGAGTATGACTGGAAAATTATTGTTCCTAAAAAGTTACGTGGAGCGGTTCAGTTAGAAAACCACAACGACGCTTCTGCGGGACATCTAGGTTTCTTTAAAACTATGAAGAGAATAGCTTCTCAGTATTACTGGCCCAGAATGAATGTGGATATTGCTCGGTATGTGCGAGATTGTCAGGTGTGTAAGTCTCAAAAACCGGAACAAAAAGTTTCTCATGGTGTTATGTCACCTCGTGTCATTGATTATCCATGGCAATATATTTGCACAGATTTAATTGGTCCTCTTCCGATGTCTAAAAAACGAAATCGTTTTATCTTAGTTGTACATGATATGTTTACTAAATATTCATTATTGTTTCCTCTTAAAACTGCAAATAGCTCTGCTATCACTAAACACATTGAGGAAGATGTTTTCCATGTTTATGGAGTGGCTCAAAAAATAATCTGCGATAATGGTAAGCAGTATGTGAGTAATCAGTTCCGCAAAATGGTTAACTCATACGATTGTCAATTTATATATAATGCAGCTTATCATCCGCAAGCAAATCCTTGTGAACGAGTGAATAAAACTCTTAAAACTATGATAAGATCTTACATTAATAAAAATCAGAGAGAGTGGGATGAAAATCTGTCAAAATTAGGTTTTGCGCTTAGAACCGCGGTACACGAAACCACAGGTTACAGCCCAGCCTATCTAAATTTCGGTAGAGATCCGTTTATTTCTGGTAAAATGTATCGAGATTCTGGGAATACTTCGAATAATGCATCATTTCAATTTTCAAACAGAGACAAATTAGCTGAACATGTAAAAAATTTTAAGGGATATTTGTGAAAATGTTAAAGATCGGTTACAAAAAAGTTATCAACAAAGTTCAGCTAGGTACAATCTAAGACATAGGCCAATGTCATTAGAACCAGGACAAATAGTTTGGAAAAAACAATATACTTTGTCAGATGCTGCCAATTACTATTCCTCCAAGTTAGGTCCAAAATTTGTTAAATGTCGGGTCAGAAAGAAAATTAGTACTAACGTATATGAGCTTGAATCCTTTGATAACCATAAATCTATTGGTTCATGGCATATTAAGGACATAAAGTTGGATTAAAAAAAAAAGATTTTTTTTTTGTGGAAGTAAGAGGAGAATGATACGTATAAATTATTTAATATTCGTATAAAAATTAAGATTGTAATAATTACGCTGCATTTCAATTCTAATAACCCCGCGCCGTACTACGGCACTGGTAGTTTTTTTTGGAAATTTCTTGTACTGTTAAAATCGCACCAGGCGATTAAAAATATTGATTGTTCGTTCAGTAAGAATGTGTATCTAGTGATTTAAACCAAAATATATTAAATTTCTCGTTTTAGACGGATATACGTTTAAATTCATAAACAGGTGTAAAATTGTTGATTATTGAATATATTGAATTTACATCTGGAATCGTATCTACGGATTTTTGATTTTGCGATACATATTAATGTTTAAAAACGCTTCTGCAATAAGGATTCTGTGCTAGAGGCGTTTTTGTTCCCCTCGTGTTTTTGCATGGTTTTTACTGTGAGCCAAGGAATTGAATGCAGCGTAATTTCGATTTATGTAATATTTGCAACCCAGAGCTGTTTGTCACTTTTGAAGAAGACGTCCAGAACTAGGCCGTCCGACAAAGTACGCCGCTACACAGCACCAAGCGTCCTGCCTTCGCTGGAGCCGGCTAAGTACCCCATTGTGGGAATTTTCTTTAGCAGTTTTTCGTTTACAGCTATTTAATTACATAGTCTTATTAATAAAGGCTACCATAAAGAATAAACTTATTTTTGTATGTGTATATTGCAGAAAAGTTTCAGAACTATTTATTTTATTAATACGTAATTAGCAACCCCTGTATGTATATAATAATATTAAGGTTACCTATATTAATTTACAGTTATTAATACCAGCAAATATACATACTCTAGATATATTCTAACTTTCTATCTATAATTTCTTTTGTTCCTGAACTCGGACAAAGTATTTTTCCCATACTTTCATCCCAGTTTGGTTACTCTTGCAAGAGCTAGGTTCTACATAATTATACGAATTTTAATATTTATATGCTCTCTCAAACTACTGCATGTGTTAGCCATTTGACAGCTATTCTAATTTGTTTCAAATAAATTCTAAATTAAATATCATTTTATATTTTTCTTTTATTGAAAACTACAATTATTGCTTACCTGCTGGCTGGATACTATAAAGAGGCAATTTAGTAATTTGGTGTCTCTAGGTAATGTAAAAAAAGAAAAATACATATTTGGGAGAAATAAATTACTTGGCGCCCTGTAAAATATAAAACTACTCCCACGCCCTAAAGCCGCCGCTGAGTGAACCAAGGGCCTTATATGTATAAAAAAATTGTTACTATCTATTCTAGCCAAATATACGTAACAATAACTATAAATTTCTAACCCGTTTAGAGGCTCTCAGGAATATATGTTTGATATTTGCCATTAATGCATCAACTTTGGGATAATTTTGTCGAATTTCCTCTGCTAGCAAATGAAGCGTATGAAGAGCAATATAATCTTACAAACAAAACTATTATAATCAGTCCGTTCGTTGGAAGATTTTAAGTTTCTTCTTAATGAGTCAAACCCATAAATAAATTTATTAATTTTATCTGTTTCAAGCCTACGCTACAATTATTCTACAAAAAAGTTGTAAATATATACCTATACACAACTGGTCTAATGACAATTAAAACAAATTATTTATGGTCCTACTATATCTATTTTTTTATTCGAAATACGACTTTGGTGTTTTTTAAATAGTGAGCTTTACGAAGGCTACATTCTGGCAACCAAAGAAACATCAGCATTTTGTATAATTTCACAAGCTAAATATGCATTTTATATACAATGAAATAATTGGTTTTCTTTTTGGACATCAACAAGTGAGTGATCATTTCATTAGACGAAAATATAAAATTTTCGTCTAATGAAATCGCCACCTTAAATTTCTCATTTAGAAATATTTGTTTTAAATCCAGTTATTAGTACAAAACAAAAATATTTGGTCACCTGTTGAATCATGCTAAGATTTTAACTAAATAGGCAGCTTATTTAAATAATTTATGTACATACATGAACACAAAATCGAAATAGGAATAAAAATTAGATCAGGCTATTTTGGTTCATCAAATTAGAAACTAAAAGTAATTGACAAAGTCCTTTTCCATTTTTCTTTTTTACCATCTTAAAGCATGTAATTGGAAAAAGTTAGATATAGCTGCATACGTTTTGTACTTTTTTACAGAGCAGATTAAGTAACGGTTTTTGTCGTGACTTGAACATTTAACATCCAAAACAATTGAAAATTAGAAATTTCACATATTTCTTATTAAAGTGCGGAATTTGGTGATACTTTTTTTTCTACAAAAACTATAAATTTCTCCAATCTAAAATAAGGAAGCAAATCGAACATGCACGAATGTGCTGAAATTAATTATTATTGGTTATTATAGAAAATCGTGGCAACATAAAATGAAGAGATTCATCACACTAGATATTAAGTCAAGTAGAAACCATGGCCGCCTGCTTTTATTTTATAGAAATAGGAAAATTATATATATAATAGTTACAGAGGAAAGTTACCAAATATGGAACGTATTTTTATTACTAAAAAATAATGACGGTATAATGTTATTAATCCCATAAATGTGCGGTAAAACTAAATTCGTTATTATATATTGTTAAATTACATACTTGAACGATAACAAAAAGTAATGAAAAGTTTCACCATACTTTGTACTGAGGTGATGACGTATGTTAAACATCTGAGCGAATATAAATAATTTTCCTAAACGTGCATGCTTGATTGCATTCACTAATAGTAAAGAAGTTAATCTCAGATGCACATTTTATAAAATAAATAACAATGATGAGGAAAATAATAGTAATACTCATTTTAGACAGTTGTTCAGGGTAGACTAGATACCATGGGCTTCACTGGAGATATACCTGATACAGTGTAGTGTTGTAGTTACAAATACCTTTGATATGATAGGTGTTGGTACTATTGATGTTAGTCATTGATGCAATACGATATATAATTAAAGCAAGAGAATTGCTGAAAATATATATTCAAATTCGACGAAATTATTCCGAAGTTGATGCATTAATTGCAAACAAGACAAATATTCGCGACAGCCCTCAAACGTATTAAATGTTTCCGGACGGTTTGCCTGACATTGCACTCCCACCACAACATATTTTAGCTTTGTTTTGGTTCCGTTTATTACTGTTCTAGAACTATTCTTGTCATGCGCAAATAAGTTCCCGTTATGAGCAATACACCAAAATAGATATATTTTCTAATTTCCGCATGACGGGAACTGTCCTAGAACTATGAAAATTCTGAACCAAAAAAAGCTTTTAACATATTCGGGAATATAGCTAGAATATGATGGTAAACGACGGAAGGCATGGGCGTCGCCTCAAAAATTTTCAAGGGGAGATGGAGCAAAATTTTTTAGAAATACGTCTGAACAGTGAATAATAGAAAATAATTTTCTTTTTGTAGAATGAAAAAAAAACATCTGAAAAATATGTAATATATAAATATTTGTTCTGTTAGCATTGCTGCAATATACCGGCATTGGCATTTCATTTAATTATCAAGAAAGCATATAGGCACTCTTTTTGTTTATATAGAAGCGCAAAACTTATACAGTATATCCAACAGATATAAGATAATAGTTTTATTGCCTACTTTCTGTAGGCGTCAGTTTATCGGTGTCCGGTGGTATCGGTGCTTTTAATAATAAGAAATAATAATAATAATAAGAAATCTCTTATCTATGAATTGGGTCTAGCTCTTCTGATGAGGCTTCAGGACTGTTACGGTCCTCTATGAGTAAAAAAACACTAGTGCTCTGTTAAGAGAACATGAAACATGAAGCAATCAATTTAAACAATGCTATGATAACATTAAATAGTGTGGCATTTAAATGCACTCTGTACAATTTCAACACCATTATTCAAGGGAACACACGAGTTTGTCCTGTTGCAGCGTTCGTCTATGGGAAGTCATTTGATTTGCTCTTAAAGTCACATTACAGTAATTGAATGTTTCCATAACTGTAGATGTTGATGGGTGCGTATCTAATTTGGGCTGTTTAGCTGGAGGTTCATTATCGGGTAAATTCGTACATGATTGCCTCTGGTGACGCCGCATATTATCACTACGTGTAAAACTTTTATCACAAGGAGTGCACAAATACATTTCAGCTGTTTACTGTTGCAGAGTAGCGATAGTAATGATCATATGTTACCTCCTCTAAATCTATTAATATAACTATCCCCCTACCACTGCAGAGTACGTACAGGAGAGGAAGGCAATTGGGTAATCTAAGTGGTGGGGGACAATTACAGTACTTACGGTAATTAGAGTACTAACGATAATTAAAGTATTCACGGTAATTTATGTATTTACAGAGGCGGGGTAAAGTATTTAGGATAACTAGAATAACTACAAGGGTGGGAGGTACTTGAAGTACTTAGAGCAATTATACCGGTGGGTGAGAAGTAATTACAATAGTTACAGTACTTACAGTAGAGGGGCGCAATTACAGTAATTAGGGTAATTAGAGTATTTAGTGTAACTAGAGTATTTACGATAATTAGAGTACTTAAGGTAATTACAGTAATTACAAAGGTTGGGGGTAATAGGAGTACGTAGGGTAATTACTGGGGTGGGGGGCACTTAGAGTAATTAGGGTAATTGGAGTAATTTGCGTAATTTGTGGTGGGGGGGGAGTGGGGGTAGGCCGAGAATCGGTAAGAATTCCCTACTTGTGGCAAACTCTAGCGGTGACTCTAGATAATAGGATCTAATAGGTGCTATTTATACTTGACGACGATCAAAAGTAACTAATTTTTACTCAAATAAAGATTTTTATTGTAGGCATTTTGTACATGGATGATTGAATAATTGTCTATCAAAAGCCGAGGGAACGGCCGCCCCTACTTGTACTCCTTGGCGACGCTCATTTTTGAAGGATACACTGCTTTTTTGCTACTTTCTCAAAAAATAACCTTTGTAAAATTGAACTTGGTTAAATTTTTAACGCGTTAGTTTCATCGCACTTTTTGTTTTCAAAATCATTGACAATGCCGCTCGTTCGAAGGACTGCAAAATTTCAATAAATAAGTGAGGTCAGATTACTTAGGACGTAATATCTCAAGAAGACATCGACCGCCTAATTCGAATTATATGCCTTGTAGATTTGGAGAATATAAATTGCGTGAAGAGCTAATTCACTATTAAATTTGAGGCAGATATTATCACGTAATTTGTAACTATTAGGAAGCTATCAGTAGCAATTATTACATCCTCGTTTCATTAGCTCGCATTTGAGTGCTTTTAGAAGTATATAAAAAGATGCAAAAAAAAACAATGTATTCTGACAACTGAATGAGTAATTTACTAAACAAAATTGCTTCTATACAACACTGCACATTATATTATAATGTAAACGTTCCAAAGTGTACTTCAACTATACGCTTCCATCCATTTTAATTACTATCATTAAATATAATCGGCGGCAGTTTGTTACATCTGGTCATAGTATGCGCGATTATTACATTTTTGTTCCTATGACACTATGTTGCCAAATTAAAAGCAGTTCTATAATTTATGGATTTTGCTTTAATGATACTTGTAACAAGTAGAAAAACTTAACAAATATACAGGGTGAGTTTAACCTGTGTAACTTTAGAGATTGATAGAACACGTCAAAATAATACCAATTTGCTCAATACACTTAGTCCCAAAAATAGTACCAATACCATTTTAGAGATACAAGGCGTTAAACTTTATTTTTTGTTTCAAATTTTTTTTATTATCTCTGAGAATAGTAAAGATTGTTTTTAAATTTGGTATGAACATTTGCTCATTTACAAGCAATTATTATTTGATAGTAGATTGGTCAAATTATATATTACTAGGAGTTAGTTTTTTGCCGTACCCTTTTACATCCAAAAAATTATCATACTACATCAATAGTCATCACTGTTTTAAAAATTAAAATATGCAGAATCTTCCGCAACTTTTATATTTCTTGACAATTTACAATAGTTTGCCTTGATCTAAATTGATGCAAAATTCAATTTAGTACCCTGCTTATTTCTACTTACAATGATGGTCAACATAATTTTGAATTTAGTGGACACATTTAATATTAATTTTTAATTTAGTTGATATTTGATTATCAGAACATTAAATGCTTGTTTACAATTCGAAATAATAAAATATATTATACACTTTACTCCTCATAAATTACTTAACAAAGTGCTTACTAATATTGCTTCACTGGGGTCTAATTGTTCTCAATCAAGTTGTCTTTGAAAACAAAGTTTCTAGTTTTATGTCAGGTTTTGAAACAAATACACATCGTCAATTTATGAGTTTAGTTTGCATCAAAATAGCGAACGGGATAGTGAGGGAAATTAAAGGCAGATGAGAGATAGAATAGGAATTCTAATATTATTTGAAAAGACAGAAGATTGAGTTTTTGTTAAACAGCTCAATATCTACGCTTATCTCAGAGGAAGGTAATAAGGGCACTTCGTTAAGATCATAGAAAAGCTTTTCATTATCAGCCCGTTCAAGGGTTGCATCCTGGTGACTCCGAAAAACGGTTGCGATTTTGTCGCTGATTACTAAATTCGATTAATTAATTCACACTTTCTACATAAAATATTATGGACTGAAAAATCATGCTTCACACGAAAAGAAAATGTGAATATTCATAATTTACATAATTTGAACCATAAGAATCCGCATGAAATTTGTCCATCGTCCTTTAAGAATGAATTTTCTGCAAGTGCTTGGGTAGGAGTTCAGTGCAACTACATTTGTGGTCAGTATTTTTTTACCACCTAAGCTAGACAGCTTAGAAAGGCAGTGTAGGGAAAACCAACTCGATGATGAGGATGAGAACTGGGTTGAAGAGGTGGAGCGCAGAGTACGCCGGATGCACCGCCTACCAGGCGAGGATCACATCCGTCCGACCGCTCCAGAGGAAGTCAAGGAAATCCTAAGGAGCCTAAAACCGAGGTAAGCTCCCGGATGTGACAGGATAGGAAACATAGCCCTCAAGAAGCTACCCAGGAAAGGAGTAGCAGCCCTGATAAATATCATGAACGGAATCTTGTGGCTAAGATATTTTCACCACCTTCCCACAAACCTTGCAGGCAACAGACAGTATACCGTCTGATGCCTGTTATCCCTGCAGCTCCGTGCATGACAAAAGTGCTAAAGAAGCACTTAGGACTGCACTTCCTCGAGCTACACAGTTTATCCTCACCACTCCGATGATCCGGATGACAATATATCAAATGACATTTTGTGTACCGGCAGTCAATCCCAAGTCACAAATATCCGCACAATCCCTAATAGACCGATGACTACCCCCGGGGGTGACAAGCTGGCGAAGAAAGAAGACCAAGTCAGAAGAGTGCCAGAAGAGGCCCTAGCCAGCAGGGTTCATCAGCCAGGATCCAGGGAGGTTGGCCGAAATCTTCGGCACCGCTCACATTTGTGAGTGCGGCCGTTCGTAAAGTAAGCTAACCCGCCCTACACGAGGCTGGTCCAGGTCTACAGCGATGACTAGGGTAAAAAGGCAATAGTTCTGCCTGGCTCTGGCATCCGAGATCGTTATCAAGCCAAAAGGATATTGGCGCCTAAGCTCGATGCTGCATTGTTTCTTGACTTTCTGGAAAATAACTTTAATGATAATACTCCTTTGAATATGATGGTAAATGGTTGAATACAAACGGACTTCACTCCATCATATAATGACCGATTAGTCAAAGATTGGCTAAATAATAATTATCCCCAGTGATGGATAGGCCATATAGATAATGATATCAATCAAGAGTTGATACCCGGTGTGGGTTCAATTCCCTAGCCACCACGATCACCAGACCTAAATTCATAGGATTATTGTGTTGGGATTATCTTAAGGATTAAGTTTATTTCTCTCCAGTATAATGAAGAGAAGAAATTATTTTAAGAATTGAAGATGCTGTGAATAATCTGAGAGAATTCAATTTCCTTATAACTATGGCTCCCGCAATAGTAGTTGTAGTATTACTGGTATTTCTTTTATTCGAGAAAACTAAAAAATGAATGTTTTTATAATGCAATTTATAATTACTTTTTCACTAGCTACTGTATACAGTGCTATAACAAAAAGGATTCTCGATCAACTGCGAAGAAGTACGAAGATTCAGGCTGCCTTAAGATTCGCGACGTACGGCGTGTGAGTACTCTTGTACTGTCTAATAATAAATTTCAATTACATTTTGGAACTTAGTAAATTCAGTGCCTTGTATGTCCCAAAAGTGTACACACTAATTAACCATGTGCTTTTGATCACACCGAACGTTCTCAATCCAGGTAGGTTTCAGATAGTTTAAGCCATTGATACAAATATAATCAACTAATGTACAAATTAATATATTAGGATATAATTAATTGTATAAGTTAAACAAATACTCTTTATACATCTTCTTAGATAAACATGATTCGAACTATTTATTTAGCTATATGTTGTGATATTAGTTGTAATTAAAATAAAAAATGCACGAAAATTACAAAATTTCCACTTCACTTTCAAGCTTGTAAACGACATTTTTTTTGCTGTTTAACAAAATCTTCCGGTTATCTGACATTGCTTGCAACGATAAGTGCACAGTATAAAACAATCAGTTGGTATTCAATTATCATGTAGAATTTTAAAATTTTTAATATTTAGCTGAAAGGAATCAGTATTTACTTATCAATGGTTGTCGACAATCATTATCTTTTTAACAATAATTGCAAAAAATATATTGTTCTACGCATGTATGCCAGATTTTTTCTGTTTTACTCTGCCTAACATTTAAACAAGCCAACGGTGGATCGCCTTTATAAGATCATTTACCTTTCTGTTGTCTTATGGGTAAATTACGCCTTTCTTTATTGACGTCTTGACGAAAATTGTTTGTAGATTCGTGATTCAATTTGCGAGTTTATAGAAAACTATTAATATTTTGGCTGATAATGTACAGTTACGTCGAACCAGAGCAGTGGAAAACAATAAGAAATAAGGATGCATTAATAATAGATTGGCCTTCCATTCCCACAGCTGAATCCTATTGATATGTTTTGAATTACGTTCACAATTATTCACAATGGAAATAATCCTGCTTAAAATTAGCTACAGTTAAAAACAGAGTCATATTCAATCTGAATAAAAAAGACAATAAAGGCAATATCATAAAATCAAAGACTATAGAAATGGAACGCTGCGACAAGAAAACATCATGTTGAAGATCTATTCTAGAAATATGGAACACCTATTCTAGAAATATGGAACAGAAATGTGACCATTGAAACTAGTGTCTTACAATCAATTAATCAATATTACATCAGTAGTAAAAAAAATTTTCGTTTCCACTGATAGATTCAAAAATAACATACAGAATGAATTGTGCAACATAACAAAGGTATCATACTAGAAATGTGTAGAATTATAACACTTACATCGGCGTTTATGCCCTTTTGATATGATGCCCTTGATATAGTCCTACCAGTTAGAGTGCTCTAATGTGCTTTTGTCCATGACTGAGGGCAAAGATTCCAGTTCTATTGTTTCAAATATTCTGTGTATTCAGTTTCCGAAAGAGCAATGTCTGAAACAAGAGAGCCCCCACATTCACAAAGAAGACTATTCTGGTACAAAATTAATTTGGAATTGGAAACCGAGGGCTACGGTGTCACATCTCTCTGAAAAAATGGGGGATTGCATATTAAAAAGGGATTGCACAAAAGAATTTACTGACTTAGTAAAGCACCTTAATTATAGTACTATACTCCTCAACTGTAGATTAGACGGAGAAGAGGAGAATTCAACTAAACAAATTTTCACTCAGCGTAGTTAGTCTGTGAGTATATTATTATACTCTGAAGATGGAAAACTCAAAAATCACTTCAGCCGGAGAAGTTGTGTCGTTTTTGAGACTGCAGGAAAAAAAAAACAATTTTTCTTAAGATCCTATTTATCAATTATTTAACGTCTGTCTATTTCCGTTACCAAGGCTAATGCCATAGCCACAACATAAGCTTATCAGTACTTGTGTAAATACTGGAATGCCTAATATAGAAATTTTTCCCGAAGTCGCTCTCTCTGGGGCGCTCTTTAATGTATTCCCATAGGAGATTCAGGAAACCTACAATTTTCTAACTCTCAAAAAAAATTACGGCCTATTGGTCCAGTCTGGATTTGAACCCAGGTTTCTGTGTCAAAGGACGTGTCATTGTTCGAGCTTTCATTACATTAAACATAATTACACTTTCCTTTCTATAAAAATTTCAATATTTAATAACTAAGGCAGTGTTCCATATTGTTACCTTTATCTTAGCAACAGTGTTCACCACCGTTATATATAACAATTTATGTGTACATTTTAATCGTGCTATTCGAAAAGCAATTAGACCAGTCTGGTGTACTTTATGCGATAAAAGATCAAGTGTTAGGTGTGGTCAAATGTTAAACTGTAATCTCCAAATTACTATTGATAGTTTCTTGGCTGCTTCCATTTTTAGCTAAACTTATAATTATTTTCATAACTCTAGGTAATTTGAAACAACACGACTATATCTCCTCAAATATTGAGGAAGGTCAATACTGGACGAAATAAATTTTATGGTTTCCAAAAATTTTTTAGTTATATTATGTTTACAAATAATATAAAGGGCATGAAAATTGTACAAAGTGGCTTCAACATATAAAGTACTAAACAAATTTTTAATTCAGTATTAACATTTTCAAGTAGTGCAATTTTCAATTCAAACCAAAATAACTACAGGGTGTAAATGAAATTAGAATAACTCTTAAACTTCAGAGAGATATAACAAATAAATTTGAATTAGTGTAAATAAAAGGATTCTAACACTTTCGGTTTTTTCGGAAGTGACTTCAACTTCTGTGTTTCAAATTGAGAACCCTGCATTACTTAAATAAATTGTTTGAGGAAATTTTACTTTTGCATTTAGACAGCTAGGACTAAAAGATTGGGGGGCAGTGATGACTTCCAGAGATGGCTTTTATGTAGATATACCATACTGTAAATGCCTAATGAAACTTTCCGAAACAGATAGCCCATTAGTAAAGCTGGCCGAGGTCACCTGGCCGACAGAGCCGTCATATGACTCATATGTTTACATCATATCATAATACTTGAATAAGTACAATAAATGGAAATAAATTTTAACAATAATGTTACATTTTATAAAAATTTGTATAAAACTAACCCTTTTAAGCAGATTTATGAAGTAGTTTGGTTGTCGTCATCACAAAGTGGGGAAGATCTATAGTATAATAGCATCAGGTATGTTTTTACAGCTGTCTCCGTCAGCGATGTTTGCTTTGGTGAAAAAATATGTTTGTATTTTGAAAATGACCGTTCGACATCTACGGATGCAATACAGGCATAAGTAAAACAATCTGTGAACTCACTTAATGAAGTTGTAGATGCACCATCACAAATTTGTCTTAATTTGCTAAAATCAGGATCTTTCGTAATACACTCTCGAATTTTTCACTAACGCGATTATTTTTTGCGTCATTTATAGCCTGTAGCTGTGTATTTACGTCGTCCACTATTTGCAGCGATTCCACTAACGACAACGAACAATTTTGCAATTTTTCTATTGCGCCGTGTAGTCCTCTATAATTGTTATTAATAGTTTTTAAATCTGTTTCAAGGGAAACGTCTTGAAAGCTTGTCTGGCTTTCCCTAATAGCTGCAGCCTCGTTAGGGTTGAACTGTAGTATCACAGCTTTCATTTGTTGAAAATATTCAGCATAATAAAAAGCCGCTTTCAACCACGTTCCCCAACGTGTAAGAATCGGCTCTGGTGGTTCAGGGATACCAGGACACACTCTGTGAAATGCTCGAAGCCGTTTAGGAGATTTGGAAATACTTTTTTTGAATTTGCTATTAATGCATCTACCTCTGGAAGACATTTTCGAATCGTTTCTGCCACAAGATGTAACGCATGCACTTTACACGTAACATGTAAAAACCTACAATTGTCTCTTTGAAGAGAACGGCCTACCATGCGCATTGTTGCGGCACCATCAGTCACAAACATCAATACTTGACTTGTTGAAAGTTCAAATTTTTCGAATGTCTCCAACACCACACGCGTAATTATTTCGCCAGTACACGCAATTAGTCTTTTACTAGCTAGTAAAAGTGGAAATGTTGGTTTAAGAGGGTCCAGTACATGTACTATAATATTTAAAATAGAATTTTCTTTACAATCTGTCGTCTCGTCAATACATAACCAGAGCCGTGTATTTTTTAATCCACATTTAATCCTATTTACAATGTCTTCACGAACAGCTGGAGTATATCTACGTAACGATGTACGACTTGGTAAGTTCACCTGGGGATTGTATTTATTCTAAAACTCCCGAAATGGTTGTTTATCCAGTAAGTATGTGTAGCAGAATATTACAGGTTATTAACATTAACAATAAATCAAACATAAACTGAGTTGTCAAAGGCATGCCATTTTTTTATTTTGATGTTGCACGGTATTGATATGACGACGAGAATCTGTTTTGTGCCAGCACATTAAGTCTTGATTGCAAACTTTACAAATTATTTTGCATACTTCATAGAATAAATCCGGAAATTCACCGATAAATTTATTCACTGTGTCCGCGTACGGTCGTTTTTTTTACCCTTTGGCGCGTTTAACATTATGTATAATTTATAGGTACAACCTCACGCATTAACCTTTCAAATAAGACTGCAGCGTAAATCACTTCTAAATCGGCACGTTTGACGCCAGCGCAAGACCGTGGCTGTACTCCAGCCACCTCGGCCAGCTTTACCCATTAGCGTGTGGGTTCGTATGCTCTGTATTTTCAACATCAATCTCCTAAGGAATTTTTTCAAAACTTTCTTTTTTCGTCCAAAGGGCTTGAGACTTTTGCACATGGTAGTGGGCTGCAAAAGTCGACAAGGGGGTTTGGGTGCCTCTTCATTTATTTTTTTTGATATCTACATTCTTTCATAAGGACTTTTTGGTTTTGTCAGTTTATGCTTTACATATTTATTAGACTTATTAAAGATTTTTAAAATTTTTTTTTTGTTTTTGAATTTCCCGTAGCATCGGCAGATGTCACAACAGAGATGATCTTTTAAATGGCAAAGAAGTAGGGGCTTTTCTACACAAGACATAAATGTGGTCTCTGAAAGCGTTTACAATTTTAAGTATGCATCAATTTTATCTGTCAACGTTGAAGGGTCTTTCTCATAATATAAATGGAGTTTTAATGAATGCCGCTGGAGATTAACTCCAGAACATTTACAACAAATGTACTTTTACTCTTCTGATCGCTAGTTAAAAATACATGTATGTGTTAGTATATTCACCAATACTTTCAGCTCTTTTCTTATCAACTTTGATTGTTACCGAACTCGTCAAAATAAGCACAGCATAAGATAATTGTGTCATATATTCATGAACATATTTACTCGGTTACACATTACCTAGCGGCAACCCTGGAATTGAAGTCGAGTTTCTATAGTAAACATCCAAAAATCTCCAAAATAATTTTTCCACTGTCATTTTCAAAAAAATGTACTAAAATTGTTTTTTCAATGTGTATTAATTCGAATTTATTTACTATACAGTGTGGAAATTAAGTAACGCATAAATTCAGTAATTCCGTTGATACTAATTTTTTTGGAAAAAAATCTCGAAGGGGTATAGGGTATATTTTCGGTCTATTTTCAGTTTCTCATGTCATTTATTTTTTAAGTTATGACGTCATCGACTTTTTTTTTAAATGACAACCTATATCTTTTATTATTGATTTTGGTAGTAGTTTTTATTCCGGTTCCGACCGTATAAAATTTTCAATATGTTATTATTTAAAAAAAATCGAGAAAAACAGTCTTAAAGTTCAAATAACAAAAATTCATTAAATTGGGAAAATTTATCTAGTTGCCTAAGTTTGACGGAAAGTTATCGACGGCGCATTCGTTCTTATTTTGAAATTATACAAATAGTTGAAAAATCGATCTAGAAATTTATTATCTGCTCAATTTAAAGTTAGTAATAACGATAACTTCGTGAGGCAAATATTGGTATAAAAAGAAACTAAATTGATTAACCAGAAAAAAACTCTAACAATATCATCAAACACAAAAATAAGCACAGAAATAACAGTTGTTAAATTACATTTACACTAAATGTTCAAGTTGACGACCCTGTACCATTTGACAATACCCAAGACGATTATAAAATTCATTTCTCACATTCTGAATAGTTTGAGGCGATATTAATATAATATCATGTTGAATTCTTTGCCTGAGATCGTCTAAATTATTGGGTTGATTGTTGTACACTTTACTTTTTAAGTATCCCCATTAAAAGCAGTCTAATGGCGTTAGATCAGAGACCTAAGCGGCCATTCTATCTGACCTCTTCCCCCTATCCATCTTGCTGGGAGAACTTGGTCCAAGTAGCGTCGCACAATAATTTCGAAATGAGACAGAGCGCCATCTTGTTGTAACCAAATGGTATTATTTGGTGGGACAGGATTATTTGCATTGGGGAATAATGCAGCTAATGCAGGCATCAATTTCAACTGTAAAAATTGCAGGTATCTATCTCCATTCAAATTGTTTTCAAAAGAGGAATGGACCTATAATTCTGTCACCAATAATTCCTGCCCAAACATTAACTTTCTGAGGATATTGGGTATGACTTTTCTGCATCCAATGGGGATTGTCCCTAGCCCAACATTGCCATTTAAACAAAATGTTGCTTCATCCGAAAATAAAACATGCTGGGAAAACATTGGAACCCGGTTGCAAATTTCCATCATTTGTTCACAAAACTATTGCCTACGATCAAAGTCATCTTCTGTCAACTCATGAACCAAGTGCACCTTATATGGGTGGAATTTTTGAACTTTTAAAAGTTTTACAACTGTAGTGTGGCTTATATTGTGGTTCAAAGCAATGCTTCTACTAGTTGAATGTGGATTGTTTGCAATTTCTAGTAGCACATCAAGTTGTGCATCTTCATTAAATGTCGCCGCGGACGTCCAGTTTTTGGAAGATTCTTTACAACGCCATGTTCCCGAAATTTTTTTTCAATACTACTAATTGTTGATTAATTTATGGGCTGATCTGGGTATTTTTTCTCTAAAAAAGATGACACACTTCTTGATGTGTTCTAACTCTGTCGCCATAACCAATCATTATTAACACTTCAATTCTGTGTTTGTCGCTCAACTGTACCATTTTTATTAATAAAACAGTTTTTCTAATTTAGAAAAAGCAAAATAATAACATTTATTCTATTGTGACATTTACAAATTATGTAATTCTGACAGCCGTAACTAATGTGATACACCGGTAACTAGATAAATTTACCCAATTTAATAAATTTTTATTATTTGAACTTTAAGACTGTTTTTCTCGATTTTTTTCAAATAATAACATACTGAAAATTTTATACGGTCGAAACCGGAACAAAAACTACTACCAAAATCAATAATAAAAAACATAGGTTGTAATTTAAAAAAAAATCGATGATGTCATAACTTAAAAAAATACGTGACATAAGAAACTGAAAATAGACTGAAAATATTTGCTGAAGTTAAAATCGATATACCCTTTCAAGATTTTTTTCCAAAAAATTAGTATCAACGGAATTACTGAATTTATACGTTACTTAATTTCCACACTGTATAACTTCCTGTGATTTTATTATATCATAAAAACCAGATGAATAATACGGGTGATTCTAATTTTGTTTACACCCAGTACATTGATTTACAAAGCAAATGGATGAATACAGTTGGCTAAGAAAAATGCTATAATAAACATAACCTGAGCGAAGGGAGTGGCGACTGAAAAGAAACTGGTGAAACGACATCGACGAAGTAAAGAAAGCAAGAAATTTAGAAAAAGGAACATGCCACGAAAAAGGATGTGGAAACCAGGAACGTGGCTGAGACGCGGCGGCAGGTAGATAATCTGTTATTAAAAGAAAACTGTATTCTTTCCCCAACAAACTGTACCTTGTTGACTTGCTATTATTCTAAAGAGAAAAATATTAATATCTTTCAAATGGCATGCAATTTGCCGAGTAACGCAATCCCATTTTTTATTTTACTGATTAGTCCTTTCAATTCTTTGAAAAAAGAATTCTAGAAAAAATTACTTTGTACTACTAAACGTTATGTTATGTCTAACATACTTACATCCAATTGAAATAAAGCGCATATCTTAAGTTCAACTGGCATACCTAATAGGCAATAGTTAAAATAAAATTATTCCTAATTACTCCCTCCATTATTAATTACACAATGAAAATAATTGAAACGGAATAATTACATAAATTTTAAATAATTTGAAGTAATAAATCTTAATATGCCTTGTTAACATCGGGCAAATATGGCGTTATATGTGCCATTAACAATCAGTATCACATATTTAAATGTTATACAGCACGTGGATGTTTAATTTAATTATTCGTGTTGTTTTCCGATTTGTCGCATTTGTCGACATGTAGTCTCATCTTCCTCGCGTAGGCTGCAATGAATAAATAAATAACGTTATTTAGAATTAGCATTCATATCTTTATTACCAGCACTTCTTTGGTATCGAACTATTCACAAACCAATGCTGTACATAGTGGATGGATATAGTTCGCTAGGTATTACAACAGTTAGCAGAAAGTGGTTATTCGTATCTTATGCTTTGTCTGCATACATATTTTCGTTTATTGAGACGTGCAGTAGGTGTATAATCTGTAGTTTCTGAAATAAACTGTGAATTTGATATGTGGTTGATTGTTTTCTTAGTTATGTTTCACTGATTGTGCAAATATGTCTAACAATGATTGTAGGTAATGTTGTGCTTTTTATGGTATGCTTTCAGTGAAGGAACCCAAACATCTAGTACAATTTTAATAGAGCAAATGCATATTTCACTAATATTGAAGTGGTTGTGACAATACCAAAACATTAAATTAATCGAAGAGAAGGTAAAAATTAATTTTTAGCTAAGGAGTTTCGTACCCACAATCTCTTAATGTAGTTTTATTAGTCGGTTTGGATAAAATTAGTAAAGGAAACCTCAAATTCTCATTTAGTCGACGTTTCGACAAAATTTATTGTCTTCCTCAGGACTAATGAGGTCTTTGCTTTTCAGTCAACATAATCATAATCGTCAAATAAATAAATAACGTCACTTGTAATAATAGGATTCTTGGGTCAAAATTTTGTCGAAACGTTGACTAAATGAGAATTTGAGGTTTTCTTTACTAATTGTATCCAAACCGACTAATAAAACTACGTAAAAATTAATGTTACGACAGGTAAAATTGTTCAAACTACCTTAGTTAATTGTCTGAGTACCATATTTGACGCGCATTTCTACAACCGAGTTGACGTCTTTCTGTTACATACGTTACCATAATTTTAAAATTGGATTTTATACGTATTATTTTAGAAATTTTGGTCTTAAAACATAATTAAACTGCAAACGAGGTATTAATGCACCATAAACCATAATTCTCAACTATTCACTGAATTAAAATTGGTGTGTAAACTCATTTCAAAGTTGTAAAAATCGAAAACATTTATTGTCTGAATGTTATCTATGGCATTCTTATTAGAAATGTTTCTCCGTACTATAAAACATAAAATTGCTCTCTATAATTTGGTAATACAATGATTGACACTAATTGATTGTAGAAGTCGCCTTTTAAATATGAGTTCGCTTACAACATTCTCTGGTCTAAGGTTGAAATATGCATTCTGTATACATCTAAATAATTAATTCAAAAGTATGTGTCAAAGCTGCAGATTGATTAATTTAGTAATAAGAGATCGGAATTCTGTAATAAGCTATTTTACCACCGCCTATATAATTCAGTAGTGTAGACTAATATGACATCTTTCATTTAGAAAAAACGGGCGCAGTTCAAAATTATGATTATTATTATATTCTACTTACTCTTTTAACGTCTTAACCTACCAACTGATGCTAATTTATTTATTGCGCTTCATAGGTTCTACATTGTCGCCACAATGTTTATTTTTCCTCCTTGTTCCATTATTTACTTTAGCTTAGAACTTAACATTTTTATAAAAAATATTATTTGCTCCATACTGTTTTTATCAATCATATTTACTATTGGGTGAGATTCACAACACAGGTTATTTTACTTAGGTGACTCACCCTTAGAAAAATTTATGAGTTGAATGAATTGTAATTTATAAATGCTTGCCAAAAGGATTATTCTTTAACTCAGTTTAGATATGTTTAAGAAGAATCTTCTACACAATTTTAGTGAAAAAATTCTATTTTGGTTTTCTTCCTACTATCCAACTCTGTTAAAATAATAGACAGTTAATTATAACACTACTTATTACTACGAAAATAAAACAAAAAAAAGTTTAATTAGGAACTAACAGCAAATTAATCACAATCGTCACTAGATCTATCGTCTGCTCTGTCAGTTACAAAATAAGTATGGTCCATCCTTGCTTTTAGATGTGTCTCTAATTTTATGGTTTTGTGGGGCATTTTAGATCTTATTTCTAAATACTTGCATAAAAGTTACATTGAAAAATCTAAGTACTTAACTTCTTGAGTTGGACAAAATCACAAATGGTGTAACGAATTTTTCCGTTAATTATTTTCTATTATAATAAGACCTAAGTGGGCTCCTCTTTCACTTTGGTACACCCTGTATACGATAACTTGTATTAATATTTATTTTAAAACCGCTTTGAACAAAAGGTCCATTTATTTTTATTATTAGTCAAATACTTGGAAAAATAATTATTCCTCGAAGGTAATTGTTTCAAACTGATTTCTTTTCAGGGTAATCTTAGTTCATTTTATTGTCTTGATGATAAATTAATAATTATTGTGTTTATACTAAACAGCCGCTCGCTGAAGCCAAGTAAGAGGAAAGTGTTTGAATTTAATTTGGTTTAATTGAAAGCCAAGTTGAACGCATTTTTTGAGAGATAAATATGTTTATAATTTTTTTAAAACTACTTCACAGAATAAAATATGAGTTGATGTATTTGATATATTAGTACATGGCCGTTTTAAATTATTCCTTTTTGGAAACATGTTTTAAATTATGAGAAAGCGATTCCCAGCCTCAGAATCTTTTATAATCCTATGTTTATATTAAATAGTCTAGTTAGTTTAAGATCTAGACTAAGGCTGGGAATTTTCCAGATTTTAGTATTCGAATATTCGTTCGAAAATATATTCGAATATTCGGACTATTCGGATATTCAGATTATTCGAATTATTCGAATAGGTATTCGAATTATTCGGATATTCGAGTATTCGGATATTCGAAATATTCGAGTATTCGGATATTCGAATAATCCGAATAATCCGTAGTATTCGAATAGGTATCCGAATAATCCGGATCCTGAAATATTCATTATTAATAAAACAAATACATGAAAAGTCAATAGTTAAATATTTACAGGTTTTCTAACATTTAAAATTTAATTTTAACCCCTGCCTTAGTACATTAAGAATAAGGTCGAGGCGCGAAAGAGATGGAATAGTTTGACTGGGAGTAAAACGTGCCACTAATGTGATCTATTTATATATTTGGATTTTAGAATAGATACCTACCTATACCTACTATCTACCTACTTTGATTGGATGCATACTGCATACCTATTTGTACATAATAATATATTTCAATATTCAAATGTACTCACTTATAATCGAATATTCGAATATATTCGAATATTCGAATATTCGAATATTCGAATATTCCAGTATTAGAATATATTCGATTATTCGAATATTCGATTATATTCGACTATTCGAATATTCGAATAATTTCCCATTAGAATAATTCGTATTCGAATACTCAATTATTCGAATACTCGAATTATTCGTATTCGATTCCCAGTCTTAGTCTAGACAGTTTATACTAAAATACAAGTTAGTAAATTAAACCAAAGTTAGAAGAGTATCGGGAATATCCGGCTCTCATTATTTGATGTTGATGTAAAGATAGAATTCCAAGGCCTCGTATCTGGACAGAGTTCCATCTCATAGTTTAATTATTACCAATAAGGTTCTAATGCCTCGTATGTAGATAGGACCTTAGATAAAAGCGAAGTGGCATAAATGAAGATTTAGGGAATCGTATGTGGATAGAATCTCATGAAGTGCCCCTGGGTGTAATGTATTAGCCGTTCTGTCCGACACAAGTAGTCAATAAACCCTAATAAAGGATATAAAGAGCTAATCTAAAAATATAGCACAACCGCGATTAGAAAGTCTGTCATTAGACTGACATCCTGCCTTTGTGTCACGCTGATACCCCGTAACCACTTGTACCTGGATATATTGTTGCACCGATCGGCTGCCGTAATACCGCCTTAAGTTCTAGTGGCTATATAGTTATTAACCGCTTGCTGTAGATTCCAGTAGCAATAGTTGCCGTAACTTTGCTTTATTTGAAATCACCGATTGTTTGCTTTTGTAAATGCTTGTACTGAACCTTTGAATATTGCGTGCGTAGTAGTAGTTTCCGTAACTTAGCTGTACCTGACGTATCTGATCACTGTTCTTGCATTATCATAACTTCTTTATATAGGATTGTATCTATGTTGCAAAATGTATTGTATTTATTGTATTTATATTTTCCTAGTCTTCTGTGAAGTAGTCTTAAATAAAATAGAGTAATTGAAGTTGATATTATGCCTTTCATTTAAAGCAAAGGTATAAATAATAAATCTGTTCATAAACCGACAATCACTTTTCCGCAGGTAAAGTGAAGTTGTCCATTTCTACAAAACCGACAACCATACACATAGCCTCCTGGATATACCGTATCTTCACTGAGTTATCCTAGCTTCTATCATACCGCTGATGGAATAAAGTGATGTTCCTACACTTTAAAAGAGAAATTGTCGCTCGAGACCGCACCGTAATAAAAGTTTCAACGTACCGCTGCTGTATTAAAAAGTGCCAAAGTGACACCTCCCCTCTTGTACACAAGAGGAATGAGATAACGTCACAATAGTGAATAGAAGTAACGACCATGAGATTTTATTGTATTATATATTTTTTGCTTTTTCATGGAATGTTATTTTGAATTGCCTTCCTTCTCGTTACCAGATGTAAATACGATTACGATAAATCGTTTCGGTATAATGATGGGGCAATCTGAACCATTCATACTATATGTCATTGAAATTGCAACACTCATCAATGCATACGGAATTTTTGTGAACAGGGGAACAGTACATCTAATGAGTAAAAACATTTTAGATGTGGCTAATTTATCGACCAATTTCCTTAATATCGATCCGTGTTTACTTGAATAGATTACTAGTAAAGAGAATTATCAATTACTTGGATAAAAACAAGATACAATTGGAAAAAGAATTTGGATTTAGGGGAGGGAGACCAACAAAAGATGCACACTTATTTATAAAGTACTAAATGATAGGATTTCCTCGCTTTGTCCCTTTGTTGATCTTGCTCGAGCAAGGCTTCAGAAATTCTCCATATCAATTCATATGTTGTTATTTAACAAACAGAAAGCAGCGCGTTAACTTTGACGATACCATAAGAAACAAGGGGGTACTTGAGTTTGGAGATCTGCATGTAATATTCTGGAACTAACACCCTTTAATACTTACCTAAGTAATGTACTGAAACAAAAATAGAAGAAAATATGAGCACGGTATCGTAGCGGGTTAAAGCGCTGAATAGCAAACGTATCTGGTTTTCATGCTTGCCGACTCCCGGATTCAAATTCCGGCTTCGATTTTGATAAAGACGAAGGCAGTGGTTATCTCTCAATGTTTCTTCAACAATGTACTCCCCGCCGGTGTAACTCTGTTTTAGATTTGGGGGTTGTCTAAATTATGTGATGCGTTTTATTCTTTTTTATGTTTTATGATCAGTTTTACTATTTTCTATACTAGTAACAACTGGAAAAACTTTAAAACAAAGGCCAATCTTTAAAGTATTTTAGTGACTACTAGTTGGTCCATAGTATAAATCTAGTCATATGTAATGTAATTGAAACCATTTACAATATTTAACGTAAAATATACGGAAGCATATCTTAATATTTTGAAATTACTTTGATCCTCACTGTTAAAGAATCACAACTATTTGATACAAAGTAATAGATCTATTCGCTTTGCCTTATTTGTTATAAAATATAAAATCAGCATTCTAATGGACAACTTACTATATGGTATTCCAGTTGGTATGTCCCGATTTAGTACAACATGTATATATTTGTACCATAAGAAAATGTTATTTGTTCTTCCTGTAAATTTTAAATTTCCATATACAAGCAAGTGTTCTAAAATAATAAAGCCATTAAGACAACTAGTACATATCTGCTGAATTTATGATTTCAAAATCTGTATGGTCTACTATGTTTTTAAAAAGGGCTATTGACATTAACTTACCATTGTTACATTTCCTGAATATTTGCATTTTGTTTTAGCGATGATGATTTCGCCATTGTTGTTATCGCCCACTGACTTTGCATATACAGAAATATAATTAAATAGAGAAAATATTATTGCGAATTCCTATTACCAAAACGGAGTTTGTAGCAAAGAAATGTACGTAATACAATTAATTAACATAAATAATAAGGCACCTGTAAATTAATGAGATGCATTATTTACAACAACTATTTTGCATCAATGTCAAAAGATGACAGGTTTCTGTTTATGTATTTTCATAGACACGTTAAAGATTATAATTAAGGTTTGCGAAAAGTCTCTCGGTTATTATATTGAGAGCTTTATTTGCTCTGATTCGTGACTAGGACAAGTTGCTTGCTTTTCGAAAGTAAATTTACGGACGGAAGAGAGATAAATATAACCTAAATTTATGAATATTTAATATTTCAATATACATAAAATATTTTTATTCATTTATTTAACGTCAGTCAATTTTCGCTACCAGGGTCAATCAGCAATGCCAGGAGCGAGCTATCACCAGCCTGGCAATTTTAAGGAACCTCTGTTCTATCGATGAGTAGGAATTTTTTATTTGCCTGACTGCTTTACACCCCTTCCAAAGGTTGGTATATCACATACACAATCCTCTCTTAACATTGCATAGCTTCTGCGTATAGGCATATATACAAACCGCTAGAAGATGGGACGAGGTGGCTGAGATTCACTTTAATTATCATCAAATTGCTGACTGCGACTACCGTTGTTTAACTTTTCATATCGAAATAAGAAAATGTTAAGTCAGATCAACGCTTGCCCCAATATTTCAATACGAATTATGAAACATGCATATATACTAGGTTTTTTTTATTGTAATTAACTGTTTCAACTCAAAACTTTGATTTATAAATTTTAAGAAAACTATATATTTATCATTTTGTTTTTATAGATTCATAGATAATCAGCCACTACTCGTATATGAAAGCTTCTGGCACATAAGTGCCAGACTAACTCATCAAAGACTGAGCTGACACAGAGAGTCATCAGAGTATGATGGAATTATATGAAAGGCGTCACAGAATCAAATATTTCATTTCACTCTGGCATCTCTCTGCTTGTTTTGTTTCTCATATATTTTTTGATATGATTGTCCATTCAGATTTTTCCATTTCCATCATTGTCCTCATTGTCCTCATCATTTTCACCTAGTTTCTAATCACTATCACTGATTTCCATTCTTCTTCTAGTTGGCCCGCCACATCACCTTCTTCCTCATCTTCATATTCTACTTATATATCCCCATTAACCTAATTGAACGGCCTCAGAAATAATTCCTATTCCGTCTCGTAGTCTCTCAGATGTACCTTCAATGAAATTATAGCATTTAGCACAAAAAACAACATGAAAATGTTCGTACGCGACAGGTTACAGGACTCAGATACCATACTTTAATATTATTCTGGAACATTTTTTTCGCACCCATTTATATTATATGCCCTTAACACAGTCGATGCCTACAGCTACTGAGAGCTACAGCTGCGCCACTTCACAGAAAAATTTATTATGTATTTTTATAGCACTCCATGGATTTGCAAGATTAAATACTCTATTACATAAAAAATGGAAAATATGTACCCAACAAATTTGCGGAATAAATTTTTTCTTACTAGATACAAGGATGAAAACTAAAAAAAATCTAATACTTACTTCTGAAAATACCATTGGGCAGCGAATTTACACTTACTTATCTACCAAGAGAAACAATTAAATTTCTCGTAATTCTCATTTTTGAAAAAATTAAAACGTTAAAAAAATCCGACCATATTCCATTGTATACTATCTAAATGTCTCAACACTAGTGGTAAGTATAAAGAATTAAAATTGAAAGAACGTAATGGTTCAGTGAGAATGAGTGGTATAAATAAAAAAAGATATTCACTATTCGTGTGTGTAGCAATTTATTGTCCATGAAATATTGTGGGCAAATGATCAAAGTAACTATTAACTGAATTGATAAAGGAATACAAATATGTATGTTCAAGAAAGAATTGCGACGATTAAAAATGTATATACTAAATTTGAATAAACAATACTAAATACACTAAACTTTAAAAAATTGTATCTACACGCAAGGCAATCCTGAACGATTATTCAAATTTTCAGTGTAAGTTAAATCTTCGTTCCTCTTCATGTCATGTTAAACTTTTGAAACTAGATTGTTCGATTTCTTTTCTTAACAGCTGATTATATCTTTAAAATCGACAAAATTAATTCACATGCTACAGTAGCGAAAAATACTTTTCTTCTATTGACTGAAATTTTAAAAAAAATATGTACAGTATTACAGAGACTAAATAAATTTTTCAGGAAAACCACGTAACATGTGAAAAAATATTACGCATCCTTTAGAACCTTCAGAAATTCTCTAGTCTGGAAACCTACGGAATATGTCAAGGAATTTATTTACTTATATTTCAAGGACCAGAAAATGAATTTGCTAGTTTATCAGATTCACTTTAATTTAAATGTATGCAAACTATTGTTTTAAATATGGTTAACTTTAAAAAAGAAGGACATCTTTCTCCCAAAATGCAAATTTTTCTTGTAATTTAATACGTTGGAAGATACTGACAATTTATTTCGACGTTTAAAATAAATGATGATTATAAATCTGAGAGATCTAACTACTGAACAAGAATATGAATTTCAGTAGCAATTTATTTGAGGATTTAAATATCGGCACCCACATAAAATTTAAAATAATGAAAAAGCTCGTTTGTTTGGTAACGATGTCATTTGTTATTACATTATATCCTGTTATAATGACTTTATCATTCATATCTATCTGGAAATGTAACCTTTGATGTACACCGTGGTTGGAATAATAAATTAATATAATTAATAAAAATACACTTAAATTAGAGACAACTATGATTTACTTATTTGAATTAATAAATTGATCATCTCAATAAACACGAAAGACAAAAAAACATTTTCCCCTCTGGAAACAGGCAGGAAAATGTCTATTTTTAAGACGCTATAAATAAATAAAAAATTAGGTTATGGAAATCTCCCTATACAAGTCTACTTGTATGTAATTTTTGCGATAATGTATGTGTCCAATTCCATTAAAAAAAGTGTATGAAATATTTAAAATGATATGATCTTAAAAAATGGCAGTATCTTATTGAAAGATCACATTAGATTAAGCGGGGATCCAAGAGAGGGCAATGGTTACAAATTGTTCCCCCCTTAGGCCTACAAGAAGATGGTAAAGACATTACTTTTCAAAAATTCACACAGATATTGTTTAAAAAATATAAATACTTTTGGTAGTGTATATTAAAGAACGACCGATTTTTGATTTTTTTTTCAAATATACCCAAGTAAAAAATCACGCTCGGCTATACTTCTCGAGATATTGAGGCGCAAATTGCAAAAAGTTTTCTTACCTACCTGCACACGAAATTGTTAAGGCACTATAATGTTCTTTGCGACTGTTTCACGCTCTAACAGAATATGTCATTACTCAACACCTTGTTATTGCTTGGCAAGGGCAAACTATCAGCTTGGGGGGAATAGTTTCGTCTAACTGCAACTTTACTTCAAATAAATACGAAGCATGAAGTGGAACCGGAAGCGTTGCAGTGCGTAGACTGCATGTTGATACTATTATCGAAAGTATTGGTAGAGGTAACAATGAAATAAATGAAAAATAGTAGTGATGCTATTAAATGATAAATAGAACACCAACTATGATATAGTTGAGGCAAGGAAACACCTCTTCACTAAAAAGCAGAGACCCCTTCAATTAATATCGCCAACAAACGAAGCTCTTGCAGAAGCATGTAAAGTAGACACTTTTCCAGGGAGCTTTTATATGGGGATAGTGTCCGAGTTGAAATTACAATAAAAAAAATAAATACTTTCAGAATACCTATATTTTTTCTAATACACACCATTTCTGGTATTTTTGATAGGCGTTTTACAATATTAGGGAGCTATTGGATTCACCATTACTTCAGTTCGAGAAAATAATTAATAAAACTATGCAGCTACGGATACGTGTCCGTAGCTGCATAGTTGTTTTTTTGGGGATATGGCACTAAACCTTCTTATTTTATTTTGACCCCAATAAATCTATATTATTTTGTTTGTATTTGCCAGGTGGAAACGAGCAGTACACATAGAGCTCTGTGTGTTGACTGTGATCATTGAGGCCCCAATTGTGGCACATGGGAACAGTAAGGCACTAATTGAGTACTGTGTACTGTACTTTCCAGCTTTATTTTAGTTCTTGTTCCTGATCTATCCCATCCTAGATCCAATTCTTTAGCTACGATACGCTGATGAGGGGCAATAACTCCGAAACACGTGTCCGTAGCTGCATAGTTGTTTTTTTTGGGGATATGGCACTAAACCTTCTTATTTTATTTTGACCCCAATAAATCTATATTATTAAATAATTTTTTATTATAATGACTAGAAATAATATTTTGATTTAAGATGTATGGATAATCCCCATAATATTTATAACATTACCTGTCTAATACAACTTTCAATAATGCTGGATATGCTGCAGGGCACAGCGATAGTACCAATTATATTCTTATTCTATATGAACTATTTTTTCAATGGTTCATTATTAAGATTAGATTAAAATATTGAAAATTTGCAATCTTATTATGCACGATATGACAACAATCCGAGAGCGCCTAGGCGATAGTACACAAGAAGTCAGAATATACATAAGAATATCAACTGTAAACAACACAGTAAGTTCTCTGTGAAAATAATGACTTTAAATTCAATCATCAATTCAATACGATTTTAGCTGTTTTCACCACCACTCGGTATCTTCAGATTCAACTAAAATCATTTCATTTACAGATATTACATTACTGTCTATTTGTGAGAGCGCATATTCATTGAAAGACAAATAAAAAAATTGAGATTTCCAAGAAACTAATTCAAGCTCACCTATTATGAACCGCAGTGCAATCCAAATATGTCTTGACAGAATTTATTAGGGAATCCAATGATTGAATCAAAATAATTCTAAATATTGGTTCATACAAATATAGGCTGGTATATAATTTTTCACTTAATCCATTGTTCTCCCCTAGCCCGCATTTATAGCTCTAAAATAGCCCATATTGGAAAATATCCTAAAAATTTTCATGGGAATATAAATTTTTCTTGAATCAAGAAATAGTGAAACTAATTATGGAATATGAAGGCCTTATTCGCGTCAAATTACCATGAAAAGTATATATCTATCTTTAATAAATTTGGTTATAATCTGATGTATTTGTACCAGTTCCTCTATTTCCGGTTAAACCAGAAGTTTCTTTTAGGGATTGGTTAGGTCAAAGAATATATTATTATGCCAAACATCGTGCACCCTAATTTCAAATTTGTATCTTGAAAACTAAAGATAAAAGTGGGGAGGGGGTACCCACACTTTTATCTTTACTTTTATCTACTACTTTACTTGATCTCGTGGTCACCTGGTATTACAGATATATAAATAAACACAAACGTATCAATTAATTTAATTATATGAAGAATTTAAAATATGATTTTTCATGTAACTGGCGACTGTGAAAAATTGCAAATATTTCTAGCACTTGCTAGTAATAAGTTTGTTCTAAAAAAGAATTTTCACTATACCTCCAAAGACATGGAACACTGTTTGACAAAAAAATGGTAAAAATTAACGTATCTAAAAAAAGTTACATCACTACAAAATTTTCCATAAAACTAAGCGGTTTCCTAAAATATATCATTTATACAGGGTGTCCGGAAAAAGAAGGCCAATCCGATAACCGTGGATTCCTTGAGCAAAAAAATAATAGAACTTTTACAATGCCATTTTTCATTTTAAACCCCATGTTCGATATACAATGTGTCAAAGTTTTAAGTTTGAAAATATTTTTTTTTAATAACTCGAATATTTCGTAAGATATTTATTTAAAATTTGGTACAGTGCTTCAACTTAAAGAGTCACATCTTTTGAAGAAAAGAAAAACAAAAATTAATTGTCAAATATTCAAAATAGAGAGGTTCCAGTACACAGAGACCCACCAGTTTTATAGTACCTGAATTAACATATTTAAATTTTATAGTAGGTAAAAACATATATCAGTTGTTTCGCCGATAAACTCATTAACGTATGAACTAATTTAAACTTTTGCCAAGAATTCATTGCAAAATTCCATTTAAAGAACTTTGTATTTGCAATCATTAATTAGTATTTACTCAATCACATCCTGTATACATCCTGTATTTCATAAGGATACGGACGATTTTTTGCACTGAAAATGTAATTACCAGTTGCATTTGTAAGGTGGCTGAAGTAACCGAAAGAGCTTATAATTATTCCCACAATAATAATACACTACAAAACTCATTTCATTATTGATTTCATGTCGGTATGCTAGTTTTTATCAAAGTTAAATCATGAATACCCAAGACGTACGGTTAATGTCGTCTTTCTCTGAAATAATAACATTTAAAGTTGAATTCCCGAATTTTAATTAACTATTTCTCAGAGATCACCGTCAAAGCATTATCCAATAGTTTTTATCCTTGATCAGTTCTTCGTCACATATTTCTCCTCCTAAAAAAATATAAAACAAGACATCATACCACAAAATAACGCAAAACTGATTTAAATTATCGTTTTATTGAACTACAGTCTTGTTAACCATGTCGGTAAACGTTTTAAAAACAAATGACAATTGAATTTGTAAGTGGCTTGGGCTAAACAATGAGGCATTTGTTCGTTGAGATGTTTGTCGCTGGTAACTAGATGGAAATGAATAGAATCCGAACATGCCTAACTGTAAACAGTTGAGAGTCACAAATCAGCATTTGTTTAAAGCTAATGGTCAGTGGAAATGCGAGAGGACTTGTATGTATGGAGAAAGTGCTTCCATTTACATCAAAAAGTCGCTTCATATGTTATAGATCCATTTATATTTAACAATAAGAAAGTAGATCTGTTTTATGTAAACCTATACGCACATTTTACGGTGGTAACCAAGCGAATCAGATGTAAAGATAATTAAAAATTTATTAGGTTACTGAATAATACGTTAGTCTAGTCATTCATGCTTAAGATTAACCAAATAGAGATAAACAGATAGTTAAATTACCTTTTTTATAATAGCCAATTAATTAACCATTTAAGAGACGACTTTTAAAATTGAGGTGTATGAAATAACTCACTTATATACCACAACGCGAAATAATCCACAAATATTAATATGTTCCCCACAAAAACGTGCTTGAGGATACAAAATTTCATCCAGATATCTTGGAAAGCGTAGACGTCATTAAAGCTAAGAGCGCTAATAAATCTATATTTTCTTTAAGCAGCGCACGAATTAATGCCATATACCAAAAAGGCAAATACCTATGCAGCCACGAATACCTGTTTTGGAGTTATTGCTCTTCGTCAGCACATCACGGCTACCGAATTGGGTCTAGGCTGGGATAAATCGAAAACAAAGACTAACACAAAGTTTTGATTCTATTGTCAGCTCCTTGTGAAACGTTATTAAAATGTTTTCTTAAAAATGTTTTCTTAAAAATGTTTTCTTAACTGCCTCTCACGTCACCGAAGTAACTTCCAGAAAATCCTAGTATTTTGTGTTGAAAAAGAGAGACGAGGCCCTACAGTTTATTGTCGAGTCCGAACCACATATAGGGCATCGACAGTTCACTCCCATCTTAATCCGAAGCCAAATTACAAATAAAATTTGTTGCTCCGGGATATTAAATATTTTTAATATATAAAGAATATTTGCATTTTAAGTTTGTTATTAAAAAACTTTCATTTCCTTTTTTACTGGGAAATCCTTTTCGTAGGAATGAATTTTGGATAGAGGTTGAAAATTTAGCTGGAAGAGATCGGAACTACTTAACAAATGTCTAATTTAGCGATGACACAATATTTTTACCAAAAAGAAAACTAAATAAACAACAGCTACGTTATTGAAGTAATAGAAATCCCCACGTATTTAGTGGGCATTATACATAGTACCACCAAAACTTAAATATTTGAACAAATACTTGGGAATCATATTGTGGTGCCTGTTATTGCAGGGAAATTAACGGGGTATCTGCATAGGCAACCTCTTGAAAAGGAAATAATACCAAGAATTGAGGAAATAGTTGAACAACACCCAATGAATTTAAAGCCACCAAGTTTTTCAACATCATGGAGCTCCGCCTCATTTTTCCATATAAATTAAATTGTATTTAGAAGAACATTTTCCAAATCGAAATAAAGGTCGGGGAGGTCTAATTTTACGACCAGTGTAATCTCCTGACTATTGGGGCTTTATAACATTCAAATTGTATCGTATTACATCTAGAAGAAATTGAAACGAACTGAGAAAAGGGAGGTGAATGAGGTACTGCTACGCAGAATACGTGACCATTTTTTGAAAACGGTTCGTTTTTGCCAGGAAAAAATGGGAGTGATTTTGATCAACTACTTAAATAATGTTCCTTTAAATGTTCTATTTGTTAATTGTAAGCCTTTATTTATATTTTGCAATTAAAACTATTACTAAATCTCATTGATTTTCAATTATTTTTAATCCAGATGTTATTCGTACATGGTGTTCCTTCTGCCATCATAAAATTCATGAAAGTAGATAAGGAGGTAAATGCGATCTAGAGTTCCATCATTTTGTAATACGTCATTGGATTGACATGAAATTTTGGCATGTTACTAATAAAGGTAGGCCTTTAATATAAGGTACACACGCCTACATTGAACATTGAAGAAAGATTCCAATACGACGGCCGAGAGCAATCTTGACATTTCAATTTAGAATTTTCTCTCAAAAGTTTTAAAATATAATTTAACGATCAAACGAACTTACCTGTGAAGTTCGATCGTAATTATACGATGTGTTCAGTTCGAAGATATCACTCTGTATAAGACGTAGTCCGCTGTTGAGGACGTTCTATGCCACCGTTTTTAAAGCAAGTTCATCCCCTCCGCTTCCCACTTGTTCCACAGCTCATGTACTGTTGACTCATTCTTTTTAAATTATTCACTTTTATGCTGTGTCAATGTATTTTTGGGTTGAAAAAATAGAATACGAGGGTGGGAGGGTGAGTGATATCTTCGAACTGAACACATCGTATAATTACGATCGAACTTCACAGGTAAGTTCGTTTGATCGTTAAATTATACTTCCGTGTTCAGTTCTCAATATCACTCTGTATAAGACGTAGTTGTTTAAAGACTACATTGACACGACGTATGGGTGTGAACTGTGTTTGGAGAGTATATTATTCTGTAAGAGAGTTAAAATAACAGAAATAACAATCATTTGCAAACAAAATTTATTCTATCCATACCAGATTATTAAATCTAGAAAACTTATAAGTGATAAAACTAATAGAAAATATAGCAACGATTGTGCTTGACTCAAATAAGTATGGACTCTACAAAACAAAAATATTGTAATTTAGGTTACTAGACTAACAATAGACTTGGCAAATTCAGTCTTATCATTGAGTGGTCGATTATAGAATCTAGCGAATACTGATGAATTTTTCGACCATCCGGCTGTTCTATATATCGATTCTAAAGATACGCCTTGTCTTAGAGCTGCAGAAGAAGCGGAATGACGTGTTGAATGAGGCTTGAACTGTGAAGTGTCCACTCCTGCTATCTTAAGAAGTTCCTTGACCCACTTACTCAATGTTTGTTTGCTAGCTGTATTGTGAGGTGCCCTAATTGTTAGAAACAAAAAAATCCTGATCTGGTTTTCTAATATCTTTAGTAAGATTTACATAATCTTTCAGTGTTGAAGCCACACATAACTTTGGTTTCTCCTTAAAAAAAGGAATGTGTAAACATGGTTGTCTCTTATTCGGGGCAGTTGTTTTTATTGGATCTGAAATATATATCTGCAGTTTTTCCTCGTTTTCTACGATAGCAGAGAGTCTTATCAAGGAGATTGTTTGTATTCTTCCTCCGGTAACCAAGGCTAACAAGGTTACTAATTTTTGTGATATTCTTCTTAGATCTAAGGGTTCTGGCAAGTTATTAATGTATTCCAATAGAATTTGGGGGTCCCAAGTAGAATCGTACCTAGGTTTTGGCGGCTTGATCCGAAAAATCCCTTTTAGAAATCTTTTTAAGGTTAGGTTACCGCCTAGATCTCCGGGAAGAATCAACGATAATGCCGATCTATACGAATTAGCAGATCCGTAATTCAGCTTTCCTTTTTTAACAAGGTTATTAAGGAAAAGTATAACCTGAGTGGCGTTGGCCTCAAACTGATTAATGTTATTTTGCGAACAAAATTCCCACCAGAGTTTATAGGTAACATTGTACTGCTTGAGGGTTGCCGTCGAAACCGATGCTATTATAATGTCGATAGCCTCTTCTGGTACACCTTTCCTCACATATGCTTGCCGGATAATCTGGCAGCTACCAGGATAAGCGATTTTGCTAATGGGTGTTGTTTCCTGAAAGGAGAAGATAATAATGTAGAAGATGGACCTAAGGTAACCCACTGAGAGATTGTAAGCTTTTTAAAAATAGGATACCACGGTTGCGTTGGCCATAAGGGTACCACCATAATTCCTTCTGCCTTATCCTGGATTATCTTTTCCAGTACTCTTAAGATTAAAACAAACGGAGGAAAAGCATATAAATTGAGATTTTCCCACGCAAAAGTGAAAGCATCTACCCCAAGTGATCCAGGATCTTTGACCCAAGAAATATACTTGTTACATTTCTTATTAATATTTGATGCAAATAGGTCCACCTCCGGGTGGCCTAAGTGCATTACTATTTCCTTAAAATGATCTGTCGACAATGACCATTCTGTCTCTTCTTTCCATATTCGCGATTCTTTGTCAGCCTGCCAATTGTCTTTTGAGGTTATGTAAGAAGCGAAAATCCAAATATTTCGTTCCTCACACCACTGCCATATCTCTTTGCTTAATGAATACAAGGAAAGATATTTTATGCTGCCCATCCTATTGATATACGAAATAGCCGTGGTGTTGTCACATCTTAATAAAACGTTGCAGTCTTTAAGGTGTGATGAAAAACACTTGAGTCCGTAGAAGATTGCTTTTAATTCCAAAAAATTTATATGTTGGTTTTGTTCTAAAGGTGACCAAAACCCATGAGTCTTTTCTCCATGACAGTAAACCCCCCAACCTGTAGTGGAGGAGTCCGTATAAATAGTAATTTTATAACTGTCTGTTCTTAGAGAGTGCTTGGCGGATGTTATATTGTTTTCCCACCAACTTAAATCTTCCACAATATATTTTGGTAAAAACATGACTGCATTGTAGTTAAAGTTACTTGCATTAAGTGCTAAACATTTTGCTCTTTCAAAGCTCTTTGTATAGAGCCAACCATATTTAACTGCAGGACAAGCAGAAATAAGTGTACCAATAAATTTTGCGAAATTTCTAATGGTGCATTTCTCTCTAGTTTGAAAATTACTCGCCCATTTCTCTATAGAGAGTTTTTTCTCGGGCGGTAGTTCTACCGTGAGTGAATCGCTGTCGTAAACGAAACCTAAGAATTTTATTGTTTTTGAGGGAATTAAATTACTTTTTTCGTAATTAATAATAAATCCCAAGGATATCAAGAGATCTACTGTATAGGAAACATTTTTTGTGCAAACTTCGTAGGATTCCCCCATTATTAAAAAAATCGTCCAAGTAATTGACAGATAGAATACCCTTCTCTCGTAAATGAGAGACGATTGGTTTTAACAATTTGGTATAACAAAATGGGGCAGACGATAATCCAAATGGCAAACACGTGAATTCCCACAATTTTGACTTATAAAAGAATCTAAGGTATTTTCTAAATTCTTTGTGAATGGGAATTAAGTAATAGGCATCCTTAAGATCTATATGGGCTAAAAAAGTAAGATTTTTGAATCATATGAGACACCACTCTATGATCCTCCATTTTGAAATGTGGGGATGCTACATATTCATTTAAACATTTTAGATTTAGTATAAATCGTTTTTTGCCATTTGGTTTAACAATAATAAATTTGTTTGATATGAATTGATCTGGGCACGGATTACATTGTACGATTGCACCTAAATTTATCAATTCCTGGATCGCTTGGGACATATATACATACTCTTTATCAGATAAACTAATATCTCTGGGAACAGTTTTTTGAATAGGTTTTTTACGTAGGGGTATTTTATAACCTTTTATCCAGGATAAGACAGTTGGGTCATGTGAAAATCTTTCCCACTCTTTATAAAAAAGGCTAAGTCTCCCAGCTACAGAGTTAGTACTCACCTTTAGTGGTAGCTTCTGTTGGGGTACTGTTTTTTCTCCCTCCTCGAGGGAATGCCCTTGCGTGACTTCACTTCCCCCGGATAGTGAGTCGGGCACCTCCTGTTTAAAGAATTGCCTGTGAAATATTTTCCAGGTTTAGAATATTGTTGTGAAGGCCTTCTGTAGTGCGACCGGTTAGTAGCTGCCCCCCCTCTTTCTTTCCTCTGAAAACTAGTTGATGGCTGTTGATTTGCAGGACGTAAGTCTTTTCCTATTCTCTCTAGCTGCTTTGCTGTCTTAATTTTTTCATTTAAATCTGCTGCAAAAAGGAAATCTTCTGGAGATGTCTTGCTTACTATTTCTGCGACAGATTTACTCAACATTGGGGAAACTAGGGAACGTCGCACGTAAGAAATATTGTTGAAGAGGCCACACAAAATGCGGCTTGAATCGACAATGCTCTTTAATAGTTTTTCTTTTGTTAAAACTGGGATATTTTCCCCTTCTTCGAAAATTGTATTTAACGTGACCCCTAATGCCGATAAGCCACTGCCTAATTGCTCCTGATAATTATGATGTGTTGTGTCTCTTGAAATATGTGGAGTTGTCATAACGGATTTTATTTCTGGATTAACCAGAGGTGCCGTCAGAGCTTTACAATTGTCAGGAGACTTGTACTTTTCCAAGAGAAGACTCATTTCATCCTTGTCTAGACCGTTATAAATAACATGTGACCATCTATTTACAATCTGTGGGTGTAACAGAAAAGAATTAATTTTTGGCTGTTTAGGGTCATCACCCAGTATATTTAAAACATCGTCAGGTAAGTCAATTTCATTATGAATTGTTAAGACAGGAGAACCAACGTTGTTGCGTTCAATTAAACCTTGGTTATGGCTATCATTTGACTCCAAATCACACGGACTTTGGCCGTCGCCGATGTGTTCTTTCTCGGCTGATAAATGCGAATCCGGACCACGCAAGTCTCGACCTACGCCTATTTCTCTGGGCGAGTCCATTACACGCAGTAAATGGCCCTCGCTTCTCTCCACTAAACACCGCGGCTGCGGTGATTTTGTAACGTGCCTACGAGAGTCCGTATCACTCCGATAACGGCCCTCTCTATGATATTTATTCCTAGAACTTGATCTAGAGCGGTAACTCGTCGAAGGAGAGTTTGAATACCTGGTATATCTAGAGCGAGATCTCGATCTCGAAACACGACTGCCATTTTCCAGTTTTTTAAGCCGTTTTAATAAATCCTTTTTAGATATCTCAGGCGAGCAATGTCTTTCTCTTTTTCTAGATTTTCCCATCCTAAAACAGTCTAAAAGAAATCCTGCAAAAAGTTTACTTTGAGAAATATTAAAAGTACTTACGTAAAGCAACCACTGCGTGAATATCTAATGATACGGCGGCTTCGACACCAAAACAACGAATGAGTCAACAGTACATGAGCTGTGGAACAAGTGGGAAGCGGAGGGGATGAACTTGCTTTAAAAACGGTGGCATAGAACGTCCTCAACAGCGGACTACGTCTTATACAGAGTGATATTGAGAACTGAACACGGAAGTATAATTGAGAATACGACCTTGAAATGATAAACTAATTCTCAGTATTTGTGTTCGGGTAATGTGAAGCAAACTTCTGTACAGTTTTTTCCCACGCATAATATATTTTTTGTCAATTATGATATACTCTTCCGACAAAGTAATACGCTTTATTTTCTTTTTGTTAAAATTATCTAATTTTTTTTTAAATTAAAATAATTAAAAACCTAATGACTTCACAATTACCATAAAATCGTAATTTTTCCCAACAATACCACGTTATTTAAATTCGTGTTGTTTTTTTTTTCTACTGGCGCCTTGTGAAGGTGTTACCTATTCTATTCATCTATTATTGTTTTGTAATTGAAAATTATTCCATTTTGTAATCAAAATAAATTTGAGGTTTTCAGACATGTTTATAAAATTCTCTATAAGTTTGCTAAATGAAATCTTGCGGCTGGCCTATATTTTATTACAAAATTCTTCTTACACAATAATAGATTCAATCAATTACATTTACAGAAATCATATATTTCCTGACATTAGAGTTTAATTTAAAAAAAAATCACAATTTAAAATTTAATTTAAGTGTGAAATTGTTTCTTTTCAAAATATCATAAACAGTTATTGTTTTTCTTAGTTTCTATAAATAAACTTTTAAGACTGCATAAAAGAGGATAGCATCAACTTTGGTAAAAAAAAATATAGAATAATAGGAACAGACATTCACCTTATGTGACTTAAAAGTGACAAAATTAACCACAACAAATGTTTGCGTTATAACAATTTCAAAGACTGACTAGTATTATGTAAACTAGTGAGAGCTATTTTATAGTAATTATTTAAATTAAATTAAATCCGTTAACGTAGCAGATGCGTAAAAAATCATTGAGAGAGTGCGGGCAGAAATATTTTACGTTAACATCGATTGTCATTCACAGCAGAACTTTTTGATGTAAGTTTCTATTTTTATGAATATACTAATAATTTTTCAAATTATTGATTATTTTAGTTTCATCTTCTCACAATTTTAAATAAAAATAGACAATGCCGTGTGACACTGAAATTTGATTTTCCCCTATTTTTTTGTTTAATTTTACTGTATTATAATTTTGGATAAAGCAAAAAAATTTTGAATTCGGTGTTGCAACGTACTTGTGTTTGCCTTATAAAAAGACACAACAGAGCTTCATTTGAAAGGTATTTGTTAAAATTTTATAGGCGTATTATGTTTTCTGTACTTAATCGTTAATAATAAAGAAAAACGAAAGGCAAAACTCAAGTATGTCATATTACTGGACTAAGAATTTAGTGTTATATCCAAGGCTATAAAAATATACAGGGTGTCATGAATAAAACTGTAAAGTGAAACCAAAAATCTTAAATATTTTTCGTTTACATAAAATTTCATCTTTTTATTTGTGTATTATACGATTTTCATAAGTTAAGAAAAAAAGAGACACAAGAAAAAGGGATGAACCGTAGCTCAGTGATACCCGGTATAGCAAATATAATCTTTTATAAAATAATACAATACTGTTTTTAATTTATTTCTTAAAAAACTATGCACATTATAATTGGGATATGGTTCCCAAATGTTTTTTTTTCTATGCAAAAGTTTTGGATACCATTTGCCACAAGAAATTATTAAATAAATTATATATCTGTAGTATTACAGGAAGTACCATGAATTTATTATATAGGGCGCAGTAAAAAATATTATCAACATTATTATTAGCTCAGTCAATTCAGTCAACTAAAGTATTCTACAAGGGGCAGTTCTTGAACCAATATGTTTCTAAGCATTAAGGGTACTATTACACATTATAAAGCACATGGAAAATTATTTAGAATATTTCTGAACACGATTTAAATAATATAGAAAATGATTTACAACCTGCTACCAACAAATGGCACTGAAATAATGTACTTGCCATTTACCAGTTAATCAAGTAGCTAAATTTAGGTACGATTAAAGTTTTTTAAATTACTCATATTTCCGCTACCAAGGTCATGCCAGGAGGTATACCTAGCCAGGAGTAGAGGTAGAGATCTGTAAATGCTCACATAGCAGATACACTGAACCCTCCAGTTTTGAAATATATCGTGAGCAATTCTGCTCTTTCTTATTCTACATATAGTTAATTAGGTCTAGTTTTGAACTAGAACCATTTGTTTGAAAGGACGCTCTGTCCTTTACGCCACTGAGCTGATCTGCTTAAAGTTGATCATAATAAAAAAATATCAGAATCTGCTTTGCTAAAATATCTAAGATTTAAAATATGTAGTAATAAGGGATGGGTAATTTGACTAAGAAATAATAGGTTCATTATACACTACCATATTATACATTGGTTTAATTTCAATTCTCATATGGTAAAATTAGATGGAGTGGGGTTAGAGCAGTCTACTCAATACTGTCATCAATTAAACACAATCCAAAAATACATATTAAGATATATATTTAAGAAAGATACCTTATTCCAGCATCTTACTATAGAGAGTGTTATAAGTGATGTCAAAAACTTCAGGAGTTGATTTCTTGGACGATATTAAGGAAAAAATGTCCCATGAACATGGGTTTACTGAAGATTAATGGCTCTTTTTTCGACACTATTTAGGAAACACTGTTTATAAAGAGTGCCGAATATTTTATCCAAAAATAATCTAAAGTTTTCTAATAATATTACGTAGTAATGGTGTATGATAGTAAATTTCTCTGTTCGCCATCAAGAAGTTTAGATCTTAATTTAGTAATTATACGAGATAACGCCTATTACTGCACTTTTTACTATTTCGCAACGTTCACTAAATTTTGCATTCGCTAATAATTTTATGTATCTCCCTCCATTGCTTCGCCGCCGATGATATATGTAACACCAATAATTATTAACTATTACGCAAGTATTAATTGTAATATTATGAAAATGGATCAGATTTGAGACATTTCCAAAGACTTGGCATAGATAATTAGAAGTTTCTAAATGTCAAAGTAAGTATGTGTATAAGTAATGAGTATAAACTGGGTTGACAACCTGAAACGGGAAATAATTACATATGCAAACAAGGTCCTCAACTGTTTCTGTCTTATTATTTAAACTCATAAAGCGAATTGCAGGTGATTAGGAAGATATTACCGGCAGGACGTAAACTGCAAGACAGTTATATGAAACTATCAGAAATTGCCATGTGAGACCTGCAGTCATTGGCGCCTTATAATGAAACAGCAAGTTTTACTCAATTAAAATCTTTTTACAAAATTGCAAAAAGCTAAATGACTTTTTGTAAGTGACTTTTCCTAAGAGGAGTGTGATTTTGTTTTTCTCCTGTAGAGTAATTAAAACAATGAACAGGGCACCATGTTTTAAGGCCTTTTTTCTAGATATACAGAGTTGTCATTTTTACAATATACACCAATGGGATCTCCTAAACCCGAAGAGATTCATAGATGGTCAAATAACAATAAAGTTGCACGTATTCATGCTGTTTAAGGATCTGAAAAGAAATCCGGGATAATTTGCTTCGTTTCTGAAATATCTTGAAAAAAACTGAACTCAGGTTAATTTTTATTTTTTCCTCATTATTTAAGTGAATGTAATGAGACTTGTCAGGTTTACATAAGCCCATATGGACTATCTACTGGACGTTTAAAACATTTCTAGACCTACTAGATTTTCATGCGCATTTCGTCAACCAAGTTAGCGGTCTCTCTTTTTTTAAATTTCCGAAATAGGTGCCCGTAACTTTGTTGTTTTTTCTTTTATGTATCAGGCATAAATTCCTGCTAGGCTAATTTACTTCCTTAAAGATAAATATTATAACTTTTACGTAGGTAAACGCTAATAAATAATATACTTAATTTGTTTTTTTATTATTGTACTTACTTGAAAATTGAAAAAAACGGCAAATGAAAATGTTTTGTACCGAAATCAAATTTTGAAAAATCTGTCTGTATGGATATGTGTCTGTCGGCCGTAAACTATGTGTTTTATAAACAATTCTGAAACGAAATGTTACTAAATTTTTCTTCGGTCGGTACAGAAAGAGTACCATGGAAAACTTTCTCCCAAAATAATTATGTTAAAATAAAAATTGTTTCAAGTAAAAAAAATTTCAGAACTCTGTCGAAAACTTATCTTGAGAATTTCTTATTGGATTAACCGTTATCGAAAAAACGGTGCTAAATTTAGTTTCACAGTTCATTTTGTGACAAAAAAAAATCAATAAATTAAATGAATTAATAGATGTTAATTAATTAATTCCTCTTATTAAAAAATTGGATACGATATTGAGAGAGTACTGTTGAGATGCACCTAGCCGAGACCAATTTTATTATAGGATAGATATATTTTGAAAATTTTTTTCTGTGTCCAACGTCCGAACGCAACTTTTATTCCTTATTTACTGTTCAGTTTATTGATTCTAATAATAAATAAAAAACCATTATTGTTTCACGAATAATGTAAAAATGTGTGTAATTTAAAGTAAAATAAAGTAAGTAACACATTTTTGGGGTTATAGCTAACAAAAATAAAAACTTTAATGAGTTTAATACAATTGCAAAATATAGTGTTGTCACAAATTACACTCTTATTGTTTTTCACAATCAAGAACTATTATTTTTATATACATTTTAGCAAATGGGTTGCATAAAATTACGATTATATAGAAATCTGAATTATTCATTTTAGCTTCGTGGTTTGCTAACTTTTATACCAAAATTACGGTGACATATGGCCTGAGCACGATTTGCAAATGTTTTATAGTAGCTATTTAAAACGTTTATTTTCATATTGATGGCTTTTTATATCATTTAAAAGATTTCACTACATTTGTATTTCTACACAGTTTCTAGTAATAAAATTTGATATATTTATACATAAATCCAACTGGACTTCTAATACTATTGAGAAATACATTAAAAACAAATAGAATTTATATATCTGCAACAAAAGTTGTAAGCAAACATTATTATCGGTCATACATTTTCATACCACAATAGATGAGTTATAAAAAAGTGGTAAACAGGAAGATGTTTTCTAAGATTCCGGCCCATAGGTACCCAAAATAATTTATGTACATACCTCTATTCCTAATATGCTCTACTTTCCTCTCAAATAGCCATATTGGGTAGAAAATCCCTCATATAATTAACTACCAATCGAAGCTTGGGAACTTTGCTTTTATACATATTTTTTATAAATTTAATACACATGAAAATCAAACTAGTTCTTCATAGCAACTTCAGGAACAATCTGGCGAAAATATTTTTAATACTGAATATCTAATTTTTGAAATATCGTCAACATATACAAGGTGAACTAAATAAGTGGGCACCATTACTAACGCCGTTATTACTGGAGCTACAAACTCGGTTAAATTAACAAGCTGGTGGAATTTTTGTTGCTGATTTTGATGGTGAAAACAGAAAACCAATCGTGCGTCCAGTTCTCGAGTTCTTTCGAAATATGTATATTTCTTTAAAGGACTGCCAGATATATTTTTGCACTAGTCGACGTAAATTCAATTTCTGAACAAAATTGTTTCTAAATACTTTCTCTGATAAAATTGAAAATAACAGAGTTATTTAAAAAGTGTTATAAACTCTTTAATAATCAAGCAGCCATGAAACAAGAAAACATTCCTTCTCAATTTTTGTAATGTGTCAAAATAACAATTTTGCTTGTTTGTTACTGTTAGTCTCAGTTTCATCCTAAGGAAAATATCTTTTTCGCATACCGAAAAATGTGATATGCTGTAAACATATTTGATTTGTCGGCAAAGTTGCCAAAAGGTACTTCAACGTTACAATGAATTATTTCTTGGCGGCCGTGAAGTACTAAGCTCCATTGAAGATTAAGAAGTAATGAAAGTGTTTTTATTAAGAAGAAGACTTATCTCATATCATAAGAAATTAAAATACTGTTTTGGTATATACTGAAGCCCAATCGAATAATTTTATAAGAGATTTGTCTAAATAAACTGGCATTGCTTTTAATATTATTCGAAGAATTCTAAAGAAATATAAATTTGCACCAAACAAATATCAAACTGTTCAAACATTAGAAGAAGGTAATAGCGAAAGGATATGTAGGTGGTTATTGATAAATGTACTAAAGGTCCAAACTTTTCTCGAAAAAATTATAAATTTTTTTATCCATGGCTTATATAATAGAAACAGTCGCTATTATTAGAGAACCCCTTATTGGTTCATTCACACATTCCGCAGAGATGTTTCAGTGTTAACGTTTGATGTGGTTTTGCCGGATGCATAATTACTGATGTATATGTTTACCAAGGTTCATTGACAGGACACCGTTTAATTGAATTTCTAACAATTATTCTGGGAGAATTTTTCGACCATTTGGATAACGCCTGGCAAGAAATCTATTTCCAACAAGACGAGGCCCATAATTTTAACGGAGCCAGAAAAGTTTTACGGAGATATTTTATAAGCAATTGAATGGCTATAAACGACTCTGTACAGTATCCCCCTCGTTCACCTGACGTAAACTCTCTGGATTTTTATTTTTAGAGACACATAAACGGTTAAGTTTACAAAATGAGATATAACAACGTAAAAGAACTACAGAAGTTCAGAACAGTAAGACATTCTACTGGTGGTAGGACTGTCTTTAAGGCAAAACGTAGTGTTTTGAAAAAAGCCCAACAATGTCATTAAGTACGAGGCGACGCGACGTTTTTGAACATTTAATTTAATAGTTGTATACTTTATTGTAATTTTAAAATAAATTTTTGTTCTGATCTATAGCTACTTCATTTTAAAGGGTTTAAGACAGTTATTTTTAAATAAATCGAAAGTTCTCAATTTTATCAAAATAAAAATGCGTAGAGGAATTTTTGTTCGAAAATTGATTTTACATCGATTGATATAAAAATACGCATGGCGTTCCATTAAGAGACTGCATATTTTTGGAAATAACTCGAGAGTTAAATGCTCTTCTGTGTTTCTGTCGTCAACATCGTAATAAGCGAAACAAATGTTTCTAGTTTTCTAATTTAATTGACTTCGTAGCTCCAATAATAACGAAGTTATTAACTCTGCCCACCTATTTTGCTTCACCATATATACACAAATAGATACACGGACAAACATTTTTTGCATTTTGATTCGTGTTATCAGATGTCAAGAAAAGTAACACAATGTAGAGGTTCTTTATTTGACATCAATACTGCATGTCGAGGTGCTGTCTAAAATTATTGATAACCCAAAGAAATATAAAAATATGCGAAATAGGTTCAATATATACACATATTCTTCATTTAGTTTTAGATTTCGTAAAATTATTTTAACACAGTTTCTGCATCCATTTATTAACAGGGTATTTAATAATCTGATGAAGCTTCATCTCTACAAATTCTATTATAGAGTTAAAACAAAATGGACCACACCAACGAGTTCTCAGCAAATATAGCAGTGATTGTAAAATTGTTAGCTTGAAAACATGCTGAGAGCTTTGTTAGTATCCCGTTTTGAGTACATACTTTTAATTTAATTGCGTCATTATAATCACATTTTAATTATTAGTTAAGTCTCGAAACAAGTTGAAGAAACAAGCTAACGATGTCCAGAAGGTTTAATAAACTACTATTTCATAGACTTGCATTTCATATTGAAAAAACTGATTATTTTACCTTAATTTGATGTTGGTGAGAATTTTCCCACTGTAAATTAGGTGTTACATGTTCACACATTTGTGGTCTATTTGTCGAGCTTCTGTACTTAGATTTACTCTAACTATTGTCGTAAATAATTGCTAGAAGTAGACACTGATAATTTAATTAAATCCGAAATATACGGAAAAAGTAATTTAATGAGTTTGGGTACTATGCGTTTCATATTTTGCAAGTAAAAGTTTTGAACTTTCACAATAATTAAAAATAGTATAAAATTTTGGGTGAATGCATTTATCTTTAATATTCTTGCAAATTACAAATTCGATCCTGTTTAATCACATATTTAGTATTGGCCAATTTACCGATGCGACGCCAGGAGAAACAAAGTTGCTAACCGTCCTTGATAAGGAAGGACGTCTTGAATTTGGGCCCCTATTTTTGCACGTTTTAAGACTCCTAAAGGGACACTGAATGTCCTGGATTTTAACATTTGATCCAATATCCATCTATCAAGTAACGCGCGTTATCTATTTATAGGCTAACATTGTTAAAATCTCTTCCGAGTCATATAAAGGCATTACTCTGGGACACTGGCAAGTAAAAACTTGACATTTTAAATGTTATAAAGTATTTGTTTGTGCTAAGATCACAGTAAACTAAAAGTTCCTTCTTTTGTTTATCTTATTAGATATGTAGCAATAATATCTACATATAGACTATTACCGAAATATTGTGCACATAAAAAAATCAGAAGCTGACAGCTACAGACAGTTATTTCAAGGGAGAGTCTCAGGCACGCTTTATTTTTTTACGCCATGTTAAATAATAAATATGTTGCTTTACTTAATTGATAAAGTATCACTATTCCTATGTAAAGTATGTTTTGACATTATTAAAACAAGAAATTAACAGAAACACACTTGTTTTAGTCAAGATTCCTAAGCCTTCTAATAATATTGCACGATTAATCCGTATAAACAACTCGCTCAGTTACCTTTGAGGTCTCTTTGTTTCTACTTCCGCATCATCTTTTGGATACAGGGTCGAATTTCGAATTTATCAGTTTCGCGAAGGAAGCCGGAAATGTATCAGTACTAGGTCGGTTAATAAAATATTCTATTAGGTCAGTAGGTGGTATTATCGAGGGTATTTTATATTGCTTTTAAGAATTAGATTATAAATTTTCATAGGTTTGCCAGTGTTTTTGGTGTGTTTTATACAGTTTATACATTATATATTTTAGCAGATTGTGACAACTTAAGGTGTTTAACAGGTATGTAGGTGAAATTTTCCTGTGTTTAAGTGTATTTTATACAGTAAGTGTGTTTCGCAGATTGTGACAATTCAAGGTGTGTATCAGGTATGTAGGTAAAATTTTCTCTTGTGTTTATGTGTATTTTACACATGTTTTTTAAAATATTTTGGTGGGCTGTGACCATTGGGTGTTTCCTGTTTACAAGTGGCTGTGGTAAAATAATACTGGAAACACGTTCAAGCCTTGGGAAGATTCCAACCAACCAACAGTAAAGAATATCGGGAAGATGTGGAAGATGGTAATGTTTCACAAATTACAAAGAATGTTTCAAAGCAACATGCTAGCAGTCACAAAAAATAGTTTTAAATTTTTGCTAATTTTAATTTAGAGTTAGATTTTAAACAAGAGTAAAACAGAGATAGATTTTTTAATTTAACAGAAGCGGTGTCAAATATCTATTTATCTAAGGCTCTACTTTTAAATCTGTTGTATATCGCGTTCATTGTAATACAGAAAAGTTTTAAGTACGGCTCTGCATGCCTCCATTTAGATCTTGTTGACATGTGAGAGCGCTTGCTTTAAAGTTTTTATGAGTCCTTTTATAGCCTTTTCTATATACATAATATTTCTGTAATATACTATACATTTTGTTATTTTTCAGAAAAATATAAAATGTATATTTTATTACAGAAATACTGTGTACCTGCATAGAAAAGGCTACAAAAAAACTACTATGAAAAATTCAAAGCCAGCACTCCCATATGCCAACAAGACCTAATTGGAGGCATACAGAGCCGTATTAATAATTTCTGTGTATTACAATGAACGCCATATTAACAACTTATTTGTACATATTATTCCATTAATAATAAATCATTAACTTTTAATATATCGAGTGTTTACTCAATAAACTTAATGATGTTAATATTATTAAAAATTGAATAAAAACTATAAATAGCCATTGTACTTTTTTGTTATACTGGAAAATGCTATCTATTTTTATACAATACTTCTTGCTTTACCGAAGCAAATACACACTTGTTTATTGATTTATCAATAACAACTAATGTAGTAATGTTTACAAAATGTGTACATTGTTAATAGGCGCAGTCTAGTTGACTGGATGTATTCTGTTTGGAATGAAATGATTAATATGTAATAAATGTATAAACAATAGAAAGAATATTTTCAATAAACTTTTATAAATGTATTTGTAAAGTTTCACTTAACAAAATACGTGCAGTATGATTTTTGTACTATATGGTATTCCACATTATTACTTTTCTTAGTATGAAACTAATTAATTGCCGAAACATCTAGTAGAAATTTAATTACACTTTGCACATTTAATTCAGATATATATTGAAGATGCAAATAAAACTATGATGATATTTATCTGTACACAGTGTTTTAAAAAGTTTAGTTCTTAATTTTGAAAATCGCTGATTCAAATCTACTACTATTTTTACTAAATTGTCCAGTTTATCCAGTTTAATTCATTATCTTTATCAGATTAACACAGTTATCAATTTTCATCACTTTAAGTAGATACTGTAAGTTTTCAGAAACAAGTAACGGATTTCATCGAATATCGAACTATTAAAAATGAAAATTTATAAATAGTTATATTTTTACAGTGCTTTACAAATTTTAAATGATGAAAAGTTCAAAACAAATACATTGTCTGATATGTTTCTATTTTCTTGTGGTATTATAGAAGTTTATGCTTATTACTTTAAGGCCACAAAACATTTTTATTTGTTTTCTTTTATATATATTTTGTTTCAGGTGAGATAACCAAGACAATGGGACATAACATTTTGGTATGTGTGACAAAAATTTATTTAAACTGTGTATGTATGTGGTAAAGTACCTGCTGTTGAAACTCGGGGTCCAATTATTTGATTACACACCAAATATTCAAATGTTTTTTAAATGTTTTTAAATGTTTTCTAAATGGTTTTTAAATTTTTTTATAACTTCCTCACGAATCACCTTTGGTTAGTTGAAAATTACTCCGAAAGTAGGTTCATTTGATAATAAGTAGTTAGAATTGATTTTAAGAGAAATCTCCCAAAATCGAAACACATCTCAACGGGAGCAGCTTTATCTGGAAATCGTTATTGATATACAGGGTGATCATTTGTGATTAAAGAAAAAACCATCACATTTTATTTATAATATTGTTATGCGTAAAATTCATATGTAAATTAAAAAAAAACAAAAAAACCCTTACCTCATCTAGTATTAGCCAATTAATCAAGTAAAATCACATTCTATCCAGAGGAAAATTGCTCTTTCAAAAAGTGCTACTTTCCTAATATTACAGTAAATTTATTACTCATTCTTAGATACAACTGACCATTCGGTTCTAAACGGATCTATTTTAAAAATTAAATATTATGGTGCAGGTTCGTCGCTTGACCCATCATTGAAATAACACTCTTACTCTTCCGTGATATGCAAACTGTATATCACTCATATCAGTTGTCACAATTATTACTACATTATTTGTAACATTAGTTGTTACTTCATCAATTCGATACAAATAGAAATGTAAAATATACTGCCTTCAAATTTATATATTGTTTCTAAAATTGCGTTATTCTTTCTTAGTGCAGAAAATGAAACGTTTATGTGATCCCGTTTTTTAAATGATGAGCTGTAGAGAAATATTACATCTCAGTAGAGGAAGTACCTAATACCAATATTTAGCACAATTTAGATCTTAAAGACTGAAATTTATACAGTGTGTCCCCAAAGTATGCAACAATCAAATTTTTCTTAATCAATAATTTACCAAAAAAAAAAATATTTTTAATAAAAGTTGGTGCATTTAGTTAACCTCAGAAAGCGTCAATGAAATAGATTTGTAATTTCATTGTCAGTAAGATGGGAAATAACTGAAATTTAAATTTGGCTAATCTGTAACTTTTGTTTATCATGATATGGATAAAATTTTAATCAACTCTCAATAATATTTCTGATTATCTAAAAAAAAGTGCTTTACAATTTTATTAACTGCTATCATACCGCTTATCAGATGAAACATCTATTTCACGTTTATGGTTTATTTTTAATGCAATAATTTAATTTAATTATTAAATATAATATTTTGGGAAATTCATAATGAAGAAGATTGACATATATTACATATCTTTTGGCGGACGATGTATATCGGAATTCTACATTTGACTTTCAGAACATCTATCACAATTACTAGAACAAATAAATGAAGAAATAGGAATCATTTTCTCTTATAGTAGTTAGAAGTTTTAATTTAAAATAAAAATCTACACTTATCTAGTTTACAATTTCTTAAAATTAATCCACAATTATTATAGATAAGGTTGCAAAAAAAATTAAAACTATTTAATATTAATGATAAATGTTAATTAAATTTTTATACATAGTTATGTAGAATAATTTTAAAGATGACTCAAAGAATAAATAAAGACTTAAATAAATTCTATTAATACAAAAACACTTGATTCTATACTTGACGTGCCTATTACCAGTAAAGTTGACATCATTTGGAGATTATTAAAACTAAACTTATACCACAAATTATCTTACATCGGTAGTTCACAAATATGGACGAAGTATCATTCTTAATTTTGTGAAATCCGTTAAATATTTATTAAAATGACAGCTTTGTCGTTATCCTATAAACAGTATTTGTTTATATTTGATTCGCAATCATGCAATAAATGCATGATTGTTTCCTCAGAGACGATTTAGAGTCCCAAAACTGAACAGTAAATTTCAACATTATCTTGTTTCATGTGCATATATGTAGGTATTCATATTCCGCGATATTAAACAATACAAATGGAATAACCATCACTTTTTAACAGAGCTACTTACCCAATATTACGAAAGATTTATTATACATTTTTAGATGTACAGGTAGTTACCTTCTAATAAATTAAATATTATGGTGAAGGTTCGTCGTCTAATCTATCATTCAAATAAAACGGTTACTCTTCTTTATATGCAATTTTTATATTGACCCGTATCAGTTGCCACTATTACAGCAATTTTACTAACAATAATTATATTGATTTATTAATTCGGTACAATACAGAAGGAGAATGCACTGTTTTCAAATTAATGTTTTATTTCTAAAATTATCACTCGAAAATTGACCCTCTTGTAACTTTTTCATTTTTCGAGTTAAAGAAAAATATTTTAAATAAAAGTTATAGGGAATTTTATGATTTTCTTCAAGATGTCTTCTTTGAATATACAGGGTACTCAATAATAGCGGGACATAGCAAACTTGTATTTTTTTTCCTACATATTTTCAGTTTTCTAAAATTTATGTTCATTCGGTTCCAATGATACAGGGTGTTAAATCATTGAGTTCTACAACAATAAGCAAAGATATATATATACACCACTGGTCTCGATATATTAATATACATCATTGAATCGAAAAAATGTGTAAATTTTAAAGAACTGAAAATATAGAGGGTGTTTTATTTAAAAAATACAAATTTGCTATGTCCCCATTTTATGAGACTATTTTTTTTATATTTAAAGAGATCACCATAAAGACAAATATAGAATTCTCTACAAGTTTTATTTGAAGCATTTTTCTTTATCTCGAAAAATAAAAAGTTATAAGGGGGTAAATTCTCATGTGATACGCTTGTATTTTCTTGTTGCTAATATCACATATAAAGTAGCAAATGCCTTTAAACATATTTCTTGTTTTTTGTATTCATTGTATTTTAATGTTAAGTTCTAAATATTAGATAAATATACGAAGTGATTCAGAAAACATGATCTCTCCCTATATATCATCAATAAATAGATGGCGAGTTGCTGTAAAAGCCGATGTATTTAGCACTTCAACTGAGCCCGATTTCGTATATCGGCAAAAGCATTTCACTAAATCTCTGACTACAGAACGCCTCAAAACTTTTACCCAATTTTTTTTACCGCGCAATGTTGAAAAGGCTTAAAAGATTTTGTTGATCCTGAAACAATGTTTCAAAAATTTAAGCGGTTTCAATCTTATGATCAAAAGCGTAAAATTTCAAGCCTCCAAATTTTAAGATTTTTGTTACTGAAAAATCTGAGAACTGGCCGACAAAATGTGATGCATAGTGTCTTTTCAATTCTACAAATTTTAGTTTTTCAGTGAAACTAAGATTTCATGAAAAATGCCGGAGTTTAAAGAGGAAATACGTAATTTCTCAATCGAAATAATTAAATTAACTTAAAATTTTCAAATAGCAATACACATTGAATTGTATATCATTAGAAGCATCTTGATAAGCTCTATCGACTACATTTACAGTTTTGAAAATATTAATAGGTTCCCATTTTATATATCAAGATGCGTATTTTCTACGTTTCTGTAAACCCTCGGTAGACCCAGAAGTTCGGAAAATGTCTGTAACTGTTCTAGGGAAACACGGGAGTGATCATGTATTGTAAATCACCTTGTATACAAAAAATAACAAATTTGTATAATTTTCGTAGAAGTACAAAATCATTAATATTAATATAATACCATGAGATAAAAATGGTACTTAAATAAATGAAAGTATTACTATCTATGAATGTATGCCTATTACATAAATATTAATGATTCGAAAAAAAAAATCTGTTCATGTTAAATTTGTTTCAAACCAAAATTAATTACTTAATTCTATTTAATAATAAAAAATAGCTTGTTAAACATTATTGTATAGATGTACTGTAATATATTTGTATTAACAGAAATACAGATAAATGCAATTAAGAAATTTAATAATAATAAGATGAACATGAGTTTGAGGAACATTAAATAATTGGTTTAAATTGATATGATTGTGAAAGAAATTTAACAGAACGTAACTATTTAAAAGGTACGTGTTTAACATTCGGATATTATTAAATTAATAAGTTGTATATACTTTGTACACTCGAGGCAGATTTACTAATAATTATGTCTATAAAATGTATTTCGGTGGTAGAAAATTGTAAGTATTTTGTTGTTGCAAAATAACTTTAAAAAGTTATCCTTTCTACATATATTTAGCAATAGAAAGGATTTTATATTTTAATTTGTATATAAAGAACTTCATACTTCATAATATACAGGGTCTCCCAAAAGTAGCGCACGACCGTGTAGTTGTTTTGTATCTATAACTCATTGCATTGAAAAGTTTGAAATGAAAAACTGAGAGAATTATTTCTTTAAAGGTTTAAAATCATGAATAAAATTTTCATTTCTACAATTATGGCGGCTACCGTGAGTCCTGAAATGCTCTAACATGTACAGGAAAGCTTCATACGAAGAGCCAACGTATGTCTAAGACAAATTGGTAGAATTTTGAACATTTACTATAACAAAATATTGCTAATTATTGTTAAACTGGGTCGAGTTTATTCAACGGTGTTGCTGTTTTTCTACATTTAAATTAAATGAGGGACAAAGGATGTTTTAAACATTTTTTTTCAGCACTCTATTACATCCCTAGAAAATATGCCTTCAAGATGGTGCGTGACTTTTGGGACACCCTATATAGTGGATATTCTTTTAGATTACACATACAAAAATAAACAATAACACCGGCACTCTTCCAGCTTTATTTTTCTTTCTACTTACATTTTTAGTTCTGCTATTTGTAAAAATTTTAAATTTGTTTAATAATGTGTGAAGAAGTTAAGCTAAAATGGGTATTTTTTAAAAAACCGCTGTTATAAATTAAATTTGACGAACAAAAACGGTAAATAAGCAAGCTCTTTATCAAAATGTCCACAAAATAACTGATGTCGCGACCCAAAATAATTGATGGCAAAATCTAAAAAGCTTTACTTTCTCCAAAATTTAAAAGTATCCCATATATAGCATAACTGTAATTCTGCGATTTTAGCGAGGATCAGTTTTCTTTGTGATTTGTGTGTTATTATTTTATTAACTATTTTACATCATTAAATCGTTATGACTAAAATAAATAAAAATGTATGCCTTAATATTAATTTGAAAATTGTCAGCAAAATTTACCTATAAAATGAACGTTTTCTCAAAAACGGATGCTTAAATTAAAAAACAAAGTCATGAATTGAAATGTCTCGCAATGATTTCATTATTAAAAGACTAGAACATAATAGGCAATGTTCATCCCATTTAAGTACCACCATCTTCAAGATTATTTTCCAACCTTTGCACAAATATTGTTATTTATTAATGATAAACATGTACCAAGTTGTAATCAAATATCACAAATGACTAAGGAGTTATGAAACAAAATTTAGTGTATTTTTACTACCTAAGGAGCTGTTTGGATATATTTTTGGATATATATTTAAATTGTACTAAGTCGACCATTATGCGATTCCCGAATGCATCGTTGACTTTTTGACATACCTTTTTGAAGACACCCTGTATATATTCCATGTCAAACATTAATACAACTTTTTAAAATCAATATTTACTACAAAATAGTTATTTTACTTGGGTTATGTTGTTAATAAGATTTTTTTTGGTTACAATACATAACAGGTAGTAATGATATAGTTACTGTCACTTCGTTTAAATATTACTTACGTCAGACAGTTCATTGCTACTTAGTTTACATTAAAAATCCACCTGAAGTTATTTAAATGAAAGCTTAATGTAGATAAGGTGTTTTTGTTCATAGTTCTAAATTACTAATAATACTGTACATTAAATATGAAATTAGTTCCTTCACTAAAAATATTTATCGTGTCACACTTGTCAGAAACCTACAATCTGGCAGCGTACCATGAAACTATTTTGTAATAAATAATTACGGGTTTATCATTTAAAAATTGTTTTACATTTTGAAGACATGGCTAGACATTTCGTTGCTACTCATTTACATAATATTTCGTAAGTGATTGATTTGATTGTAGAGAACATACAAAATAATTAGACATTTTTTGTAACTTATTGCGGATATGCATAGACACTGTGTGAAGATAGAAATATATATTATATTCCAGATTTCTTTGATATAAGGTAGAGTAAAGCCCTCAATTATTTTCACTTTAAAGACTACCCTCATAATTAAATCACATTAATGAAAAGGATGCAGATGTTTAGTTTCCGAATTCACTGCTATCCGTACAAACCTAGTTTAAGTTCATTGAAAATGAAACGGCATTATATTATGAAGACAAATAATTTTGTTACATAGAGATTATGAGGTTATAACACTTTTTAAGTTATAGGCCCCCTTTGACCAAACATTGGCATATTGATATTACTAGTGCAAATTGAGCAAATGTTGGCATACGAAGATTTCCAGTGATTGACATTATCATTAAATGATTAAAATTAACGTTGAAATGATTTTGAAATAATGGTTTATAAAAGAAAACAAAAAATATTAAACGAAAACTCATGTTATTAGTTAACGACTAATTCACTTACACATAGATGAGTAATTAAACGGTTATACATTTATAAGAGAAATTAGGATTAATTTTCAGTATTGCAACTCTGACATAAAAAAGTTCTCTGTACATATTTTTTCTTCAAACATCTTACCCGATTTGTTCAGATAAATTTTTGGCACTTAACCTCGACATAAGTAAGATTCATATTATTCGTACAAAGTAATGGATGAATTGTGTTTTAGCGTTTTTTGCTCCTTGAATGACGTTTTCTTCTGTTTAGACTTTGTGTGAATGTAGCGGTTTCTTCCACTTTCCTCAACCTTTCTACTCTATTCTCCTCTTTATTTCTTTAATTTTCATGCTCGATTTGTACTTTTTTTTCTAAAATTTTTTATAATTTAATTTATTTTCATCTTTCCTTTGTGTTGTCTTAGCTTTTACTATGACACTCTTTAATTAATTGTCATTTTCAGATGTACAAACATCATTTTATATAATCCTGTCCTCAATAATAAAGCTCTCAACGCTTCTCGTTTGTCCCTATCCATCTCATACACATTTATAGCACTCTTCGAGGCAATCACTTTTCCGATTGAAACTGAAAAAATGTTTCATCACCATCGAAGTTAATACTAGAGGAACTTTATTTCATAAACCACTTACGAATATCATTCTCAGCTACATTTGATAAGATAGCTTCAGGAGAACAACTCCTGAAAATGTATAATTTATCAGAAATTTTTGGAATTTGTCCCCCCATCGGTATCCATAAATTTTTTACAGATATCTGAAGATCGACTTTCCATTTCGGAAATCCTTTACGGTGATATTCAATCAGCCACTACCTCAAAATTTTTTCTTCCTCCAAGGTCAAGTAAGTTTTAAGCCCTGGTCTCATTTTGGTGAATCTAGGACCAAGACTAAACTGCAAAGTAGACCTAGAATTCCATATTTTTTGGCAATAGTTTTCTTGTCTCCACCAAAGTATGATTATTTACTGAGCCTTTATTCAGCCAGCATCTCCAGCAAGGGCCCGGTAAACAACCAGAGTTTGGTATTTGCTGAGGTTGTTGATATTACTCAGCGAATTTTGTACAGTTTATCCATTACAATTGTTTTAATATGTCTTTTTCCCATTTACCTTCGGCATTTATAAAATAATCCGCATAAGTCATTCACATAAAAGAAGAATACTGTTAGATACATTATTTTAAAAAGTCTGATAATTTTACAATGATTTTATAAAATCATTTTTTATCACCTTGATGCCAATAACAGATCAAATTCCAATGATGAGGGTTTTAAAATTTAAATTCTATTGCAATGAATGAGACTAAACGATAATTTTACTTGCTGTAGTTATGAAAAAAATTCAAAATGTTATTTAGTGTAAGGTTTGCCACCAATAGCTGATTTCAGTTAATTAAAATGTGCGTTAAAATTTTAAGATTTTGGTAAGTTGTGTTTCATGAAAATAAAAAGGAAAATTTAATACGATAAATTTTTTGCCTCAATTTTTAAAATAAAAATACGAAAGTATAAATCGTTTACTAAATCAGTATCACTGGATAGACTAGTACATTTCAAGCCCACCTTCAACAGTAATCTGACAGAAATCGTCTGACAAATGAATAATAATATAACTTCCATCTGCTTGTATTCCTGAAATATAAGAGTGAAAGGTATTTATCAAATCGCCTAGGGTCTTTGGCACGTGAACCAGTGTCTGCGATGTCATTATTACAAAGATTGCAGTTTATCAAATGATTATTAGAGTGGTAGGACGCAAGACTTTCTTTGCCCCCGGCCTCGCAAATACTTCACTAACACCGCCGCCGAGTGAACGAATTAGAGCAAATAAAACCAATTTTGTCGCAAGATTCAAATTCCTTAGTAATTCTTTTATTAGTTCGCATCTAGTATTAATTTATGTTTGTTTTGTAATACACCATAATTAAAGGAAATGATACATCAATTATATTAATCTATTATTTAAAATGACTTTAATCTAAATGTAATAGTTATTTGCCTTTTAAATACATTAGTCTTACTGTTGTATTAATTTTCTTGCAGGTTGAACAAACTGGGTCTAAATTGAACTAGCAAATCATTTTCTGAAATTTATTGTACATAATTTATTTCTACCGTTTGCAACACAATAGAAACAAAATTTAAATAACTTGTATAGTAGCCTGGGCAATCGACGATTCGTAATATAACAACTTGTTAGAATTTCAATTGTTCGTACGTCTATTTCTAAGTAAATGCCAAACATTCATGATGATCAGAGCTTAAGGCGATGGTTTCATCAGGTGACTAACGCAAAATTGTAAATCTTACTTTTTTAAGTATGGTAACCAAAAACAGCAACAATTATCTCATTTTATATAAAATGCTTATTATTTAGTAGATGAAATTGCAACAAAACTGAAGCTCAATTTTTTTTAATTGTATAAAAAATATTTCTCGTTAAACTTGTCAAGTAATAGTTATTTACGTAACAGGACCGGAAAGTGATTCTCTACTGAGAGAGCTGGCAATTTCCAGAGCGAGCCCTAACGAGCCCTGAATGTCTGTAAGCCCAGTAAAGACACTTTCCGGGTATGTTTCAACAATGTTTTTTCTGCAACCGTTCTTGCCAGTCTCAAAATTTTTTTTACTTTAACAAAATTCATAAAATTCAACTGACATGTCAAACGCTTACTTTTAAACAAGACTTAATTATTTTTGTTATCGTATACTGTTTATTTATTCATCTATTTATATAGAAATACACCGTCCAAGAGTACAAGTACCAATTACAGGATGGGGAAAAGTAAATAATACATTGCATAAAAAAAGAGAAATGAAAAACCGCTGCCAATTATTACTTGGGGATCAGAACTTCCTCACCGTAGTAAAGCTCGACGTGTAGTGGAGTTTATAATAAAAGCAATTTTTAACGTTTCAAAGAAGTCACATTTGTGACGTTTCAAAAAAAGTCACATTTTAACGTTTCAAAAAGTCACATTGGCGGAATGTCATTAATATTTTTTTTAGACATTGGGACCGATTTTGCTCATCAATGAACTCAATCTCTTCCTTGACCTCTAGAATGTGTGTACCAAAAACTGTAGCTGCTATCGCGAACCACACAGACAGACACACAAACAGAAAAATTTTTCTATCTGAAATTTAGTGTATCATCATAATTCGTAGAAATTTCAAAATTTTTTTCACAAATACATAACTTCCTCACTTTGAGGGGTGAGGAAATAATAACACATAAAATACGGAATATTGAGTAAAACAAAAAAAACAGTTTTTCTAGTAGAGGGGGATAAATTGCTACATTTTTTATTAATATAAGTAAAATTAGCAATACTTGTTTATTTCTATGTGTTCCGAGGCTTTCTACATCAAATCTTGTGAGAAGAATTTGAACAGACCAATAATGCGTTCCCTCAAAATTCCATGCCAATATATTTGATTTCTTAAGATCCTAGGTGTTGGCTTTTAAATTCAGTGAGGATTATCCCTTAAGCAAATGAGACAATTATTCCTACTAATAGTTCCATGAGGACAAAATGTTGTTTTATAATAAAAACAAATATTATGCTGAATATTATCATCATTATTACATATTTCCATAATTTCTTGAAAAAATTGAACTCTTGAAATGATGTTTTATGTCTTTTTATAGTTAAGTCGAGAAAGAGTATTGATTTATTATCGTTCTCTGTTTCTAAGGTAAAAGATATATTATTATGTGTTATTGATAAAATCGAGGAGTATTTTTAATTGTCTGTCTGTCCCTTTAAAACCTATTAGGATGTCATCATATTTTATATTACAGTATTAAAACATGCCACCCGAAGAGAAAATGGTACCTACGCCATAAATAATCTGGTACTAAATTTCACTTGTTAAGAAAATAGTTTTTTAATTACTGCTTTTGCAATATTATATTACTAATTAAAATAGTTTTTATAATCATTAAGTAGTTCTGAGCTCATTTATTTTTTTAAATGATATTCGTTCGGTCTGACGTTCTGTCAGAAAAAAGTGGAGTAATTATTTTAAATGTCTGTACGCAAAGCTCTTAATTAAATTTGGTTAGATTGTTTCTAAATATATGGCATGGTTTGATTGATTGCCATTATAAGTTTTAAGCGTGTATTTTTTTTATAATAAATTTAATGTTTAGAATAGGTATCTTAATGTGTAAATTAAATAAGTAATATTATCATTCGAAATCTAATAGTGTCTATTACACTACATTGAATCATCAAAGGTTGCAAGCACGGTGTTTATTTAAAAAAATGTACTTAGTAGGAATAGTGTTTTATTTTATAAGGTTCTTACAGATTTCTAAAATAAGAGGACAAGATAAATTACTTTTTATTATAGGTGCTTTGTAACTTTCATACAAATTTTCAGTTTGATTTAACAGTTATACAAAACTATTTTTTAAATTTAAAGAGTTTGAAATGACACGTTGGAATAAAATATTGTGAATATGACGGTTAAAACATATTGCTTATGCTGAATTGTTGTTTCATAATGTTCAGACTATAATTTCTCGGCAACTAGCTAGCGTTATACTATTTGATCAATAAATTAAAAAAACTACCACAATAAGTAGCAAGGAAACATCTTTCTGATTTAGCGATATTCCATATTAATATACAGGGTTATTCATTATAAATTACCCACCTCTTATCATCATTATTATTTTAAATAAAAGTTGTGTGGTTATAACTGAATTTTGTTAAAATGCTATCAAAAGTACAGTAGCGTGCAGACTTCAGGGAATACAAAAAGATGTTTTTTTTTTTATATATTATTAAATTTATTATTTATTAATTTTATATATTATTAAATTTTTGGAATGATCCTTTGTTCCTGATTTCAAAAATGTACCTTATGTTACCCCTACCATTTACCGCTTTTGAGTTATTAAACGTCGAATATCTTAGTTAAACTAGTTACTGTAAATATGGAAAAGTTGACATTATTAAAGTGAGCTATGAAAATGACAATTATTATGTTTGATAAGTGGCATTTCTTTAATGATATAATCAAAATGGTTTACAGTGAGGAAGAAAAAACCAAATATTTATACAAAATAGATAACAAAGATTTATTTAGAAAATTTAAATATAAATAAATGATAACTTATAAAGGATTTTCGATGTGTCCACCATTATTGTTAATGCATAATTGATAACGTCTTCTTATATTTATAATTGCACTGGAAATGGCTTCATTATTTACATTCAGATTGTTTATTTCACGTCAAATCCTGTATTTAGTGACTTGAATACTATTATTATTATTATTATTGAAAATGAGTTTTAGAAATTCCCAAAAAAAAATTGATCCATAGGGGTCAAATCCGGACTGTTAGGTGGCCATTTAATAGGTCCATTATTCTCTATCTATATTGGGAATACATTATTCAAATGATCTCAAACGGGTAGGACACTATGCGGAGTTGCCCCATCCTGCATCCAAATAAATATCATCAAGTTCGGCCTCCGGAAAATTCTGCAAAAGAATATTTTCTGCTTTTGGGATAATTATTTCCAGATAGGTAACTGCAGCTAAAGTATAATAATAAAATATAGGCCCAACAATTTTGTTTGTGAAAATTCCACACCAAACGCTAACAGTTTTTTTATTTGTTTCACCAATCTTTTTCTGTTGTGCTTGTTTTCGCATGACCTTCCATTTTTCCTATTAAAAATCCTGCCGTAGAAAAGGATGATTCATCAATTCATACTATTTTAGTAAAAAAATTCGGCATTTTCATCCAACTTTTTGAAGCATCTGGCAAAAGTCCAGCCTTTTCCTTTTATGAGCCTCTGTTAAAACTTATTCGAGTAAAATTTTATATGGTTTGTAGCTGTTATTTTTTAACGTACGTTGGATTTTGGAATAACTTTTATCTAATTGATCGGCTGCATTATTTATACTGCATTCAGAATTTTCTAAAAAATAACACAATGTTTCAAAACAGTCTATTCGCAAATAAATGTGGATGGGCTTACCTTACAAATGAAGCAGTATATCTAGCTGTTCTTCCTGGTTTGCTTGAACTACACGCTTTTTTCTACTAAAACTGGAGGTATTATTCACCTTTCGGTACATATTTTTGAACGTATTTTCTGATGGTGTTGGACGATTTGGATACAACAGCCTATATGCTCTTTGTGCTGCACGTTTATTTTTGTTATTCTGTATATAACAAGAAAATATTTGGACTTTTTCTTCCTCACTATAAACCATTTTGATTTATAGATCACTTTAATAATGTTATCTTTTCCAGATTTACAGTAACTAGTTTAACTAAGATATTCGACGTGTAATAACTAAAAACGGTATATGGTAGGAGTAACATATGGTATATTTTTGAAATCAGGAACAAAGGATCATTCCAAAAATTTAATAATATACAGGGTATCCCATTTAAAAAATATATAATTTTTTATATCCCCTGAAATCTGCACGCTACTGTACTTTTGATAGTATTTTAACAAAATTCAGTCATAACCACACAACTTTTATTAAAAACTTTTTTTCTATAGGCAATAATAACGATGATAAGGGGTGGGTAATTTATAATGAATAACCCTGTACAGAAAAGAACTTGTTTGGATTCCAAGAAAATTAGATTTGTACCCTGTGAGCTATATTCTATAGACATAGAGAATATTGAATATAGATACTGGACCTCACTGAAGAATAAGTACAGAATACCATTGCATCTACACCGAATTATGAATAGAATCTAAATACTCAAAACCTACAAGGTGTGAAATAAATTCTAAAATTATATTATTATAAATAGAAACACAGTCTATGAGAAAAAATTGTATAATATTTGCTTATAAAGTAATAAAATAATAATACATGAAATAAATTGAGGTAGAGCTTTATGGAACCATCCTGTACAGACATACATACGTTGCTTTGTATGCACAAAAATTTAAGAATCGGATTATATGTCTCTAATTTCTAAAATTAATTACTAATTCACAAAAATCTGCAGATATGTCACATAACGTCTCATTAAAATAAATTTTAATCACTTAATGCTAAAATAAATTGTACCTGCTGTACTGTTCAATCAGTTACACATGTACGTATACTTCGTAATTACAGGGTAAGTAATTAATTGGGATTTAATTAATTTCACTACAAATGTGAACTAATTTAAACGAAATTTTTTCTGTTTCACAGCCTACTGCTTTCCATCCGCATTATTACTTACACTAACGATATAATCACAAATACTGACCAACAAAAACAAATGAATGTGAACAAGTTCCATGATCAAATTTCCTAGTACATAAACCAAGTCTAGTAGGCTGAGGTAGCACCGCTAACTTGATAGATGTGGCGCTCCTATCGATGCCTGTCGTCCATTAATTATTACAGAAAACGTGATCGCCTCTAGCAGCCCTTTAGAGTATCTTAAACGCTGGCGAATTAAGTGAAATTATATTCTCAATCAACGACGATTATTAGTACACAGAATACGTGGTTTCCCCTCAATGACATCACTTAAAAACAGATTTATTAAGGTAAGGATTTCGCAGAATGACAGGAAGTAGTTATTTATTTTTGAGGAAAAATAAAATAAAACTCTTGTGTGATTTGAAATTAAGTATTAAGATTAAGTTAATTTAATCAAGATGTTACATTAAATAAATATTAGTTTAAATAAATAATATAAAATAACTAATTTCGAGTAGGTACTTTAATTAGACAACATCAATAATTTTCTTGGACAAATAATCAGTACCAATAGCAAAGCTAATCTTTGGTGACGACTGACAGTAATAAATACATATTTTTTTAAGGTTTTGTTTATATTAACGCCCTGGTGGAGTACCGCACATTGTTATTCAACCATTCAACTAAGACAGACACACACAACAACCTTTCCCTCCGACATTTGCCAGATACCGCAACTGAGACTTGAACTCAGAAAGATAGAGAGTGGCTAGTAGTGTTATGCCACACAACAACTCTCTAGCCAACGGTACTACTCTCTCGGAATTTAAAGACGACATGCACTAGACAGGATTCGATCCCGGGAACCTTTGGTCCCAAGATAAACGTATAAGCAGTAAGCCACTAAACCGACATTCTATTCTATTCTATTTTATTCTATTCTGTTTTGCTTCTGTTTACTGGGAAACTACTACTGTCACTGCCTCAGTTTTTAAATATTAACGTTAGAATTTTTATCGTAGTTATTATTTCAGGAAGAATTATTTGTAGCTTAGACATAATGTTGACGGAAAAAACGTTACAATTTTCGATCTTCTTTGGGTATTATGCCATGGTCCTATAAATTATTTAAAAATTTGCTTGTTTAATAAATGTCTGCGCCAAAAGGATTAGACAGAGTTTGCTTTTTTGAAAAAGATATTTTTGCTAGTCCAAAAATGTCCACACCAAAAAAAATATTAACTTGAAAATAAATTTTAAATTTCAAATATTTTAGATAATTAAAACATGATGTTTCGGAGTACTCCCTGATTTTGTTCTCAAAACTAGAGGATTTCTTTTCTAATAGATTGACTTTTTTTTACCAATGTCAAAGATGATAATTTTTTGAAAATGTTTAGTGAAATGTATATTTTTAATATTAAAAAATTAAAAATATATGTTTTTGAGTACTTTAAAGGTACTAATTAATAATACTTTTATTGCCCAACAGGTAACACCCAATAACAGGACAATTTTGCATAATTTCAATATATATGTATACACATAGAAACGATATATAAATACACCTGACTGTATACATTAATTTATATAACAAACAAGAAAACAGAAAAGAAGAATAGATTCTTATAATATGCATTATACAATATAAAGATACAATACTAAAAAATTCAATGATGATTGTTTAATGATTATTCATGGCTATGTTTAAGTTTACATTTTTTGTACAATTATTAATATCACATAAATGGCAAATTTTGTTAAAGTTTATACACATTGTATGAATAGGTGATTTCAAAAGAACATTACTTCTAGCATGAGGATGAAAAAACGTGGTATTATGTCTAGAATTGTAATTTGGTACATTAAAACATATTTGAGACAACAATTCAGGACAATCAATATTATTCTGCAATAAATTGTATAAAAAAAGAAATAGAACTGCATTCCCTCCTCAATTCTAAACTAGTCATTTCAAACCTAGTCAAAAGAAAATTTTGATCTATACCTCTTTCTGGGTCCGCCGTATCAGTTCTAAATGACAAAAATTTAAAAAAATTTTCTTTGGACATTTTCTACGGCTAATTTATGATTTGAATAATATGGATAACAAATAAGCGACACATATTCGAATTTAGATCTTACATATGAAAAGTGAATGATTTTTAATGATCTAATATTGGTAAATGATTTACAATTTCTAATTATAAAGCCAAGCATCTTTGTAGCTTCTTTTACCTTTAGGTTAATATGATCAATAAATGATAACTGACGATCAAATGTGACTCCAAGATCTTTGATGGAGCTATGATTAGACAATATCCTGCCATCAATAGTGTAAACATTTTCGATACTAGAGTGCTTCTTCGTAAACGTGACAACCTTACATTTGGAACCATTAAGATGTAATCTATCATTTATACACCAACTTTGAACACTGTCAATGTCATTTTGTAGTTGTGCAGTCTTCACAACAGGAGATTCTCTTGTATAGCTTGAGATCATCAGCGAATAATAGTTTATTGCAGTTGCTAATGTAAGAGGTAATATCATCGATAAAAAGTAAAAAGAGAAGTGGTCCAAGGTTAGAACCTTGAGGGACACCTGAAGTGGCTATGAATGATTCGGAGTTAAAACCATTATATGAAACAAGTTGTTCACAGTTAGAGAGGTATGTCTGTAAAAATGATAATAATGAATCACTTAATCCCCAGTTGCCCAATTTATTTAATAAGATGACATGATCAATACGGTCCAAGGCCTTTGAGAAATCAGTATAGATCACATACACCTGTCCAGCCTCATCAATAACTTGAGAGATAAATTGTGTGAAAATGGTCAAGTTGGTTATTGTTGAACGATGACTTACAAATCCATGCTGGATAATCTCAAAGACCTTTGCAAAATTAGTTGCATCGCCACACAAAGAATTTTTCCATCCCAAGTAACAATTTAGATTTGTTTAGGTTTCATCAGTGCTTTATAGCTCATAAACTAGTGATTTGTGTCAGATTTATTATATGCCAAGGGCACTTAAGGTTAGTTTTGTCTTAAAGAGAGTTTTAAAGAAGTCTTCAAGAAGTTATATCAAAACTAAATTATCTTTCAGTCTTTATTGGCTTATGACTGACTTATCAAGGCATTTGTCAAGCCTTCAATAAAACTTTATAGTTGCTAAGTCCAAGTTAAGAGTATTGAGTGAGAATTTAGGACATGTTGTTGTTTTATAATTGCTTTATGAAATTATCTTGGGTAGTAGTTATGGCTGGCTGTAAATCTAAAATGCTTTGAGATCACCAAGTTTCAGGTCGAACCTTCATAAAGCGAACTACTTATTAGAGTTCTAAAGACGCAGACAAATATCTGTAATAAATCAATCTTAAGCATAAAGTTTGGTTTCCTTTTTCCAGAGTGTAATGTTTTAAAATATCACTCTAGTCGGGCCACTGCAACTTTCGTCTGAAATAGTCAAAATCATAAATAATATTAATTGGTTCAATTGCCAATGATACACAAACAATATGATACAATTTTATAAATTCCACGCAGGTTGGTGTTCGCTGTTGTACAACTTCAACTGGAAACAAGGCGCCACCATTTCCTTTTTCATGGGTGAAATAATTTTCTACTTTTAGTATAAACTGATGCTCATCTTGAGTCGAATCTCGAGCTAAATGTTTCCCTTCGGTTGATTCATAATTGTTTTAATATGGATATTTCCGAATAAATAAATTCATGGTTTTAGCATACGTGTTACCACTTCGACTACTCTAAGTTAAGGAAAACGCAAAATGGAGAATATAATTGTTTCTCAGTAAGAATATAGTATTTTCTTAGAACTTTTAGGTCTTATCCAGTTTACGTAAATAGATTTTCTATATCAGGGATGCAACATTTTACCTGCTCAATATCTTTACTAGTTAAAAATAACTAATTTTAATAATGTCGTTACATATGATTCTAATTTGTAATGTTAATTTTAGGAATAATAGAAAACACGAAATAAATGGTTGAATGAATTTCAAAATAAAAGCCCAAATATATTCATTTACTGTTTGAGATTCACTGTTTACCAATGTTAAGCTATAATCATCCAACAAAATAGTTTTAAATAAGTTGCTTATGTGTGTATATATATGCATGACTGACAATTGAAACGAATGAAATTATTTATGATTTTGACTCTTTGAAGGAAGTATCAATCTTACACCGGCCCACTATAATAAAACTAACGCACTGGATAAAACATAAGAGAGGCGAGAGAGCAGACGCGTGTATCGTTGCGAAAAACTGATTTTTAGGTTATGTTATCCGGGCACCATAAATCTTATAGATTTTAAAGCTGTTGTGTTGTGCTTAAAGTGTTTAACACGGGTTTTAACATAAGCCTACAAGTTTCAAGCAATACGATAAGACCAAGGAGGCTTAAAATATACTTCTACAAGAACAAATCGACATACTTAAAGAGCAATTGATAATTTAATAGGCATTATAGGACAAAACATGTTTGAATTAGAATTATACAAAACTAATAGGATTTATACTAACTTTCGCCATTATTTCTAGCGGCAAGAGATGTAGAACGGGTCAGCAATATTGAGATTGTTCCAAATTGAACATAAAAATGTAGTTTGTATCCAACAAAAAATGTTTTTTAAAAACAATTGAGTAACACTGAACCATATTACAGGCGGATGCTGTCGATTTATTTATTTTGAAGTCCCCGAGAAAAAAAATCACCCATATATTTTTTGAAATTTGTGTTTACAGGGGGCTCATGAATTTTTAAGAACTATCTAACCCATGTTTTACAGTAAACATAGCATCGTTAAAAATTTAACCCACTATGAGAAGTCCGAATACTTCATTATAAATAGTCGATCTATACTGAATTATTCTCAGTTGTCGCCATATGTTCATTTTATAACTATGCATGAAGCCCGTATCATACGTGGATTAAATGAGCGTACCCTAAATTTATTTGCATTTGTGTTTTTCATTAAATACAAAACGTCCGATCAAAGCACTTGTGTGTGCCTTTTAAGATTTAATATGGCACTTATCTTAAACCAAGTATGATTTTATAATACTCTTCAGATACTCTACGAATAAGGATTTGGACAATTTATTAAAACTTAAAAGTTTGAATAGCAGTTTTGAAAAAGGGCATATAGACCCTAGATGGGTCCCTGTACTCTTATAAGGGTTTTAAATCAGTTTTATGGAGATTTTCAGACTATTTACGGTTTTAAGTAGTTTTAAATATAAGTTTTGATGATATCTTATAGAGCATTTTAAAATTAAAATTGTTACTTGGGCTGTCACGTGGCATTCTGTAATGATTTGCGGTATTAATTATTTTCCTTTTGTTTTGAATTTTCCCGCTCTCGCAACTGCAACTACCATGGTTGTTTTTCTGTGCAGAGAAATTAAAATACCTTCTAGTTTATACCCAAGAAAGGGGTGTGTGCCATACGAAAACAACGTTAATAAGTGATACTTATTCATATCAAGAGTTTATGTGCATTTTGGTGACTCGTAGTGTTTCCCGAGAAGTTCAGTCTCGGACATCCACAACAGTTAACCATATGTTGTAGCCGGTTATTTATTAGCTTAATTACCGCACTCACGTGGTATACACAAAACATGAGATATCACTTAGATCCTTTTTTTTTTATATAAAAAGGACGATTAAACCTAATATATATATGAATAAAACAATTTTTTTTTTAAGTCATTGGGTGTCGTCGCGGAAAATAAGCTGTTGTTATTATATTAGAAATATCAAAGGTGTAAACAGAAAAATGTAAGGGGCCAAAAATAGACCGTTGAGGTACTCCTGATACACCTTGATGACGTTCCAGAATTTACATGATTAAATTGAGTTCTTCAAGATAATTAAGAATAGCAAAAATTAACAGAAATATCACAAAGACCATAATGTTTTAATTTAAAACAAATTTGTTTATAATTATTAAACCTTGTAGAAATATAACAAGACAACGTGAGTTGTCATTGACTTATTCAAAAGCTGAATTATGTCATCTAGTATATTAAGAAATAAGGCAGCAGTAGAGTACCCCCTTCTAAAACCAGACTGATTTTTTGGAAATAGGTTATGTTAATTTGCAGGACTTCAACAGCTGCTTTCCATATGCAGAAAAATAACCGATCTTCCGACAAATATTAACATGTGTAATATACAGTAACAGTACAAACAGACTTAGTTTAATCATAAACAAAGAAATGATCAAAACGGCTAGCATCATACTTTCATCATTTGACAGTTCTGAATCCGTTTTTCATAAAACATAAATGCAGTTATGGTCGATTAGTAGTTTATAAGCACCAATTAGGTCATATCATTCTCCATTAGCACCGACTCATTTTCTTTCCCGTTAAATTAGTGTTTCATAGTGCTGATTAATAAAATTATATTCAATATTAAAACAGTAAAGGTAATTCGGCAGCTTCTGTATAACACATATAAGCCTCATTTATCATTTCATCCCACATATTTCATTTAAACGGAAATAGTTTTTCTTTCAGGTTCCTATCAGTTTTGAGAAAAATAATATGTAAATATTATCGACCTGAGAACAACTACACCATTAGTATGTAAATCCTGTTTTTACAAAAATTTCTCGCCAGCACCGGTGCTTAAGTCGAGTGTGAAGAAACAATAAAATGTTATCTGTTCTGGTCGTTCCCAGACTTTTCCGTTATTATCAAAGATTTAGCAGTCCACAATAAAATAAACCTTCTTGCCACAACCATATCTCTTGGACGTGACAGAAGAGACATAATGTGCCAGATAACAACACTATAGTGTCTCAGAAACACCAGGTTTACATGTCTTCACAGCCATATGTACTCGACATTATTCTATCTGGCAGAATAGAGCCATTGACGCAAGCACGTTCCTCGAGAAATGCCTTTAAATAATAATATGGTAGCTTCAAACAAAGAGACTGTTTACTGACATGTTTCATCTTTTTCTGTTTATCATGCTAAACTTGTAAAATATCAAAGAACAACAACAATTTAAGGAAAGGTTAAGTTCTAAATAACAATGTACAATTTTTTTAATAGTATTGTTCGTTGTTTACAAATTCTTTTCTTAAAGATAACTACTCGTTATGTGTCTGTACAACTGTGATTGGAGTAAATACTATTACTACTATTTTAAATAGAGAGAGAGAGAAGAATAGAAAATTAGAAATAGTTAATTGAAGATGAAGTTGCTTTGTGAAAATCCATTTTGATTTAAAAATTATATAAAGCACTTTTTATTACTTGTTTAATTTTCACTTTATTTGTTATTTTTACAACTAGTTTCATCCTATTCGGACATTTTCAAGTAAACAAAAATATACACAGATTTTACTTTCATTTAAATATAAACTGAACTGAATGGAAGGATGGGTCACTTTATGGTTGATTATATAATTCAAATTTGTACAGATGTTGTCTTTAAATGTAGGGGTTTTCAAGATAGTAAATTATATTATGGTGTGATTTTTATTAACAGCATGAGGTTATCTTAACAAGTTTAATAACGGAGAATTATTTAAATCTATTTTGTCGTTAAATATGTTGTAATTTTTATTCCTATTTAATTTATTAATTTCTAACACTTTTAATAAATTAAGTTTTTTCCTTTTCCCACAAATATGTAATATTTTAGGTTGATGGTCATCAGTTATTGTATGACCAGAATCTGTTAGGTGTTTATAAAAGTAGGAATGTTGTTTTTGTGTGTGAATATGTTCTCTATATCTTACCCCGAACGATCTACCTGTTTGACCTACATATGAGGCGTTACATTCTGGGCAATCTAACCGATATACAACACTTTTTTTAGAGATATCAGTTTTTTGTTTTGGTGTTTTAATATTAAATTTGGAAAAGTATTGCTAATTGAATAAGAGAGTTGACCTGAACATGGTAATGAAATGTATGTTTGAACTTTTTCTCGTTAATACTGAGGTAAAGTTCTTTTAAGAGGGACTTATTTTGTTTTTTGTAGATTAGATTGTTGATTATATTTTGAGGGTACCCGTTATTATGTGCTATAAGTCTTATTGTATCTAATTTTATTTTTAAATCTGTCCCAGATAAAGGAAAGCTGAAGGCTCGGTGTGTCATAGATTGATATGTGGCTAATTTGTGTCTCAGAGAGGGTTATAGAAATTAAAGAGGATAGTGGCGTCTGTAAAAGTTGGTTTGCGGTAAATATTATAGGAAAATGATGTTTTGTGTCTTTTTTATAGTGAGTATGTATGTGAGGGACTATTCGTTTCTGTGGACTTTTTTTATTTTCTGTGCTATTTGATGTTTTACGCTTTAGGATTTCATAACGGTTTTATTGTTGTTTGTTATAGCTCGATCTGCATGTAAGTCTAGTATTCCTTTTTGTTTTTATATGTTTTGTGGTTGCGGTGTGATCTTTGGGCCTAAATTTAAGAGGTTCTCTTCAGTACTAGTGAAATTTGTGTCGGACAAGTTGACGAATCTTGGATAAAATTTAATATTTTTATTACATTGGTTTTTTTGCTCGCTTTTCATGAATTTTTGGTAAATTGTTAATCTTTTTCAATTGTGTCTGGTATCTGCTATACATAATTTCACTTATTTGGTTTCTTATTAACACGCTTTTATTAGCTTCACTTGTATGTTTGTTTGTTTGTTTGTAACCGACTCTTTGGACTCAATTTTGACCCACTTTAAACGGACAGATTTAATTGAAACTTTGTACACTTACGAAGAACCGGTAACAATACAATAATTTGATAAGTTTATATCATTATCCTGATCAGGATCGCCAGTCCTTTCCTCATGTATCCCTGCGTGAAAGCAAAGGCTTAATATGTAAGTAGATTCCGAAATTGTTAATTAGCTCGGTGGTCGAGTGGGTTAAGGCAGTCGACGCGAAACGACAGACTCCTCCGGCGTGAGTTCGAACCCCACGGCTGAAATAAAAAATATATATTTTTTTTCAGAAATATCTGTTGGATCGTAATATGTTATAATATCAGCATCAATAAGCAATATAAATATAGTTTAAAAAAACTACAAAACACGCTTTCATAGCACATCAAACTAAAAAAGTGAAAAATAAATATAGTTTAAAAAAACTAAAAAACACGCTTTTAAAGCACATCAAACTAAAAAAGTGAAAAATAATTATTAATATAAACTGAAAACAATAATGAACGAAAAATACTAGTATTATTGTGAAAAAAGCGTGGGGCGCTTTGTGCCATATTTTTCGTATATCGAGCAACCCACGCTTTTTTCACAATAATACTAGTATTTTTCGTTCATTATTGTTTTCAGTTTATATTAATAATTATTTTTCACTTTTTTAGTTTGATGTACTTTAAAAGCGTGTTTTTTAGTTTTTTTAAACTATATTTTTTTATCTTCAAAAACGTCAAATTTAATTGGATGTAATTTATATGTAATTTGAGAATGTAGTACTAACAAATGTTGTCAGGTTTTGATTTTTACGATACCAGCATTTAACTTCTTCTTTTATCCATGTAGTTTTTAATGCTTCTATTGATTTCTGCGCTGCCGGTGTTTTTAGTTTTGAGAAAATGTTCACGTATTTTGGACTTATGTTCTGTTTGAGACACTGTTGGTTAAACCATATGTTTTGAGATGCCACACGTTGCTTGAGAAATAATCTGTAGTATAGTTTCATCTGGGTTGCTTGACAGGCCGATTTCAAATAGTTAATTGACGATGAAATTACTTTGTGAAAATACATTTTAATTTAAAAATTATAAACACTTTTTATTACTTGTCTAATTTTAACTTTATTTGTTATTTTTACAACTAGTTTCATCCTATTCGGACATTTTCAAGTACAAATAACAAATAAAATGAAAATTAGACAAGTAATAAAAAGTGTATAATTTTTAAAAGAAAATTAGAAATACATGTAGAATCTTGCTACAATTTGTATTAAATAACTAAGTGCAAAGGAAGTGAATAGGATATTTAATACTTTCAAGAATCGGATCAAAGGAAAAATCCGTTATGTGATGGATTGAGAACTTCTGCAATTCTTTTTAGATGTCAAGAATGAAAAAGTTATGCAAAAAGATTAACAATCTTTTTGCATAACTTTTTTAAAAATGGAATATAAGCATAAAAGAATCAAATTATTGTAGTTCTTAATTTATTCAAGAATTTTCTACTATGTATGTACTTATTAGTTACTATTAGTCCATAAAGAATCGGTATGATAGGAAATATATAAAAGACGGTTATTTTTACTTGTTGACGTTTCGATTAATTTTTTAATCTTCAAGTCTTAACTGTAACAATCCTCAAATAATGACATATCACAGATGAAAATGACATAATGATAAAAATAACAAGCAATGTAAATATAATAATAATTATTGAAAATAAATTTCATTGTGAATATCACCATATCATTTATTGTCTTTAGTCGATATCTCACTGGGAAAAAAGATATTGAGGAATCCGTGAAACACATTTTACCCTTTTCACTTCCTTAGGGGTCGTAGCAATATCGACAGTGATGCACCCACCACTACGTATAATCTCGTTGAATCAGCAGTCAACCAATAAAAGAGGTAAAATTTTTTATAATTGTCTACTACCCTGTCGTGCCGCTCCCGACTTCTACGTCAATATCATCCGAGATACGCGCTCTACATATAACACATAATATTCATAGTTGCCAATTTAGAAAGTTTCAGAGGTATTTAACATTTCAGAAACATCTGAATTCTGGCGGTTTTTTAAATATTTTTTTCCGCCTGTGTTCTATGATTTTTAAATAGTAATTTATTAAGATATTGAAGAAGTAGTTCTTAAATGTAGTAGTTTTAGACACTGAATGATTTTAGTTTGATTGGTGTAACCATATTTTCTTCTTTTTTGGTACAAAAGATTACGACTATGTTTTACTTATTTGACTGTTTTAAAACAAGAAAATACTGCATACATGAATTCAAAAAATTATCAATCTAGTTATTTTAGGTATTCCAAACTCAATGCATATTATTAAGAACTATATAAGTGTAATATCGTTATATCCACTATAAACATTACTAGTTATTATTATTATTATTATTAGTGTTACACTATAGTTGTAGTAACAGAAGCCATCAATACATAATTCGTTAAAATATTAGTTTTTAATTTCTCATTGAACTAAATATTAGTTTTGAATTTCTGGACAATTACCATCCTCACTGTATGCAGTGATGAAAGATAATTATAAAATATACAAATGTTAAAAAATAGTGCATGACCTTATCGTTCCCAAATTGTACGACAACCTCACTAGTCGAACGAGGTAATTAACTACCTAGAATGGTAGTGAAAACATAATTAATGACATGTATATGTAAAAATAATTAGATTAGTGACGGCGAGTACCTTCGGATAAGAGTATAATTAATCTGATGATTTATTTATTTCTCCTCATATTTTCATTGTCAGTGCAACAAAAGGTTTTGATAATAATCGCTGGTTTGTGAATTGATACATGGGGATAGTTAATTAAATTCTAATAAATGTTTTGGCCATTTCTTGGTCGAGAACTGTCTCCACGTTAATCAGCATATAGTTGGATCAGAAAATCTCTGGAATTGTTTAACATATGTCTTTCATTAAATCATTAAGTTCACTTCGGAGTTTATCAGAACTTTCGTTTATGAGAAATTTCGTGTGAGGCGCATTTATATATAAACTTACCGAACAACTTAAGGATTTTACTAACTTTTTAATGAACATTTGAAATTATTAGAAATGAACGATATGCGGATATTCTTCAGATATTATCATAATTTTTTTTAAGTTTTACAAAAAAAATCAATAAAGACGATAAATGTCTATCTTTATTCATATTTTTTAATTTTTGCAAATGTTCTGTTTAGTCTGTACACCAATATCGACAGACGGCACTTAATTAAAGACAGAGAAATCAAGCTATATTGAAGCGCGATTGCTTGATATGGTTTCGTATATGGATGATCGTTTCAATGAATCCCTAAAGTATTGCTTCTCATATAAGGTATAGATTCAATGAAATCAGAACTGTAACAGAACGCCCAAGAGTGTCAACAAATTAATGAAAATATAGAAGATTATTAGTAAGAGGAGCGAATAAGAGACTCCAGACGTTACACTCTTTTGGTACATGATTTTTTGTTGTGATTGCAATACATATTGTCTTTCAAATTGCATGAGTCGATATGCAATATTTTCAAAAATACATTCTTTTGGAGGTGTTTTGTTATGGTTTGGGATATTTTGGGAAATCAATTGCAAAATTGTCGATAATTAATATCGGAAATTCGAAACTAATTTCTCATTCCTGAATGAAAATTCTCATCTGGATGAAATTGAAAATTTACTGTAACCGCCTCACTCTCTAAATCTGTGCTGTATTGACGTCCATGGGACATGCCTGGAACATTACTGGTGTGCGATAAACTCCTAAGAAACTGTTATGAAAAGTGGAATAAAAAACTTATTTTGTAACTTTACGCCTCTCTACCATCTAGATTAATAAGACGGTCGTCAGGAACTCTTATCCTCTTTTTCTTAAGATAATTGCCAATTGCAATCATATTATGATTAAAATGACTCTAGAGGAAAAATTTGTTAAATACTATTTGTCAATCATGCTTTGCTGTACATGATAAGAAATTAATTATTTGTTGATGTTAATTAGCCCATAAACTAAGATAAACGAGAACAAAGGAGAAACATTTTTTTCTCTCAACCATATTAACCACTAAACCACTAACATTAGTTTTTGCCGCTACTATTAACAATGAAATGATCTCATATTAGTTTGCTCAAAAATGAACTTATCACTTATCAGAAACAGTGAAAGTTCATTGTTACTCCCACATTACTTTAATCTTTAAGAGTATGGTACGGTTCGCCATTCTTTAGTAATACTTCATATTTAAAAACAAATGCCTTATGTAATAATTATTATTATTAGACATTATATTGCTTAATTCGGCAAAAATTATTCCTGTATGTTATTTGAGAGTGTTTGTAATAATAATGATATTGTATGTGTTAAAATTTATTTAACTAATATCGTCCCAGAAACCATCATGACGCATTTGTTTCTCTTAGAAAATATGTAAAAAATATGTATGAAAAAATATGTTAGAAAATATTAAGAGATATGTTCAATGGTACGAAAATTTTGAAATATTCACATTTTATTTTCCAGTAATAAATAAATAAAATAAAAAGAAAATTAAAAGAACTTAAACTATTTGAGTCTGATTTTTGTGAGAGTATAATCCTAAGTATTATTCAAAGAAAACGACATTATTTCTGATGTTAATATAAACTGAAACATAAATTAATATTTTACCCGAAGATATTATAATGTTAGATAATTAACACCTATGTAGTACTATAGTAGGTATCTAGTAGCAATAACTAAAGTATCATAAATAAAAAAACCTTCATATTTGGTTATATGTGTAAGTCCTTTATAGTATTTGATGTTGTATTATGTATTATGGAATTTAAATAGCTACACGAATTTAAATAAGCAATTATACAATAAATTATTTTGTCACAAAAGAATATGTTTAGCAGAATATGTGTGGGTGATAACTATTTATGAAGAGAAAACGGTGGGGCATCGGTGGTTCAGTGGTAGAATGCTCCCTCCGGCCCGGGTTCGATTCCCGGCCGATGCATAATTATTTTTTCTTATTTCGTTATCTAATTATAATTTTATCACATATTAATTACATCAATTGTAAATTACACTCATTCATTTTTGCTTTTTCACTTTTAAACTAAGAGAAGATAGTAATAGAAATAAGAAATATTTGAGAAAAAAATTTGGCATTTCATCAATATTAGCTAATAGAGTAAATTATCTCCAGTATTTTTTTAAGCAAATAAATATCAGATTTTTATCATCCACAACACCCTGAACCAATTTTGTTAATCAAAATATTAACATCAACAATTTGGTAACGGTCTCTGTACAATTCTATTTGTTGATGTTTTTTGAAAGCGCATTCGTTAAAATTTATTCTATTACGTTTTTGAAAATTTCAGAGAAATGGTAAGTAATGGTTAAAGCCGTATTTGCTAAGAATCACGCATCCGTGGACAAAAAGTAAATATAAAAAAATTCATTCGTTCAACTGCTGTGAATTCCCACTATTGCGCTTTGCGTGTCGCGCACCCACAGATTCGTGATTTTTAGAAATCACGGCTTTAATGTGTCTGTTGATTTGATGCAGCATACATTCAGAAAATCTTTTCAAATGTGTTAGTAAACCATTTAAGGGCGTAGGACCTACTATGATATTCGTACATCACTGTTAACCTGGGTACGAGCATTCTTATCTAATCTATATTTGATGCAAAATAATAGAAATAACCAAATTGAATTGTAAGTACTGTATGAGGAATTGCCCAAAGTTCCACTTTTGCTACAAGAGCTACAAGGTCGGTGAAATGGGATAAGTTTTAGCAAATTTTGTGCTGATTCCAAATCTGTTAATAAATCTCGACCAACTGAAACCGTTTTTGAGATTTTCCAAAAAAAACGAAATTTTATTATTTCTCTTTTTGGTTGTAGTCAAGTAATCCTTAATCAGAAAGGTTTTAGACTTTTACATTATTAGGACGCTTTTTGGAGACTAATATTTTGTTCTAGAAACGAATGTCCGATTTTCTTTTCTTTTCGAGATATCCGATTTTTCTTATGGCAGCCATATTGGATTTTCCGTTTTTCAGATTGCTCTTAAAAAAGAGCTTTCAAATGATGTGTCGAATGCAGTGGAAAAATTGTTTTCCAGGGACTAATATAAAAAAGTTATCCATTGCTTAACAAACCAAAATAGTAGGCCATGAAAAATTAAAAAAGTTATTTTCATTTAGCTGAAAACCTTAATGATCGTCTAAAAATTGATATTTTTAGAAAATTGTACAAATAAGGAAATTTACAGTAGATTTTAAGCACATAGATAATTATTAATCGTCGTCGTCTGAATAAGTAACTTCTTTGTCTCTGGTTTTGATATTCCATGGCCTACTAATTTGTTTTGTTAAGCAATGGATAACTTTTGAGCCTCGAATTTGGGACACACGGTATCTTAGATGTGAGACATTTCTCTGCGTATGATTCATTGTTTCATTGCTACTCTAAGGATGATACTGAGGTAGATCTGAGAGTTTTAGTTTCTGAAAATATAATATCATGATCTAAACAATGTTTGTCACGTGACGAACGTAATGTGAATTTTATAAAACGTCCATGCAAGGCTCGCATTCATTTTAAACCAGTCAATATTCATATATTTATGTGAAACTGTCAATCTAAAAACACAGTGAAGCATTTGGCAAATAATTGGAAGAATTTAGATTGTAGAGTCAGTCTGCATCTTAGCAAAAGTAATTTTGTATGTGCTGAAATAAAAGTAAATAATACTTTATAGTGATTATTGGCAATTTCCGTTCAAATAAAATTAATTTTCATTGCAAATAATTATAAGGTGTTAGTTCTAGTCATTCTATTAAAATATACAAAACGATTAAAAGAAAATATTGTCTGCAATCTTATTAAATATCTACCGGGTGCAACAGGATCATGGTACACCCCCTTTTCTCCTTTAGTTTCGAAGATAATTAATGGAAATTTGGGATATCTTATACACATAATAAGCGGCACTTTTTCACATACAAGTAATTTTATTTTCTCTTCCGGTTTCGACGGAAGTGACACTAACTTTCGACTTTTAAATAGAACACCCTGTATATTATTGTATTTTTGAATTCTGCATAATTTTTTGAATCCAACGATACCAAATAAGCGACATTTCAAACGTCAATATTTTTATAATATAATTTTTAGTTTTCCATTTAAGTGTGCCATGACGGTTCCGATTTATTCTAAATGACCCGTGAAATGCTAGAAAAATCGAAATCCCGTCAAAAATACTAAATTACGTGATTTATGAGCAAATAATGTTCATCAAATTGGTTTTTGGGACAAAACACAATTTTTTCAAATGGAACCATATTGGTACCGTGGTACCATTTATTAGTACTATTAATATATTATTAGTAATTCATATGTCATATTAAAATGTGCGATAAATACAAACAATATTACAGCTAAAAGAAAATAAGAAAATACAATTTTGTTCTAATTACCTTGTTACACATAAAGTGGCTTTGGAATACAAAAAAATTAACACAAAACATTACAACAGTTGTTCAAAATGCTGTCCATTAACCTCAATGCACTTCTGAACTCGCATAGCTATTTCTCGAAGAACGTTCGCCAATTGCTGGGCCGTTCTGCTATTAATTATGCGCCTTACTCGTAGCTCCAGATCTTCACGGGTTGTAAGGGCGGTTGCGTACACAATATTTTTTTAAATGACCTCAAACAAATAAATCAAGGAGTGCTAAATCAGGTGACCTTAGACGCCACCTCACAGGACCATTCGTCGAAATTACGTTTTCTCCGAATCTCCGTTGAAGGTAATCAATTACTATCCTTGAATTATGGTGAGGAGTGCTATCTTGTTGGAAATACATTCCCTATCGTAAATGAAAAGGTAATTCAGCTAAACTGTCCTCAATTTCATTTTGCAGAAATCCCAAGTATCCGGCACCAGTCCAATATTATTGGACCAATGATTCTACTACCGATTATTCCAAGCCAAACATTAAAACCGAACCGCACTTGAAAGTTACCCTCCCGTAATAAATTTTTATTCTCTTGTGACCAATATTTTGTAAATAATCCCAAATTTGTAAACCTAGACTTGTCTGAAAATAAAATCATTCCCAAAAAATCATTGTTTGGCTGCACGTTATTCTGCAAAATCCAATTTCAATATTCCATCCTACGTTCGTAATCATTTTCATACAAGAGCTGGTGCAATTGGTATTTAAAAGATTTATGGTGGTATTTGTGCAAAATTCGGCTTACTGTTTGGTGACTGATTTCTAATTCAAATCCAATTTGCCTTAAAGAAACAGTATTATCAACTTCTACTTGAGCCAAAATATTAATTTCCGTTCCTTCGTCAAAAATGACATTTTCTTCGAGATCATTGTTGGGCTCACTTAGGAACTGATTTTCAAGACGATTAAAATAATTTCTCGCTGGACATTGTCTATCAGGATATCGTTCGGCATAAAGGTATCTAGCCGCAACGGCATTTTTTCTACATTCCCCATAAATAATTAACATGTCCACTTTTTCATCTCTTGTATATATTTGCGGCATTTTGAACACAATTAACAAGAATTGTAAACAATATTTAAAGACAATAAAAACAGCGGTAAACCAACAAATATTTGACAAGCTAAATATTTTCATTGTTTTCAAAGCTACCTTAGTTACTTCTTAACGTTTAATTAGAACAAAATTGTATTTTCTTATTTTCTCTTAGCTGTAATTTTGTTTGTATTTATCGCACATTTTAATACGACATATGAATAAATTCCTTATTAATAGTACTAATAAATGGTGCCACGGTACCAATATGGTTCCATTTGAAAAAATTGAGTTTGGCCCCAAAAACCATTTTGATGAATATTATTTGCTCATAAATCACGTAATTTAGTATTTTTGACGGGATTTCGATTTTTTAGCATTACACGGGTCATTTAGAATAAATCGGAACCGTTATGGCACACTTAAATGGAAAACTAAAAATTATATTATAAAAAAAATATTGACTTTGAAATGTCCCTTATTTAATATTGTTGGATTCAGAAAATTATGCAGAAATCAAAACTGCAATAATATACAGGGTATTATATTTAAAAAATCAAAAGTTAGTGTCACTTCCGGCTAAACCGAAAGTGAAAAAAAAAAACACTTGTATGTCAAAAAGTGCCGCTTATTATGTATATAGAATATCCCAAATTTCAATCAATTGTCTTCAAAACTAAAGGAGAAAGGGGAGTGTACCATGATCCTGTTACACCCGGTATATGTACGATTACTTCTGTAAAAACCGTGATATATTTTTATAAATGGCCTCAATTTATCACACGGGAAAAAACTACAACACCATGAAACTCTATTAAACTTTATGGCTCACCATTGGTAAAGTATCATTTTTTAAATTAGCCCAGTATTAGAGTAACATTAATAGTTCTTTTATATTGACAGGTATCATGTAGCTCATCCAATTTTAAATTAAAATTTAAAATTGCTTCTTCATCAATGCCATTTGCTATTTTTTATGGTTTAATAATTGAGTGTTAATTTAACCGCACCCGAAATCCTTATTGGATTCACTATGCTATTCAAGCTGATAATAATGGTTCATGGTTTAATTTTTTTAGTTACGTAATCCTATTACTTTCTAGAATTAACATATTTGTACTGAGTATATAGTTATCGCACATTAAATTTATAATAAATAAGATATAATAGATAACGCAAATCCAAATAAAACAATTTAATTATCTTTTTTATTTTAAAAATCACAGTGTCACGCTATCACAGAAACTTTGTCTTCTATGCTTTAGTCTGTAACGACGTTTGTCCTTGTGTGCATTTAAAACTATTTAATATTTAAAAGTTTGTAATTATTATTTTTAGTGTGGATATTCCCGTATGTCTGATATTCATTATTGAAATATGATTCTAAACAAGTCTTGAAAAGCTTTAGCAACTGAATTATAATCAGTAAATTAGTATTCTTGTGCCCAAGTTGAATTGTAAATGGTCAACAACTTTAATTAAAGATTTAGTTAGTTGAAAATTGGTTTTAAGTAATTGTTATTTGTCTCTGTGTTTCAGGTTGTGCGGTCGTTTAAATCAGTGGCCCAGTACCTTTGTTAAAGGTTTCAGTCGAAAGTTTGTTGTAGTTCCTTACATTTTTGTGGTGGCTTGGTAGGATTTATCATGATATTAATTATGCGGTCTGTCTTAAAAATTTTCGTATAAAAATAAAACTGCAAGTTTATGATTTATGATAATTCCATTATTAACGAAAATAATTTACAATACGACTTGTATAGACTGGAGCTATGTAAGGCAAATCCTTATTATATGGGCGCTATTCTGTACAATAAACTACCAATTCATATTAAAAAAAGAAAGTTTAAACAAACTTATTTTATCTGTGAAAAATATTTTACAGCAATATGCATTTTATTCTGTAGATAGTTATTTATTACACACTTTCGAATAATTTTAATATTTATGTTTGTTAAATTATGTTGTTTCCGTATTACTTTTTTTTTGTTTTTAGTTTACTTTTTTATGACTTGTCCTATATCCTGTATTGTGATCCATTGGATGAAAAAATTATTCTATTCTATTCTATTCTATTCTATTCTATTCTATTCTATTCCCCTTTCTCTGTAACAATGACTGAAAATCAAATTTTACGTCCTTAAACACTTTTCTTCAATATAAATGTAGGACATCGTTGATTATTGAGTGTGAATAAACTAGTAACATTAAATGGCTCCATAAGTAAAACTCAAATGGGTTTAAGTCAGGCGATTGTAATGGGAATGATATATGTCTCCCATAATCTATTAATCGTTTTGTAAGTGTCGCTTAAATAATTTCTAGCAACACGGCTAAAGTGTGGGGATGTACAATTCTGCATAAACCATATTTCCATTCTCAAATGACGTGGTACGTCCCCAAACAGAAGTGGTAACTCTAAAAGTGTATATAACTTAGACGTTGCCTCAAGCAAAACGGTCCTACTACAATATCGTACAAATACTCCCCCATATATTAAAGCTAAATTGCTTCTGATGATTTATATGCATCAATACATAAGTAATTTTATCTGCCTACATGTGCTGATTTTAAAAAATTCATTTTCTTGAAACACCAGCTTCATTTGTTATAATGTTAAACTTTAAAAATGAGGTATTTTACTGGAGTGGGTTGGAACCTTTGATGTGAAGATAACACTGACGTAGTTTTCCACGACAAACATCAAAACACTGTATTATACTGCACTCAACGTGCGTTTCGCCAACCAAGTTGGCATCATTTGGAGATGATGAAATTCATTGATTAATCATCTCTAGATGATGTCAACTTGGTTGGCGAAATTCGCGTCAAGTGCATATATAGTGTTTTGGTGGAAAGCTACGTCAGTGTTGAGGTGTTTTAGTTCGTTTTCTTTGAAACCATCTACAAATCTGATGTCGAGGTGGAAAATCTTCCCCAGCCAGTGCCTAAACTCGCTGAGGAATAGTAATTACTCATGTAAAATTCTCCAGAAGTTGATTGAGTCGTGTTTTCTAAAACAACAATGGCAAGGATCTTGATCTACCCAAGCTAGCACCTATTTTTCCACTACCACTAGATTTTCTTGGACACTAAGGAACATCGTGTAATTCAAATTTTCTTATGATTAATTAATTAAACATCACAGGTAATACAACCCCCTGTATTCCTGAAGGTACCTGAAGATACCTGGTGCGGGAAAGAGTTACACATTTGGAGAAATTGGACACTCACCCAATGTCCGAGTATGTTAGGATTAATTTCTAGTGTAGCAAAAATCCTAGGTCCTCGACCGGGGATAGAACCCGGGATTCCAAGATGAGAGGCAAGTGTCCTTACCACTCGACCATGAAGCCACGACCATGATGTAGTTAAGGATACAGATATTATTTTAGCTTTTAGGTTTGACTGCTTACTTACCACCCTTAGAACATGATCTACTGAAAGAAAAACAGAACAGTCTAGTATTCCTGGTAATCATCGGTTTAGAAACCCTTCCTTTTACTTCCGATTTGCGGAGACACAACTTCTAATGGGTTTGGCAAACATAGCGTGAATAACGCCTTGTTCTTGAAAACTCTATATTATTCTCGTCGTTTTATTTTACTCAGCAACAAATCTCGACTGGTAATTTTCACCAATATTTAAAAAGGAATAAAAATGACACGATTACTCAAGAAATACTAATGGGAGACTTCCCTAATTTGGCAATTAAGATTTTCAACAACATTTTAGGTCACATTAAATTTGGTAAAAGTGGTACCACCAGAAGAGGCATAATGATTGAAAGAAGAACTTAGATATAATTTCGGGGAAAAAATTTTAAAAAAAATTTATTGAATTTCTGAACGAATCTCGACGATTTATAATGAAAAAACATAACTTTATGAAAAGAAATCTGACTGCATGTCTGTTGTATCGCGATAACAGCCACAATTTTTAAATTAAAGCTTTCAAATTTGGTACACGTGTTCCAAAGGCCAAGGACAATAATAAGGTCGCTGATGAGCAAAATTGGCCAGCTAAAAAGAGGTCCACGGGACTTAAACTTGTTTTTATTTGTCTTTACAAAAAAAAAATTCTTGATAGAAGATTATAAATCATGTCTACTGTATCAAGGCAATAAAATATGTTTTCCAAGTACTTAGATAAAGCTGATGTAAACTGAAACTTTTTACACATTTGAAGTCATAAAGTGGGGTTAGGATAAATTTGGCAGTTTGACATTTGAAATGTCTAATTTAGTTATAAAAATGTCAATGTCAATAAGAAGAAATTATTAAAATATATGACATGAATTATTATTGAAAGCATCGAACGACGCTGATAATTAATTATTTAAAAATTTTAATGAAGCATTTCAAGGTACGCTATTAAAATTTAATTGAGGTAAGTCAAGAATTAAATAGAATGATCTTTTTAATCGGGATGATGTATACTGGTATCAGAAAGTTATGTGCTGGACACATCAGATATTGTGTTATTGTAAATGACGTTGACGGTAGATATCAGTCATTAGAAAAAAATTAAAAATAAACTACTTGATTTTACTAAGCTCGATTTCTTTGCAAGAAACAGGGAAAGATAAGAGATAATTATCAAATTAAATTTGAAATTTCTGTCATTAATTCTATTACAAAATAAATATTCACCACCTTAAACTCATTTTTGAACGCAGGTTCATAAGACTTATTTTTCATTTTGAAACACATTAGTTCTTAGAATTGGTATAAAACTTTCTGTACTTGTGACAGACACAAATAAAATATCAATTATCTCATAAACGATTGGTCGGAACGACTTGCCATGCGTAGAACCTTTTTGTAGCAAAAACAACACGGATTGAATAAATGCTCTTCAAAATTGCGAATAATTCAAAATATAAAAAGTTATTGCCAAAATGAAAGTTACCTATCACCTCTCGATTTGCTATTATTCTGACTACCTGAAGTACGTCAAACTTTTATTAATTAGCAAATTTGAGGGTTATTTTATTTAACCATGGACCCATATTTTAATGAGGGAAATCCGCCATTGAAAGTGTGCGATTTACTTTTAAATCACTATATACATTAGTTATAATTTTATGTAATTCTACAATATAGAATTTTCTAAATTGTGTCATGCTGATAAATATACCTCGAATCAGAGTACGATCGCCATATGTACAAATACGTCATAATCAAATTCTCGAATAGGATACAATATTCTATTTTGTGTATACAATGTAAATAACTTATGTTATTCAGTAAGATCCAAAGGGTCAAATAACTCCAATTGACATCATTGCCTTTAAAACCAGTTGGCGTATTCAACTCTAGACTCCAATGTATTGTAAAACAGCAAACTTTTTTCTTGATTACAGCAGAGTTCTGGTTTCAGGTGTTGCATGTATTTATTAAACTACCATTAACGTGTTTAAACTGTTGAACGTATTATCTTCAGATCTGTCGGTGGTACGTGCGTCTAACGGGGCCCCGACAATTTGTCTATGTAGGTCTAGAGAAGTCACGACTTGGACTATCGGCTCGCTCTGCCACTAGCTGGAGCTTGTGGGTGCTTGACAGGACTATTTATCGACAACTTCCGTGTGTTACATATAGATCGGATTCTGTTAGGGCGGTGTCTTTCTTTACTACTCGGTACTTACACGTTTTATCGTTTGTATGTTTGTTTACTATTTATTATTAATATTTTTATTGTTAAACTCTAGGAATAAATTAGTGATTAAGAATGATTAAGTATGTTCAGTGATTTTATTTATACCAAACGATTACGATGATAAAATATACGTTATTTGAAATCTAGAAGTCTAATAAATTTGTCTTCTTAGATCAAGTGTTTAAAACTCATCGTAATATGTAAAACTTAATCTAGGTTTATACGTGAAAAATTCGATTTGTTTGTAGTTTTAAATGGCTTTATTTTTCTTTGTCCTTTTTTGGACTTACTACTACATGAATAATTCTTCGTTATCTAAAAATTATAGTTAGTTGCTCAGTATGTTACTGGAAAAATAAACCTCTGCGCTTGTGACTTGTGTCAAAAGATTAGTTAGAGGCTATTTTTTTGACTAATATGAAACACAAAAATAATAATATAATTCCTTAACATTTCGGAAAACGAATCCGTTTTCTTTTTCAAAGTTATTTATCTTTTTTTAGAACATGTCAAGCGTGAAACTTGACACTGTATTATTTGTTTATGTAATATTCATAGATACTTACATAGAACTGTTGAAACTTAAAAACTATACAATATTAATTGTGTTCAATTCTTCTTTTAACATCAACCATATTATACCAAAATCTACGGAGCAATGGGATAAATATTTTTCTTCATTCAATAATATTATTGTCGATTCCTTATTTTTTTTTACTGTCCGCTTCTTTCATTAAAATTTTTGCTGATTCCCAGTTTATTGTATGTCCATTTTTCCAAACATGTTCGCAAATGTTTCTATTTTTCAATTTCACTCTTCCGAATATAACTTTTATGCTCACCTAGCCATACACTGAGGGGTCTAGATGACTCCCCCACATAATGTTTATTACACTCGTACGAAATACCGTAAATACAGTGAGAAAATGGACATAGAGTAAACTGGGATTCAGCAACAATTTTAATGAAAGAAGCGTATATTAAAAAAAATTATTAAGGAATGGGCAATAGTATTATTGAATGGAGAAAAATGTTTATCCCATTGCTCTGTAGATTTTGGTACAACGTGGTTACCGATGTTAGAAGAAGAATTGAACAAAATTAACATTGTATAATTTTTAAGTATCACCAGTTCTATGTAAATATCTATGGATATTACATAAAAAAAATGAAATTGTGTTAAGTTTCACGCTTGACATTCTAAAAGATAAATAACTTTGAAAAAGGAAACAGGTTTGTTTTCCGAAACGTCATGGAATTATATTGTTGTGTCTCATGTTAGTTGTTAAAAAACAACCTCTAACTGATCTTCTGACTTAAAGTCACAAGCGCAAAGTTTTATTTTTTCAGTAACATACTGGGTATCTAACTATATTTTTTAGATAACGAAGAATTATTCATGTAGTAGTCCCAAAAAAAAGAACGAAAAATTTAGAGAATGCCACAAATAACGTTCAGACAATATTTAAATGTCTTTATGTTCATGTAGTGACTGTAAATATGTATATCATTTCTCTAGGCAAAGAAAAACAAAAAAGAGGAGTGAACCATATCTCAGTAACACTGGGTATAGATAATTGTTGTAGATCAAACTTCATCAATGTTCAGAATTAGCAAAGAACATATAATCTTTCAAATTAGATTGCAGTTTGTGAATATAATTCGAATCAAATGTAATGTAATTTTGGTTTCTGTTAAACGTTTGGTTTAAGATAATGATTACTTTGATGAAAATGGACAGTTAAAAAAATATCAGTATGTTTCGCTTGTTTCCATATAGGGAAGTCCAAAATACTCTGACGGTTTTTGGTATGGAATAACTTTTTTATTTGTGGGCAGATTTTGATTTTGTTTAAGGATCGATATAGCATGGAAGTTTATTTCACATTAATTGTTATTAGTCATAAACAAATACACGGGTCAACAGCGTGTGCTTTGTGTTACGAATTATTTGCGTGCAAATTCGAATGTGGCGCCTCAACGTCGTGATGTAATATCGTGCAATACTGTTTTAGCATGGTATCAGACGTGGCTTACTGAAGATAATTTTGCAAATAAAATATCCTCTGGAAGTCACGTAATTCTAGTGACTGCTGAAAATATTGAGTGCATAAGAGTTTCTTTTACGAGGAGTCCACAACAGTAAGTTGCGTTAAGGTACCTTAAATTTAAAGAAATACATCGTTAAGAGAATATTTAGGTGTCTTAAATTTCATCTTATAAATTGGCACTTGTTCAAGAACTAGGCACAATAGATAAACAAAAACTTAACTTTTGTAGAAAATATTAGATCTTATTAATGATGAATCTAATTTCAAAGTCTGTTTATGAGCGACGAAGCCCATTTTCAACTAATGGCTTCGTTAATGCACAAGATTTTAGACATTGGCAACAGAAAAAACATGTCAACTTCACGAAAGACTAATTCACACAGTGAAAGTAACAGTGCGATATCAGCCACAGAAATTATCACCAATATTTTTTTGAAAAGGACGGGCCTACCCTAACAGTAACAACACAAAGACACTGTCACGTGATCGATACCATTGTCCGGCCGAGTTATGAACAATTCGGTGGTAGTGCGAGAATCCGTATTAATATGTTATGTGATATGTTTCCCGGCCGATTAGTTTCTCGAAACGAGGATATTATTCGGCAAACCCTTAGCAGCGCCCGACATTTTATGTGGGACTTTTAAAAAGTCGCGTATACAATACTAGACCCCGTAATTTCAGAAACTCAAAAAAACATTGCAAACGAAATTGAAGCAATTCCACAGGAGATGCTGGGCAGAATAATGGATGATTTTGTGCGATGCCTAAAAGAATGTGTAACAGAACAAGGTGGCCACCTACGCAATACAATTTTTAAGCTAAAAAACTTAGTTTTAGATTAAGCTGTTGTCTTTGTAATTTCTTTATATTCAACCAATAAAAAGTTATTCCATATCAAACATCGTCAGTGCATTATGAACTTCTCTGTATTTGTTTATTTTGTTGTCCATAGCTTCATGTTTTCAATTAATCCTTTAATGTTTGCCACGTAAATATAACTTTTAATAACTTTACGAAAAACCGTCTCAAAAATTACTTGATAATTATTTATATCAGTAATGTATTAAGCTCCTCAATGAAATTTCATATCTGTTGTAAATTCCTCAAAGAGAATACCCCAGCGGATTTAAATCTGGTCTTCTAGAAGGTCAAGGAATAGGTCCCATTTTGTCTCTCGGAATGGAATAGTACCAATTTAGGAAAGTAATTTTTCTGGTTCTTATCATTAGTTATTTTTGAAATTTATTTAATGATATGCGTTCTCAAAACTCCAGGGAAATAGGCACTTTTCTAAGTTAGCGCTTCCAAATAAATATGTGAAAGACGATTTATTCTTCGGCCTCCAAAAAGTCTTAACTTAAACTTAGCACATATTCTTTAATAGAACACTTAGTATATAAGATCACTTAGGTATTTTATTTTTTTTTTTAAACTTTGACAACCTATAATTACTTTTTTAAATATGTAAGTTAGAACTATGAAAGAAATAATGGTGGCATTTGGTTTTATAGGGATGGTAATGAATAATATATGCCATAATAAAAATACACAATTTTAATGCAACTCTTATTTAATAATTATTATAGTCTTTAGTATTAGATAGTTAGATACATTCTACCATTACCGCTTAGGAGTTAGAAAATACAACTAAACATGATGATTTTTAACATATGTCAGTGTTAAAGAAATGAATCATGCGAGAATGTAAAACAATAAATCCATATTTAACAGGTATAAAAATGAGAAAGTAAGTGAGCGTGTAATGTTAATTGTTCTCAAATTTGATGTGCAGTAATTAGTAACAGCAATGAACAATTTATGTATACCCATTAATTTAATTAAAAACTATAAAATGGTTGTGTTAAGCACTGATGATTTGAAGTGATTCTTTATAGTAAACGTAATTAGTAAGCCACAAGTGGAAAAATATTATTAGCCGCCTATTAATCCACCTTACGTGATGAAACAAAACAATTAGCTACAGTAGCGAAAAAAATATTTTGCCTGTTAGTACTAGACAAAAGCATTTATAGCAATAATTACAATAAAAACCTGAATTTACAAGCTGTGTATTTACATTAATTTCTAGCAGGTATATAGGATCAGGTATTCTTCCGAAAACTTCTTATACAATGCGGTTGCAAAATAAGAAAACTTCTTTACAAAATTATATCTTTTCAGCATTAGCAACATTGTTTCGAAATAACCAGGATCTGAACCTACCTAACGGTAAAATTTGCTGTCAGCAAAACGGTGCTTTACTCTATCTGTTTATTTATGCATATACTAAAATAAGTATTTCCGAACATATAGATTGGGAGACGGGGAGTTAGGGGTGGCCAGCGAGGTAACCAGATTTGCCACAACTGATTTTTTTGCGGAGTTATGTGAAAATTAAAGTCTCCAAATAATTTGTTTAAGTATATTCTTGTTATATTTTCAAAATTATCACAGTGTATTCATAATCCAAATCATAATTTTCAGCATTTTGACCAACATCTACATGTTGAGCCATTCTAAGTGATTAGATAAGATAAAATAAACAAATATCTTTGTATGGAGTAACTTTTTTACATAAATACAACATATATTAAAAAACGTTATCCTAGTATTCAGTCCATCTAGAGAATTACCGTATGTTCAAGGTGTTTTCGTTGTAAATAATAATATTCGTAGAGCCTGTATGGAAAGTTATTCTGAGCAAGGAAGTTCATATATACATGTTAAATCAGTCTTTTGAACTGAACTACGCCGAAGGAAAACACAATTTTTTTGGTAGGACCGATGCCATGAACTCTGTTGGAAATAGCACCGATGTATTAACTACAAATACTCCCCGCATTCCGCTGGGTTAGTGACTGTAGATACAAGAATCGTGTGTCCTAAATACACAGAAAGGACCTGGAATGACCGCCTTCTGCAATTGGCCGATTAACATACAGTGTAGCGATATTGTGTGGAACAAATTCAATAAAACTTTCTCGGAAGGTTTTCGCAAAAAAAATCCTCGGACAGGTCAATTCTGTTTTTCAAATTTGCGTTTTCTCTGATAAATGGCAATCTTTGATCGTGTTTCTTTTTCTAGCTATGATTTCATCGGCACTTTTTCTAAATGACAACCTACATAAAAATTTTATGGAATCGTATACAGGATGCTCTTCTGCATATGCTGGTGTGAAAAAAGTGGCATATTGAAGAGGAAAGTTTTCGAGATAATTGACTTCAAAGTTTCAATCGTTTTAAAAATTAGAAAAATAAGCTTGGACAACGATGTCCATATCATCTTATTTAGAATTTAAACCCCTAATCAAAGCCGTCGAACAAATATGAGCTTACAATGACAGTAACTTCACAGCTTGAAAAATAAATGAATTAAAAAATGTTAACAAAAAAAAACAAATAAAATGTTTTTTTTGTCAACATTCATTCTAAAATAATATTATTATGAAAGTAAAAAAATTTCTAAATAATCTATTAAAATATTAAGTTAATTAGGTAATAATGTTTACATTGAAGACGAATTTAAAATATACTTGAAATCTTATAATAAATGTTACGACTGATAATAATCAATATAATGAATATCTCGAAAATTTTCCTCTTCAGCATGCCATTTTTTTTATACCAGCGTATGCAGAAATGCGTCCACTAAACGATTTAATAAAAAAAATATAAACTACGGTTTAAAAAAATATCAATGATGTCATTGTTCGAAACCAAAGCACAATAAAAAGATCTCATTTATCAAAAAAGATACCTTTTTAAAAAAACAAAATTGACATGTCCGTGGATTTTTTTGCGAAAACCTTGGAAAGTTCTATTGAATTTGTGCCACATATTATCTAAAAATTCGTTGTTTAGTAGAGGTTGCTAAGATGCTATACAATTTACTTAAATAACAAATTTAACCATAGATCATGACCAGTTAAAGATCTGTTTTAAATTTGATCTGTTGATAGTCACCATACTGTGTAATAGCCGTTTATTTATGATACTTCATAGAAGTCAAAATAGGACATCGCCTTCATTTTTATGACTGCAGATATTAATCCATTAGGTAAATGTTAACAAGATTGGTACTAGGTATGGTGTGTTCATAAATATAGTATAGAGGCTGTCTGCCTGTTATTAGCACTGGCCATAAACCCAGCGGGTGATTCAAACTGTATTGAATAAATAAAATTTCAAAAACATCGTTATTTAAAATTACAATAATTGATTACAGAAAATAAAACACTTGTTCTAATAATTCCATTTTATTTACATTTTTAAAATAAAATTACTGTAATGTTTTCAATATGAATGTATGAATCTTCAACTTTTTGAACATGTAAACACAATTATTCCTGCTCCTTAACACGATCACAGCTTCTAATGACATTAACTGTTGCTCCCTTAATTTTTTGTAGCAACCATGACGGCGTTTTCTATAAATCTTCTGATCGTCACCTCTCGGCAACTCTTCCAACTTATGTACGAGTACGTCTTTGTCACTCTTCATTTTTTTCACTTCATTTGCTCTTGCGGATTCCTTATCGATATTTAGAAGGCTTTTTTATAAGCGACTCTCTCAATTTCATCAGTCAAGTGGTCCTTTTTGGGACGCTTAGAATTATATAAAACAAGAGTGTTGACAATCAGAGTTCCACAAATAATTTCTATGGTTAGTTTTTTGTACCAAGTTAGTGATTTTCGAAGAGACGTATAGTAGCTGGACAATTGATCTGATATGTCAACACCTTGCTGCCCATATTATACTGAACTACAGCGGAAGGTTTCAGTTTGTCATCACCGTTTCTTTTCTTTCCACAAACTTCCATTTTATCATCATGACAAGTTGAGAGAATGTAGACATCTCATTGGTCCTTCCACTTCATAATCGTTATATAGTCATTTTGTTTAGAAACTACCTATCCCTTTTGTAATTTATAATTAATTAAATCCTTTGGTAGACCTATTCGTTTTTTTCGTATTGTGCCTAATAAATTGGTTTTTCGGTCGTGCAAGTATTTGGCGAGATCAATACTTGTATAATAATTATCAGTTATCACCAAAAGGCCATCATCTAATAATGGCTTTACCAACTCTATCACAGTGCTGCCAGGAAGATCTAATTCTGCCAATCGTTGCTCTTCTCCATCATAAATTTACACATCCCAGGTATATCTATCTGGAGTGCACAATTTGTATAACTTGATACCATACTTATGGGCTTTTGAAGGATTATACTGACGAAATTTCAGACGGCTACGGAATGGAACCATAGTTTCGTCTATAACAATGGTGTCACCTGGAACATAAGTATTATTCATATTTTTTCTAACCAGTTTCAATAATGGATTTATTTTTGATAAACGATTAATGCCAGATATACTATTGTCTTGGAAATGCCAATATCTTAGCAATAGCGCAAATCGATTATATTTTATGGAAAGTTTCTGAAATAATTCATGGTAGTACAAGGGGTCTGATTTCCAATAACTTTCTGTGGTAGGAAAATTTAGTAAGCCCATTAACATTATCATACCTAAAATAAAGCAAACATATTGTACTTATGACTACTATACCTTAGTAAGTAACTAACCAATAAATGTGCGCATTTCCTCTTCAGTCGTATCGTACCATCTAAAAATTCTTGCTGTACGAATTAAACTCTTTTTATTCTTCATTTCCTTTGCGTATCGATTGGTTTTCATCACCATTAGCTCAATAATTTCTTGATCAATAAATATTTTCAAAATATCAATTGGCTGCATATTTTGGGTAACTGGAACTAATGTTCTACTTACTCCAGTGAACTCGAACCTTGAAAATTGAAGTACGGTTTCCGACCAAAATGAAATTATTTCAGTTGTTTCCAAAACATTAATTTCACCTACATTTCCATCAGTATCCTCTTGATCGTCCTCATCACTACTATGTCCATCAGCACCCTCTTCATCACTGTATTCATAATAGCTTTCTTCCTCGCAACCTTCTTCCTCATCCTCATTATAATTAGGGTCGATGAAACTATCATCTGAATCGTAATCCTAATCTGATCCATAATTCACATCTGATAAATTATTTGCCCCCTCTTCTAACTCTGCTTGTGTTAGTTTAGTTAGTTTATTTTGCTACGACATGGAACTGAATTGACAACAGTGATACACAGTCAACTTATTTGAGGTTATAAACACACACCTGTCACCTGTTACAGAATCACACAAATAACTGCATACAACAACTTTGTAAACGCTATTTCAAAATGAGTACGACCCATATGTGTCTTATGCAACTCTGATGCACTCGTAAAGATAATGTTACGTCCCATGACCCACATGTGGGGCATGAAAATTTAAGTGGGGACTCAGGATGATACCGAATAATTAGCATTAGGACTGTGAACGTGTTAAGGAAGTTTTTTCACCTCACCATCAATTAGTTCGAATACACTAATATTTAGAGTAGGTGAAATAGTGTTGCTTCGAATACCAGATTTTAATTAATGTCGTATATGCTCAATAGGATTAGAGATATAACAATATGAGGAAAATATTAAGACTGAGTGTCCCATATTTTCTGCAAAATTGTCGCAGATTGCCTTTCTCTATAGCAACACTGTTTAATATATCAAGTAACTCTTTTCATTTGTAATCTTCACTTAGCGGAAGTATCGGCATCACCTTTATTTCTTTCTAACATAGTAAAATAGGATTATTCAGAATTTTCCATATAATTAATATGGGAATTTTTATCACAACAGACGTTTCTTCTACTCTTTCTTGTTGACCAATATTTTCACACTCAATAAGGGTTGAATAAACATTCTTTATTTCTTTAGCATCTATAGATAAATATCTTCTATGATAGCTCTGATTTCTACACTGCGACAATACACTTAGTTTACTCCATTTTTTTCGGTAACTAAAAAGATCTTTCGATGTTTCGCAAACGGAATCAGAATGACTAATGTCTATTAGATATTTCTTCTATTTATTCTAAATTATTTTCCCATTTACCCAAGTAACTATAAGCATTAAAATTCTTAGGAAATAGTAAGCATGGTCCTTAAGTCTGAACAGTAGACCCATTTGATGATCCCTTATCAAAGGAATTTTATTGCAGCTGTTTGTTAGAAACAAAAAGTCACTTTCCTGTATCTATGAATACATTACACGGAACAGAAAAATTACGATACAAATAGGGACAACAACCAATTGAAGTAAATTTGAAGAAGAAATTTTAGTAAAATTTAGGTTATTTGTAACATAATCATAATTTTGTATCTTGTAATGCCCTAAAAATGGTAATAAAATTTACCGAGACGTCGGCAAGTTAATGAAGTAGTTTTTCTTAAAATAAGGACCCTTATCCAACAAAACTTTTTCCAACTATTAATAAGCCACCGTAAAAACTTTTCTATCTGTAATAATATTTACTATTTTATATTTGGAGTTTGTTCGAGATTTTCTATTCTGCGATATCATTCCTATGTTTCACCAGACAAGTTAGTTGGAGCTTTTACTATAATATTGTAAGATATATTTTGAACTTTTGTAGTAAACATTTCCTACATAAATCAGTGAAAAATTAAGTTATTATTAGGTTTATTCCAGCAGCAATCAGAAACGGTTTCAAACAACTGTCCTCGACATGCGCAAAACGAAACTCGCGTTCCAGCAGGCAATAATTAGAGATTCTGACTAATAGTTCAGTGTTCCGGCAATTCAACTGATTAGTTTCTAATCGATTTCAAACAGTTTGGCATGTTCGCAGATTCTCCACGGCCTGGTTATGCGCAGTTCAAATATAAAATGTCGTTTAAAACTATTTGAATTAAAAACGAATTTGTGAATAACCTAAAACCCAATATTTCATGGTAGTATTATCTAGTTTGCACAAAGATGGAAATAATTTGCTCCATCTTCTAAAACTATATTTTTTTGGGAAATTTAGGGAATTTATTGATTCAAAATGATTACATATACGCTATCCCAGTAAACACACATTCGTTAAAAAAGACGTTTATAATGACCATTTGAAAAGCGTGTCTTTTTTAAGAACAAACAACTCAAAAATGTCGCGATTTTACATGATTCAGATAACGAAATTATGAACGTTTAATATCAGTATTATGTGAAACGATCTTCCTGAACTCTTCAGTAAGAATGAAAGTAGATATATATCGAACTAGGGATTTTCGTTTTTGTATTGTAACTGGAGGAAATTATTTCTTAGGTCTAAATATTTCCCTTTTTGGTGAGTCAATAATATTTTAATCTCAATATTTTGTTTGTTTTAATATTGAGAATACTGTCATTTAAAGTTTTGGGAGCAAAGTTGAAAGAAATTGTACACAAATCATTTTCTATTCGAAAGAATGTGTGTCGTTTTTTCGTTCTTGAATTATGAATCGACTGTAAGAAATTTTTTTTGATTCCTGTAATATTTAACAAATGAAAAGTACTAGATAAAAGTTGATCTTGAATTGCTTAAAATAAGCTTACTTATGAATTTAAATGACTATTATGATAATTTATTACGATTCATTCAATTTCCTCTTGATTTTAAAATATATGTTCATTAAGATTGTATTGAATAACTGTATTCTAGTTTTCTTTTATTTTAAATTGCTCATCTTGAGTCACTATATTATCATGGGTATCTCACTCTCTCTCTAAAACTTTTAGTTGTCCGCATTCAAATTACAAAATTTTTCTTCAATGACAAAAACGTTAGTTTTTGTCATTAAAGTCAGACTGTTATTTCAATATTGCTGTGAAAAATTCGACTTAATATTTATCGCCATTGCAATTTTGACGTGTCGGAATTAAGTGCATTGGAAGAATCCACCACACTAATTGACGTGTTTGCCGTATAAGAAATTGCAGTAAGTTATGGTCTCCTTCATAGGAAACTCAAGTGGATAGTAAATCTAAAGAAGAACCAATAAACACAGTTACGCCTTCTAATTGTGCGTTTTTACGAACACTCAGTAGAATTGCTACTATAATCCAGTTTACGCGCTACATATACGTTTGAGAAAAAATATAGGCGAGATCGGAGCAAGTTTCGCATTTTATGATGATGATGCCAGGCTCTGAAGTTTAAATACTTTACTTTTTGCATTTATAGAGATTATAATTGCTTTTAATACGAAGACTAACAAATTAAATATTTTTAGAGAATATTTGAATAGATATTTTGTTTTATTTTGTTAATATTTTGCTCCTTAATATGGTGGAAAAAGTTGTGTGCTAAACTGAATGGTGTTATTATCAATCATCATTCGTCAACTTAACAGTTTTAATTAATAATTTTCAATCAATTGACAACAGTTATAGTTTAATTTACTAAAACCAATAAAAATTAAAACTATAACTTAAAACTAATATAAACAGAAGAGACTTTCAACAAAGGTATTCCATAAATGTTTTACAGGAATATTTAGTAATCAATAATTACCAGAGGCAAGCGTAGCGCTTCACAATAGTGGTTCGCACCTCCTCCCACCCCCAAGGTTGAAAACTTGGACTTCCCTTAACAACGTATTATCAAAATGATTTCTACCCCTCATTTTGTAAGGTAGAGCCCTTTTTTTGTGTCTACTCTCTGAATTATTTACTTGATAGAATTAATTTTGTATTCCTTAATTTTCGCAATGAAAAGCGTATGGAAAATCTGTATCTCAAATGAAGGATTTGTTTGAACATTTGCTGTGATTGATTATTTCATTTGTTTAAATCGTTTGTACTTGCATCTATTTATTTATTTATTTATTTACTCATTTATTTAGGTACAACTAAACAACGGTATTAAATCCCAATTATCGGCTAGGAAACAAACATAATAAATTGAAGTACCTACTTACAATTATTAAAAAAACAAAACGAAAAGGGTAGATGCTAAAATAGAGTAGGTAATAATAATTAATTAATTCAGTAATTATAAATAAAAATAACTAGATGGATAAGCAACAGACAAAACATAAATAATAAAAGGTATGCTAAAACTACAGCATCAAGAGTTATATAAAAAAAGTGTTTTTTTATGTGCACAGTGCTAGAACTGAATATGTCAATGCTGTCTTGCACGGTAGAAAAGGTCGGTACATCATATACTAAGGAGAGTAATGCAATGTATTAGTGATAGTGATTTTTATATAAAAAAGTTTCTCAGTAACGCTTTGATTTTGTGTGTACATTAAAATTTATTTGAGTCAAAATTGAAATTAATTACATTAAACATAAAGATTACAGAATGCATATTACGGCGAGCTAATAAGAATTTGTAGTCATATTGCTCAAGTCATAAGTTCTGCGAATACCCAATAGGGGGAATCAATTTATTTCTTTGTACGATAGGAATTTCAAAAATCTGCGTTGCACTCTTTCTAATCCTTCTACATATCTGACGTATAGTTTATTTCAAACTTACTTGCAACATGAAAAGAGGCTGACGTTGTTTATGTTGCAAATAAATTTGAAATAAACTATAATTTGGACACCAAATAATATAATTATACTCTAGCCGGGATTTGACAAATGAACTGTATAACAATTTTATTTTAAATAGGTTAGAAAACACGAGAATTGTGTATAACAAATCCTAAATTTTTGTTGGCACCTGAAATTACGTGATCAATATGATGTGTAAAAGATTAATTTGGAATAAAAAAATACTCCTAAATCGTTGATGTATTCTGGTCTGTTAAATAATACATTATAAATATTACATGGAACATTTAAAACATCTTGTTTACGAGAATACATTAGAACACTATATTTATTTATGTTAAGAAGCAGTTTATATTAATTACACCACAAATTAAGTTTGTGAAGATTCTCCTGGAGGATAATACAATCCTGAGTATGCCTTATCCTTATGTATATTTTCATATCATCTGCATACAATAGATGGGGTATATTTAAACCATTAACAGCACTATCAATAAAGATATTGAACAATAAAGGCCCCAGGACTGATCCTTGAAGAACACTAGACTGAACTTGAAATTGATTTGGGATAAAACTTCTGTAGCACATGTACTGTAAACGATCAGTTAGGTAAGATTTAAAAATATTTAGGGCATTAGGTGTATTTATCTAGTTCACATAATAAAATACTGCCAAAGTCAGTATGAACTACATCTACCTGTCCTTGATCATCCAGAATATATACTGAGTAATGCACACTAGGTTGGTGATTGTTGGGCGACACTTCATAAAACCATGCTGGTTGAAACTGATATCAGTCTTGGTCTGCGAGTATAATCAAATACTCATAATTTTTTTTTTATTTTACTCAAGTTTTTCTTCAATTGTTTGTTTTAAAAATGCCGTGGCAATCCATGTTACCACTTTTTACATATAACAGTTTTAAAAGCTAATAATCAATAACGAATATTTCTTTCATATAAAATATGCTGAAAATTGGATTTCGTATCACCTCTTTTAGTTTGGTACATGACTTTTGAAACACCCTGTACAAGGTCTTTAAAAAAGACATTTATTTTATGTTTTCATCCTAAGGTCTCGGTGCTGCATTCCAATGTTTCTTATTTCTAGTGTTTTTATTTAAAACGCGATCCTTGTCCTCAGATTCCTTGAAATACATATTAGACAATATAATACAATAAATTATTAACATTTTGTATTTTATTCCAAGTTTATTTAAGTATACTTGTATTTAATTATCTGCTTGATATTATTTTTCATTTATTTCTGTTTGACGTTTAGATTACCAAATGTCACTAAATATTATTAATCACCAAATATTTGTAAACTCTGAAAATTACCTTATTAATATTACTTTCAATTTGAAATAAGTTACATTTTATGGTTTATATGTTTGATTCTTAGTTTTCTATTCTTTCTGCCATTAAAAGTTTTACATAATAAAAATGTTGATTTTCCGTTTTGTTTGCATTGTCCATGGCGACTTTAAATTCCTCAGGAAATAAACGCTCGTTTTACTCCCTGTTTTGAGTCAATAAAATACTCTTTTATTCTCATTTCTACAAAAACATCATTATTTTTAATGATTCAAATATTGATAAATTTGTAAGCCATTTATATAAAGAATTGCGCCGATCTCCCCATCATTTCTGAAAAAATTTAACGAAGTATCGGTTCATTCTTAGACTTTAAACTGCTGCTTAGTATGTTGTTTACGATATTGTTATCGATGTTAGAAATGATCCACAAAAACTATAATGTGTTTAGATTTAATTGTATTTTTATCAAATAATAGGAAAGCTTACAAAAAAGTAACGGAATCTATATATCTTTCTAGTAAATGAGATCTTATCAAGCTCGGACATATAATTGTCTGTATTGAACTGCTTCTGTTCTCCACAACGATTTTTTTTAGTTCATGCAACTGATTTGAGTCTGTGGGAACATAAATCTTTAAAACACCCGTAACCTTTTCCAAGTCACAATAATTAAAATCAGAATCAATTACAGACCTGCTACTATCATCTGCAATTTTGCTAAATTATTAGAAATAATTCTGCATACTGTTTCATGCGTCTGTTTTGATATCATGTGAACAGCATGGCTTTATAAAGGGTAGGTCCAGAATGACGAATCTTGTACGTGCCTAATTCTCAGTTCATTAGTAATAAACTTGACTAACATAACCAAGTTGATATACAACGATTTTGCTAAAAACATTCGACCGATTTGACCATGGAATTTTTTAGAACACACTGGATTCTTCCGTTCTATCTAATCCGATTGTACAGCTTTTCTACTAATACTAGAAAAAGCTATATCAGTTTATTTAGTACCGTGGTTAAAGGTCGGAGAAATTTCTGCAAATGTGAGGGGTACCACAGGGTTCGATCTTTGGACCTCTCCTTTTTATCATGTTTATTATTGATATTGTGTCAGACCTATCTGTGCATTATCTGATTTATCATATGATCTTAGGATACTCTGTGAAGTAAATTCTACCGAGGCATGTGAACTATTCCAAGATGAACTTAGTAAAATAAATTGGTACACATAACAAGTTACCACTAAATATTTCCAAATATAATGTTACGTCATTTGAAAGAAAATAAATCCTATTGTATTTGATTATACTTTGGTCGGTCGGTTCATCATTGAACATGCTTAATTATATAAATAGTAATTTTTGATCCTAAACTAACATTCTTAAAAGCTATTGAAGTTGCCACTTCATCTGCAATTAAATGTTTAAGTTTTGTCACTAGAAACTCAAAAGTGTTTTCTAACATGTATTCTCCTTGATTGTTATACATGTTCTTCGTTAGATTGAAATTAGTATATGCATCAATAGTCTTGAACCCAATCTATATTACTCATGTAGCAACGTTTGAAAGAATACAAAGAGGATTTTTGAAATCTGCAATATATATATATATTAAATCGCATATATATCCGCCATAATTCATTATTAACAAAGTTTAACCTCAAAGAATTATCAAAACGGAGATGCATACATCTGATTATATTTTTATATAAAATTTTTGAAAATATTTTGACTGTCCGGATATTTTAAGGCATATCAACATACCAGTACCCAGGATCTCGATGCAGCACAACAATATACTTAATCTTCCTAGAGCTAATACCAATATTCAGCAGCTCTAATTATTGCAACGTGGAGGGCAGATTTGATATATTCTTTTGTACTATCAAGCAACTGAAAAGTGTTTAAGAAAACACCACACATGTAATACAACCCATGTTTCCCAGAAGGTACCTCAAAGTACCTTTTGTGGGAGAGGGCTACACAGTTAGAGACAGTGGACACACCTAATATTCGATTATGCTAGGATTACTTTAGAAAAAAATCCTAGCGACTCGACCGGAGATGAAATCCGAGACTCTAGGTTGAGAAGCAAGCGTTCCTACAGCTCGACCACGAAGCCAGAATTAATCAATAACTCTTATAAATATTTATATTTATACACCTCCGAAAAATTTACGATTTGGGTACAAATACCTTCTCCAGCATATATCAGCTTTTGTGCGTTTAATGGCGGGGTAATAGACAACATTCGTATCCGAACGTGTATGTGGATGTATAATATATGTGTATATAATATTGGACTCGATTTTATGCAAACCCTGCGTTTAATGCGATAAAAAGTAAGATAATTAGAGTTTAAATATGCGGGAGATAGTTGATTCTATACTGCTTCGTTGCCATTAGGAACAACCGCCGCGATTCAATGCGCAAGCGAATGTCGATTTCAGTCGGCGGCTGAAGTCGCCGCAATAAATAACATTCATTCTTCTCGCTCACCGATACCACACAATACCAAAGTTCTGAGCCTATTTGACAGTAGCGCAAAGTAACTGGTAGACGACAAATCTACCAGTTTTCTATTACTCAATCACTGACTGTTACATTAAATGCAAGTTATTCATGGAATCGGGTCCAATAGTGTATATCTCTATAAGCGTCTGTGCTTATATTTACTGGTACAAATTTTTTTTATAATTTTTTTATTACTATTTTTTTTATTACCATTTTTATTATTACCATTTTTTATTGTTATCATTTAAATCAATTTACCTCCGCATCCTATAATTACCCGCCTTAAGAGTCTATATCAGATGCAAGTGAAATATGGTCTCGATTTTACCACACCCCGCGCAGCCCACGGTGCATATATACAGCCAAACCGAAATTATCGCGGCGAATGTCGAGGGTGGCCGATGTTCTAGTTACAGAGCGGCATAGTGGAATATTTCAGATCGGGTGATGTTGAATTATCAGAGGCGGAGTACTAGAGGTTTCGTACGACATAAACCGACGAAAAAGTTGTATTGCGTCAAGCTTATAAGCTAAACAGTAGCTAACCTTACCCTTCATGCGTCCTTGTCCTGCAATTAATATGTAAAAACAATAAAAAAAACCGAAATTATTTTATTTACTTTGTTTAAAAATAGCTAAAGAACTAAACAACAAAACAATTAAATCGTTAATCTACAAAAAATTTCCATTTTACCGTTTCTTATTAATGCATAGTATTATTTTAAAAATTTTTCCTATAAAAGGAAGTATCAATGTGTGTCATATCATTCAGCTCAGAATGGAAAAGGCGATGAAATAATATGAAAAATATATTTGTGTTATTTTAAATTTGAACTCCAATATTTTTATCAAATATGAAAGATTATGATGATGTGACATATATTGCTGAATTCAGAAAGAAATTTTTTAAATTGAACTGAATATACAGGATATATCATTTAGAATAAAAAAAATTAAGGCAATTTCCGGTCAAACCGGAAGTAAACGATATGTATGTGACGCGCATATTTAATCAGTATTCGGAATGTCATATGTCCATTTCCGCATATTAATGCGGGGTGTAATTTTTTTATTTTTCAGTTTTTCGGCGTTTTCTTTTTTATTTGACATGCAATTGTTTTTAATTTTCGGATTCCTTAGAAAAAAGCACATAAGCATAATTTTTGAAGTTTTTTCTTAGGTTAAAAATACAGCAGAAAAATCGAGTAAGGTGCACTTAAAATGATCACCCTGTACATGAGGTTACTGCGCTTAAAATAAATCAAAAATAAAAATTATCATATTCACCTTTCATTGAGCCTTTCATTCTCCATATCAATATTTAGAGACGGCAAAATGGGAAAACTTTCATTTATATTAGTTTCTCTACAGAAATTACCGGAAATAAAAGAAAATTATTACTTTTATTAATTTACAAAAAAATTCAATTTTCACTAGTACTTACTTTTTATATTTTCTCTTTTGGGCTAATGTTCGATTTTTCGGTTTTCTGCTAGGGTATTTACGCTTATGATATGTTTTTATTTTTCCCATTGTTCTCTCACTGCACTAATAATCACTTTCAATAACACGTCTATTTAGGTGTACACTTGATTTTAAAAAAACTGATACAACTCTTATAATCGAAAATCTTAATAGTTTAGTTGTGTGGATATGTCTGTAAATAGGGCTGGCCAGGCATGTCGAGAGGGGGGTGGAGAAGAAGTGATTTACCCCGGACCTGGGTTTTTTGGAGGAGATCGGTTTTCTTTGTGTTTTTAAACTTATTAAACCTTTCTCTTTTATTTTATTCAAATGGAATTTTTAAAAATAATTAGAAAATAACTTTTTCAAAACATTTTCAAGCCTGCCATATTATTGTTTAAAAAAATAATATTTGTTACGGATAATTCTACTAATGGTTGTAATTAAAATACTAACTAAATAATGATAATTCTATTTTTAAAATAAGAACAGAAAAATACCACTTGAGATTAAAAAAAATGTAAACAATGCAAACTGAACATAAAAATACAATAAAAAAATAAAATAAATGAACTTCAATTACGTAATACAGAATTAACTAATATTTTGTCTTGCTACATTAGCGTTTAAAACTGCCTGAAGTCTTGCAGGCATGGACAAAATCAGATTTCTTGCAAGGTCAACTTCTTGCGACAAGTTCTCCCAAGCGTCTTCAATTATCCCTTCCAATTCTTGGGCATTATTTGGATGGTTATTTAATTTTCTTATATGTTTCACCATTAGTCCCCATTCATTTTCAATTGGATTTAAATCCGGACTTGTAGATGGCCACGGTAACAACTCTATATTTTTATTAAGAAACCATTGCCTGACACGATGGGCCGTATGTATGGAGCAGTTGTCTTGTTGGAAAATAAAATTATTTTCCGGAAACACCTCTATTACTGACAGCAACATAATATTGTCTAATATTTCAATATTTAATGGAATTGAGATGACCACCACTGTTCCAACACACACCTAACCCATTTAGGCTCATCCAAGCCCACACATTGACTGAAAACCTTCCTAATATTTGTGGATCGAAAGTATATTTTTCGTCGTATCTAGTGGAAGGAGGCCTATATACGCGAACATGTCCATCGTTACAGGATTTAAAAACCTTTTCGTCAGAAAAGACAACTTGTCTCCAGAAGTTTTCATCATTGATTATATAGTTGAGTGCAAAAATAATCCTACCCTGCTTCTTTTCTTCTGAAAGTTTGTATTTTTTAGCCGCTGAACAACTCTTCAAGTCGCTTTGTAGTTTTATTCTTCTGCAAGCAGTAGATACCGTAGCAGGGAAATTTGTCTCTGAAATTGCATTTACTGCAGTCTGAAAAGCGTTTTCTATTAGGTAATTTATAAGATTTTCATCTTCTTGATTATTGCTCTTTCTGGGCCTACCGGAACCAACTTTACGGGATACCGTTTGGTTCGTTTCCCATTGTTTTTTAACAGTCATTATCGTGGTTTTACTCACAATGTATTCAGCAGCAAGTCTTCTTATGAACCAACCATCTTCAGTTTTAGAAACAATTCGTAATTTTTGAATATCTGTCAGATGTCGAACCATTTTTAATAATGACGCCACTGATTAACGTCAAAGTGACATTTGTAAGATTATTAATATCAATCAAAGATCGAATGATTTACATAGCTAAAAGAAAGTGTACGAGTTTTTATTGAAATCAAGTGTACCCACTTTATAACAAATAAGTAAATTTGAGATATCTCTAGAATACACACGCCACTGTTGTTTACGCAAATCGCAACGTGGTTCTTAAGTGCCCGATTCCCCCTCCCGCAAACGAGTCGAGTGTATGCAAGTGCATCCGTGTTTCCGAAATATCATGCGAGATGGCAGCTATTATCGGAATATAGATATGCAGTTTTTAGTTTTCTAATAAATTTATTTTCAACTAATCCAAGAGTTGGGTCACATGAATATAAACGTTACAAACAGTGACTAATGTCGGAATGTTAAAAAATTTGGATACAAAATATTTAAAATGCATGCGAAAATTTTTTGACGACTCTAAAAAAAAAAAATTACATTGCGACATTTTATACATATTTTTGAAAAATCTTGTAAAAATCGCACTCAAATCGGATAAGTTTTAAACGAGATAATCGAGAATTATGATTTAATAGGGTATATAAGACTCTTAACGTTAAATCTACTACTGTTCTCGAATATTTATATTATTGAAAAACTGGTAGGTGGCATCCTAGATATACCTGTGCCACAGGATTTATTTTTCATTAACTGGTAGGTACTAATTAAAATTTATTGGTTTGACAGAGAATTTTTCATCTGCTTTTTGGTATTTGAGAGTACTATTAGATCAATTATAATTGACATTTATTATGCATATAATTGAAAAGGTTGTAACCCTAGTATTTACAAAGCCGCATATCTAGGTAGATTTATGGCCGAGAAATTGAGCAAAGGTGTCATAAAATTTTATCGCATTTTTTAACGAGTTATAGTAGGCGTATTTCTAGTAACAAGAAATAAATATGTTGTAATTGGCATTGTAGACTGCAGATTATCATACAATTAAAAAGTATTTCTCATATAAGTCATATATCACATAATATTTAATTTTAAAACTCTGCCGTACCAACCAAAAACCAAGTAAGTCGAGATACTGTAAAATTGAGTTATTATTACCAATCGAATCAGCGCAAAAAGATCTACCTAATGATGTTTTTAACATTGTAATATATTAAAAACTGTAAATTGTAAACGACTTACTTTTCAGCACATTTCCTAATTTTTACTATAATATTCAACATTTACAAAGTTAAAATCATGTATGTCAATTTTATAATTTAAAAATCAAGTAAGTCGACATATCCAATAAGTTAATATACTAGCTTTAGTTACGATACCTATTTCATACATAATTACAATTAAAAAACCAAGCAAGTCTACTTGCTATTGATATTACACGTTCAGTTTGGATCAGGTCGCTCACAATCTGTGGCGCACATTTCATATATCATAAAAATGCTTTCTGGAAATCCTAAGGACACAGTACTAGCTGATATATCCTATCAACACAATACATGCACTAATAGGGTATTACGATTTATCAATTCTGTCTTGCCTTCTCCGGAGAGAACTAATGGAGGTGCACTGAAAATAACGGAGAGAGCAGAGCCTCTTTCAACTATTATGTCACACGACGAAGAGACCTTAGATAATCCGACAAATTCAAATAATGAAGTTGAAGATGTTAAAGGAGTCTTTACCGCCACTGATAAAAAAGTAAAAAAAAAGGATAAACATCATGAGAAAATTGCTTCCCTCGTGTAAGGCGACTTGTAGACAAAAATGTTACGAAAAAATTAATGACGAACAACGAAATACTGTGTTTAAATATTACAGTGAGCTTAGTTTGGCGAAAAACGGCTTTTCCTTGGAAAATTTTTAGAAAAACATGGCGTAAAATGTTATAGGAGCGATGCGCTTTCTCATAAAAGTGTTTCCGTAAAATACACTTTGCCTTTACCATGCTAGACGATACAATCAGAACAAGAACAAAGGAAAGGACAAGAAGCAAGTGAACGAGAAGATTTGACTCAATCAGAAGCCAGTAAGAAGATTCAAGTTTGCAAAACTATGTTTTTGCATACGATTGGGCAGTCATGTGACGCCATTATTACCGAATATTTAAATAATATCGATGAGTCGCTTCAAGAAACAAAAGATAAGAGAGAAAGTGCAAGAGCGAAAATAGTAAAAGAGGTATCTTTGGAAAATTATAGACAAATTAAGGATCATATTGATTCATTTCATCCTACTCAGTCACATTATAAAAAACTCATTTTTTTGTAAGTCGCTTGATATGTTTCAATGAAACATTTGCTAATTTAAAGAAAAAAAGGCGCCAATTTTTGCGTAATGTGGCATGAAGCGATTAAAGGACGAACTGGATCTGACGTTTTTTTCAACATTTTATAATGTTTTAAAGAACCTGGATGATAACAACAAAAATATCGTTTTTTGGGCAGATAACTGTGCTGCCCAAAATAAAAATTTGACTCTGTTTACAAGCTGTATTATATTTGTTAATGAGAATTGGCGCCCTGAAACAATAACTTTAAGTATTTTGAGTCAGGGCATTCATTTATGAAAGCCGATGCTATTCATGGTGCCATTGGCAAGCAATGAAATAAACAAGAAAACAAGGATCAAATACGATTCCATTATTGCATGAAGTTAAAATATGCCAATTTAGAAAAGGAAGACGATGCCTCTTTTTTAAAAGTGAAATAGACGCTCCAGATTTTAAGGAGGTTAAATTTTTAAAACCAAAATTCAGACATATTTTGCCCGATGTTAAACAAACTCCTGCGTGTAGAGGAATTAATAAGTAAAAAAAGGACAAAATAATCAAAGAGTTGCTTGGTCAAGTACTACCAAAGAAGCAATTATTTTGGCGTCAACTTCCCACGTCTGATGCCTCTAAAGATCTTGGTAAACACGCAGGTGAGTTTGTAGTGGATTAGATATTTAGTGTTACCTAGTTATAATAAAATAATATTAAGGGGCCTAGTCGGGAAAAAGCTTCGGATAGCTGTGTCACTCTGTAGAACGTTTTTATATATGCGCCGCTGAATAATTTTGCTCTTGATTATACCTTCACTGGACGTTTTATTCACTGACTTCATTGAGGTGCGATTCCCGATAGAGGTAACACTTCCTTGCTCCATTTGTAGTAACAAAGATACTTATTTAGAAAATTCATTTTAATCAAATTGTACGGAATAAAAGTTTGAAACTTGCTGAGCATAATTATGAAGATTCATTCTAGAAGACATGTATGAGTTTTACCTCGAATTTTACCGATTGATATCATAATTCAGGAGCTAATCACGTTCAAATTTCACTTATATTTACAGTATAAATTTTCCCTACATAAAGTGAAAATTAATTAAAATAGATATACATGTACCCTCTAGTACACTTTCAACTACTGATCCTCCAAATTTGGTGTAATTTGACCAAACCGTATGGAAGAAATAAATTTTGAAAAATTACCTTACAAACACTAGTTTTATTAGCCCTCTTAATATCTAGCAATATATAGAATCAAAGTTATGTTTGTGTTTATGTATATTTGATAACCAAATATTTAGTTTCATTTATTTTAACTCTAAAGATTTTTTGTGCATAAAATGTAGTGAAATAAATACATGTTTCTTTTTAAGTTTGCAAAAACCATATTTTTTAAATCAAATTGGCGTTTCAGTAAGTTTTAAATAAAATTTTTCTGATTAATTAAAGCTAGGTAAGTTAACTTATCTGTTTTTTCATTTCCAATAAATACATACTTGTTTTTTGTTCGATTAATTAATGTTTAGTAAATTAACTTACTTGATTTTTTATTTGTAAGAAATACATACTTGGGTTTTTGTTGGCAAAATTTGTGTTTTTTTAAATAAAGTTTGCATTTAAGTAAGTCTAAAATAAAGTTTTTTCCCAAATTTTTTCCAAAATTTTGAGGAAACCCTTAGGCATATAATGTGTTATATGCATATAAGAGTCTGTACAAAAAATCAAGTTCCTAAGTCAAATATTACGCAACTTAAACAATTTTTACTGAAATATTTCACAAAAAATTGATTTTCCACAATTTGCTAATATTGACTTACTTGGTTTTTGATTGGTACGGCAGAACTATTCTCGACCATTCATTCCATTTTTAATCTAATTCCAAATGAAAATTTACTTGTGATACGTGTATAAAAAAAGAAATGTTTTCTCAGAGAAAGCCTTTCGATTAAAAAAAAAAAAAAGTACCTTGCGTTTTTCATAAGGCATTATATTTTAAATATGAATCGTACATACTACTAGACAGCGGAATATTTGCCATTTTTCAGAGCCGGCAGCTATATAAAAAAATCCAACATAGGTATATAAATATTTGTTATTTTAAGTTAACTACGTCTGATAAGCAATTTTCATGTAGGGAACTGCGAACGGCTCTCAGTTTCTTTTTTGTAAGGCTAGGTCGTGCGTATAACAAAAGGTGTTAATGTTGCAAATTTTTCTTAGATTACTAATTGGAGCCCTAGATAGTGTGTAATTATACACACTATCTAGGGCTCCAATTAGTTAATTTTTAAATTATTTGATATTGAAAAAAATTATAGTTAACCAACTAATAATGTTAACTATAAGGTGTCGATTTCAAAAAAAAAAAAAAAAATCAAAATATTAAAGTCTATGAGACTATAATTATATAGAAGTATGAGACACCTGTAGAAGTGAATTAGACCTTGTAAATCTAGATATTGTTCCGTTCAAAAACGTCACTGTCCGGAATATAATGATAAATAAACAATAACCTCCAAATTTCTATCTGGTTCCCAATTGTTTATAATAGAGTATTTTTAGTAGGTGAAGAATTTCTGTTTAACCTTTGGTCGATCTCATATTTATTAAGGAATTATTATGTTTACCATCTAAGTTAATAGTATCTTGTACATATTTACGTTATCCAATATTGTTGTTTATTATTTAAGTACTTTTGTTGTAATAACAGTCCCCAAAGTTAACGCTTTCACACTGAAAGAAAATATTATTAGAAATATGTGTCACATAGAATATGCAATAATTTATTACTTTATTAGATAAATATTCAATATTTACGTCGATATTAATTAAATCGCAACAAGTTGGGAACAGCTGTTTCATACTTTTCCTTTCAGAAGGGTTGCGACTGCCTTTGGTTGGTTTGACCGTCGGCTACTATTATTAAAGTTTTCTGTCTCATAAACTTCCCTGCTGCCTACCAGTAGGGAGACAACTTATCATACCGCTCATAGATGGCGCTACGATCTACTTTTGGGGGAATAATTAATTTAAATCTCATTGTGTAATTCATGTGTTATGTGGTACTATTAGACTATTCTTATAGTAGATTTTAATCATTAAATATTATTTGTGATATATTATGAATTTATTTTAGTTACTTTCATATCTTATTTTATAAAGTTTGATTTTTTTATATCAAACTAGTTTACCTCCTTGATAGAGACAGGATGATAGGCCATTTTAATAATCAACTTTGTACCGGCAACAACTATTGGCAGACAATCGATAACATCAATCAGTAACAACTTTTGAAATGTTTTCTTAATGTACTAATTTTATTAAAGCTGTTTACAACAAAAGTAGTCATTAAAGAATGTTCATATTAAAGCGCTGTATACATGTATACGTTGCTGCACATTAAATATCTCTTTAAAAAAGTATCCCTAAAGTTATAAAAAAATAATTATTATTGTTGAATGCCTACTAAAGGTAAAATATATTACATATATAGTGTTTAACCAAAATATATATAAATACACACACACACACACACACACACACAAAATTTTCAAATAAAAGTTGTAGGAGGCCAAGAGTACCATATCCAAAAATTATTTCTAATCACACAGGGTGTTTGATGTTAGAGTGGCATATCAAAAGTATATTTTTTTAAATAGGATACCCTATATATTTTTGCAAATTCTTATTCTTTCTTTAATTGCCTTTTCGAATATGTCATGTTTTTGAAATTCCGTTGCGGTGTTGTCGAATTATTCAACTTTTTTCAAAAAAATTGTCATTTGAAGACCTCACTAATAAATTCTGCATGAGCGATATTTTCACAGATTAAGCAAACTTTTTTTGTTAAATGTTAAGCAATGCCATGGCCTAGCATCCAGATATTTTAAAGTTGAAATTATTTGTACAGGGTGTTTATTACTATGATACAAAAATGGCCAACTTTAATCTATCATAACTTCATTTTTTTAAATGGAATACCCCGTATATTTTCACATATTTGGATAGAGTTTTTGTCGCTCTACAATTTTTGTTAACCTATAGTTATACCTAAAACCAACGGTTTCCAGTGAAACTGCATTCTAATAAAAACATCAGGTAATTTCTAGAAATTCGGATATCATAGGAGGCATTGGCACGTGTTTTTTTTTGTTTTTGCAAGAAGGAACTACGAACATGAAACAATTTATTTATAACAAAACGGTAAATACAATTTTTTTTAGTTGTATCTAGTTCATAAGATGTTCAATGTGTCCTCCATTTTCTTGCACGCACAATCTTAGACGACTCAAAAAAAGACTGGCTAACATTTCTTAATTTCTGAACATAAACGGTCTCTTTTACATAACCCCACATAAAATAAACTAATTTTGTTAGGTCAGGTGACCTAGGTGGCCAACAAATTCGCCCACCTCTACCAATCCACTTATCTGGATATTCATTATTCAAATAGTTGCGTACTTGGGCACTGTAGTGGGTTGGCGCCCCGTCACGCTGTAGCTAAAACCCTCGTATTGTAGCTAATGGTAAATTTTCCAACAAATCTGGTAGACTATTTCTTAAAATGTGTAGATATGTTTCTCCATTTATTCTGCCTTCAAAAAAATATGGCCCAATTACATATCCTCCTATAACTCCACCCCAAACGTTTAATGACCATCTATGTTGATGGTCAATACTCCGTCTGAAATGGGGAATTTTCTGTAGAATAATAGTGCAGATTGTGCCTATTAATATTTTCGTTTTTATGGAACGTAGCCTCGTCGGAAAACAACACGTATTCGAAAAAAATCCGGTTGTTCTCGCACTTTCTGAATTGCCCATTCACAAAATTCTCGTCTCTTAATAAAATCATTAGCTTCTAGTTCTTGCAATAATTGGACATGATAAGGGTGAAACTTATTTTCTATTATAATCCTTGCAATACTGGACTGACTAATATCCAATTCCCTACTTAAAATTCTTGAACTTATATGTGGATTTTCTACGAGGCTTAGCACAACAGATGTGTTTTCTTCATTTATGACTGGTGTAATTTGCTTCGGCTTGAAACAATAATGCTCATAAGTGCAAAAACAAAAAGAACATGTGCCAATGCCTCCTATGATATCCGAAATTCTTGAAATTACCTGATGTTTTTATTAGAATGCAGTTTCACTGGAAACCGTTGGTTTTAGGTATACCTATAGGTTAATAAAAATTGTAGAGCGACAAAAACTCTATCCAAATATGTAAAAATATACAGGGTGTTCCATTCAAAAAAAATGAAGTTATGATAGATTGAAGTTAGCCATTTTTGTATCATCGTAATAAACACCCTGTACAAGTAATTTCAACTTTAAAATATCTGGAGGCTAGGCCATGGCATTGCTTAACATTTAACAAAAAAAGTTTACTTAATCTGTGAAAATACCGCTCGTGCAGAATTTATTAGTGAGGTCTACACATGACAATTTTTTTGAAAAAAGTTGAATAATTCGACAAAGCCGCAACGGAATTTCAAAAACTTGACATATTCGAAAAGACAATTAAAGAAAGAATAAGAATTTGTAAAAATATATAGGGTGTCCTATTTAAAAAAACATACTTTTGATATGCCACTCTAACATCAAAGACCCTGTGTGATTAAAAATAATTTTAAAATATGGTACTCTTTGCCTCCTACAACTATTATTTGAAGCTTTTTCCTGTATAATAAATATTAAAGGAGATATCGACCGAGGCGCCCTTGGTGACTCACCCTGTATATATACATATATATATATATATATATATACATATATATATATATATATATATATATATATATATATATATATATATATATATATATATATATATATATATATATATATATATGTATATATATATATATACATATATATATATATACATATATATATATATATATATATATATATATATATATATATATATATATATATATATATATATATATATATATATATATATATATATATATATATATATATATATATATATATATATATATATATATATATATATATATGTATATAAAGTACTTTCCCCGCTACTAATTACGCATACCAATATACCAATGGTCGTACTCGCAACTTCGTGGTTTTTGGGGGCTTTAAGATTTACCCCAAGTGACCAATTCACTATCTCTGTCTTTATTTTTGTTATTAGTTTTAGATAAAGAGAATATTTGCAAATCGCTAGAATTTTCCTAAACACCTAATATCTGTACAATAAACTGTATGTGGAAATAAGGGATATGATAGGGAGTGCCCTCTTTACTTCACAAAGACAACGTACAAAGAGGCAACATTGATACATAATCCTCTTTCTTTTCCCATACATGACTGCTATTTTTATCCTTTATGCACACACACAAACAGGCACTCAATTTAAACTTTTTCCAATAGTGTGTTTTGATATGCATACTGCACAACACACAACTAAAGATTTTATTTAAACCTGACACAGTTTTTCTTTTAATTGTATTAATGGTTGGGTACTAAAGAAAACTCAATGTGACTGTATAATTCGAATACCACTTTTACAGTGAAGCTGCCGAAAAAATCCGAATTGTCTTTTCCAATTTTTAGAGCAGAGGGTAATACTAATCAGAAGAGTAGGAAGCTACATATTTTGCTAATTGATACTACTATTTAAGAATGAATATAGAATTACTTCGATTAGTTTTGAATAATTTAATTAATATAAGTATGTAGCCAGTAGATGGTGCTTTATGCCTCTAAATCGAATATAATTAAAATAGAAATTTATGATTTATTACTTAGCAAATGTGTTTCAAATGTGTTCATTTTTATACTGCTTAATATTACTTCCTCACCCCTCAAAGTAAGGAAGTTATGTATTCGTGAAAAAAATTTTGAAAATTTTTATTGCATTTCTGGACGAATCTCGACGAATTATGACGATGCATAAAATTTCAGACAAAAAAATTTTCTGTCTGTGTCTCTGTCTGTGTGGTTCGCGATAGCAGCTACAGTTTTTGAGATAAAGCTTTCAAAATTGGTACACATATTCTAGAGGTCAAGGAAGAGATTTAAGTTCATTGATGAGCACAGTCACAATGTCTAAAAAAAATATTATTGACATTCCACCAATGTGACTTTTTTGAAACGTCAAACTGTGACTTTTGGAATGTCAAAAATGTGACTTCTTTGAAACGTCAAAAATTACTTTTATTATAAACTCCACCACAGATTAAATCACTTTAATTTAACAGCCTCGTGGCTAAACGCATATGTAGTTGTGGTTATGTATGCCAATGCGATGGCAGACCTCAGTCATTCTGATTAAAACATTTTATCAAGCGGTATGGATTTCATTATTCATTTTATACTTTTACTTTTATTTGTCTATGTATGTCCTTCTGCCAGCCATGAGCAAATAGTAGCTACCGGTCCTGGACTCTGCATATTACACTATATTTCCACTAAATACGTTAAAATTTCCGAAATATTGCTGTCGATTTAAACTCTGAAATGTAGCATTATGTTTTCAAATTTAAGTTCTTTTCGAATTTAAGGAGAGGGGTATCTAATACCCTCCCCTTAAATTCGCCCTTTGCAATGTTTTATTATAAACTTTAATAAAATTACTGAACTACAGTTGTTGGTGCAATATACAATGACATTGTTACTGTGATCACAAATAAAATACTACTTCATCTACGTTTACGTACCTATGGAAATATATAATCTACGTCGTTCACCACGCTTGAATATCCGCATTGCATTGTGCGTATACATTTAGTAAAAATGTAAAAACTGTTCAATTTGATGTTACACAAACACTTCGTTTGTAACTGTATATTAAATATGATTTGAACGAAACAACTACTCAGCGGACAAATGCCCCGACCTGCATTGGATTATACCTTCAAATCATGATAGATCGGTAGCCAATATCGTTTGTCAATTCCTAACCAGACATAGACCGGTTTCGAACTTATTGGTTCTCCTCAGTATGCCATAGGTTATGGAACAGACAAATGATAGTGACCAAACTGCTAGTCATATACTGACCTTTAAGGTATTTTGAGTAGTGGTGAGAGGTATGTGAAACTTCTCATATGGTCCAAATGCTAGTATCCGACCGACATCACAGATGTCTCTGTGGCGGATAGCGACTTGCGAAGCAAGTATCGAGAGCGGCGACTTCTAGCCCAAGTGGACTAAACTACTGTTATTAAATATGATTTGAACGAAACAACTACTCAGCGGGCATACTGAGGAGAACTAATAAGTTCGAAACCGGTCTATATCTGGTTAGGAATTGACAAATGATATTGGCTACCGATCTATCATGATTTGGAGGTATGATCCAATGAAGGTCGGGGTATTTGCCTGCTGAATAGTTGTTTCGTTCAAATCATATTTAATAGCAGTAGTTTAGTTCACCTGGGATAGAGGTCGCCGCTCTCGGTATTTATTTCGCAAGTCGCTATCCGCCACAGAGACATCTGTGATGTCGGTCGGATAGTAGCATTTGGACCATATTAGAAGTTTCACATACCTCTCACCAGTACTGTAACTGTATAGTAAATAATAAAATCAGATATATCTAGTTGCTTTTGTGTTGAACAATACCACAGACTTTACTAGGACAAGAACTTTGAATACAGGAAAAGTGTAAACGAGTAAAACTAGTTTAAAATTACTTGCGACGATGTGGTTTTTGATTACTAAAAAATAATAAATGAAAAGGAACTGCTATAAATATTTGTAACTTAGAATATTTAGTAGATTATATCTTTAATTTCTATAAATAATATTCACGAAGATAAAAGGAAAAATAGATACAACTGAATTATATCTATAAACATATTTACCTTTACATAGGGTGATAAATGTTAGGAAATTCTGGATTGAAATATATACTGTCAACGATAAAAGCAACATAAAATATGGAAGCACATATATTTTTAGTTAAAGGTCATAAAATCACTCAATAAATTCTCACTTGTTTTATAGGAGTTTCACCTTCCGTCGACGGATATCAAATGGTGCCAATGTTATTTTGAATGGTGCCTCTCTACCTTTACTATAAAAATGTTCAATGAAATAGTATCTTGAAGGTAAATATCAAACATTCGAATACGTGAATGAATCAAAGTTAGGTATTTCAATTTCTTAAGAGGAAATCAACTCGAGACGAGATGTTGTGTAATCTAAATTAAGACGTTACAACTGCATATTCATATTTAGTTAGTAAATTTGCATCGGCTGATCGAAAACACATAAAGTACATAACAACATTATCTCAATCATTAACAAGTATACTCTCAAAGAAAAGTGTATCGAGATAATTATCACTTAATGCAGTGGTTTGAAATTAAAGAAGGATATTAGTAACAAATTAGGAATAAAAACATTTCCTAATGCACAAGAAAAATAAGTAAATGTTCACAGTATTTATATATTTAAAACTTATGCAGGGGGATATTTTTTTTAAGAAAATCCATTGCCACTACAATCTCAAAAATTATAACTGATGCAAATTCAGTAATAAACAAGAAATATACGTAATTTTTTTTTCTGAAAAATGTAAATTCGTCAAGATATTCTCGTTTACCAGCTGAATTTCGTGTTGGACTTTCAACTTTAAGTCATCTACGTTAGATTGTCGGGTTTGTTTTCTTAAGTCACACCTGTCAGGTGACACCACAAATAATGTAAATCCAGAGGAGCCATATCCGGAAATCGGTGTGGCCATTCAACAGCATCTTCTTCCAATTTATTTTCGTCGAATGGTTCTAAACGTTAAGTCCATAATATGAGGGTACTCCGTCTTATTGGAGCCAGATGCTGTCATTGAGAAATTTATTAATTATCTGAATAAAAGAAGGTATAGTTTATTATGTAGTTTATTGAAATAGTCAGGTGACACTTATTCGTATATATGTATTTAAAATTAGTGGGTGTAAAGTCGGCATAAAGAAGAAAACCAAAGTTTCAATTAGTTGACGTTACCTATATTTTGGCACATCCTCTAGACTATTTAAATTAGGTTTTCCTTGTAAACGTATATATTTAAACACTTAAACATAAACATAAGCAACAAAATAAATACGATAAAGAAGATTACATACAATCATCACTGACTAGAATTCTACAATTTTTGGCAATGCTGTTTTTATGTACTGTTCTTTATCGTATTTGTTTGTTGGTCATGTTTATGTTTAAGTTTTTAAATGGATACGTTTACAAGGAAACCTAATTTAAATAGTCCTGAGGATGTTTCAAAATACACGAAACGTTGACCAATTGAAACTTTGGTTTTCTTCTTTCTGCCCACACTAATTTAAAAATATACTTATTATGTAGTATTAATTAATTATTGCTGTATCTTACTGGAACGAGGACATAAGGCAGCATAATGGCGAATACGATTTCATTCTGAAAGAGTAAATATCTTACATCTATCTAATGTTGTTCCAGAAAAGAAAACCTATTATGTACCGACCCATTATTCCAATCCATAGATTTATTTTCGGCGGAAAGTGTATGGGATTTTCTTAACCAGTGAGGAGTTGTAGAACAGGAAATTTCTACTATTAATCGCAAGCAGCATATTACCAAAATGTCTACAAATATCTAATACAATCAAAGCCAAAAAGTCTTCTTTCCATACTTTTAACTAACGCTGTATGACTAAATTTCTACAATAAATGAATTAAAAATTAGAGCTACAAGAAGAAAACTTTTTATCAAAAATTGTTAAAGCATTCAACGAATTTTCACTTACAAAAACATTCCTCTTCTCGTTATTCGATATGTACCGTATGTCTGTCTTTGTAAATGGTCCCTAATTAATATAGTAATTTTATTTTTAACCGACAAAAAACTGGTACCTCTAGAAACAGTTGGTGGAAAAAATGTCCAGTTTATGACAGAAATATTTTTTGCCTGCGACTATATCTTACAAAGTGGAACACTTCTCCACTTATGGTGCCACTAACACGTCAATTATACAAGTAAACTAATTAAATCAGTTTCTATTTCCCATGGAAATCACGACTACTAGGTATGAGTTTTATCTTGTGAAGAGAAACAACTTATTAATTAAATGTCATCCTCAAGCATTAATTATAAACATTATATATTTATCAACTACTGAAACAATTATATAAGTATAATATCGCAGAACTTCACAACCCATAATATAAACCGAATTATAATAAGATCAATCTATGTAAAAATGTATCTGACCAAAATTTATACTGTAACTGGATGTTTTATTGTTGTTTATTTTTTAGATTAATTTGTTTTTCTTACTTTTCAGATCAACCATTCACTCTTCCCATGAGTGTGGTGGATACGGGCCTATCCTGGCTCCGCTACTTGCCGCCTCTACCGTTGACACTCCCACTTACAATGCGTGAAAAGGATTCATCCCCTCGTAAGATGCTCGTGGCTTCAGGGAGGCCACAGTTCACCAAAACAAGCAGCTGTCTATCCCCTCTCTATCAGAGTGCCACCAGGAGATGAAATGCCCTTTGACCTGTCCCGTAACACAAGATCACCTGGACCACATATGTCACCAGCAGGTCACCCTCCGCCAGGCCCCCAAGATGGCGACGATCAACCCTTGGATCTTAGAGTGGAGCACAAAAAGTTGTCTTTGATGATAATGAGAAGGCAAGTAGAAGATGAAAATAGAAATTTAATTTCGCCTACTCCTAGTGTTAATAGTGACAAAGACGATGTTATAGTGGAAGACAGAAATAGTCCTGTTCAGAACAATAATAATAACAACATTAGTAATAATAATAACAACAGTTTACCAAAAACTTTTAGCCCGCAATTACCTGGTTACCCAGGTATGTTATTTCCTCCGCAGCCAATGCATCCCATGGTGCTGGAAGCTATGTATAGAGCACAGAAAGGGGAAAATTTACCACGACTACCTTTACCATATCCTAGCTCGCCTCCAGGTTACCCTCAAAGGTATCCTTTCCTTAGTCCAACAATGTTGAGTCCTCCTGTGAACCAAGTTCCTTTCGATATGTTACGAAATCCACCTGCACCACAGACACCAAAGGTTTACGACCCAGCAGGTGGAAAAATAAAAGACCGATATGCCTGTAAATTTTGCGGTAAAGTTTTCCCAAGGTCGGCAAATCTCACTAGACATTTACGGACGCACACTGGCGAGCAACCTTACAAATGTAGATATTGTGAACGTTCTTTTAGTATATCTAGTAACTTACAAAGACATGTTAGGAATATCCATAATAAGGAAAAGCCATTCAAATGTCCTTTGTGTGAAAGATGTTTTGGACAACAAACTAATTTGGATAGGCATCTGAAAAAGCATGAGGCTGATGGTCCCACAATTCTAGACGAGAGAAACCTGCAGAGAAGAAACATGACATCAAGGAACCTAAGTGAGGAATCATATTTCGAGGAAATTAGGTCTTTTATGGGAAAAGTAACAGACGGGAGATTGTTGCAACACTTGCAACCACCAAAACAATTATCAAATTTCCCGATACCTCTTCCTAAATTATTCGATCCTGTGAAGTCTAATCAAGATAAGCCTGTAACTCCCGAAGATGGTAAAAGAGACTCTTCCTATTTTTCGGATAAGGATAACTACTCTTCAAGATCGTCCACTAGTTCTGAAACTTCGAACAAAGAAGATGAACATGAACGTAAGGAAAAAAATACAGAGGAAAGTATGAAGCAAGAAAACGACGATATTAGTAATAATAACAATAATACTTGATTCAGGTAACAAAATGTGATATAAGGAATTGTGACTTAGTTGTAAGGCGGTTTTGAAGTCTCTTCAATTGAACTTTTATATATAAAATTGTGATTTCATTACTAAAGGTAATTAATTACCTTTAGTGATTATTTGTACGTACTATCCGAAAAGTTTATTTACTATAGAGAGAAAATGAGTAGTAAACGAATTTTTAATTATGTAACCTAGATAATGTTAATGGTGATGATAATTGTTTTAAATAGTTACTACTCTCAAGCGGAAATTATGTAAACTGAGTTGCATTATTGAAGAAGCTTTGAAATCTTAAAATCCTTTTAAATATTTAACGAGAAAAGTGTAAATTATCTGTAAATGGAGCAAATTCCTTTAATGTTCAATGAATGACTTATTTACAAAGTTGATTCATACATCTACTGATGAGTTGAAATTAAGTTTCAAGGAAAGCGCTCTTAAATTGTGATTGTACCAACGAAAACCAAATTTAATTATCCATTCTTAATTTAACTTTTCTAGATTGAGTTGCACAACGTGTTGTAAATACACAGGCTTTTATCCAATTTTACAATGTGAGTTAAAAAAACGATGCGATACAAAAAACGGTTGATTGTATTCAGGTAACACAAGGAATATAATTAAATATTAGAAGATATTATGTCTGTTGTAGATACACCCAGTTTTTGTATTATGTTCATTATTTTACTCACGTACTAGTACTAGGAATGAGAGAGGAATAATTAAAATGTAATTTTTATTTCATTAATGAAAACAAATTTCAGCCACTGCAGAAGCGACCGGATGTTTCAATATATTAACATATTTAATAAATGAAAATGTCCGAAATATTATTAATAGTCTAGGCACCGAAAGCAAAGCATAGCAGACGTATTTTTTCATATCAATGTAACATATTTAAAATCAATCAATATGTTTCACCATTTTGTTTATACAAATTAAAGATGCTCCTCAGGAAGTAACTGAAATAATGAAATTTTTACTTAGCAGATATTTTAAACTTAGTCAGTAGCTAAAAATGAGGGTTAAATGGAGGATGTATGTGTACGCCTATGGAATCGTTGGCTTTGAATGTTATTGATATTGTAAACTTGATATTTAAATGTTTGCATTTGTTTTACTTAATGTGTTGTAATATCCTTTATTTGATCTACAAATTTCGCAGAATTGTTCAGTATGTTACCAAGTTAAGAAAACGGCTGATTGACATTTGCTAAATTGTTCTAAAGGGGAATATTAAATTTCAGAGAGTTCAATGTACAAAAAAATACAATGGCAGGATGTTAATAAAAAAGGAATTAATGCAGTTTAAAATTGCTGTGATTTATTGACAGAAAACTGACTCTAATTTAATTTTCTTTTTATTATATTTCTAATTAAAATTGTTAAATTGATTTTTTCCCTGAAAAATATAGGATACTGTGTGTATAGGGTGCTTGGTAAATCAGTGCAAATAGTTTAAGGGTTCATGGATTAAAATAATAGTACTCAATAAACATAACTCTGTAAACGTGTTATTCATTTTGATATGTTGTAACTTTTATTTGATTGTTGCACAATTTATTAGTTACTTGGATTATTTAGGATGTTTAAATTGTGTGAAACATTGTTTGAACCTTCCTAACCTGTAATTTGAGTTTTATCTGTCTGGGTAGTTGTAACTTAAATAAATAAATAAATAACGGAGATACTTGCTGCCAAATTAAAAAAAATGCATACTTTTTTTATTGAAAAACCTCTTGACCGGAAAGCAAAATTTGCTCGTACTTTTTACTTAGTAATTAATAATTATAACTAATAGTCTTAATTTGAACTTAATATTTTTTCATCAGTTCATGTTGGGATGTCACTGAAAAAAAAGTGGTATTTTTTATTCTAAGATTAATTTTAAATTGAAAAAAATGTTTTTTGCAGAGAGTTGTTTGAATTTATGTATGAAAATATATTAACAGTAATATTTTTTTAAACATTTTCGGTTTATGTAGAATCTTCAGTTGTATAATAATATTAAAATTATTTCTATTTGTGCCCCAAGTTTTTCCACAAAAGGGGTACGAAGCTTCTGCTGCAGACCAATACACAGTGACCCAAAACACAAATCTGACTAGACAAGTTTTCAGTTTCTGTACTTACCAAAACTACAGTAACATTCTTCATAATTTTACTACTCGGTATATCACAACTTATTTATCGGTAAATGCATGTTTAATGTTATTAGAGATCAGGAGCGCACGTTATAGCGATTATAGGATTGCACGATTCGGATATAGATCAAGCGTCCGTAATAGGGATGCATTGTAGTACACTCTAAATACATAGTCTTGTAGAACGTCTATGTGAATAACACGTAAATACGTAAACAGTGCGAAATTAAAAACAAAAGAGTATGTCATCAAGAGTATGTATGATTTCTTTAGTTAAATTGCGCGTTGTCTTCGTTCTCGAATTATTCAACTCAAGTTGTTTGTCCAAAAACTTTCCGGTTTTACGATTTTCCAGTTTTTAGTACCTACTATTAGTAAACTTTCTATCGATTTATCGCGAAAAACTAAGTCAGGTGTGCATCAAATAATTCATTTGTTTCTAGAGCCATGAATAATGACAAAAACTGTCCACACTGCTCACGCGAACTGTTTTTTAAATAAATCAACAGATGAAATTATTGATCATCTATAAAAGAAAGAAACTGAGTTTTAGAAATATCCCTGAAAGAAATTTTGTTTCAACTTGGATAAAAACATTAACATGTTTTCTTCTATTAGTCACGTACATTTTTATTTATAACATAATTTCTAATTTGTTGGTATACTGCAAAAGTTAATTTACATTATTGTTACAATCTGAAGCGATACCTTCCTTTAATTAATTTTTTTGTCTTCATCGATTTACTGTTTCCTGTTGCCTTACAACAATAAAAGGCGTTCTTTTAGAAAAATGTGCGTTTACTTTTAATAAAAAAGTTGTATTTTGTTCTGATACCATCGAGGAAAGTGACTTTACCAAGCGTATAATAATTGGAAAGTGATTTTTTATTAGACGATATAAATAGCAAAAAGTAAAGCATTTGAAGAGCTAATAAACGATTTACTTTAATATATTCCAGTCAATGTAATTTGTAGTACGTTGTCACATTTAATCAGATTCATTTAAGGATAATTAGATGTT